>JAJTUV010000153.1:0-669281 GCA_021653895.1 Mastomys natalensis
TCAATCTCTTAACGAGAAGACCACTTTGTTGCATCCTCAAATTACTCATGTCCTTTCCTTGCCAAGCTGCACATTTTTCACATCTTTCTTCTCTGTGTTCTGCTCTCTTTCATCTAAATATGATTAAGAACAATGAATGGTAACTTGAATGCTATACTGCAGTGAAATTTCCTTCACCAAGCAAGAGCTCTTGGGTCCCTCTAAAATGACACAAGCACAGACTTCACTGTGTATTTGTATTGGCTTTGTGCTCTTCTGAGTTCCCAGCAGAATGGCCCAGTAAGCTCCACCTCCAGCATTCTAGACTTACCTGAAGCCCCAAACTCCTCCCCTTCCCCTGAGAACACTTCCAATATTCTACAAACCACGTGGCTAGGTTTTTCCACAACAAAAACCTATTCAGTGATTCTAATTTTCTGCATTAGTTACTTTTCTCATTTCACTGACAGAATACCTGAAAGAAATAACTTATACGAAAGATTATTCTGGTTCACAGTCCTGGAGATTTAGTATATCATGGCGGTGATGAGCGGTGTGAGAGGGGTACTTGGAGTGGGAGGCAGCTTGTTCCATTGCAGTGGTGGTCAGGATGCAGGGTGTTGTGCCAGAACTGGGGATGGGCTGCAACCAGCAGTTCTGCTTCTCAGCAACCCACTTCCTGCAGCTCACCCCAACTCTAAAGGTTCCCAGTCTTTCTAAGTTGCTTGGCATCTGGAGAGCAAGTGTGCAGATATGTGAGCCTGTGGGGATATTTCACACTCAAAGCATAATATTGGTTCACAAAGGCAGTATGCGATTTAAAAAGTGGAAAGGGCATATAGTGCAATAAGTTTCCCTCTCATTGCAGCCCCCTCACCACCTAATGCCACACTTCCTTACAGTTCCCGTGTCTTCATACAGACCTTTCAGCTTTATAGGGATGCAGAAGAATGCTTTGCTTTTTCCCCTTAAGTATGGCATACTATCTTTGGTATTTTATATATATCCTGGCATTCTTTCCACACGTATTTATTATAAAATACAAATATATACATAATATATAAGTATATATAATATTTAAGAGCTACCTCTTTTAAAAATTGTGACTTAGTATTCATTATATGGAAATACCATAATTTATTTAACCAGACCATGTTGAAGAATATACAAGGTCTTCCCAATTGCTTGCTATTTAAATAGTGGTACATTGTGTATCACTGGAGGTAGAGAGATAATAGTGATTAAAGTAATGTGTCTGAGGTCTGATTTGACAGTCTCAGACTCCATGTCTGAGGCCCAAATTAGACAAGTTTCCTCTTTGTTTATATGGGTGTTTATTATCAGAAGTCACAAACCATACAACTATCACTAAAGCCTTAGGATCTGAACTATTAGGCTCTTTTGTATTCTACATAATTTTTCCAATGAATAACTCTTTGAAGTGACTTTTAAACTTTATCCAAGGAGAATAGTTGATATAGCTGGCGCCTTAAATAGCTTTAAAAGTTCCAAACCAAATTTCAGGTATATATTTGCATATTAGTTTTAATTTTTTTCTTTGCTCTTGATTCTGCTTTTTGTTCAGTTGTAGGGAACTTGGATGTGACCTAGTTGGAAGGAAGCCTGTTTTTGTGAAATTAATGTGTAAAAACATGGTGGGATTATTCCTTGGTATATTAACCATGCTCTGCAATCTTGTTAACTGTTTTGAAGCTTGCATTTATCACAGCTTGAAGCCTTTTGGAATGTGTGCATTTAGGATAGTTTTCTTTGTGCATATTTTGTGTATTAACCAGTGCCCTGCAAAGCGGCAGAATGAGCAGTTACTTCCTTACTGAAATGATGGCCACTGAACAGTGGATGGGTCAGAACCAGACTGTGGCAAATTGAGGCAAGCACAGGAGCATCAGAGGCCTACTCTGTTTCTTTAGCCTAGCATTGCCATTGACTACTGTAAGAGAGGCAGGGTGTGGGATGGAGTGGGGTGGACTGGGCCAGAGGATTACAGCATGGAGAGGATTTCAATTTAATAAGATTTTGTTAGGCTCGAAGAAGAGCTTGTTTGAGGAAGTTGGTTCAAAATTACTCCTCCCTCCTCACCCCCTGGCTATTAGTTGTAATTGAGGGCAACAAGGTCACCTCTCTTCAGGTGTCCCCAGTATTTGAAGAGTCACCCTTACATAGAATTCTGTGTGGTACGCACATTTACGATAATAGACTTTTTATGTATTTAGTAGCAACTAATTTAGAGCATTCCAAACGTGGGTTCTAAAACAATGAGATTTTCTCCTGACAGTTCTTGAGAAAAAGGCAAAGATTACTAATCACAGAATTTATGTTGAGTGGTTGGTTTTAGACTTAAAGGAAATGTACTTCAATAGTAAAGACATTACAGATAAAAACTTATTCGCAACTAGAATTCCTATAAAGATTGCTGTCCAAAATAGCTTTAATATAGTACATAAAATAATTCCTTCAGCTAGAAGAGACCTAAGGAACAAAGACTGAGTCGTCAGCACTTGCCTAAGTGGGTTGTAAATGAAGACCTTCCTCCTTTGCTCCTCAAGGTCTCAGCTGAGAGACTGAGCTAGAGTCTGACCCCATCTGCTGGCTTCAAGGCTAAGTTCTGAGACTTGATGCTTTCAGTCCCCAAGCTTAGAAAACAGCTCCGAACTCTTAGCTCTCTGCAAATCAACAGAACTCTCAGGAGAGGATGCCATAGAATGTAAAGGGAGCCTGCCTTACCTTTCCAGACTTCTGGGTACTGCTCTGACCTGGCAAGTCAACCCTGACAATGCAGCACTCTCCAACCTGTGTTCCTGACCTACTTTTCTTCTGCTCCTTTTGGTCCATTAGAGCCCTTTGTCATATATCTTCAAATTCCCCATGTTCATGGACTCCTTCTAACTAGGTTTGCAAATATTGGTAAGTTTCCCCTTAAAAAAAAGTCTCCTTTTGGCTCTGTTCTTCTTAAAGGCAGCCATCCCTTTGCTTAACTTTTTGTTGTTGTTGTTGATATTTTGGAGTGAGGATTTTGGTTTCTTTGAAAAAACACAGAAATATTATGGGAATATGTTTTCATTTCAATCGCAGGTATGGGATATGGAGCTGCTTCAGATTGTCCACAGCAGCTGACTATGATTTGTCTCGTGCTTTAGCAGGAGTGTGATTTTGCCAGATGCAGATAGTTTCTGCACTAGTTTGATGTTTGGAATTCTGGGGACTTTTCAGAAGGTATATAAATGCTAGGGCCTCAAGAAAGAGAGGTGTGTGTGCATGCGTGTGTGCACGCACATGCATGCATGTGGCTGTGGTGTTGTTGGTTGGCTGTGGTTTGTTAAGTACTTATGTGCAAAGAAGAAACAACAAGAAGAAATTAGATATCCTCATGATATCCTCACAGCAAAGAGCAAACCTGCCTCAAGGAACTAGATGCCCCTAATCAGCAGGAAGTAATTTAATAACAAGTCCCCCGTTTCCCCCTCTATCCTTGTTTCTCCCTTATAGGGTTGAAAGAATTGAAGAAAAAAAAGTTGCAAAGTCTGGATACAATAATTCATCGTGAGAAGTTAATTATTTTTAAAAGATAAAAGAAGCAAAGAATAGTATGAGATTATATGTAACTAAATGCCAAAGCACTCATAATTTGTGTTCACTCTGCTAGTGAGAGAGAGAGATGCCAAAAATAATCACTGGAACTTCTTGATAATGTGATTTTTGACACATGCCTAACTTTCCTAAGTGTTGTAGCTTTCCAGAGAATAGGAAGTGAGGCTGTGTGGGCATGAGGTAGAGGCAATTTTACACCGGGAAGGAGTGTGAGCAGGAAAAGCAGAGCCTCAACTTGTTTGTAAAGCACTGGACTTCATTGTGACATTTTATCCATGCATGTGAATATACTTTGTTCTTCTTGATGGTCTGCTTCTGAGAATATAGGGAAAGGAACCCTTAGGACTTCTACTTTGATGATTATGTCTCATATTGTATAATTTTGTAATATGGACCATATGTTTATTCTTTTATAACCAAATGCTAAAATATATGGCCATTCAAAACATGGCCAATAAAACCACATATGATTCTTATGGCTGCTAAATCTGTTACCATTAATATTTAATATAAATTTCTTTCCATATTGATGAGATAAAACATTTCTATATATAATATTAAAGTTAGAAATGTAGCCAATTGTAACGTCTTTGGAAATGATATAGTTGGTTCCAGTTTCATTGTGAAAATTTTGTGATTAAATTCTAGTCTGTTATAAATGTATTTTGACATTTATTTACTCCTCCAAATGAAGATTTAGCAACTATACCCTGAAACCTGTTTGTTACCACTGTTACCAACAGTATTCTGGGTATTCTGTGAGTGTGTGTGTGTGTGTGTGTGTGTTAGTAATTTGTTTGAAGAAAGAAAACTATCACTTGTTCATGTTGGAGCATTGTGCAGAGCTCTCTCAAGCATGAAATTTGAGTTGCCAGGCACATGTGTATTTATGGGAAGTGTTTGGTTCTGTATGAAGAGTGACAAGTGTCACCCTAACTGTCTCAGTACCGCATGGCTTAGACTGAGAAGAGCAGAGGGCACAGAGAAATGACTACCATGCTTGTGACTCACACATTCCAGTTAGTGGCCACTCACCTGTTTCTAGATTTTTTTTGTCTCTGTGTTTCGTTTCCTTTGGTCATGATCTAGAAATGCAGAAAAATGATGGAAATAACGTAAAACTGAGGAAAATGTAGACAATGTATTGAAACTGGGAATCAATGAAGTATGTGTCCTGATATAGCTTTCATAAATATGGAGCTGTCTCTCTCAGCTTCATATGCCCCAGAGAACACCAGGGATTTAATTCTCCAGTACCTGGACAAGAGAGGGCAATGGAAGCATCTGGTGTGTTTGCAGTCTTTGTGGCTGTGTTGAGGATCTTCTGGCACAGATTTTTCTGTCTCCAATTTAGGTTATCTAACTTGTTTCATTTCTTCTTTCTCTTTGAAGCTTCCTGTTTGTTGTTGCTTCTGTATCCTTGCCCCCCATCTCAAAAAGTGTGATTGGAAAAGTATAAACCAACAGAGCTATGTTTTCCTAGACAAGATGGATTCCTTGAGGGAGTTGGGCCAGGGATATACTGTAGCCCAAAAGAAGAATGTAATGTCTTAGAAAGTGCTTTGGACTTGGGAACCAGCGACTTAGCATTCTGTTTCGATCAAAGCTGACTTGTAAGCTCAGAGCCTTGGCTAAGGTGTTTTTCCTCTGGATTGCATTCTTCCATCTCTGAGAAGCTAAATATAAGTTCTCTCTGAGAACTGTATTAAAGCAGCTTAGGAAAACAGAATTCCTCCCCCTTTTCCATTTTCTTTACTCTGAGGCAATTAGGAGGATGTATGTTCTTCTTTGCTTTGAAGAAGGACTTTTAAATCCTAGAGTTGGAAAGCATCTTAAGATGTCTTGCAGTTTTTCAACCTCTGGGATAAACTAGGTGCTTTGATTGTCTTCGTTATCACTATAGCCTCTGGATAAAGGTATTGGTGGTGTCTTAGACATATAATGCTTGGGACAGTGAGGACGTTGACTCATGGAATCCAGTTTTATCACTTAGCACACAGCTGCAATTTAAACATTGTAAGCAATAGTTAGGTAATGTAGGCTAAGTAAGGAACCAGGAGCCGAAGTCCTTGCTCTGCAGACATGGCTGCTGCTCCCATTATTTAACACATCAGCTGGATCCAGTGCAATACAGCTACTTGTGGCAAAGGGCCATAGCCATTGGCGGACAGTGTTCATTGAAAACACCCATTTGTACTATTAACAAATACAGGTTTGAGAACTCAGATATATCTACAGTAAACATGACTGTGGAAGTTTTCACAGGCTGTTTTCCTCAAGCATGTGATGTGTAGACCTTAGAAAGGGCTTCCTTTCTACATAGCTTAATACTCTTCTGTTCCTCCATTCTTCTTTAAAAGCATACTCAAAATTATTTATTCTTGCAAATTCTCCATTCTTACTACTAACCCTTGTTTTAAAAATCCTTTCATTTTGAATTGTCCTCCCACCTATAGGAATTCTTGTTTTTGAATGTTTCATGTTTTCTTGTGTTTAATTCTACACTCAGAAAGAACTTTCCCCATAAATACAACTTGAATCAGTACCAGATCTGTTCTCAAATTTTTTTGGTTGGTGGAAAAGAACAAATGATCACTGTTCCCTTTGTAACATCCTTCTAGTAAGTTAAAAATAGCTAACTCCTCCAAACCTGAACACGTCTGCAGTTATTTTCACATCTGTCTATCTGTCTGCCTGTCTGTCTGTCCGTCCATCTGTCCGTCCATCTGTCTGTCTGTGTTTGTGTGCACACAAATTCACACACATACTCACACATGTGCATGCCATGACACATGTTAAGAGGTCAGAAGATAATTTATAGCATTTTCAGATTTTTCTTCTTCAACTGTGTGGAGATCTGAGTACTGAACTCAGGTTGTCTGACTTGGCAGCAAGCTTCTTTACTGCTGAGCCATCATGCAAATCCAAGTCTAAGGACTTATCATGGGCCCTTTCCCAGTGCTCCAATAATTGTAATTACTTTCTTCTGGACTCTCTCCAATCTGTAAACTGAAAGAAATAATATTCTGAACTCTACCTAGTTCTTTTCTTGGCTGATTGAACTGACTAGATAATACTAAAATCTTATTGCTTTTGTCAGAGATCCCTACATATTCAGGATACAGGCTGTGACCTTAATTTTTTTCCAATGATGATAGTATTATAGCTACATTTTCTTCATATTTTATCCACGCAATTCATTTTTTATTTATAACTTTTCCACCTTTTACTCACAGCTAATAAGATACTATCTTGTTTTTGATGGGTCATTCTTGTCAAGGTTACTTGGAATCCTATTATATTTTAGAAAAACCAGAAAACTTTACCTTCTTTATAGCCACAAAATGTTTGAGAGTCAATCTTCCTTCTTTCCTTCCTTCTTTGTCTTTTCTTTTTGTGAAATAGGATATCATGTAGCTGAATGTTTCAATTTTACTATCAAGTCATTGAGAAACAAAGCAGCAAAACTCAACTGTATTGGGCCAAGGAGTCTAGATGGGGTGTGTGTGTGTTGTTTATTCTAGTTCACATGCGTGTGTGCCTATGTGTGCTGGCGTGTGTGCCTATGTGTGCTGATGTGTGTACCTATGTGTGTTGGCGTGTGCCTATGTGTGCATGTGGAAATGAGAAGTTGACGTCATGTGTCTTCCTTGATCACTCTCCACTTTATTAACTGAGGTAGGGTCTGGTCTCACAGTTGAAACAGGAACTCCTCTTGTGGCTAGTCTAGCTGGTCAGCTTGCAGTGAGGATTCCCTTTACTCCCTGAGTGCTGGGATAGATAGGCACAGCACCAACCAAGCTCTTCTGTAGGCTTGAGATCTGAAGCTCAGTCTTCACATTTGCCCCGCAAACCCTTTATTCTCTGAGTTGTAGCCTCTGGAGCTCACCCATGGATCAGGAAGCTATTTTTTCCTGTGACTGTTGATTTGCAGTTTTCTTATTACTGTTTCTTAAACTTCAGTGAAAGTCAGTGGCACACTTTCTTATTTAGTTGTAGAAACTAAACTTGAGTAATTTGGGTCAGTAACTTGTGGATAGTGAATGCTTTTAGGGGAGAGAAGAAACCTCATAATTATTTAATACATGCATATAGGTTAGTGGCACCTTAGTTTACAATTTTTTAGTAACAAGTTGAGAGACTAGGAGAAGTTTTAGGTTGAATATAAATAATATGGTCTAACTATCATATAGCTACTGTTTGTGTTGGATTTTGTCTATCCTTTTATTTCAATTTAATAGCCAGTGTCCTATTTAATATATGAACATAAGATGCATTTTTTTGGTTATTGTCATTACAGGTTTTGGAAAATGACCATGAAGACTGAAGAAATTACATTTTTAACATGATACTTGGAGTTAATGACTGCTTACGGCATTTTCTTGAAAATTAAATATGACTTAGAAGCGTCAAAAGTTTATGATGTCATCGGTTTCAACAGAAAGCAAACTCCAGCAGGCTGTGAGCCTGAAGGGAGTTGACCCAGAAACATGCATGATTGTGTTTAAGAACCACTGGGCACAGGTAATCTATGAGCTCCATGTCTTATGTTGGTGTCAGCAGCTGCCCCAGCCTCTGTCACACTGAGCCAAAATTTCATACTCTGTGACAGCTTTCTAGAAACACTGGGTGGGAAGGGCCCTTTCAGTCAAGGGAAAAGCAACTTTTTCCTTCTGATTTCCAATAGTGTGTATCTGATTAAAAACAAAGTTTTCACAAAGGACTTGTTAATGAAGCATTTGCTAAGTACTGTGCTGAAGACTTCAAACGCTGTATGTCATTTAGTCTTCTCCAGAAACCAATAAGGTAGTTTGTAGAGAATGAGTTAAATGAGTATTTGGAGGTTCTGCAACTAATGAATTACCAAGCCAGATCTTGGTACACAGACCCCAGTCCCTTGAATCAAAGCCGGTGGGTCTAACCTCAGTGCTCGGCCATTGTCAGGCCTGTGAACCCTATATAATGTAGAAAAGGTATCAGGCTGTATCTGAATCATCTTTTCTAAGCACATTAGTTTCTATAGATGATTCATTCTGACTTCTCTGTAGCTTTTCTCTGATCTGCTGGTGTGGATAATTAAGGGTTGAATGTTTAGAAAATTTACCAGCTGCCCCTTTCCACAGGAAGCTCGCAGGTAGTAAAATAAACAAAATTGGTATTTTTTTTACTACTTGTCCAACGTTATACTCCCCAGGTGAGCTGGTAAGTGGCTATTTATGTGACAGTTTTTTAATGACTACCAGGTTCCTTCCTGTGTCTGGAAACAACACATGGGTTAAAGCCCTGAGCCTGTAAATCACAGCAATTATAGGGGACACAGTTTAGATCAAAAAAGAGCAAAATCAATTCTGCTTCCGGATTGTTCTCATCTCGTAGTTGCTTTTCACTGCCCAATGTAAAGCTTCCATGAATTTTTGTGCTTTTCCATTGCTCTGAGTTATTGTTCACATTTCAATGGATTTACTGTGGGTACTGAGTTCACCACTCCCGTAGTAAAGGAAAGAAAGTAATTCAGGGTTATTCTTGATAATTAGATAACTACCTTTGGTTTTGCACGGTTTAAAGCATTTTAAAACGGCAGTTCCAAAGTAGGCTATTAAACCCTGAGAGATGCCTGTTTGAACATTTTCATTATTTTGTGCTTATGCCATGCACAGTGTATCTGCATATTACTAGATGCTCATTTATTGATTTACTTAAATGTTTATGCCTATTTTTAGAGTGGTTTGCTACACTGCTGGCATTTTCGGCTTACCCTCCATTTGACTGGTGAAGCCTACCTTTTAAATGTGAAATCTTTGCACTGGGACCACTGAGTTTGCATATAATACATTTGATTATGAACCTTCCTTCTGAGGTTGCTGTGATGTGATCCACTTGGGTTTGGGTGCTGGACTTAGAGACACAGATACATCACTGACCTTCTGACAGTGTGTAGGTAGATCATCTTCCCTGCTTAGGCCTGTCTCTTTCTCCAAAGCAGTTGGAGTGCTGCTAGAATGTCCTGTATCAGGAAGGTGTCTACCTTTACTCACACTGTTGAAAGTAAATGTTGGTTCTAGAATCCTATTGGTCATTTCCATATCCAGTATGAATGGTTTTGACATTATCAGACACTGTGCTTTATCTGAAGCACAATGCAGGTGCTTAGCACCCTCCTGTTGAAATATAGAGCTGAAGATGAGACTATCTTGTTAGAGGGAATGATGTTAGTCATTAAACAATTCCCGTTGTAAAGTGTGAGCCTGTCTTATGATGGTCCAGCCATTTCCTTGACTCTGGCTAGGTTTTCTTTATGAACAAAAAGGAGAGAACTTTTTACTCTTATTAATTTCTTTAACTTGGCTTTTCCTTCTAAATAAATCTGGGAAATGCCTTCAATCTCTGTCTACAGAGTTTCTGGGGACCTTCCTGTTAACTGTATGAATGAAAATACTGGCTGAGAAATCAATTCGGGAGGGTGAGTGTCTAAGTGGCGGTTTCCCCTTAGAGGCTGAGTTAGCCAACAGTTCAAGGACATCTCTGGAGCATCCTTTGTGGGACAGCTACAGGAACTGAGTCAAGAGAATGGGCTGTTATGGGTGGGAGTGGTGGAAAAAGTCTCAGTTTAGGCAGCTTGGTTGTGGAAGAAGTTTTGATATCAGAGGAAGGGCACATTTCAAGAAGAATATTGTTAATAAATGCTGTTTTGACTTTTTAATTGGCAAAAAAAGAAGGTTGGGAAGGCAAAAAATTTCAAACAAGACTGAGGTGTAGGCTGGAACTGAAGCCCTCCGGCTGTCAGGACTGGCTGTTGTGACTTCATCTCTGGACTTGCAGCTCACATACCTTGGCTCTTCACTGGGTTTCTCCTGCTGAGGTGAATAAAGGTCAACTCAGGCTAAACTCTGACAAGTGTACCTCTGTACCTGCTGGGACTCCAACTCCAACTCCACTGAGGCAACCAAGAAAACCTGAAAGGCCTCTAGGAACGTGGCACAGTCAGGACTAAACAGTCACCTTTTATTTACTGGAGTGTGCCATTAACTGCTCAGTACAACACTTTTGTTTACCATAAATTAGGAAAAATGAAGGCAGCAAAAGTCTGAGCTCTCTGGATTCATCTGTGTTAGGATACTTGAGCATAAATTCAGCATAACTGACATGCGTTTGGCAGGCTCTCCTGTACTATTTATGAGTTGCGTCTGTTGCAGAGCTTGAGTTACACAGCTAACAGTGATGGACAGAGGACGGTGGTTGCTTTCTGTCTTGGCCTATACTGTCAAGGACATCTAGTTCTGCATCTAGCACAGCTCATGCCTAAGGCAGTCCATCATTCCAGGGATGAGGTCTTGAGTTGCCTGGTACTGCATTTGAATTTCCAAAATAGCCCTGGGTATGATGTCACAGCTGAAGATTGTTCCGCAGACACCCAAGAGAAACCTCCCTAGTGGTGACACTGGAGAATGGAGGCTTAGGAAGTTGTGCCTGGCCCATGCTTCCCCTCCTCACATTAAGTTACAAGTGGACTTAACATCCAGATCCCTTTAGTTGGACTTTCCAGTGGTGTGTGACCATCCACAGGCCAGGACGGCACAGACAGTTCCTTAGATCCTAGCTTCTGTGACTCCAGAATTGAAGTTGCTTGGCATTCAGGTCTGCCATCATCCATGGCAAATGTCCTGGCATTTCCTGCCTCTGTGCTGAAGTGCTTGCTGTTCTTTCTGATGCCATGTTCCTCCATTCAGTTAAGTGCTGCTTTCTACAGGACACATTTGGAAGATCATTTCCTCCAGACTCTTTCCTGCACTCTTTCATATCTTTACTCTGCACCTCAGCATCACCTGGGCCTTCTTTTACAGTTCCATCAGTCACCTTCCTTATACTGCAATGGTCTGTATAACATGTTTCCCAACACCATTGTGAAGCTCCTCATTATCAGAGGCTATTAGTGACTCACTTGTATTTCTGCTACCACAATAGAGTGTGGAGTATTGTAGATGCTCAGTAAACTGCTGAAAAACAAGGCAGTGAATGAGAAACATTTTAGAAGAGCCAGGCAGTTTAGGAAGCCAGGTTAACCATGCACTAATTTTAAATCATTGTATAATATGCTTCCAGGAGGATCTTTGGACTTAACCTTCAGCGATAAGGAAAAGTATAGACTTGTGTTGGATTCTTAGTCATTTACAGGAACATTGTATAATATAGCAAGTTATTGCGTTTATCTCATGTGTATCTTTGAATTTTCTGAATGGAAGAGAGACCAAATGGAAGGAAGCCCTGAGCTACCAGCTAATAAACTGCTCAAGTAAACTGGCAGATGAATTAAACCACCTACCCTGGTTATTTCTCGTGGCACACTTGTACTCTGTGACTGCATGGACCTTGTAGTATTCATTGTCTCCTTACTTTTCTCAAGCCAAGGAACAGAGGAAGTGGTAGTGGCAAAGGGAGGAAGCTAGGCAAGGTGGTCTATGTTTATATTTCTACTAGTTTGGCAGCAGAAACAGGAAGAACAAGAGTTCACAGTCAGACTAGGCTATTTAGTGAGTTCTAGGCTAGCCTGGTCTACATAGTAAGATCCTTTCTCAAAAAATAAAATAACAAGACAACAAAAAATATATTTCCATCCATCTAATAAATAAGCTAGGTCTTCTTTTTACCCAAAATTCTGTATTCCAAAACCTCTGTTTTAAAGTGTTTTGTTTGTTTTGTGGCATACTTATACTTTGTGTCTGCATGGATCTTGTTCTCCTCTATTTATTGTATACAGAGGAAATGAGTTTTAAAAAATTGGAGAAAGCTGACCATGTACATTTCTGTAATGCCCTTAAGGGGCTGAGGTAGGAGGATCATGAGTTTAAGGCCATCCTGGACTAATAGTGAGACCCTATACAACAAACAAACAAACAAACAAAAACAAGCAAGCAAGCAGGCAGGCAAGGGTCAGGACTGTATTATAGTAATGATGCTCGAGGAAGAAAGTACACTGGGTTTTCTTTTGCACCCTGTAGGAGAGATGGCCGTGAGAAAAAACTGGAGGCATGTAGATTGTTTATATCAAATACATTCCCACGGTAATGAAAACTAGAGGGCGGGCCTTAGGTCTAATGTGTAGTGTAGAGCTCTGATTACCCTGAATCCTTTAAAGAAATACAGACTATAATTCGTGGATTTGATGTGTGTATTTGCATCTTATTTTCTTGCTCTGTTTAGCTTTGCTTTTGGTATGCACCTCGTCACAGACTAAATGATAGAGAACACTGAAAGGTATGGGGAGATTGAAAGTTTAGAAGGCTCAGAAAACTCTGATTAATCTTTCAAACATCTTAGAAAATTGGTGTCCATTAACATTTTAAGGACACATGTTTCTTTACAGATTTACAAGTGTCCTTAAACTTGACAGCTGAAAGTCAAGTAGAAGAAGCCATGTTCCTTAAGAGAGGCCCATCAGCTGGTGTTTCTGGGAGACCCTAACGCTCTGAGCCTGCTGCTGTGCCAGCAGCTCTCCTGCTGTGTACTCACCTAGTATGCGGTCTGATTGGGCAGGGCTGAAGCTAAATGTTCTGTTCATTATTTTTACTTAGATCCTTCTTCCTGTGTTCTTTTCATAGCTCTTATTTATCTTTCAAAAAGGGGTTTTATTAGCAAGTGTCCTGGCTAGGTTACTGTGATCTTGACATAAGTTAGAGAAACTTGGGAAGAGGGACTCACAATTTAGAGAATGCCTCCGTAAGACTTGTCTGTGGGCAACTCTATAGTGAGTGTTCTTTCTCAATTAGTGAGGAATGTAGGAAGGCTCAGCCCACTGTGGGTGCTGCCACCCCTGGGCAGGTGGTCCTGGGTGGTATAAGAAAGCAGGCTGAGCAAGCCATGAGGAGTGTTCCTGAGCTTTAGTTCCTGCCTCCAAATTCCTGCCTTGGTCTTTCCCTGACTTTGGATGATGTATCACAAATTATTCAAGATGAAATAAACCTTTTCCTCCCCAAGTTGCTTATAGTCATGGTGTTTTATCACAGCAAGAGAAACCCCAAGTAAGAAGTGTGTATTAATTATACATAATAATAAGTTCATTTTAGTACTTTCATATATGTAATATGTATTTTTATCATAGTCACCTCTCATTACCCTGATTTGTCCCCCCCCACACACACACCACACACTCCTATGACCCCTGCAAAAAGAAACTTTTTTGAATAAAACTGACAGTGGCATAAACAAATAACTAGAAAATATTGGCAGAGATTTATGTCACTTAGCAACAGAACAGTAATATTTCTCTGGTAGGGCCTGTGTCTCCAGCCCTTTGTGTGTTCTGAACAGTATCACGTAGCTCTCATTAATTTGAGCTCTTGGTCCTTGTGCCTCTACCTCCCAAGCCTTGGGATTAAAGGTGTGCACTGCCACACCCCACCTTTACTATATCTTAAAATCCCCAATTCAGACAAGTCTGTGCGGCTTCTGATAGAGCTGATATCATGCAAGTGGAGTGAGTAAACCTATTTCACAAGGACATTATAGTTTTACTGTTAAAAGAAAGCAAGCCAGGCACAGTGGCACGTGCTTATAATTCCAGCTACTCAAGAAGACTGCAGATTCAAGATCAGCCTGGGCTACATAGCAAGCTCAAGGCCACCCCAGGTGACTTAGATTCTGTCTTAAAAGCCAAAACAGGCAGCAGCAACAACAAAACAAACAATAGCTTGAGGATGTAGCTTTAGTGGTAGGCATGTGCCCAGTGTAAGGCAAGACCCTGGGTTCAATCTCCAGTTCTGAAAATAGAGAAGGAAGGCAGGCAGACAGGAGGGAAAGAAGAGAGAGAGGGAGGGGAAAATGCAGGGAGGTAGAAAGGAAGGATGGATGGAAGGAAGGGAGGGAAAAAGGGAGGGAGGAAAGAAGAGAGGGAGGGAAGGAGGGAAGAAAGAAAGAAGGCAACTGCCTTGCAGCCCTGATAAGACCTTGTAGAGACAGGTACTCAAGGAATGTCCCAAATGGAAAGACTCAGCCATTAAGTAATGAGCAAGGACAAAGTGGAAGTTTAGCTTCTGTTGTAGTTGTTTGGTACATAATGTGTGATTTGGCCCATGACAGTTCAATCCTCTCCTTCTGTGCAATGGAAAATGTTACTTAGTAACTTAAATTTTTCCACAAAGGCCACTTTAAATTAGCATTCCAAAGGGTTTGGAACTGTGAGTTCTTCTGACTCTTTTGAAATAAGTATGCCCCAGTCAAGGTAGCATAATCGCCTGTTATGGAAGGCATAGGCCAACAGTAGACTGGACTGAAGCCGATCTCCTGGCAGAGAAACACTTGAGTTTATCACAAAGAATAATCATTTGATAGCTCGAGGTAAAGTTGTGATTAATGTGGACCTTTCCTTTGTTTCTTATTTAGGATTCATCAGTATTCAATATTCAAGCCCATTATCACTGACTGTTGGGGCCATAGTAGGGACTAAGGGTAGGAATTTCTGATGCTCCTTACGAAAGAAGTAGGCTATTTAAAAATCGTGTCCTTAATAGCACTCACATATAAAGGTCAAATGGCTTTGAAATTAGGTTAAATTTAGCTGTTTTGATCTGATGGTAATTTGAAGTCCATTGTTCACACTATTCATTTTGTGTTTACTTTTAAGTTATGTTAATTTATACATGGAATTAAATATGATCCAGGCTCACATTCCCTGCCTCCTCTCATCCACACCCCCTCTTGAGATGAATAAGATGCTTAGTTGTGATGAGTACATCTATTGTTTTAATCTGAACTGGTTTACTTCGTGAGTGTGGGCTTTTATCATATGCTGATTACTTTATTAAATATTATTCTCAGGATAATAAACTTGTTATGGAAAGGAACTGTTTACAAAGTGTATTTTGTTGGGTTTTACTCTCTCTCCTACTGTGACTCTTCCAGAATCCCCGCAGCTGATCGTACACATCCTAGAGGAGGCTTGCTTGAGTATGACAGAGCAGCTAGGCCCAGCAAGGACAAGCCTGCAGGAGGCACTGCATGCAGTCTCACAGTGTTGAATTTCACTACCTATCAGTCTAGGTTAGAGTCAGCATAGTGAGTAAAACTGGCAGCAGGCAGAGGAAACAGGAACAAGAATAAGAGGGTTTGATGGCAGTGATGGGAAGCTAGAGAACAAAAGGGAGAGACAAGGAAGTCCAGGTCACATCAGGAGTCAGTCTGCAGCACCTGGGAGACCTGGTCCCATGTGGATCCAAGCTCTGGCAGTACCCAGGAAGCTGGAAGGCTCCTGCTAGGGTAGGAGCTGGTCCTGGGTGTGGCCTCAGAGCCCACTTGAAAAGCAGGTCACAGGTGTGTCTGCTGGCAGGGACAGGAAAGAGAGGGAGCCTGGGAAGGCCCTACCGAGAAGCAAGGCTCAGGATTTGTAACAGCATGGGCACAAAAGCAGCCAGCACTTGCTAAACGTGGGTGCTCTGTGACTTACACACACACCCATCTCCCAGGCAGTAAAACTGCTGGTCAGGGTTGGGAGTGAGGAACGGGATTCAGGGTGTCTGTTCCCTTCCAGGTCAACAAATCTTTCATCTCTGTGGATTATTCAAATTCTACTCTCAGTTTTCTCTGCCCACTTAACCCAGAAGGCTTAGAAAGTAGCTGTCCTAAGGAGGGCTAACTTTCTTAATTTTAAAAACTGCTAAACAAGGCCTACAGGTGGCTTGGTGTTTGAGAAAACATACTAATCTCTCAGAGGACCAGAGTTCAGTTCCTAGTACTCACATCAAGCAGCTCACAGTGGCTGTAACTTTGGCTCAAGAGGATTTGACACCTTCTGACCTCCACAGGCACCTGCTTGCACATTCACACACACACACACACACACACACACACACACACACACACACACACACAATTTAAAAAAATAAATTTTAAAAAAAGCGGTTCCACAGTTTATGTTCAGTTATAAAGTTCTCTGTTCTCTTCCCTCCTCCCTCTCCCCCCTTTCCTTCCGTCTCACAAACAGGGTCTCTCTGTGTAGCCCTGGCTAGTTTAGAACCCACTGTGTAGACCATGCCAGCCTTGAACTCACAGAGATCTGTCTGCCTGGCCTCCAAATGCTGGGGATTAAAGACTTGGGGTACCATGCCCAGCTTAGTTCTCTCTTTTAAAGATGTTTCCTAATAGGACTGGGAATTGTAGCTCAGTGGTAGAGTTCTTGAGTTGAAATTAATATTATGTATATGTATATATAATGTATATCAATAATATATGTATATAACATATATCAATAATATATGTATATATTATATGAATAATATAAAATATATATACATATATATATATATATATAAAATGCAGGTTAATTAGTCCAAAGAAAGCGATTTATGGTTGTATGAGTTGTTTTGTTGTATTACATACATATATTAGATACACAATAAACATTTGCTTAAATATGTGACATAAATATAGATCCTTATTTATAAGTTTATATTATATAGGCATTTCAGAGAACCGGATTTTCAATAATTGCTTTATCTCAGTATTTTTCTTCTCTTTTTATACATTAATACAAAATAACCTCTCTGATCTTTTAGATTTATATTATGAATGGCTGTGAAGCAAATTATAGGGAAGAACGAATTCATCTTAAAGTCTCATTTTTCTTTGTTTCCTTCTCTACCTTCCCTTCCTTTTTGATTTGTTAGACATATAATCCATGCTGGCTTTGAATTTGTGATCCACTTTCCAAGTGTTGGGATTACAGGCATGCACTGCTATGCCCAACCTTGGGTTTTTTTTTTTCCTCAAAATTTGTGACTTATTTTATGCATATCAGTGTTGTGCATAGGCGTGTTTGTTTGCATGTATGAATGCGCATCATGTGTGTGCCTGGCACCTGCAGAGGCCAGAAGAGGGTGCTAGATCTGCTGGAACTGGAGGTAGAGGGCTGGGAGTTGCTATGTGGGTTTAAAAAACTGAATCTGGTTCCTTTGTGAGAGCAGCCAATGCTCTTAACTGATGAGTCATCTCCAGGCCTTATGTTTGCTCTTTAGCAAATCACTTCATTTATATTTATATATAATTTGTGTGCAATGATATGATTCACTTACATAACAGTAGTTATATTGTATGGTGATATATTTTGGTTATAATTCTCTTATTCTTGACCATCTGAGTCAATAGTATTTTTATTTTTCCTTATTGGAAAAGAACACTGACACAAACATTTTAGACATTTTCCCTCAAATCAGATTAACAAGTCAAAGGTCAAGAACAAATTCACCACTATAACTGCACATTGCCAGATTGTTCTTTTTTTTTGAAAGACCAAGGTGGTTTGTCATAACACTACCCATATATAAAGCAGTCCCAGTTTTAGACAGTTTACACAGTGAGCAGAGTGAGAAGTGTAATTGCATTTTACCTGGAGGCCTAGCTGTAGATACAACTCTCACAAGCAAACTCAACACACGGACTTTGAAATCACAGCACCAACAAAGCATGAGCCGATCTGTCCTTCTGAATGCAGAACCCTCAGGTTAGGAACTTTGGGGACTGGAGGATGTGTGGTGTTGAAGAAAAGCCTCTTTAGGAACAGTGTGTCACTGTATTCCTCCCTGTGATGCTCTCGAAACCCAGAACCAAAGTGAGCTTAGTAGGCCTGCAGGGAATTCTGGAGCACCTGAGAAGGTGCAGGATAGCAAGAGCTCTCTGGTGGTGTGTGAGAAAGATGTCCAATGGCTGCCATGTGGCCAGCAGTTAGTGGGCCATGTATCATTTGGGTAACTGCTGAAGAAATGCCCTTTCTTGTGAAAAATGTCAACTCAAAAGTTTTAGGGTCACTTTTTCCCTTGTGACACAGTGTTATCAAATTTATGATGGAAATGAAAGAGATCATTGATGGTGTGGAAATGTGTTCATTATGTCAGGATATACTTACCTGGTCCATAAAGATTTTGTTTTCCTTGCTTCTGACAGGAGAGAAATGGAGACCTTTTCCTGAGAAATAATTTCCCTTATTGCTTATGCATGCTGACACAGCATTGTGTATTTGCCAGCTTCCTCCAACAACTCAAAAAACCCTGTTACCTAAATAAAGAACATGTAACAACGAATCATAGAACTGGGCCAGGAGGGAACCGCCAAAGGCAAACATTGCATTATATGTTATTCAGAAAGGCAAAGAGAAACAAGACAGAGTCATTGATAAAATGCCAGGTGGTTTTTTTAAAGTGTCATGTGGAGTATTTTAAAGGGAGTAAATTGAATGGGATCATCATGGATATTCCATGTCACTAAGGTAAATGAAAATTAAGATATAAAATAGCTTTACTTTCAGGTACCCATGTATATGTATCAGTGGGCACAGTGAGGTTGGAAGCTTCAGATCCCAGCAGTGGGAAGAAAGAGAAGTAGGCCAAGGATGTGGTCTGACCTTTACAGATGATGAGCAGATGTGTTTGCCTTAGCCATGTGTTAGGTGGCATCTGATTTCATTTTATTAACTACTTTTATCACTATATCCAAAACCTTTATATCACTCCAAACTTCCGGAGTTTATTTTGTAATTGATTATCTTGGAGAGATGTTTATTTATTTATTTAGCTTTGAAGAACGAGATGTTCAGACTCTTCAGACGTTGGTTTTTGTGTCTATGCTTTCTGTTAATCAATTCTATGTGTACTAGCTTATAGTTTCTCACTCCCCATTTATTGCTCTGATTCCTGTGTTGTGTGTGGTTGAAGAGGGTGTCCCTCTAAGTGGAGAAGTGAGGCATAGTGCTTGTGAACAGCATGCAAGGAGTTACGTTGCGCTGCTGAAGTCTTTGGAAC
This sequence comes from Mastomys natalensis, assembly GCA_021653895.1. Taxonomy (NCBI): domain Eukaryota; kingdom Metazoa; phylum Chordata; class Mammalia; order Rodentia; family Muridae; genus Mastomys; species Mastomys natalensis. The sequence goes on from JAJTUV010000153.1 coordinate 19,371, forward strand.
AACTGCATTATGGGAGGAAGGCAGGTTTCTTTTTACTTGTTTTATGCATTTGAAACTCAAAAGGCCATGTTGTATTAAAGATAGTTTAAGGGGAAAGTAACTTGTTATCTCTTTGAATATAAAAGTAATTATTACTTTTGCATTTTTTTTTTACTTTTCTTATCCTTTACAATATTGACATATTCAATAATTATATTGTATCCCATGGCTCCTGTATTTTTTGCCAGTTTGATAAAGCCAGTTGTGAAGTGTTTTGGAGATTGTTATGGTGACAGGTGTTTGCTATATTGCAGGTTGTGAAAATCTTAGAAAAACATGACCCCTTGAAGAACACCCAGGCAAAATATGGATCCATCCCCCCAGATGAGGCCAGCGCTGTGCAGAACTATGTAGAACACATGCTCTTCCTGCTAATCGAAGAACAAGCCAAGATGCTGGGATGGGGCCAATTCTGGAATTTGTGGTCTGTGAGAACATCATGGAAAAGCTCTTCCTTTGGAGCTTGAGACGAGAATTCACGGATGAAACCAAACTTGAGCAGCTAAAGATGTATGAGATGTTGGTCACCCAGTCCTACCAGCCTCTGCTGCACCACAAGCCCATCCTGAAGCCCCTGATGATGTTGCTGAGCTCCTGTTCGGGGACAGCCACCCCAGCTGTGGAGGGAAAGCTAGTTGTCCTGCTCAACCAGCTCTGCTCCATCCTTGCCAAAGATCCATCCATCCTGGAACTCTTCTTTCACACCAGTGAGGACCAAGGGGCCGCCAACTTCCTCATCTTCTCTCTTCTGATACCCTTCATTCATCGAGAGGGCACAGTAGGCCAGCAAGCACGGGATGCTTTGCTATTTATCATGTCTCTCTCTGCTGAGAACAGCATGGTGGCCAATCACATTGTGGAAAATACCTACTTCTGTCCCGTAAGTCCCTCTCCTTGGTGTGCTTTCTCCCCCATCCCACCCCCTCCTCTCACGTACCAAGAGTGTATGCTTTTGTTCCATTTGTCCCAAGTTGTACCTTTCATGGCAAGGTGTTCAGAGGAACTTGCTTGGAGGCAGCAGAGCTACCCAAGTTTCAGTGCTATAATTTGGCTAAGCAGCGAAAGCCCAAAATACCACTTTAGACTCTCTACTGTTTCTCAATTCATCTTTGTTGGGTTGTGCAGAGAGGTTGATTATACTTGCACTTTTAAAATTCATAGCCTTCCATATTGACTCTGCTCCACTGGATCAAGGCATGAGGTAAGACCTCTCACAGCTAGTTTCCCAAATTAATTTGTTTCTCAGCAAGATAATGACTGTTAGTTGTAGGTCTAAAGCATTGATTTTATTTTAAAAATGAATGTATATTTGCAGTGACAAAAAGTTCTCTACTTTGTATAGTTTCTTAGTCCATGGTATGGAAACAAATTGTATATATTAGAGAAGCCAATGCCCAATCATGCCAGGAAAAGATGCGTGCAGTATTGAATTTTCAGGGTTCACAGGTCTCTGAGAGATTTCAGTGTTATACTGGTTGGCCAATAGCTATCAATACTTTCTAAGCTTGGCGAACACTTCTATTGTCTATTCTTTTTTATTAGTTTTTATACTGTAGCCTTAAATATGTGAGATAGTTTGGAGATTCTTGGTGAGTTTTGTTGGAAAAAGCAAGATAGGTTACTATGGGTAGATAATATATATATTTTTTGTTACTGTTAGTTAACACCATATGGATGACTTTAGATCAGGAAAAGAACACTCCCTAGAGGACATTTAGAAATGTGTGTGGTGTGTCTCTCTGTGTGGTGTGTGTGTCTGTGTCTGTCTGCTTAGCATGGGGATATGAGGTTAGTGAAGAGGGAGGGCTTCACCCACAGTCAGTGTTCACAGAGTGTACTAACAATACCAAGTGCAGGCAAGATTGTGGAAATAGGAATTCATATAAATTACTGGTGAGGATGCAAATTGGTACAGCCAATTTGGAAGACAGTTCGATAGTTTCCAAAAAAAAGGTGGTTTAATTATTTATTCATTTTTATGTGTATGGATATTTCACCTGCATATATGTCTGTGCATCTATGCAGTGCTCATCAGGTCAAAAGACAGCATTTGATCCTCTAGAACTGAAGTTACAGAGTGTTGTGAATCTCTGTGGGCTCTGGGAATTGAACCTAGGTCCTCTGGAATTGCATTCAGTGTTCTTAACCAATGAGCCATCTTTCTAGTTCAAAAGTTTCTTAGGAAACATGCTCTTATTATAGCCTGTCACTTGCTTCCCTTGGTATTACACAAAGGAATTAAAATTTATGTCCACACAAATACCTGAACATGGGTGTTTCTAGCTTCGTTCTTCATAGTTTTTAGTTGTAGAAGCAACCAAGATGTTCTTTAGTATGTGAATAAAAGATGATCCACCCAGATATTGAAAATATTACTCAACTAAATGAAATGAGCTTTCTTTTTTTTTATTGGATATTTTATTTATTTACACTTCAGATGCCACCCCATTTCCCCTCCCTAGAAACCCCTATTCCATCCCCCTCCTCCTTTTTGCTTTTATACCATTTTAGTTACATGGAAGTATTAAGGTCAGTTCTAGGTTGAGGAACTAGCAATACAATAGATGCAGATAGTCAAGGAACAAGCAAGACAATAAACACAAATAGTCAAAGAACAAGCAAGGCAATAAACAAAATTCCATGAACATTCCCATGATCGCTGTTTCTAAGGGCTTATCAGGATGACCAAAATATCTGAGCCTACTTCCCTGTTCTTTCCCCAAAGTTCTTGAAGCCTACTTCCTTATTCTAGCCTAAAATTTAGATTCCTGCCTGAAATTACTTCTTTGTTCTAGCCTAAAATTTAGATTCCTGCCTGAAATTACTTCTTTGTTCTAGCCTAATATTTAGATTCCTGCCTGAAATTACTTCTTTGTTCTAGCCTAATATTTAGATTCCTGCCTGAAATTACTTCTTTGTTCTAGTCTAATGTCAGATTCCTGCCTGAAGCCTACTTTCTTGTCCTTGGCCAATTGTCATATTCCTTCCAAGCAGCCTATTTCCTTGTCCTCAGCCCATGTCAGATTCTTGCCAACCAGCCCCAAAAGCTCTCCACCTCCCCCTTTTCATTTCATAAACAAGACTGAGTCTGTCTTAGGTCGGTCTAACAAGAATGCCTTCCTTACCTGTCATGGAATATGCATTAGCGAAAGCAATGCATTTCTGTCTTTAGGTTGTTAAGGTTCTGTGCAGAATCTTACCTGTCCTTGGCTTGCCAGCCTGTTAATTTAATAACTCTGTCTGGGGGTCCATTTTCAGTTTCAAGCCATGTACTTTGGCTGCCAACATGTTGATGTTGTTAAAGACAAGCTTTAACACAATGGGCAGGAATAAAAGTATTCCCAGGACAAAAAGGCTGGGCATAATCAAGCTATATATGTCATTCTTGAAGCTTGACCAAACTAGAAATACTGATCTCAGGCCATGGGATAATTTTATCAGCAGTATCTGGCACCTCAATGCTCAGCAGAGCAGCATTCTTTAAATTCATAAGCTCATTATGCAAAGTTAAAACATCCAGAGAGGTGTTAGAATTAGCCAAATACACTGTTCAAGTGTCTTTAAACTTGTTCCTAATTATAATGACTACCACTGTAAATTTTAGAACTAACACAAATCCAATGTTATTTGGCATGACACTCAAGATGGCTCCTTCCTCTAAAACTCTGAACCTCCTTCCAATAATTTGAATAGGATAAAGAGCATCAATCCGTTGTTCCAAATGCCTATCTAAATCCTCTAGTAACATTTTCTGCTAAATAGTTAACAAAAGTAGCTGTCTTAACTTCTTGAAAACCATCAGCAATACTGTGTATTAGCTTCAAGACTGCAGTATGTCCTGAGGACAGTGACAGGGTGGTGGAGTAGAATTTGGGAGTGGAGTAGAATTTGTCTGTTGGCCCTGCAGATTGACTGATCCTCACACATGTGGATTGACTGATCCCAGATCCTCACACAGTGCTCTACCACTCAGCCATACACTCTAGCTGGTTTTAAAACATGCAGAGCACTCTGAAAAAACTATAGCAAAAAAAAAAAAAAGCTATAGATAAAATTTGATAAGTATTGCTGATGGTTTTAAATTCTGTTATTTGCTGATTATCTGTAATAGTTCATAACTTAAAAATTCAAGTGCATTGGGAGACGAATGGGGTGTGGTTTTAGTGCTTAAATTTCTATTAACTGTGTTTAAGCTGATTTCAGTAATTGTTGCTTTTATAAAAATGTGTTTTAAAACATTGTACAGTTCATTTAAATTGGAGGGAAAACAACATTGCCGGCTGACCTCATTTGCTAGAATAGAAGACAAGTTTCTGGTGTTAGATTACCCCTCAGGATAGAGCCCATAATTTCATTTATACTCAGTTTTCCATAATTACTTCTGACAACATAATTAAAATAAAAAGGCCCCTTTATGTTGCAGATAAAAGCATATGCTATTAACCAACCAGCTAAGGGCCACAGTTGACAGAAAAGCTTTCTCTAATTAGTATGATTGTCAAAGTGTGTTAGCATCAGCCTGTTGGAAGAGTAATGACTCTCTTAGCAAACTGGACTTCATTTGGAAACCTGTGTCTTCAAACTTGATAGAAAGAGCTGACTGGCTCTGCTATCTCTTCTCTTGGTTCTCAAGAGAGGATGAGACTACAGTTACCCTAGCAATCTGGTACCAACAAATGATGGGCACTAAATGATACTGTCTCTCATTTTTTTTTAAACAAATGTTGATGGTTACACTTAGACCATTTGTCTCATGTTGGCAAAGTCTAGTATGCATAAATCAGGCCATGCAAATCAGAGCAGGTGACCTTTAGGTACAGAGCCACAGGTAGGAAGTTATTTATCTCATATCCAAAATTTATGAGGCTTTTTATTTTGGCAAGTTGTATCAAATGCTCTCTACCAGGAGTTTTGCTTCTAGCTTCCAACCAAAGCCATCTGCTAAAAATCTTTGTTTCTGCTAAAATTAACTGAGTACCGTGGGATGTTTAAGGATTGACCTTGACTTGCTCAGTGCTGTATGCATGGCTTGTCTGTCTTCCATTACTGTGTGGAAACCATTGCTCTAATCCTGCCTGTGTTCTTTAACCCTTACAATAGCTCAGCTCATTTAAGTTTATAGAGTTCAGTAACTACCAGTTAATGCAAAACCACCTTTGTCTGACACTAAAGCTGCTTGTTGTAGCTTTACCACACCAGACTGTCAAGAAGTTAATGGTTTTCACTGTTGTTATTCATTTGGCCTTTTATGGTGATCCATCCTTTCTTCCTCTTTTCTTTTCTTCCTGTGCATGCATGTGTGTGTATGTGTTTCCATGTGTGGAGGTACTTACATATGCATACATATATACATACAAACATACATACATACACATATACATATGCACACACATATGTTTGGGTGCCTATATATGTGCATGTATGCATGCGTGTGTGTGCACCTGCACCTGAGGCTGATGTCAGATTTCTTCCTCACCTACATTATCCATTGAGACAGAGTCTTTCAGTTGAAGCTAGATAGTGCCATTTTGGCTGCTGTAGATATCTAGCTTACTCTGGGGATTCCTTGTCTCCACTTTCTGAGCACTGGAATTATAGCCACACCTCCTTGACTTTTATGTGGTGCTGGGGATTGGGATTCTGGTCCTCTTGCTTGTGCAGCAAGAACTTTACCTGCTGAGTCATCTCCCTAGCCCATGATAATTTCATTCTGAGGATACTTTTGGGAGGAGATAGTGAGAAGTACTTGGTTAATATTTAATGTATTGAGAATAAACATGATGTTTTACAATTTTGTAGTCTGAATCAATAAAAGGCTAAAAGAGTACATTTTATTTTTAATTACTTGTTGAATGCAGATATATATATATATATATATATATATATATATATATATATATATATCCCTTTTATAATTTAGTATTCAAGTTACACAGTGAAGTTTAAATGTAAATCACTTTTGATGTTAGTTCTTGAACCTGAAAACAAAACAAAACAAACAAACAAAACCCACCTACACATCTCTGTGTGCCTCTCCTTGTCCCTGGTCCTGCTCCCTTGGTATTCTTGAGGGTAAGAGTGGTCTTGCTTGTGATCATTATCTTGGATAGGTAATGGTGGTCTTCCTTGTGATCGTTATCTTGGAGGCTGGCCTCTTCCTCTCTCCTGGACTGACTTGTTCTCTGTTTAAGCACCAACCTTGCTATGTATGGCCCATAGCCCCTGTTCTAAAAATGTGTGGAATGTGTGTAAATGAATCTGAACTCATAGCCTTGGAAAGGAATACAGTTGTCAATAACTGTGAACACACCCACACTCCTGTCCTTAAGAGTATGTAATGCTTTTTATTCTGCAGAATATTTTTCTCAAACTGTTTCTGCCACTCTGAGGAAGATAATGGGTATTGACTAGCCCTCTCTTATGGTGACAGAAACATGGTGGGGACATCTGCCCTCCCAGCTGTCAGTTCTCCATAAGGTGTGTCTTCAGTCTGGGCAGGTTTCCTGCTGTTCACATCCTAGCCCTTCCCTTTTAGAATACTCACTTTAAAAGTGAATATTAGGTATGTATTATTTTTAATTACTGTCACTGATGTATGTAATTTGAAAATTAATGTTGCTGTAATTATATTGATATACTGAATAGTTATTCCCAGCTTTTTAGTCAGACAAATTAAGCTTGTCTTTATGAATTCATCTTCAGAGCCTCAAAGTGGTTAAGAAACCAGGAGAACACAGAATTAAAGTCTTTGTTCTGTGGTTAATTTAGCATGAGTTAGTAAATGTAATTGATTTTTAAAATGTAGCATCAAGATTAGACTTCTCTTCTAGGGAACTTTCGGGCTCCATATGCTTTTGCCAGAGGTTTCTGATTTATAATAGACAACTCACTTGGGTCACATTCAAAACTAGTATTAAAGTGATTTGTATAGGTATGTTGACAACGAATTAAATACTTTAAATAGAAGATGTTTTCCTTGGGGACCACAGATGCCCTGATTTTTAAAGAGATAAAGGATCAATCTTGCTTACAGTTTTGTTTTCTATACTTAGCACCTGACCTGAAATTAAATAGTTAGGCATTTTTCTTAATGAGTGAATTAATACAATAGCTCTATCTATCTATCTATCTATCTATCTATCTATCTATCTATCCATCCATCCACCCACCCACCTATCTTTCTATCTATCTATCTATCTATCTATCTATCTATCTATCTATCTATCTATCTATCTATCTATCTATCTATCTTTGTCTCTAGTATTGCTATGACCCATCAGTTTCACTCTCCTTTATTGTACAGCATGGGCTCCTGTACCTCCTCAGCTCTTATCAGTTTCTCTGATGGCTTCATCTCATCTCTTTGTGCTAAGACCTATCTGTCTTATCACTGAGTTCATTGCGTTAGTCTTGGAAGATCACATTGGAGATTCAACACACCTCACTCTATTAATCACCCATATCTCCAGTATAGATTGAGGTGACCAAGTCCAATCAGGAGAGATGGAGAAGACAGATAGTAAACTGGTGTATGCCAGAGAGGTGACTGTCTCACAAAGGGAGGGAGGACAAGGAGAAAGGAGAGGTAACAGTAGTCTATGGAAATTTATTCCCCTGGACTTTAACATTTCTGGCTCCCATTTCTGTTTGTGTTCCTCACATCAGGCTCTGTGGATTATTGCTCCTTGTCTTTCTTTTCTTTGCCTTCCTCCCCATCCTCTTTTATTTGTAGGCTCCAGTGCTACCTCCACAGAGATGGCTCTAATGGCCACCTCTAGCCTAGAGCACTCTCCCAGGCATCAGACCCACACAGCTGTCCTCGGGGCTCTCCATCCAGGTGTTCCAGAAGCATTTTGTGTAGGACCATAGAACCCCAAAGGACGTGGCTCATATTTACCTCTTATGTGGTTCATGTGGTCAGCCCTTTCTGCTCTGACAGTGCTGGGCTTCTTGGTCCTGGAGGACACTGTCTCTTCTTTCTCTTTCAGCTCTTGTTCAGGCTTTCCTCTGCTTGTGATAGTTTTCTTTCCACCATCATTTTCTGTTTCCTCTTCAGCAGCCTAGACAGCACTTCTGAAACCAGGTCCCCTATTTTGCTCCCTACCTTTAAGTCTGAGTAAAGCACTTTGTTTATCAACAGAATCCTAAATTTCCTATCATGCATTTTAGATGTTTCTGACAGCATTATAATTCTTCATTTGTCTTTTGATGGACTGGGAGATGAGTGAAGTGTGTCACTATTTCTTTTCTGGGCCTGACTCAAAATACCTACTTGAATGTTTTCATCCATTTGAGTAAATTCAGGGTCTGTGCTAGAATGGTGTCTTTTGGAGCTGACTTCCTTTTCTTTCAATTTTTAATAACATATGTCTTTATTTATTTTGTGTATGCCTATAAGTGTATATGTGTGGGTATGCAAATGCCGTGTTGTAGTCCAGAAGTCAGAGAACAATTTGCTGAAGAGAGTTTTCTCTCTTCACCATGTAGGTCCCAAGAATAAAGCTCAGGTGGTCAGGTACCAGGCACCCTTACCTGTATGCCATCTTTCCGGCCTTATAGATGGCTTCTTCTGTATAGTCTGTGCTAGTCTATACATTTGCTAAGTCAGGATGTCTGAGATGCTGCATAACTAGTATCCCTTCCCAAGTGGGAAGCCCCACGCCCTGTGAAATTCACTGCTTCCACAATCTTCTGTCCTGTATGCTCAGCATGAAGTGTGATCCTTTTTCACACTTATCTTTTAAAGATATATATATTCTATTAAATATTGTATTAGGCTATATAATATACAACATATGTAATATCTAAGGTATTATATTAATTATACAATATATCACATTATATTATATATAAATATATAATATAAAGATATAGATATATAAAAACAAATAATATATTGATATATAAACATAATTATATATTATATATTATATATATATTATTTATTTTTACATCTTGACCTCAGTTTTCTCTCCCCTGTTTCCTCCCAGTCTTCTCCACTCACCTTCTGAATGTTTGAAGTTCTTTGCCTCACTCATCTGGCCCAAATATTGTCACTAGAGTTCTAAGAGCTGGATATAAAAGTGAAAAGTAAATCTCTGGTTCTAGCTTAAAACCAACTGTGTTGGTGGGACCATCCTCATCCGTGCTCATGAGAGGCTCTACTGGCATGGCATATCACCTCTGCTTGAACCTTTGTCACATAGCTCCGTGACCTTCATCCACACTCACTTCTTTTTTCTGTTACATTATTTGTGATGGTCGAAGGAAATATTATACATGAAAGTGTTTTCTAACACTTAAACTTCTCGTGTCAGTCAGAGTCCTTAACATGCAAGCAATCTTTCTCATGAAACTACTCAGCATCCCTACTTGTAAGTAGGGACCACCTCCATCCCAGGCTGCCTCCCATGAACTAGTATTTGCACTGGCATACTTCTCTATTAGCAATCACCAAGTTTTTGTGTACTGTGTTTCTAATGAGTTTGTCCCTTCCCTGAACTTCTTGAGTATGAGAGTCACATTCCATTCATCTTTGTGTTTTGCCTTTTCACTTGCTGGACTCCCAGCTCATCCTGGTGCCTGGCATAAAAGATGAATCACCTTCACCAACCTCTTGACTAATAGCTAAGTAGCTCTGGATTTGCCTTGCTGTCTGCTGGGGTAACCTTCCTAGTCCGTCTGTCCATGTGTTTAGCCTTTCCTAGCTAGTTGCTACCTTCTCACATTATTAATCCCCTGCTGTTCAGAGTTTGGTCTTTGGACCAAACCATAGACATCCTTGTGACCAGGAGCTTCAGATGAGATGACTTTGCTTTTTCCATTTCTGAATCAGGTGCTTGCAACGGGACTCAGTGGCCTGTACTCTTCGCTGCCCACGAAGCTGGAAGAGAAGAGTGAGGACTGGCACTGCCTTCTGAAGGACGACTGGCTCCTGCTGCCTGCCCTTGTGCAGTTCATGAACTCTCTGGAGTTTTGTAACGCAGTCATCCAGGTACTGAAGCCCAGAAGCCATCCTGGGCTAGAGTCTGATCAGAGCTCAATCCTGGCGGGGGATTAGCCTTGTGGGGGATTAGAGTGTATAAGCACCCTTCGCTATTCTGATTATTTCAAAATTAACTCTTTGCTAATTTTGAGAAGTGCTTATGGAATAATGATGCTTTTCTTGAATCCTATTGAGTATCTTGAAATGAGTGAAAATGTTTGATAGGCTTCTGAAAAGTTCCAATTGAGAACAAATGAAAAGATTTTATTTCTCTATAAAAAGTGTTATTCTGTTTTGATTATCCACTTACCCATCAAAAATAAGTTCAGTGGCTGGCTCATTAAATAGATATTTTTAGGCTGCTTAAGTACTCCAAATTATAACAATTTTACTTCAAGGTCTTCTTGGGAGCTTACAAACGAAAACACTTTATTTTGCTTAATGGTGCACACTACATAAAGAATATTGTTATCCCAATTGAATTGGAAGAAGTTAACAATCTTCTTAGCTACACAAATTAAATTTGCTTTGAAATTGGTTCACTTTAGGAGAAAAAGCAGCTACTGAACTCTTATATATCTGGCTTTTTGATTAGATATTTTTACCTTCAAATTTCTTGTTACTGTTTTCAATAAAAATCCAATTTTATATATGTTTAAGGCTGTACTAAGTTTTCATCAAAAATTTCTATATAGCATAAATACTACTTTTATATTGGATTTATTAAGAAATCAGGTTTGTTTTATGGTGATTTTTAGGGTGAAAAATGTTACTTATAATCTGTTTATCTACCAAATAAAGACACAGCTTCTGGAGGAAAGTGAAAGTGAATTACTTCAGTTCCCATCTCATTTTTATTGCTAAGTCAAAGGAAGTCTTATTTGTATTTAAGATAAATGGATTACATTTTAAATTATTTTCCCTTTAATATTATAGTCTATCAACATTTTCTGCAGAAATGTATGGAAATAAAAATGATGAAACTACTATTAGCTCTTCAGATGTACAGAGAAAGGTTGTCAGTAATTTAAACAGCTTGCCTTACTTCCCTAGAAATTGCTTTTTACTGTATGTTTGATTGAATCTTTCTCTTCTCTCTCTCTCTTTTTTTTCTCTCTCTCTTTTTCTCTTTCTCATTAAAGCTGCTTCTTCAGGCATGGTGAAGAACAGGGAAATTATATATTTATTTGAAATTAAGGTCAAACATTATTTAAAAACATTTAAATAATGTTTTAGGGTTAGGGAACCCCTGAAAGTATAAAATACATTATTAAAGGTTTGTCCATGTCACTTAGATTTTGAAAATCAATTTTGGGAAGTAACACCAGCAATATTTTCTGCTTTTGAACAACTGTCCACTTTTTACGAGGATATTTTACAGAACCTTTCTTCCCTAAATATCAGAAATATCAGAAAATGCATCTTCAAAGTTCTCTGTTAGCAAAATAAGTGTATTTAATTATTCTTCTCTTTAGTTACTCTCTTTTAAAAAGGTAGTCACAGGTAGATATGGAGCCTAGAAGGAGTTAAGGGGCAAAAATTACACTTTATAATTTATTCATTTTTAACTTATAAATATTTATGCATACTCAGTCTATTCATTGTCTGTCTATTTCAAGTCAATTTTAAAATTAACATCTTTTCTATAGTTGGAAGTATAATTTTAGCTGTTTATACTGTAATAGATATTTTTTAAAAAATCACATCATTGTGTGGTCTGAAGTATTATTTAACAAGTGAAACTTAGCCCAAATTTAGCATTTCTTTTTTAATGTAAGATGAAGACAGAACTGTTTGGTTTTGAGACACCATAGAGAGTGAATCCTGTCATCTGCTTCTGTCTCAGGTGGCTCACCCCTTGATCCGCACTCAGCTCGTCAGCTACATTTACAATGGATTTTTGGTACCAGTATTGGCTCCTGCCCTCCATAAGGTCAGTGATTGGCTAAGGTCATCAGTCTGTTCATGATATGAGGGAAATGGAGGAAAGTAAATGCAGCATAATTGAGTCAGCAGTGGATATAGCCTTATTTTTCTCTCATTCCACCCAAAGTTCTTAGTAGTCTCAAACATGGGTCTTAAAAATATCCATGATGTAAGTTAGATGGGGTCCATTTGGTATAGTGGAATGTCAAGTTGGACAGTCTACAGGAGAGGTGAGGCATGGTCTTTGACTCTGGGATCAACTTCAGTTCCTGGCTGGGGCTGCTGTGAATGTTCTTTTAAGCTCTCCTGTGAGGCACATCTTTCATGGAGAGTGCATGGGCTGCTGTGGGCATGGGGAGGACAGAGGTAGCACCAGGGCCACAGCTTATCTCCTCCTTAATAGAACATGATTTTCTATTATAACAATTTTGAGACAGTAGAAATTAAAGTGATGCCATGTTAAGGTCCCACCAATGGTTGGCTGAATCATTAGCAACACTCTGAATGCCTATGGCTCTCACTTTATATTTAATAAATCAACTGATATATTTTCCATTGTGAGTTATTATGAGACACCTATGGACCTAGCATTCTAATTTTAAGGAGTCTTGTTCTCTGACTGGGAGAGAAGGAAGAATTAAATTATAATGTGGCTTGGACAAAATGCCCTTCTTTGTGTATGTTTAAATTACATTTCATGTGTTCTTATTTTATAAAGTTAAATAACCTGGATTCTAGCAGCACTGAAGGGTTGCGGTATGTGCTGCTGTGTGTCTGGCTCAGGGTGGCCTGGCTCGGTGGAGCTGTTGCTCTCTCGCTGTTTAGTGACCTTTTGCTCAGTGGACACATTGTGTGAAACAAACTGTGCTTGGTCTGATATGGCATTTCCTCAAGTTACTTTAGTGTTTTATAACACAAAGAAACCAACTCTGTGGAATTAGAGCTATCTTGGGAAATGCAGGCCATATGATTAGAGAACTCCCGCCTTCCGTGTTTCTATGCTGTCCTTCTGTTGGCCAGTATTCTGCTGTTCAGGGATGAGGTGTGTGTCTGGTTTTGGAGGTCTCTAAATCTGCATGGGCAAGAACTTGCCTTTTCAGTGGAATCCAGCAGAATTACTGAAAGCGTTTGCTGTGATTACAGACTCCCGAGTATTGCCTTTCTTCCTCATTTATTCCCTAATTATCCCTCACTCACCTGCTGACACTAAGTAATGCTATTTATCAGTATTGTATTCTCTATACTATTTTGTTATTATAATTAATTAATATACTTTAATGTTATAGATGTTGATGGAAATTCTTTTTGCATATTAATGGGGTATCAAGTGATGTTTTGATATACATACAGATTAATGTTAAAGTCAAGTTAAACATGTTTATCTTCTCAAACATTTATCATTTCTTTATGGTGAAAACTCCACTTGGAACTTTCTAATAGTGTAACCCATCCAGTTATCTGTAGACTCCCTACTGTGCGCTGGACCAGCAGAGCATCTTTCTGTGATCTCACTGTGGCTTAGCACAGTGAGTTCTGTAACTGAGTGTGAGCTTGACTCACAGAGCCGTTGTAAAGACCAGGCTACCTCACTTCCACAGCACTTCACAATGGCTGAGGAACTGAGGCATGAGCCATGCATGTTCAACATCCAAATCCACAGAGCTAAGCACTTTCTGAGGCTAACACTCCTGTGTGTTTTGTTCTCTGGGATCTGTTTATTGCTGAGTGTGAACATTTCCTTAGATTTAAGAAGTATAGAAAACCAAATTAACCACCTACCAACCAACCAACCTACCAACCAACCTACCAACTTACCAACCAACCAACCAACCTACCAACCAACCAACCAATCAACCAACCAACCAACCTACCAACCAACCAACAAATCAACCAACCAATCAACCAACCAACCAACCTACCAACCAACCAACCAACCAACCACTACCAACCAACCTACCAACCAACCAACCTACCAACCAGCCAACCAACCAACCAATCAACCAACCAACCTACCAACCAACCAACCAAATGAAAAACAGCACACAATGGAATGTTTAGGAATGTGGCAGCAGAACACGGACAGTTGTCCCCTTTTCAGACAGTGCTTTATAAGAGTGATTTTAAACAGCGCAGTATATACATCACCTGACTCCATTCTTAGTTATGTCCATAACTTAAAATTAGAGATTTTAAAGCCATGAAGTTAATACATGTTTATTTTAAAAAGTCCATATAGTATAGAATACAGGAGATGAAAAGTGAATGTTACTCTATGCTCCAGATATTTCCCTTTAGTGTCCAGAGAGACCAAAGACTGTTTTCTAATTGTTTTTCTTCCCATTCTCCATTTTTTTTTGATACTTTTGTTCCTGTTTTTAACATTCATAATTGAAAGGGTTAGAGAGGCAGGGACAACCTGCCCTTCACCTCTGGCTCTCTCAGTGACAGCTGATAGGCGCCTGGCCTAGAGCAGCAGATCAGGGACAGACACTCAGAGCAGGTCAGAGCTGGATGTATCTTGAGAGGCTTCCAGTGGGAGCACTCGAATCCTACTTCCTACACCTCCCCTTGGGTGCTTAAAGGGTTACTTCAAGTCTGGGCTCAGTCCTGCTCTAGGAATTCCCATAGTGTTTTGCAAACTTCAGATCTGCTTCCCTGACAGAAGGGCATTAGTCAGTCTTCTAAATAAAAATCCCTTTCTTTGTGCACCTAAATCATGCATAACTTTTTAGTTACCTGCCATCTGTGTAGGCAGCTTATAAAAGTGAACTCATTCTCTCTGCCTCATAAATAATACAAATAAATTCATACTTAAAATTTCTCTACATTACGATCAATATTTTTCAATAGCATTTCTTAACTAGAGATTAAACATTGCAAAACCTAATGAAGGAACTAGAAAGATGTCTCAATGAATGAAATGCTTTCCATATAAAGATGCAGATCTGAGTTGCATACCCAAAAATCCACATTGAAAAGCCAGGCTTGGTATCTTATATCTTGACTCCCCATGCTTCAGGGACAAAGAAGGGCTATGGCAGGTGGAGACAGGTAGATCTTGGAAGTTCTTTGTCCAGAGCATCAGATTTAGTGACAAAGTCTTCATCAGGGAGGAAAGGAAGAGAAGGAGGAAAGACATTTGACAGTGACCCCTGGCTTATACACATGGATGTACACACCTCCACCTACCCCAATAAGTAACAAATCAGATGTACACCACATCCTACGTGCATGTACACCCACAACCTTTTGAGTAGGAAAAATGGGCAGGGGTGTGTGGGCTGATGGTGGACATTCCCACAGTTGTACCTCACTGCTGCAGACAGGCAAGGGACTCTGTACGCAAAAGCCTGCTCTCATGTTGTTTTCAGCCGACACTGAGGCATGGCCATTTATTCCTCGGGGTTAGTGCAAGTCTCGTGAGGTTCTTTTTTAAAGGCTGCATGACTTTCTTCCACAGTCATGTGTAAGCTAAACACAGAGGGAAAGCTCTGGGGCCAGGAGTAGACTTTGCTGAGTATGTATGAGGCCTTGGGTTCAATCTCTAGAATGAGAAATAAAGGTTACTCAGAAAGCGTGAACACAATGATTTTATCAATTCATTTGGTATAGCATTCAACCTTGCTGAGTACATTTGGTGTCTGGTCCTACCTGAGCTAGCTCAAGGTTCTTGATTTTAACCTACTTGTGTTAATATTTGTATGTTCTGTGGAGAAAATGTTAATATACCTTGTTTAGGGTGTTAACCCAGACCTTCTGGGGATTTTATATGAAACATGGCAGATATATATATATCATTCTTCTAAAAGTTTTAAATTCCCAAGTACATTTAGCCTCCAGAGTTTGGGATAAGAGATGGGAAGCCGACTTTGGACATTTTGGGAAAGAGTTCATTTTGTAAAAGTCATACTAAAGAATATGTTATTGATAGCATAGTAAGCAAATAAATTCAGGTGTAGATACATATACAGGCATTCAAGGTAGTTGGTTCTTTTTAACTTCAGGTTAAAGGGTATGTTGTCTGCTTCTCATGTGTCCATCTGGTTGATTTGTCCAAGCTAATATGTCAAAGCTGAACACTCATTGGTTAGTTGCACTAACCTCCATTCTCAGAGAAGTAGAAGTGAAGGAAGGATTAAACAAACAGGGATTTGTACTTCAGGGAACAAGGCAGGAAGGTACTTGGGGATCAGTTTGACAAAAACCATCACCCCTGGAACTTACATTACCTGTCACAGTGTCAGAGGGAGAGACATGGAGCTTTTATCTGGAAGTGACACATGTCTTTCTATTCGTATGTCATCCTCTGAAGATAAGCAAGGCCTCAGGTCACATCCTCCCTCAGAGAGAAGTTCTGTTCTGCAGCTTTATCAGAAGAAATGTTTTGGATGTGAATATTTGCCCTAGTGACTGTCATTCATATGTCAGGGTCCCAGTAAAAACAGGTGGGCCTCAAATTGTGCTATGAGGGATCTAAGGAGCTAAAGAGGTTTTGAGAGGGTGACATTTCAGTGCTTTATTGCTGTATCAGAAACCATCCTTAGAGCTGGACTTAAGTCGCCATTGGTTGTTAGTGTGAGTCACCACCTGTACAGTGGGACAGTCCGTCTCTAGGGCCTGGGCCTCAACTGAGATCATTACTGTGACCAGGGCCTGAGCATTTGGGGCTGGCTAGACATTTCTCTCCTGGTTTCCAGCAGGATTAGAAAAGGGGGTTGTAGGGGTGGGTGGGAAAGGATTGTCCAAGTAACACCCTGACTCTTTTGCAGGATTTCCAGAAGTCACTTAGGATACTCTTTGTTTTGGAGGTTGCTATGGGTGGGTCCTTCACAGACTTTTAGGAAATAGGAGAAGAAACTTGTGACTGACTCTGTTCAAGAGAGCGGTAGACCTTGAGGGGTATGTGCTATGGTAGGCAGTGATGGCAAGGGAATCTGTCACATGTGTCCTTTCTGCATGAGGCTCACAAGCATTAGCCATGGAAACTCTGACCTCAAAGCTTGTACCTTTGGTTTTGCCAAAGAGCAGCTGGCTATATTTTATTTCCTATAAGTGTGCTTAGAAAACAGAAATAAGATCTACTAGGGGAAAAAAAGATTTTCCACCATCTTCTGTGTGCTGAAACTGTGCTTGAACAATATACATGAGTAGAATTAATTTCAGACATTCCTTAAGGGCATGTGTTCTGGCTTCCTATAAGCCGCCGTGGAGCCCATTTGTTTTACAATCTTGCCTTCCAAACACACACATACATATTCATGATCTGCATCCTACAAGCTCAATAATTCATGGCTTATTGACTTGAGTTGATGGATGGCAATTTTGAGGTGATTGAAAAGAAAAGATGGAAATTTCCAGAGGCTGGGTACAGCCACAAGAGAGTTGCCCATCTCACCAATATATTATGTGCTTTGTAAGTGGGGTGGGATAAGGACTTTAGCACAGTCCAGTTTGACTCTCCTGGCTCAGCATACTCTCCACCTTTATGCCCAGTAGAAGTTGTGACTGAAGACTTTTTATACAATTAAATAACATCTTCAAATTATCATCATTATGGAATAATAATGGGCTGTGGATGGGTGCTGAGCTTACAGGAGGATCAGCCCCATGTGTCTAAGGAGTGAGCAAAGCGGCTGAACCTCACATCATTATTCATCTCCGCCCCCCTCCTGTGTTTCCTGGTCTGGAAGATGGAAGAGGGCTAAGGGCGGAAGAGGGTAGGCAGACTCCCTGCTTGCTCTTCCGGAGCACTTGATTCTGTATTTCTGGATGTGGAGCATGCCTGTGCTCTGTGTCCTGCTGTCATCTCTGACACTTCTTGATGGAAGGCACTTTGACATTTCGTGTCTGGTTTCCAATGACGTTGAGGAATTTCACTGAAAAAAAAAATGCCTTCAGTACAGAGTTGAAAGAGAGGAGTCCATACATGGAGTAGGAATCGGCTCTGCTCACCACTGTACCACTAGTGACTCAAAGCATGGCATTAGTGTGGCATTGGCTTAGACACCTGGGATTTTTCTTTTAAACATAGTAGTTCTCTGCCATGCCTTTTGTGCCTTCCCTTGAGTTAACTGGTTACCAAATGACACTCTGGCTCTGCAGTGAGCCACACTGAAAGTTTAGCGTGGTAGTTTTGCTGCTTTTTTACATTTTATAGTTTAATTTATGCACTTCAGTGATTTGCTGTATAAAATCTGTTGTCTATCTTAATGACCCTGACTTTTAATTACTAAAGATTCCTGAATATAGTCTTATTTATGCTAGTTGCTTACTTATTTTCCTATAATAATGTTAAGGTCTAATTTTTTTGTAATTCCTCCACTCCCTTTTTACTCAAGTGAAGACTCTGCCCAAGAGTGAATTTGCTGCTTACAGTGGCCTCTAGAGTGGTGTGAGGCAAAGGCAGCCCCAGAAGCAATCCAAGGAAACAAGCTCATTCTTTGAAGAAGTTACTACTATTTTCTCAGAGCTAGCTTCTGTGCTAGCTCTGGCTAACTCCAGAACAGGCAGGTGTTTCCTGTATCATCATCTGGAAGCTGGGGAAACTGTAAGCTGTGGGTACCTGAGGATCGAGTGGCAGCTTGCAGTATCTGTGGCCATGGCCCAGTTAGGTTATATCATGTCCGTGTGCGATGCTAGGGCTGGAAACTAAGGGGCCGTAGGTAAGGAGGCTGGCTCAGCTGCTGCCTTGGGTTCTTTTCCTGTTACTGTGATAAAATAAACAGCTTGAGGAAGGAAGGGCTCATTTGGGCTTACACTTCCAGGGTGTCACACATCGCCATGGTGGAAGTCACAGCAAGACCTTAAAGAAACTAGGCACATTGCATCCACAGTCAAAAAAAAAAAAAAAAAGCCCAGCAAGATGAGCTCACTTGCTCATTTTATACAGTCCTTTACCCAAGGAATAGTCCCTGCTCTAAACTAATATGGCTCTTCCCGCACTAATTAACATATTCAGTATAATCCCTCACAGGCACACCCAGGCCTATGTTCCTAGTGATTCTAGGTTCTGCCAAGTTGACAATTAACAGTATCATCACAGTGGCAGTGTGAGGGGAGGGCTCCAAATGGTTGCTCAGGCTTAAACAGTCTGTGAAAGCGGAGGGACCAGTTGTAAAGACTACCAAGGCTGGTCAGTGATTGCAGGTGAATAAGATATTTAAAGGGCCCTGAGGAACTCATAGTCAGCAAGGTAGCCACAGATAGACCAAATAATGACTCTGTCCAGATATCTGAATAGACCTAGAAGAACTGACTGCCAGCCGGGCGGTGGTGGCGCACGCCTTTAATCCCAGCACTTGGGAGGCAGAGGCAGGCGGATTTCTGAGTTCGAGGCCAGCCTGGTCTACAGAGTGAGTTCCAGGACAGCCAGGGCTATACAGAGAAACCCTGTCTCGAAAAAAAAAAAAAGAACTGACTGCCAAATATAGGAGGTTTTGTCATGGAAATACCTGATTTACTAATTGAAAACTAGGAATATGTATTACCTAATGCGTTCATTTAGGACATTATATTCAGGTAATAGAGTTTGTGGAAGCGATATAGATTCATGTAAAAGTGTACCTCAAAATGGGTTTTGGAATTAGTGGGACTTTGGTTTGCAATCTGGTCCCTGGCTGCTTTCATCAGCTCCATGATTGTGGCAGTGTTTTTATCCATGTTTGTACAAAAATGATACATGCCTCCGTGGATACATGCCTCATTATTGTCACTGGTACTTAGCACTAAGTACATACCGCTTGTTATCATTCATGAAGGTAACCAACCAACCCTCCAAAATAAGACATTGTCACGTGATGTGATATTATCTCCCCATTTCAGCCAGTATGACAGTTTGAGATTAGACAGTATACTTCATATTTCTTACAATACTTTTAGTTCACAGAACTCTTCCCCTGGCTCTTGTGAGATATAGCATCAATTCAGCTGTCCTAGATTTGTGGTTCTGTTTATTCTGATTCTCAATAAAAGATGTTCTCGGACGAAAACAGCTACATTGGGTCTCTGGAATGAAAACTCTTACTTTTTGGGGGTTCTGATTTGACAGAGAGGAGAAGCCAGAGAATTTGAACAACAGCAACCAGCCAGGCTGATTGTGTTAACTGAAGTGTGTAGGGGCGCTCACTGTTGGCAGTACTGTTCCCTGGCTGAGCTCCTGCACTGTGGAGGAATGGAGCTGAGCATCGGGCATCCATTGCTCTCTGCCTTCTGATTGTGGGTATGACATGAGCAGCTGCTTGAAGCTCCTGCTGCTGTGACTTCCTTGGCATGATAAACTGTACTTTGGCAGCGAGCCAGAACAAATCCTTCCTCCCTCAAGCTGCTTTTGTTAGTATCTTACCACAGTGATGAGACAGTAACCGAGACATCAGGCTTCAGTCTTTTGTGGAATCTCTGGGGGTTTTAACTCATCGACAGATCCAGTGTTGTCATTTCTAACCCTACTCTGCATACATCACTCTCCAAGATTATGGAGAACATCAAACAATAAGATGACAGTGATTTGAGAAATGAATTGTGAGAATGGGTAAAGGGTCAGGTCAATGTACTCTGCTTCATGTGAGGACACAGTAGTAGTAGTAGTAGCAGTACAACAACAACTACTACTACTACTTCTTGAAGGTGTGTAGTAAAAGGAGATGGTTGGCTCCGTACATGTGTTTCTTCTCCAATGTGTGCATCGTGTTGGACTGAGAAAGGCCCTTCCCATTGTTGAGGATGGTGGCAAGTTCCAGTACTTCCTGTGTAATGTCAATTCTGCTCTGCTGTGTGGCACTGTTTAGGTCTGTGGGCAGTGTTATCAGTACCAGGGACACTCCTGTCAAATGTCAATGCCATCATCCAAGGATAACAGTGGCAGTACTCACTGATGTTCCATGTATCACAGAATACGATAGGGTTTCAACCTTTCCACCATAGACCTGTTGCCAGCATACTGCTGTGGTGCTGCAGGGAGGGGAATGTGTGCTTCTCTTAATGTGACTTCATAATAAAAGGCACTGGCAAACTTCACTGATTGTGACGTCTGTTGTCACAATCACCGCTCTTTTCCACGTCTGAGTTTCCAGGTGATTGTGTGCAAAGATGACGCACACAGATGTCCAGACTTACATCCACACACAGGCTTCCCTTTAGCAATATGTAGAAAAACTTAACAGTCCATTCTGTATCCTCCATTAACACTTGTGAGCTAACTGTGAAACATATAGAAATGATTAATGTTTATTGGGGAAGCCTCTGGAAATATGGAAATGATGGTAATAGGAGCCATTGGAACATTTGCTTTTTTTCCAAAAAAGAAAATCTTGTAATTAATAGCTAAGGTCTTGTTGCTGAGTTTCCAGACTAATTAAATATCATATTGTTGAGTATGTTTTAGTCACAACAGCTCCATCTAAGGCCCGTGGCACGTCCTCAGCTGAGATTAGGTATGTTATTCATGGACTGAAAGCCTAAAGCTTTCCACTCATCTTTCATGTTTACCAAGTGATGGTGAACTAATTCAATTATTGTCATTTGTGACCATAGGATCAATGGTGTTGTCAGCCTGAACCAACGTTATAGTGTCTTAGAGGCATCCACGTCCCTATAATGCTTTGTCTAATGAAGAGCTTAACATGAGTAAATAAAACTGTCCAAAATAAATAGAATTAAGATAGAGAGTAAAGAGGCAGGCAAATTTGTTTATACAGGTGATTAGAATTCAATGTGAGATGATAATTCTGTAATTGTGCAAATCTAAAAGGAAGCCAGGTTTAAGACAGGCATTTCTTCAACAATGTAAGGGAAGATACAAATTTTATAGAGAGAAGGAAAAAGATTATTTACAGTATTACTGAAGAAGCAGCGATGGCTGAAGAATCGTGTTTGGAACATGTTCTCTACATGTAGAAATGAATTTGTTTAAGGTGAACTTTACTGTGCTGGGTTTGAAGTGACTATAAAATACCAAGTTAAAGGCAATTGGCAGCATGCCGTTGCCATGGTTGTTTGTCAAGATATAGACTATCTGAATAAATCCTGTGATATTTACATTTATGTCAAATGCTTTAATATAACTGTAGATTATATAAACCCCGAATGCTCTGAAATCACAGGCTGCATTTTGGATGAGTGACTCTCAATGTACAGTAGGTTTAACTGTCCAGATGCTTTCTGTGTGTAAGTAAGAATCCAGGAGGCTAGAACTCCAGTAGATTTCCATTTCCTAGAGGAACAGTGTGGCACAACTCCTGTTTATCTCTTGTCTTTATCATCTGGCTATGTGGTTGCCCAGTGCTTGGTGCCTAGATATTCTGGGAGTATTTTGTAGTAAAGGAATTAATAAGATCTCAGTTTTTAAACTTATTACAGAGTCCTCAACAAGTTGTTGAGGTAGGAGGATTGCAAGTTCAAGGCTAGCCTGGGTCACAGAGTGAGTTCAAAGCCAGCTTGGACAAGATAGTGAAGCCCAAGGCAGTAAGTAGACAGTGTGCTGGGCTGTAACTGTGGCAAGGCTTGCTGAGCATGTGTGATACCAGCTTCCATTCTCAGCACCACAAACCAAAGAGACGATGTGTGTGGATTTCATGACTCGTCCTCTGTGCTTAAAGACTTATCAGATCTGATGAATTAAATTGAACAATAAATTAGAAATAGAAACATAGCATGTTATGAACACTTGCAGAATTTAGTAGTGGACATAATTCTATAGATTATGTGTTCCTTATTTCCCAATCAAAGGCATTGAAGATCTTGAAAGTAAGCTGACATGGCCATGTTTACACAGATGCTACTGACCAATCTGAACCAACTCAACTTCCCAGTGCTGTTTGTCTCCTTGTATTAGCTTTTAATTTAATTTAATTTAATTATTTTATTTTCTTAAGTAATGAGTCCTTCCATGATATAAGTTTAAGTTCTGAGTTCCCAAAGCATAATTTAGAGAAAACCTTCCTTCCTTTTGTTAAGCACAAGATAAATTTCTTTGGAGAACAGATCTCTTTCTTATCCTGGCTCTGGCACAATGCAGGGAGTTGCTTGTGTGCACCAAAATAATTTTTAAAGGTCTCTTTCTCTAAAAGGAGGGTTTGTGCCACCTAGTGGATTGAAGAAGAGGATCTTGGGGTGAAGGTGTTGGTGGCCCTCCCCTAAAGAGAAGAAAGGGAACTGTTTCAGTTCACAAATCTCCACCCTCTCCTTTATTTGTGTCCTGGAAGTGTCATTCATAGCCAAGGATGCCCGTTGGGTCACTTTGTGCCGCACGGTGCTGAATAACCCCAGCACTGCCCATGTTGTGTGATAGGGAAGAGGTAAGGCTGGAGGATCTGCAGCAGTCCCGTTTGCCCTGCCACTCTCTTGTCTTGACATTTTCAGTCATTGATTCAACACTTCTATAATGGGCCTTCTCAGCATTGGTGGGAATCAATTAAGTCTTGTTCTTCCCAGGAATTCCCCTTTGGCTCTTTTGGACAATTGTTCAGGGTTTTACAGTACTCCAGTTTTTGGAAGCTTCCAAATTGTACCTTTTGTTGTCCTTCAGGCGAGATAGTCTTTTCACAAGCTTTGGGGAAGATTTGTTTTGAGTGGCAGGTGGTAGAAGGCAGTATCCATCTGCGGGACAGCCTTAAGACTGAATGGCCAGCACAGGGCCAGGTTTCTCAGCACTGACTTTCCCTGTGATTGGAGGGGACTTTCAGCTTCTTGTACTGGGTTTTTTCCTTGAAGAGACTGCTTGGTCATCTTTATAGTAAGAGTTACAGCTCAGCAAAAACCAGACTTCTAAAGTTCTTCATTTACTCACCAGTAGAAGTGTCTTTATTGGTATGGCGGTGTCTAGAAGGTGTTAAGGACTTGAAGGTCAGACAGACCATGTAGCAGTGTCGTCCTGACATCTTCTCAAGTAATAAAAAGAACATGGACCATTGGCTTCAATCTGCTCTCTTTCATTTCTTGTGTATTTTTGGACAATTTTTTAAGTCTCGGTTTTCCTATTAATTATCTTAAAGGACCAAGGAGAATTATCCCCAATGTGTGTCAAGTACCTAACATATTGTTGACAAAGATCTAGGACTCTGTGAACAGTAGTCATTTGGGGAGCTATCACAAATCATATATAATTAATGAAGATTATAATTAATAATAACATTCCTTTCTTCTTTTGGAAATAGCAGTTTCATGGCCTGTG
Source organism: Mastomys natalensis (assembly GCA_021653895.1). NCBI lineage: Eukaryota > Metazoa > Chordata > Mammalia > Rodentia > Muridae > Mastomys > Mastomys natalensis. Next base: position 43,487 of record JAJTUV010000153.1, read on the forward strand.
TGTAGTTGTTGTCTAGTGGGGATGACAAAGAGATGTGATAGAGGTCCACCAGGAAAGGTGTTCTCAGGATGTCCCTCCCCACATAGTGAGCATTTGACCATCCACAGTTCCATCACACATCAGCCACTCACATGCAGTAACTTGAATTAGTCACTCTCAGCACTGTGTTAGAATGCTTGAGAAAACAGCCCACATGGGGAAGGCTTTATGTTGTCTTCACAGTTTTAGTCCATGGTCACATGGCTCCATTGATTCTTGGCCCTTGGTGAGGTAGAACATCTTGGTGGAAAGCATATGGCTAACAGAGATGTGGGAAAGGAGTGTAGATGTCAGGCAAGATTTGAGAATAAGATATACCCTCAGGGTCTGGAGAGATGTCTCAGTGGTTCAGAGTATTTCAACCCAGGTCCATTCCCAGTACCCACATGGCAGCTCACAAGAATCTATAACTCCAGTTCTTGAGCATCTGATGTCCCCTTCTGGCTTCCCTGGGCACCAGGCATGTACATGGTAAACATAAATGTGTAGGCAAATCAGTCATAGACAAAAGTAATTTTAAAAGATATACCTTTTGTGCCTCTGGTGACCTACTTCCTACCTCCGGTGACCTACATCCTCCATCCAGCCCTGTTTCCAATAACCCATTCACCTATGAACATCTCAATGGATTAACTCACTCGTGAGTTTCATTGGTGAAGTTAGGTATCCACATGATCCAGCAACCTCTCAAAAGTGCCATCAGCTAGGATATCAACACATAGAGCCTTCAGGGGACATTTTTTATTAAACTACAGAGAATTAATTTTACTGTCACTCAGTTTGTACACATTCGGCTGCTAATTCAGAGATACAGAATATAGATTTCTATTTAAACAATGAGAAAAATATGACTTTTAGTGTTTATTTTGACATGTTATATCTGGTGCCATAGAGTGGTAGGGGATATTTAGCATCCATGAAAGTTATGGCTGAGAAGCTAGCATGATGTGACTAAGTGTGGTGAGGGCCCCAGTATAACACTCAGCAGTTTTGGGTTCTGCATAGACTCCCTGTTGGGATTGTCTGGGTGCTGTCCTAAAAGTTTGTCTTGCTGCTGTCATTTGCCATGATTGGGGGGTATGTGGAGGACAGTGCCACTTCAATGATGCACTCAGCCTGTCAATAAAAAGCATGTGCATAAATCAGTGTAAACAGCTTGTAGCCAAAAGCAACCTGAAATAAAGTTCTAGAAAAGTCCATATAATCTGATTTCTGAGTTTTCCTTACCTGTGTTCTGAGAAAATAGGAAATAGGAAATGATCCATCAGGCAGGTGGATTACCAAATAGTATCTTCATTACTTATAAAACTCACGCTGGAGAATAGGGCTTTTTCTAGATGATATTTCCTAATGTTGGAGCCCAGATTTAGATAAGCTGTAGAAGCCGTGGTAAGAGGAGCACAGAAGAGTGTGTGCTTCCTGCCAGAAGACTGACTTCCAGAGGGGGGACTCAGCCTCTTATCATTTCCTGGGGAGGACAGCTGGAAGGGGCAGCCAGAAGCACTCTGCAGATCATGAGTGTTAGACAAACACTGGGGCTTCACTCTCCTGTGCCCTGTCTTCAAAAGTCTCATCTCCATTGATCTAACAAGTTTATAAGTAGCAACCGACATTTTTTAAAAAAATGGCTATTACTTGTCTTCCCATTCCAAAGAACGTGCCTTGTTACCCACAGAAGACAATTTGGACTTCTTTGCCTGGCTTTGCAGACTGTATCTAACCTGGCCCCATCCAGCCTGTCACCCTCTGCAGTCTATTCTTGTTCCCATAGTCCTGCTGGGCTGTCCCTTTTACTTCCTGCCTGTCTACCCAGGGTGTATTTGTTTAAGTCCCAGAACAAGCTCCACACCGAGACAAGCTTTGCAGTTGAGCACACATTGATTTCTCTCATCTCTAACCCACCTCTGAGCAGTCATGTGCGATCAAGGGCCCAGGCTCAGCCCTTCTGTCACTGTATGGGCTTTGTTGGCCAGTGCGTGAGGACCTGCAGACATGTTTTGTTCTTCTGTGAATCTTTAGCTGCTTGTGTGTATGCCGTTCATGCAATCAGTTCACAATTGGCTGAGTAAATGTACCAGAAGAGCAGTGGGCATCCTTCCCCCTGCGCTGGCTGTGTCTCTTATGCTAGGAAGTAAGACACTTGAGACGCAGAACCACATTAGCTCTGAGTTAAGCCGCTGACACTGAGTCAGAGAATGTCAGGATTTTAGAACCAAGGTGAAGGTCCTCTAGGTCAACATCCGTGTCTTACAGCTGAGAATGGTTTCGAGAGGAACAAGGCTTCTTTCTGGTTGTAGGCCATCTGTCAGATGTAGGCCTTAGGTTAGCCATCGAAAGGTTAGTTGGCAGCTCGAGGTTTACATTAAATGGTCCAGTGAGCCTTTCAAGGTATGTTTCTGTTATCTCGCAGAGCCTTACAGCTTACGGTTTTGTCCAGTTCTATGGCGGAATGTACTTCATGGATGCTTCTGCCACACCTCACTGCTGCCCCTCTTGTACTGTGTGTGTGAATTCACTGTGGAGGATTCAAGGGCGTGTAAGCTTGTGCTATACCTGTAGCTACTGAGACAACAAAAAGTATCTTGGCTTGCCTGTGGCCCCAGATACTAAACATTAAAATGCAAGTGTCTTCTCACTGCAGGCCATTTTATACAATCCTAGGATGCTCTCAGCTACCCTAAATCGTTACCATAGTCTCTGGAAGAATCTCAGCTAAGAAAGCAAGCTCATTTGTATTCTCTGATCAGCAAAAATCAAGGGCAGTTACCACAGTACTTAGTCACCAGGGAAGCCATTACAAACTAGGCTTCTCAGAGGGACAGTCGCTTGGATGGGGGCTAGGAGAGGAGCAGCTCTTTGCCAGGATGAATCCACACCAGGAGCTGGGATAGGATGAAGGAGGAGAGCTGGCTAGCCAGCTCCTGGCACCCACATGCTGGGAGAAGGCATCCTTACTTGTGTGGTGTGGTGTGCTGTGCTGTGCTGTGCAGTATCATGTTGTGTAACAAGTGTGGTGTTGTGCTATGTAATATAGTATTGTGTTGTGTAGTGTGGCATTGTGTGTTTTAATGTCCTCAGTGATCATGTTTATTTTCTATAGGGAAATTCCAGTCATAACTAAAATGCTATTTTGGTGATTCCTGTTACTTTCTTTCCATTAAATTTAAAACTTTTTTAGAATTCTCATTAAGAAATTAAATGTTAGTGTTGATTCTTATTTGCTAGCAGAAAAGTCAGTAGAGAAGGTTATACAGATACAGATGTTTTAAACAGAGTCATCATGTTAATGAGTTATCAAGTCAGCTTGATAGGTCATAGTTAGCATTTAAAGTAGAAGCGAGTAATAAATACCAGGATGCACACTGTGCTTAGCCCCAGTGAGCGCCCTGTGCTGTTCCATGTGCATTTTAGGATGAGTCAGGGTGTAATCAATCTTGCAGGGACTGCTGTCATGTGTCTGAGGAGTATTTGGAGGTGGGGTCATGGCAGTCATTCTGCTTTTGCTTTATTATAAACTGTCAGTGTTGGCTGCCCTTCTCTTATTATGAAACGCTCATTTTATTAATTATGTCAGCACATTTATTTTGAGTACCCAGTATATGCCAGGTGCTGTCCCTAAATGCTGGGGCAGAGATCTCTGTTAACATTTACAATGCAAATCATCTTAGTTTCACAGCAACCACTATGTTGGTTTGTACAGATCAAGCTGTAGATCAGAGAAACCTCCCTTAACATATCCTTTCCCACTCACAGGATCACAGGGCTTCCGTTTATGATTTCCTGATCAGGACATAGGTAGCCACAGCGAGATGCAAAGGAAACAGGGTTTTAAACTACAAAGTCAGAGTTTCTTCCAAAGGAGGGAGAATGAACTCAGGGAAAACATTTCCTAGTGTCTCCCATAAATTCAGAGCTTCTTAGGTATTAATGAATTGTGTTTCTCTTGATGGGAAGCTGCAAGTCTCTGTGAGTTTAACTACAAGAAAGACCCAGGCACTGCAGAGCCACAGTGTAGACTTGGACAGGTTGTCCACTGCAGTCTATGGTACTGCAGGGAGAGATGAGCTCACATTTTGCTTCCTAAACTTTCTTTATGCCTAGGCGAGGAGCTATCTCCACAGAAAGCAGAGGCAAATCTTTAAGGGATAAAAAGCACCCTGTGCTCTTGCCAGACCCTCAGCTAAACAAACCATGGGCTGGGGAGAGCTACCTCTATCCAAGGAGACCCTTTCATTAATTGCTGAAATGCCCTGTGATTGCTGCTGTTGGCTCAGAGGTGGGCGTCTCAGGAAGCCTACAGGTGGCATTAAGCAATTTCCCCTAGATGTGCCTGATTCTGTCCCTTCAGCTCCAGGTCTTGCCTGACCTTACTGTTTTTAGAATCACAGAAGTTAAGTGACCAAGTGTATCTACTGTCTTCCCACACAGACAAGCACAGAGTTCCGTTTTAGAGTCTGAGGCAGCCTTTCTATCTGCTGGGCTGTCTTCCCATTGTAGGAGAAGAAATTAAACTTCCAGTGACTTCTGATTTGAAGTGGGAAATTAGATTTCTCTCTTTAATCCCAACAAGGGCACAGAGGACTTCACCCTCCCTCACACAGAAGACACAAAACAAAACTCACACAAAACTCCGCCTTATCGATGGAAGCCAGGTGGTGTTCACCTCAGAAACAAGTGCAGACACAAGAGGGAAAGATCTGCTCTCAAGTTTGGTGTGAATCATTTATTCTTCCCCATGCACCATCCTAAGAGAACATTCAAAATTGATCAGCAGAAAACGCCCTGTGAGTTTATCTTCAGGCAAGTTGTAAGAAAACGGAGGAGGTTGGCCTGCTTGTTACTATCTTGCCATGGCTGTCTCTTGCCCCATGCTGGCTTCCCGTATGAAAGGTTGCCCCTTGTTTCTGTTTGACTTACATTCTGATGAGATGCTCTGCTGTGACTATCCAGTGCCAGATGATGAGCAGGTTTGTGGATAACGGAGGAAAATAACCACAATGACTGGAATTATTGAATTTGTTCTGGTAGACACCTGTGTGGTTTCTGTCTCTCCATTGTGAGGAGATTTCTTTGTCGTTCATGAAAAATAAGCCAGGAGTGAAATTTGTCTTTTGCTATCAGAGTTTGTTTTTGTTATATTTTTTGTGCTTGGGAAAATTGGTCTAAATATAAATTCCACACCAAAATGATGCACTTAGCCCAGCAGGCAGATAGAGTCTGAGGGGAAAGTACAGGCACAAGATGCGACCCTGCTGTCCTGTCCTCTGATGCCTGAGACTTTAGCCCAGACATTTCCCTTCCACTCATGAGCTGGGAATCAGCTTTACCATAATTGAATAGGGATGTTGTGTTAATCTGGAAGAGAAATGGAGGGAAGGCCCAAGGAATCATTTCTTTCCCCAGTGGGTCACTCTTCTGACTTGTTCTCATTCAAGAGCATAGCCTGAGTTAGGCTTTGTGTTTTCAGTGAAGTAGTATTCACTATACATGGAAGTTTTCTGTTACTCAGATAATCAGCAGATGAACCTAACTACCTACCGTACCAATGAGGCAATCCCCAACACAGGCTGTGGACACCAAGTTTTCTTTTTTTTTCTTCTTTTATGACAGATCTCCCCATGTCTATCTCAGTCTATTTATTGAGTATGTCTGAGCACTTAACAGTGCACCATGTTCTTTGAGAATTGGCTCAGTAGGTCAGATGTATGTGTTTCTGCAGAAAATTGGCAGTCATAGAAGAAGGATAATATATGAAGAAAACTGGAAATGACACTGATTTGGCCAGAAAAATGAAAGTGGAGGAGATTGATATGAGGAAAGTTGCATTTGGGCCACACTCATCCACCATGTTGTTGACTCTGTGGTCTAGCCTCAGACTACCTTTCTTCTCTAATCCTCTTCTTGGAAGAGCTGCCTTTCCAGGAGGGACCTTTTTTCTGTCTGGGTTGTATTGTTGGAGTCAGTTCTCAAAAGATTGCATGGATGCCACAAACTGAAATAATATGCTCAGCAGATTCCTTAAATATACAGGGAACATTCAGCAACTGAGGGACACCGATGCTCTTATCATTTCTCATGTTGCAAATAGTAAATTTGAGTCCAAGATCAAGAGTATTTCTCAATTTCTCTTCCTCCTTCTTTCTTCCCCTTTGTATATAGGGTGCCCTAAATTCCTATGCAACCCAGGCTAGCCTCTTTGAACTCGAGTCCTCTGCCTTGGCCTCCCACATCCTAGAATGACTGGCATGTGACATCATTCTTGGCTTGGAGTATCTCACTAGCCAAACTCTATTAGATGAAGTTTAGTTATACTGAATCATATATTAAATTATAGTCCGCTAAATCACATTATGAAACTAGGGGTATAAATAACATGCACATGATGCAGGACAAGAAGCTTTGAAAGTAGCCCATTGCTGATTCCTCCAGAGAGTTGGGGGTTGGTCTGTGGTTTGTGATGGGCAAGGGAAAAACCATGTTGGTGTTAGAAGAATGCTTGGCCACCTGTCATGTTAGCAGAGGCCTCTCAGACATGGCCAGTGTTTAGCAATAACACCATTGTTTCTTCTCTAAATTACTGTTTAACTGGTCGTGGGGATTAGAATGATCTGTAAATAGATGCTCATGGCAAACAGAAAAAACTGATGCTTTAGAGAATCCAGTGTCCCCTGTAATTCCCTCTTCTCCTAGGATACATTTACTCTTTGGAGTCCCCTGATCTCTTCTGTCACAGCTACCTCAGACCCTCCTAATTCTGCAGAGTACTGACAAGGGAACAGGGGAGAGTAGAGAGACAGGGGCTCTCTTCTGTAAGAACTGCTGTACTTCCTCCCCCCGCCCCCCCGCCAAGTGCACTTATACAAGCACATTTCCGTCCATCTGTCACCAGTACTCTGCTCCCCCATCCTCATTTAGATTATTTTAAATGGACACCCCAACTCAGAAAACAGTAGGCATTTTTCCTGTCAGTCCTCTTTGTGTGTCTGTCTTTAATTCTCAGATACTTTGTGAGAATAGCTACTCCCATTTTACAGAGGAGGAAGCAGCTCAGAGAGATTAAACGGCACGGTGCAGTTCATACAGTAAAACTTGTTAGGTTTGAACCTGAGTCTGCCCACCTGAAAATTCTGTGCTCTTTCTGAAGTTCACTGTCTGTTCAGGGCTGGCAATCATTCTCTCCGAGGCTTCCATGACTCCCTAACTCCTGGTTCAAATCTAAGTCCAGGTCTTAAAATACTCCAGTGTTCTGGCCTTTGTGTACAGTACACTTAGAATAGTGTTTGGGCTGTCTTTCCATCCCCACCACTAAGTGCTGACTTTTCAATGTGTTCAGCATCTGTTTGTTGAAGAGGGCTGGCCATTCCTTCGATGTGGGTAAAGTTAGGAACCCCCGAAGGCGCCCTCTCCATGACGGTCAGCAGTGTGGATGGCAGGTCATCTTTATCTACACTGAAAACAGAATGGGTGTAGAGAAAAGGTTGATCAGATCCCAGATAATCCAGGTACCTGTGGGACAGAGGTGATAGGAAAGAACAATGTTAATCCCTGTGCCTGTAGTCTGGGCCAGCTGAGACCAGAACTGCCTCTGTGAGGAAACCTCCAACCTTGAAAGTACCACACTGCCCCCTGGAGTGTGTCTTAGTGCTGTCCCCAGCCCTACATTCCATTGGGTAGATGGAGAGGTACTCATTCACCACACAGGGGCGGTTTCCCTCTTCTACCAGGCAATATACAGACACGTAGACACACAGACAGACAGAGAGACAGATGTGTGTACGCACATTCATTTATTATATTTATTATTTGTGTGTATATGTGCGCACATGCATGCCATGTCCCAATTACAGAGGCCAGAGAACTTGCAGGTGTCAGCTCTCTCCTCCTACTGTGTGGGTACCCGGGATCAAACTCAGTTGTCAGGCTTGGGAGCAAGCACTGACCCACTGAGCGTCTGCTGTCTCTGTTGATTTATTCAATGCGCTACAGATGCTTTGAAGAAATGCAGGCAGGCTTTATTTTTAAAAGTAGTTTCCTTAGAATATGCTGCAGACACCCTCACTGGAGCCCTCTCCTTTATTTCCTCCTTTCAAAAATATTTTGGGAGTTAAGTAACTCAACTTAATAATTTGAATGTCACCTTCATCCTTCTCAGCCTGCCTCTGGCAGTGGCATCAGTATACTGTGTGGCCTTGAGGTGGAGGAGCAGAAGGGAGACAGGAGGGGCCCGATTCATTGACTCAGACTGTTTTCAGACCTTGAGTAATCGAATGTTTTCTGTCCTGGATTTTTGGCTGAAGTTTGGGGTGGGTCACTCTCTGGGAACCAGAGTGTCTGTCTTCCCTTTTGTACTTGAGTGTATTTCCGGGTGGTGTGTGTTCTTAGGAAGAGGTAGCTGTGAGGAGCCATCCAGTGGCTGCCCTTGGCTGCCCACAGTGGACAAGCCTGCTTGTGGGATCCAGAATAGGTTCAGAAAAGACTTTCTTACTTCTGTCTCCTGTGATGTAACAAGTCTCCCTTCTTCTGCTGGTCCACACTGTTTCTCCACACTCGTTAGAACCATGAGGTACAAGTACTCATCATTGACCCATGGAAACAGTTAGTTAGTTTTCTCCTCTGACATAAGAGAAAGGTGGCTTCTATTTTATAGAGGATGTATGTCATAATCACCTGACCCCCACTGCCTGCCACCCTTCTGAGTGACAGAAGGTAGGATCCATCTGTTTGCCCCAATGTGACTGGATCACAAAGAAACACTTAGCAGGTGGAAAATTTATTTTTCAAGACACATATAAAGCTGCCGTTGCAGAGAGGACTCTGGTGCTAATTTAGATGCAAATAGGATCACCCAACTAGAGCTGATTACAGAAGGGTCAGGGTGTCTACACGCTCAATTTCACTCCTACGTATCAAGTTAATGTGCTGCTGCAATTGCAGGCATGATGACTGGACCTTTTTGTTTTGTATAGAGTTTTGACTTTGTAGAAGTAGAATGTGACATCCATCCACCTCCTTTTTAAAAGAAAACAAGCTGTCCATTTGGTCCATTTTTGAAAAGCTTGAAATAAAATAATAATAATAATATGCTTCTAGAGCTTCTAGACTAAGATGAAGAGAAGTAGGCGGACTGTAAATTCAGTTGCCATCCTGTTCAGAAAACCAGGGGTAACCCTGTGCACTTTGCTGAGTTGTAGCCAGGCACGGATGGCAGGTAGGTGATGGGCTGGCACAGCAGGTCAGAACTGTGTTAATGCAGTGTTGGATAACTTTGCTTCTCAGTCAGGTTTTTGTACACTGGCATGTTGTAATTCTAGGGTATATCAGCAAAGCACCTGCACACAATGTATTTCTAAATATATATGCCTAAGTTTCGCAGAACAGTACTTGACCTTACTACATGCAGGCTACACTAATGTTTTCTATTTGAAAATGGTCTAAACCATTAGTGAACCAGCAAATTGAATTTGCTCACCCAGTCTCGAGCTGTATTTTTCAGAACACACAACTTTAAGGGGCTGGCAAATGCAGCTGGCATGAAGAAAGAACCAAACAAGGGCTAAAGGAAGATGAAGGATGTGGATAAAGAAAGATTTGCTTCAAAGGATGGACTACAGTAGACTAGCAGTCATAAAGACAAGTACCCAAGGCAGGCCTCTGTCCTGGCACTTGGCCTGGGGAACAGGCAGGGAGCATCTTGGCAGCAGGCGCTGTCCTCCTGTTTACAGCTCTCTTTATCTTATCAAGGTCTTTCTCTTATCTCTTGGGAGCCGTGGAATTCCCGGCCTGTGTGTAGACATTGTTGATTTGAACGACAGGTAGATTTGTATAGCTGGCTATTTTTGTGTAAGTTAGTAGTTGCCTGCCACCCTTTATAGAACAAGGTGGCTACTGATCATCTTGTGATTCAAAAGGTCCTTGTGCTCCAGCTCACTGTCCTTCATCATCGCCACTTCTGTGTTGATGCCGCACTGGGCCCAGCAGACGACTCCTTTGTGCATTCCTCTGGCGAAGTGTCTTTCGTCCGTGGCTATCGTTAGCTTTCCAGTGATCACACATAGGATCTTAGTCTTTAGCCTCATTAAGGATGTTGCCTGTCTGGGAGGATTAGAAGAAGTTTCAGAGAGAATGATAATGGGGCAAGGGAAGATTTTCTGGGATAAAAGGCTCTGAAGTATACAGTGGGGAAGAGATGGAAGAAGGGAACTAGGTCTCCTTGGTTGGGGTGTTAGCTTAAGGTAAGTGTGACCTCAATCTGTAAAGAGTTTACAGCTGATATTTAATGGGATTGGGCTGTTAATATTTATAGCATGTTATGTAAATGCTGTCCCCCAAGTGCTTCCTTAAATCCTCTTAGCTTATTAATGACAGCTTTGATTTCTAAAAAGAAATAAAATCTTTTCATTTATCCAGCCAAAGAGTAGTAAACAATAGCCACTCAACACCCCTTTCATGTTGGCCCCTGAGGACAGACTTGGATTCTAGTGAGTTGATTGCTGGGCTTTTGAGCTTAGGAAGGTCACGTGTAACCCAGTGGGGAAAGCTACTGCTGCTGCAAAAGCAGCTTCTGGGGTTCTCAGGGCGTGTCAGGCCAGCAGTGCTTGGTAAAGTAATTTTCAGCCTATTTGGAATGCTCTCACTCTCGACTCTTTTCTACTTAGATTTTTTGCCTTCATCATTTGGGCTGAGACTTACACCAGCCAACCCTGATGTTGTAGTTAAGAGGCTATGCATAGTAGAACTCCATGTTTGAAGCTGAGTATCACTTCCTGATTAGCTGTTTAGTGGCATGGATTATTTTCGGCGATCCTCACTAAAAATGTATCTACACCCAAGTGCAGTAGCACACACCTGTGGTCTTAATGCTTTGGAGCCTAAGGCAGGAGGATTACACTTAGAGGTCATCACTTGGGAGGCTAAGTCAGGAAGACTATCAGAGTTAACTTGGTTCATACAGGGAGGCCTGTGCCAAAAGCTAAGGGATAAGAGTGTAGCATAGTGGACAATGCTAGCACAGGCACAGGACACAGAGCAAGACTTCTTAGATGTTTACTAATTGGAATTCCTTTTGCCTTAGAAGTTTTACCTGACCCTGGATATATGGTGCACTTCTTACTTTTCTCATCATCATAACCAACAAGAAACAGCTAGAGGGGAGATGGGTTTGTTTTTGGCTTAGAGTTAAGATGGTACACAGTGCATCATGGTGTGAAGTGTGGCGGCAGAGGAGTCAGTCAGTCCATAGACTCTGCAGAAAGGAAGAAGAGAGAAGTCGGGAGTCAGGGCTGGGTTCTACTCCTGAGTAGCACTGTCAACTAGACACCAAAGTGTTCAAACATATGAGTCTATGGGGGACATTTCACATTTTACTACCATGGGTATATAAAATAGATAAGCAAATCAAATGCTTATATTAATAAATCATATTAAAATAAAAGCAATTATTTATTACACATATAATTTTGCCATTTATTAATGTGAAATCAAAGTTGCATGCTGATGGATGTGCCTATTTATTTTTCCATAAAATATTAATTCTTGAGTGAATATTTGATGCTGCAGGATGTAGAACATTTTCAGTGTTTTTCAGAGTTGATTGATGCTTTGATTTTATAATTGTCAGTTCTGAGAATACCACTTCACATAAATACATGGTACAAAGTGGTGGCAGTGTGACTCAGGATCATTTCAGAAATTGTTAGAAATCCTGACCTAATCTTAATTAAAAATTTAACAAACTTTCTGTGAAACTCAAGTTAACAACTCAAACAGCAGGGTCTACAAGCAAGCATTCTAACGTAATACAATCCAAAGATACAGAACTTCTGTACTCACATGCTGAGGGGTAACGACAGGAAATGTTGACAGTCTTCCCATAAGACAAACTGCTGTGCTTCTGTAAGGGAAGGAGCAAAATCACCACAGTTCATAATGTATGACAGAGTAGAATTTGAGCAGGGTTTCTTGGCCTTGTGTGGCATGACAGCATACACAGTCCCCATGCTAAGTGTCTAAAACCAAGGCTGCAGTGAACTCTCAGAATACAGCACGGGTGAGTCATGCCCAAAACACCTCAGCTTGACTATAGATCTTATTTTACATTTATTTTTGCTATCTATGTATTCAGAAGCCATCTATTATTCCTTATTTTCACAATCTTCATATTTATTTATTTTATTTATTTATTTATTTATTTATTTACGGGGTCCCAACCACAGTTTATACAGATGGGGTACAGAGGATATGGAAGAATTGTTATGTTCAACTCTGGCAGATATCACTTGCTGGACCTGTGAGGGGTAGCTGCCATTCACCCATGAGGAAGTTCTCTGTATGCCTAGCTTTGTGTGCTGCAGTTGGGTGATTAGGTATGGACCTCAGGACAGCATTAGCTGTGTCCCATGCCAGCCCTACTCAAGAACTGCAGAAAATGCCAGCCATCACAGCTAGCTGCAGAGTCAGGGCAGCTTGTGAGGGGCACTTTCTCATTGGAATTTCTTCTCCCAGTGTCAATGCTTCCCTGCTTCCTCTTCCTTTATTACATTTGGGCTACAGAGGCCATTAAAGTGGTCAGATGACTTCATGTGATGTTCTGCATGCTTGAGTGCTTACACTGTTGCAGCCATAAGGAGAGAGGGTGTTTGCACTGCAGAGATGTGCTCGTCGTGGAAGTGCCGGTGGATTCTGAAAGAGCAATTCCAAATGGACTTCATTACTATAAATAAAGTACATTATTTATTAGAATAAAGAAAGGAGACAACCAATTTGAAATATTTTACTCACCTGCACTCATCTTTCCAAAACACTGCTGAGTACTAAGAACTTATAAAAAGTAATTCAAACTACTAACCTGAGAGTGCCATGCCTGTATCCGCAGTGCAGCTGTTCATGGCCTGTCTTCACTGATCCCAGAGCTCTGGACATCTGTTTTCTAAACTGTGAGGTTTTAAAGCTGAAAATTAAGAGGAGAAGAGGAATGTAGTATAAAAGGAGTGGCCCAGGTACTGGTACGATTGCAGTGACAGTGAACACTTTTCCCCATTAATTAATTAATTCACTTTACATCCTGATTGCAGCCCTCCAGTCCTCCTCTCACATGTTTCCCCCCTCTTCTCCTCTGAGAAGGGGAGGCCCCCTGGGTACTATTCCACCCTGGCGCATTAAGTCAATTAACTAGGTCCACCCTCTCCCACTGAGGCCAGACAAGGCAATCCAGTTAGGGAAACAGGACTCACAGGCAGGCAACAGAGTCAGAGACAGCCCCTTACTCCAGTTATTGTTGAAGACTAAGCTGCACATCTGCTACATATGTAGGGGGGGCTTAGGTCCAGCTCATATATGCTCTTTGGTTGGTGGTTAAGGTTCTGAGAACCCCAAGGGTCCAGGTTAGTTGACTCTGTTGGTCTTTTTGCGGAGTCCTTATCCCCACCAAGTTCCTCAATCCTACCCCCAACTCTTCCACAAGACTTCCTGAGCTCTGTCTAATGTTTGACTGTGGATCTCAGCATTTGTATCAGTCAGCTGCTGGGTGGTGCCTTTCAGAGGATAGTTATGCTAGGCTCCTGTCTACAAGTATAACAGAGTATCATTAATAGTGTCAGGGATTGGTTCTTGCCCATGGGATGGGTCTCAAGTTGGGCCAGTCATTGGTTAGTCATTCCTTCTGCTCCATCTTTGTTCCTGTACGTTTTGTAGTCAGGACAAATTTTGGGTCAAAGTTTTTGTGGTGGGTTGGTATCCTTATATCTCTACTAGTAGTCCTGCCTGGCTACAAGAGGTGGCCACTTCAGGCTCTATATACCCCACTGCTAGGAGTCTCAGCTAGAGTCACCCTCATAGACTTCCTGGGGCCTCCTTCATCCTGAGTCTCTGGCACATCCTAGAGATTCCCTCCCCCAACCCCAGCCCAGCCCACCACCCCACTACCTGCCCACCTTGATTGAGGGAAACAGGGAGGGGGTATCAGGTGTAAGGAGAGCTGGGGAGAGAAGGTTGAGACAATGAATACTTTCAAAGGGAGGAAGAAATAAAACAGAAACTGGGAAAGAGGAGATACACTTGTTCAGACAGTATTGCTATCTGCTTCATTTAGAATGGAGAGCACTGGACGAGGCTAGGTGTTTGCAGAGTATGGAACCCCAGAAAATGAGCGGAGTGTTGGATGGTTTCAGTGCATTTGAGGGTGGGTATTTCTGTGTCCAGCCGAGACATTAATAACCTGGTGATGACCTCTAGATAGAAAGATCAGCTGCTGCATCTGCTTTTAGGAGACTAGGGAGCATGCAGTAGCTCTTAGAGTCAATGGTTAGGACATGGCTCAGTGAATGAAGTGCAGCCATACAAGCACCAGGACCCAAGTTCAGCTCCCTCCGTCCATGTAAAGTGCTAAGTAGCAGTGTGCATCGGTACCTTATGGCTAGGGTAGCAAACATGCGGATCCTGGAGGGGCCATTCACCATCCTAGTGGAATAAGTAAGTTGCAGGCTCCGTAAGGTATCCTTCCCCCAAAGTAAAAACTCGAAAGGCTTACAGTGACCTTACAGATACACCTGACATACCACATCCATACACACATGTCTAAGGCTAGAACTTTGATGCTTTAACCCTCCAGTGCTTAGCTCTGCGAAGAATCCAATTCCAGTCTGAGTCATTGAAAGGCTGACATTTTTTTTCTGTATAGGAAAAGCACAGAGGTAGAAAATCTTAATTTGTATTATAAAAAAGTCACCATTGCTCTGTTAAGCAATACGTTCTTATAGCACTTTATAAATAATGCTTTATGTGCAGTATTCATTTATAAAAATATTGGCTTGCTGCTCTCCAGAAACACATCTGAGTGAACATCTGCAGCACTCCATGTCTGCACCTCTCCTTTGCAATTTATTATATTAGCATTAAATTTGCTATAGCTCGGTTTCTGAACATAAAGAATGTTCTTACGTTTACAGCTCCTTGTACTTAGAGGATGCCAGTAAATGTTTATTGAATGACTAATAATGAGACAAATTACACCAAACTTTCTAATTAATCCTTTATTAACCATATAAATACTTTTCATATCCTCCTGCACTATTTTCGAGTATGCACTAAAACATTTATAGGGTTTAAACTGCGTTTGACTCAAGCCGTCAGAGCATATGGCTACCTTCCCTCTGCCTTCGCCTTTCCCTTCCTGAGCTGCAGGGCAGGTGTTGTGTAGCATAGACATATGGTTGGCTCCAGCTAACAGTTTTCACAGCAGTGTCCCTGTGCTGATGTGGGGTATTGGGGTGAGATGATGCTCGCCCATGCTCTCTCTGCCACTGGTCCCATGCTTACCCATGCTCTCTCTGCCATTGGTCACAGGTGACAGTGGAGGAGGTCATGACCACAACCGCATACCTGGACCTCTTCCTGCGCAGCATCTCTGAGCCAGCGCTCCTGGAGACCTTCCTCCGCTTCATCCTGTTGCACCAGCACGAGAATGTCCACATCCTGGACACCCTCACCAGCCGCATCAACACCCCTTTTCGGGTAAGGAGAGCTTCTGAGGAAGGATGTGTTCAACTCAGACTCCAGAGAAGAACAGTTTGGGGAATAAAATTATGAATATTTCCCTCCCTCCCTTCCCATTTCCCCTGCAGCTGTTATTCTCTTTCTTTGTGGACATAGATAATTTGATAACATTTTTTCCTATCAGATGTCCCTTTGTTAGGGAGGTGGCACTGTCCTCCTCCCCCGTTCTTTTTTCATGTTAATGCTTTCTTGTGTGGAACTGGCAAAATGTACTTCTGAAGGAGCAAGATTCTAAGAACATATAAAGATTCAGGTGCAGGGCGAGCCAGGGAACATGAGTGGTCAGGGCATGAGGTAGCAATTTAGTGGAAGGCTGAAATAGAGTTTGATAAATTTACTGGAAGAAAAAAGGCAACTACTAAGGAAAAAAATCTGTAACATACACACACACACAGACACAGACACACACATACACACACATATATAATATATTTTATATATTTTATTTTAAATACATTGTACATGTATGTAAATATATATTTATATATTGTATATAACATACACATATTATATATAAATACTTGTATTATATGTGTTTATAGCCAAGAAGCACAAATGGTGGCAGAGGTCTGTAATCCAGCACTTAGGAGACTGAGGCAGGAAGTGTGCAAACCTGAGGCTAGCTTGGGCTACATAACAGGGCACTGTCCCAATAAAGAAAAATTGTGTGAAAAAAAATTAAGATAATTAAAGTGTTATACTAGGAAAAAAATCTCATTTAACAGTTCACCTGATAGCAGCAGGGTGCACAGTCAGCCTTCTCAAGTCAGACCGACAACAAGGCTCAGAGGCTGTAAAAGCTGACATCATGCAGTGTATGTTGTCTGGTTACAATGAGTTTAAATTAAAAGCAACATTGATTTGAGGAATCCACAGGTATGTAGATATGTGCTTTACTGTACTCACAGAAGACCAAGAAATTACAGGGGAGGGGAGGTTCCTTTGAGTTGTTGCAAACATGGATGAACCTTGAAGGCATTACATTCCGTAGCAAAAAGATAGTGCAGCCAGTAACCAAATCACAAACTGCTTGCCTGTATTTGTCTGTGGCAAATAGATAGAAAAAACATAGTCAAGCTTACAAAACCAGAGTAAAATGATGATTTCCAGACACAACGAATCAGAATAGTGGGGACTTCCTTAAACGGAGGGAGGATCTATGAAAACTCGAACTAAAACTTAAAAGAGAAACTGTTCCCTTCAGGTAAGAGTGTGCTTATTAATTATTTAAGCACAGTGCTCTGTTCATATAATTAAGCAAACAAAGACCCAGATTAAAATTAAAGCCGCTTGATTTTTAGATAACATGATCTTATATGCAAAACAAAACAAAAGTCTAAGGAATGAGCTAAAAAGAACCATTAGAACTCATAATGATTCAGCAAGGCTGCAAAAATACAATTTCATTGCAAGATCAATTCTATTTTTATATGATAGTGAGTGTTTTAACATTTCTTTTTTCTGTTACTATGAAAAAGCATTCTGACAAAGACAATGACTTGAAGGAAGAAAGGTTTTCTTCTTAGCTAACATGTCAAAGTAGAGTTCATCACGGTAGGGCCTCCAGGCAGCAGGAGCCCGAAGCGGCTGTCACAGTCACATCCATGTCAGGAACAGAGAGGGATGACTGCGTGGGTGTTGAGGCTAGGTTCAGGTTCCCTTGCCTGTGGCCCACACATAAGATGGGTTCTCCAACAGCAACCAAGCTTATTAAGATACCCGCCCCTCAACACACACACACACACACACACACACACACACACACACACGCCCAGAGGTTTATCTCCCAGGTGATTCTTTCAAGTTGGCAATTAACACTAAGCCTCACAGTAAGCCATATAAAAATCAATTAAGATCATTTATAATAGTGTCAACAGTTATAAAATAATTGGAAGGAATTTCACAAAAGAAGTGTAAAACATAGTGCAAAACTACAAATGTTTTGGGAAGAAATCAGAATTAAATAAGTGCAGAAACATCCTATGCTCATAGGCTGGAAGACTTGATATTGTTCCTATAAAAGTATTACCCAAATTGAGCTACACTTAGAATTCATCCACTATAAAACCAATTAGCCTTTGTTAAGACTGATAGGCTGATTCTAAAATTCACACAGAAATCCAAAGTTCCTAGAAGAGTGACAACAAACTTGAAAAAGGGACAACTGGGCATCTATTTATGAAAAGTTGGCCCTGAAATCATGTACATGGAACATCATATAGACAGAGCAGGATATATTTATGTGTTTAGGAACATATACACACTTGCATGTGTGAGTGTGTACGCGTGTGCACACATGTATGTAAAACAACTAAAGAAAAAGAGATCATGAGGAAAAAAGAATGGAATTGAATTACTAACTCATGATAAACAAACATTATGCCACAATGACTCAAAGACTTAAAGTCTAAAGAAAACAAGAAAATCTGGGCAGTCATGGCAGTGGTTTCTAAGATGACACCAAAACCATGAGCAACAAAAGACAAATTAGACAAAAGTGGGCATATTCAAGATGAAGCTCCTTAGTGTTTTAAGGATACTAAGACATGGAAACTAAGTGTAGTGGGTAGTGTGTGTCCCTGAGCTAGCATTCTGGAAACCGAGGCAGAAGTATCACAAGTTGGAAGCTAGCTTGGGTTACACAGCCAGACCATATTTCAGAAACAAATCTAAATTAAGATCCAGTGAGATGCCTCAGTGGGTAAATGTTCTCACTGTGCAAAGCTGGTTACCTGAATTCAATCTATGGACACCTCATAAAGGTGGAAGGAGAGGACCAACTCTACTATGCTGTCCTGTGACATCCATGTGTGCACAGTGGAATGTGTGCCCACACACATTATGCACACATGTACAACAATAATAGTTTCAAGTAATAAATAAACTAGATTTGAAAACTTGAAAAGACAATCCACAGAATAGTTGAAAAGTTTTAAATCATATAAAATACTTGTACATAGAATAAAGAACTCCTACAACTCAGTTACTAAAAGAAACACACACCTTGCTGAGCACCTTGACAGTGATTGGCAGGGGTTACTATGGCAATAGATAAGCAGGATAGCTATTTGAGACTGGAAAAGTGTTGGGTGGCTGTCTCATGAGAAAGAACAGAAAGGGTTTCCAGGGAGGTGATTCCAGGCTAAGTCTCAGAGGAGGCAGGAAAAGGCATTCCAGGTCAGGGAAGGTCTTAGGGTTTTACTGCTTGAACAGACACTGTGACCAAGGCAACTCTTATAAAGACAAACATTTAATTGGGACTGGCTTACAGTCCATTATCATCATGGTGGGAATCCTGGCAGCATGGCAGGCAGACATGGTGCTAGAGAAGAAGCTGAGAGTTCTACATCTTGATCTACAGGCAACAGAAGGAGACTGTCACTCTGGGCATAGCCCACCCCTACAGTGACACACTTCTTCCAGCAAGGCCACACCTATTCCAACAAGGCCACACCTCCTAATGATGCCATTCTCTAAGGGCCAGGTATTCAAACACAGGAGTCTGTGGGGGTCACACCTATTCAAACCATCACATGGAGGACATACAGTACCTTAGAATGGGAAAGAGTGTGTTGTGTCTGACTGCCCAAGCCTGTCATCACCCTGAGCAAAGATGTTTGAAGTCAAGTCAAAGACAGCTCTTTCTTTACAATACCTTTGCTGGTATAAAGTCATCCTGCCTAGAATACAAACTAGTATTTACTCTCCTCTACAAAGACGGAGGAGTCTAAATTACTTAAATGACCTGATAGATTGATGACAGCCTATGACATGGAAGCTACAATGATTTTTGTAATTGAACATTTCCCTGTTTAATCATTCCTTTTTTAGGAAATAGAGATTGAAAGAATTCATGTGTTTGTAAAAGAGAATTCATTTAATTTTTTTTGTGAGTGAACTCCTTAGGGAAGTAGATTTCCATACTCAGAGCATTATAGAAAATAAAACGAAAGAGAAAAATTTGCCCCAATAGCAAGAGCAAAATCAAGACTTGGAGCTGCAAACTTTGGAGGAAGCTGGCCAGGTTATAAGTACTTTCCAGTGAGCCCTGTCCTGTAAATAACCAGTGTCACATCTGAAGACAGCTTAGAACAACAAATTGTCTGAAGATGAAACAGAGAAGATTGTATGTGTGTTAGGAGTTGAAGGGGCACATTATTGTTATCTGGATATTTGAAGATTCTCAATATGAGCACTAGCATCTCTCAGGCAGGCACTGGGTTTCTAGCCAACTCTTCCCCCAGGGGAACTGGTATACTGAATATATTTGTTCCTGGCAGCAATGTGTGTTTTATGAAAACTGCCAGAGATAGAGAGACCATTTTGTTCTGTAATTCTGAGTTCTTTGTCACCCGTTGGTGGAGTTCCCTGCCTGACACTGACACAGCCCGTGTTGATTGTCCCCAGCTTTGTGTGGTGTCCTTGGCGCTGTTCAGAACGCTCATTGGTCTACACTGTGAAGACGTGATGTTACAGCTAGTTTTAAGGTGAGTTTCTGTTGTTTTGTTCTTGTGAAAGAAAACTTTCCTCTGTACTGCTGCTGTTTTGTTTCACTTTGATAGTGTGAATAAGGCAAGGACTATGCCTCTGAGGAGGAAAATTATTAAGAGAGCCAATTTAATCTTTTTGGTGTTATTTACCAAAGTTAATTTTGTTTTATTATGGAAAGTTTTTAGTGGGGGCATTTGTATTATATTATAAATGTGTCCCTGAAAACAATAAGGAGAATGAAAACAATAAGGAAAAGTTTGCAATTATTAAATAAAGCTCTTTGGAGTCATGGCTGAACTTCATTCTCCTGGGGTACCCTTTTGGGGTTTGCCCTCTTAAGGGACCCCTGTTATTAAAAACAACTTTTCCAAATATAAAACACTTGAATATAATCTCCAGCCTTTTCTTTAGTAACATTACACTGTGACTGTGCAGTCTGTGCTTTTTTGTGGGGAGCAGATAGGGGACAAGGTGGGGAACGTGGGGAACCTTTGAAGATGCTGCTGTCTGAGGATGGGAGTCTCAGGCAGTTAAGATGGTCTGAGCTTGGTAACTAGGCAGCAGGTTGAGCAGTCTCCAGTTCTGCCTTCTCCTTTCTTCCCCTGCCCACGGGAACCTGTGTTTCTGTGAAGGAAAATGACCATGCTTCATTGCTAACATGAGGTTTGGTCCTGAATCCCAGTGCTGAACCCCAGAAGTACCAGGCTAGTCCTCCATGATTGCCTTTTCTCCTTTGTACAGAACCCTAGTCCTAAATCTTGGAAGGCACCCGTCCAGTGAGACCCACCCTGACATGAGCTGCAGGGTGTGTAAAAAGAGGCCATAGGACTGTGATCCCCATAGGCAGACTGCTGGGGCGAAGTCATCTGGCCCTCTCCTTTGTAACTGCTATGCATAACTGCTAAGCAGAGACAGGCCAAGAAGTTAACTTCCCATAGAGATGCGTTGGGTTGTTCTGTCATCTCTTAAGCAGGCTGGCACATAAACACAGAGCTGTGCTTTCTGGTGGGTAGGGAAGAGAGGAATGGAAAGCCTTGGCAGCAGAAGTGTGCAGGCCTGCCCTGAGGAGCTCTGCTCTATGAGGTGGGTGGCCAGCACAGTGAACCTTGAGTTCACTCCTCCTCCTTCGGTCGACACAAGGACCAGTGAACCTGAGGACAGGACTACAGGTGAGCCCTGGGCTTTCTCTAGTCCACCACTGGGTTTTGATATGATTTGAGTAGAAATCATTGAAAGGGGCTGGAACACAGCTCATTTGATGAAGAGCTTGCCATGTATAAGGACCTGAATTTGACCCCCAGAACCCATTTTAAAAATAGCTGGGTGTGGGTAGTGTCTTGCTTGTAATTCCAGTGCAGGAGAAGCGGAGACAGGATCTCTGGAGTTCACTGTCCAGCAGACTGGAGTTTAATGTCTAGTCCCAGGCCCGTGAGAAGTCCATGTCTCAACATAACAAAGTAGTTGGTGCCTGGGGAATGGTAGGAAGTTGACCTCTGACCTTTACATGTATGGGGTGTATACACAGAAGGGGGAGGAGGAGGGAAGGCAGGGGAAGGAGGGATGGATGCCTTTCGGGAATGCCTAGGACAGGTCAGGAATGCAGATTCCCCAGAACGTGGTGATCAGAGGCTTGTAGGTGAGGCCTGTGAGCTGTGTCTTAACGAATGCTCCACAACGGTGTTTCTCAGCCTGTGGGTTGCAACCCCCAAATTGCACATCAGATATCCTGAATATCAGTTATTTACATTATACTTCATAACAGTAGCATACTTACAGTTAGGAAGTAGCATGAGATAACTTTATGGTTGGGGGTCACTACATCATGAGGACCTGTATTAAAGAGTCACAGCATTAGGAAGGTTGAGAGGCATTAGTCTAGATGATCCTGGCATACCACTGGAGTTGGAGCATCAATGGCTGGAGGGATAGTTGATGTGAACATAGCATTCCACCGAAGGGGAATTAAATCTGAGTCTTGAAAAACTTGGTGGCATACCATGGAGGGCCTTACAGATTGTCGCTTTATAGGAGACTATCTATCATTATCTATCATTAAGATTTTTAAGTAAAACTGTTTTGAACTTTTAGAGTTTAAATCAGGTCATCAGTAACTAATCTTAAGACATTAGCAGAGAACAAATCCGATCATAAGGACGCAGCTGGTAGCCTGTTTTAAAAGGATTACTTCAGCTCCCAGCAAGTATCTCCAGACAGGACAGAATGCATTAGCAGGGCCTGCGTGAAACCCAGCAGAACAACTCAGCAGAACAGTTTTATTGCTCAGACCCAGGCTCTTTCTCAAGGTGGGCAAAGCATGATTGCATTTAAATGTTCAATTCCTAAATGGTGCTCCACTGACAGCAGAGATAAAGTGCATTCTCTGTCTCTGTCTGTCTATGTCTGTCTGTCTCTGTCTCTCTGTCTGACTCTTGTCTGTCTCTCTGTCTCTGTCTTTGTCTCTCTGTCTGTCTCTCTGTCTCTCTCTGTCTGTCTCTGTCTCTTTCTCTGTCTCTCTCTCTGTCTCTCTCTCTCTGTCTCTCTCTCTGCCTCTCTGTCTCTCTGTCTCTCTCTCTGTCTCTGTCTCTCTCTCTCTCTCTCTGTGTATGTCTGAAATGGCAGCCTGACCAGGTCTGAGGTCCATTACTTCCTCACTGTGGGTCACCAAGGCCAGAGTGTGGCAGGTTTGCTTGCTGGACATCTGGTGAGCTTTACAAGAAAAGCTCTGATCCCTTTTTGTCTGCTCATAGTATTCAAATCTGTCCTCAGCAGCGGTGCTAAACATGGCTGCATCTGAGAGCCAGGCCTGGTCCTTATGAAGATGAGAAATGGACCAGTGTTTGAATATGGACATGTCCAAATTAGGGCTAGTTGGTTCTGTATGTCCCAGAGGTGTCTGCAGAGCATCATGCTATTACAAGTTCTGCGCGGAAGAAGGAGGGGATGCCAGGCCCGAGGTACAGAGAGCTGGACCACTGGCCCTAGGTGCTCTGGCTGGCTAATGTTTTCATGGAGATGACGGTGCTAATGCAGCAGCACAATTGTTCTTTCCTGAGTACTTCCTATTTTCAACTCTACCTCCTGGTGGAATGCCAGAGGAAAGCAGCCAAGAAGACCTGTGCAGGAGACCTCTGGCTTCCTCTCCTCCCTCTGAGCTGCAGATTTTCTTGTTCTACTTCTGGAATATGATACCTAGTTGGATTATTGAAAGGAACAATTGTGGTGATATCCACAAAAACATTTTGAAACAATGTGGGTTATCATATTACTTAAAGGATGGGAACCTTGTAGAAAATATATTTTAAACTCATAAAAATAATGTCTTTTCTGATTTAGAATCTCTCCCTGAAGCAAGGACAGCAAAGAACTTTATTCTTCTAGACATTTAAAGTTTGTTTGAAAGAATATAAAAATAGGTTATAATCTACCCTTTTCATTTCTGCTTGCTGTGCAGTCGTTTGACTGGGGGCCTGAGAGCCCGTGAGCACCGTAGGTTGTGTGGATCCCTCCTAATGAAGTTGTTGTGTGGTAAATAAATTACCATGTCTCTGTCTGTTGTGCCTTAAGTGCTCTTCAGTATGAATACTTCAGAGTAGGATTCTATTCACAACTGAGGCAGTCTCTCCTTTGGCCAAGTGACAGAAGAGTGAATTGAAATGAGAGATTCCCGAAGAGAGGAGAGGACAGTGAGCAGAACCGTGTTGTGTCCAGATGGGGCAGTTCTACTTGAAGCGAGGCTATGTACACAATTCAGGGACACCTCTGTCTTGCAAAGGCGGGGGACAGTGGCAGAGGTGGACAGTCAGGCAGGGAGGGGTGAACAGGAGAAACACAGCCAGAACCATGGTGACCAGTGAAGATCTTTGGAAGCTCACTTGCCTGCTCGCAGTCAGTCCTTTGTCTATGTCTCCTTCAGTCCCTCGTTTCTGCCTTTTGATTGGTTGTTTCCCTGCCAGTGTAGCAGTAAGCAGTGTGCGCTCTGTGTTACCACTTGTCATTCACTGCCTAGACAGGATGATGGCCTATTTTTTTAAAAAATTTATTCTTTGAGAATTTCATATATGTATAAATGTGTCTTGATCATATTTACCTCCCATACCTCCTCCTCGTCTGCACCCCATGCCCTCTTCCAAAGCTCATAGCCTTTTTTTGGTGTTGGTTTATTTTAATAAATGATGCCCAATGAAAGGTTGTAGAGGGTTGAGGAAGCAGTGAAAATACTTGTGCCTTTTCGAGTGCGCACGCATGCGCGCGCACACACACACACACACACACACACACGGACATGTAATGGACTCCCCCCTGGTATATTGGGGAATAACTTAGCCTGGAATGTGGAAATGTAAGTACAGTACTTGTTAATCTCTGAGCTGTGTGTGATGCTGTAGACCTACAATCTTAGTACTCATGGGCCTGAAGCAGGGAGACGATCAGCTGGAGGCCACCCTGAGAAACACAGCATTTCCATCAGTCAGCAAACCTAATTTAAATAAAACCTCCAAACAAAATTAAGTATCACATAGTCAGAACACAGCTTAATGAAAGATACGTGTACTAAATGCCTACGTGATTTTTCTACTAGCAACAACCACAGTATATTTGTATTTATTGTTTGAGATGCTTTTAGCATTTGTTCTGTTCCTGATCTCTCAATGATGGATAGACACAGGGCCAAGGCACAGTGTGCCTTCTTACCCTTGATTTAAAAAAAAAAAAAAAAAAAAAAAACCCGAAGGAACAGTGGCTGGGAATCCTATCGAGGTCACTCACTGGGGTGACTATCCCCATTTTCACTCCATAGAACCTCTGCTTAAACCAACAGGGATCTCCCTTCATTTGATTTATTTAAAAGGAGATTCTGAGCTTCTGCTGAGAATATGCATTTTCAGAGTTGTACATTGTCAACTCTTTCTTCTAAATAATTTCAAGCTATTCACTGGTGGTATTTGATAAATAGAGTTATTAGCTTTGATCCAGTGTTCCCGTTTTTTGTTTTTGTTTTTTTTTAAACAAAATACTTCAAACGAAGAGTAGAGGCATGCATATCAGTTTAAGTCACAAGGTCTGGTTGGTTTGAGCTGCAAACAGGCATTGAGTTCATGCAGTCTATGAAATGTTGATTCCATGAATGGTTAATGATTCACGTGAGCATACGTAAGTCCTGTGTCATCTGCATGGCTGTAGGTCTCACTAGGCTGGGAACAGAAGGGTTCCTGTCAGTGCTACAGGACAGGTTTCCTTGTTGGCATCCCTGCCATCTCATACCAGACTTTGGTCTCTTGTGAAACAGCAGCCATTCCCTCGCCAAGCAAGGACTCTTATATGCATTCATGAACATGTCTTTCCCTCATCGTTATCATTTGGTGTCTGCTGTGCTATCTTCCCTGCCCTGGCCTTTTTTCTGAATGTTGCCTTACTCCCATTATGTCCTGGGCCCTGGTTGCCTGTATCTGCCTTCCATCCTATCCCCACAATCCAGCTGCCCTGAGGTGCCAGGACAACTGAATTACCTGTGAGTTCCAGCTAGACAATGCTCAGACAGAGGTGGGGGAATGCTTCTCTCCCCGCTGCCACCCCAATTACCAAGGCATCTCAGTTCAGAGAGCCCCGATGAGGAAGGATGTCTTTATTTCTGCCCACATCCTCCATCCTTTCTCCTGTAAGGTTCAGTCACAGGTCTCCACCGAGTCTGAACAAGCCAGTCTTCTTCCCTGTACTTCCCTCCCTCTCTGCTCCTTTGTTCTTTGCTTTCAAGAAACAACTTATGAAAGTAGATGCTGCCACACCAGAGGTGACTGATGGGGTGAATCTGGCCCTTAGAAACAGCAGTGCATGTGCCCATGAGGGTGGAGGCAGGAGGAAAGAGACAGGACTCTCTTCTCTAGCTACACTAGGAATTTAAAGTACTCATACCTGGAGAGTGCTCTTGAAGTGATCACATAGAGTGGATCAAGGGATTACATGTTTCTCTCCCTGACTCAGGCTCCTTGCAGCAGATGGAACAAACATTAGAACAAACTTAGGTTTTCTTCATTGGAAGCAGCGGAGAGTGTGGGGGAGCACTTCATGATCACCAATCCCTAGACATGCCCTAGGAACTGTGCTTTTCATCTTTTCCATGGGATCCTAGGTCACAGATTGTTTGTCTTTGTGCTGCCTCTTTCTTGGGAGCTGTATTAGGCAGTAAGCACATTCTGGTTTATTTAAAGGTGCTTGCTCAGATGGGAGCTTAAGCTAATGTGAAATTGGCCCTGCATTGTATCATTCAACCTATGTGGTCAATCCTTGCTGAAACGACTGGTATGGTGTTTCTTGTTAGGACAGGCAGGCACTAAGCATGCCCATTCTACCCATAAAGCTCACTAATGTGCTCAGCTGTGCCTGAAACATGACCAGGTTTTCTCTTCCCTGGGCTCATGTTAACATGAAGATGCTTCCAGTCAGCAGCCAACCTGTTCAGTGTGGTCCAGGGCTCCCCACCGAGCCAGGCATCATTTTCCCTCATGGTCATGGAGAACAGGAGAGGGTGTGGAGGGATTTGCCACCTTCACTTAGAGTCTGTTCACTAAGAGTCAGAGTTTTAGGGATCGTAAGACAAAACTGCTGAAGCAGTCCTTGCTCTGGCAGCACATTTGCTGAGGAGGAAGATTAGACATATTTGTCATACAAGAATAATAATGCTTCCAAGTACACACAGAGGAGGGGAGAAGGTCTTTGCGTTTGAGTATGGAGCTGGAAGTCTCCCTAGAGAATGTGGTGCTTCTAAGATAAGAAATTGTCAGGCAGAGAAGTGGGAAGGCTCACTCCAGGGGGGAGGTTGAAGTGGACTTAAAGGTATAAGAGTAAAGAGAGAAATGATATAAGGAAAGTCATAGAGAGGGCTAGAAATGTACCAAGAGAACAGTTCTGTCAGAAGGAAGAACCTCTTGGCATCCTTTTAAGCAAGGCAGTGGATAGCCAGTGGCCAGTGCGCTGGGTGGGGAGAGGATGAGTCTTCCCCTGCTCATGACTAGTTCCAATCCTTTTATAGTATCATTCTGGTAGTGGTGATAGGGCATTGCAGAGACACTGAATGTTGGCTCTTTGTCATTTCAGGTATCTGGTCCCCTGCAATCACATGATGCTGAGTCAAAGATGGGCTGTGAAGGAGAGAGACTGTTACTCCGTGTCCGCGGCCAAGCTGCTTGCCTTGACCCCTGTCTGTTGTGCCAGTGGCATCACTTTGACACTTGGGAACCAAGAAAGGGATTATATTCTCTGGTCTAAGTGTATGCATGATGGCTCAGGTGGGAACACATTAGGAATAATCATTAAACATAATGCCACATCCATCTCTTCTGACAAGATGTGTCTCTTTGGGTAGACAAAATAACTGAAATTAAAGAATAATTGGAGCCTTTTCATTTTCTTAAGGAGTTATAGACTCTGTGGTTAGTATTCACCAAAGCACCTGTCTTTGCCAAGTCATTTATCACAGATTTTTATCTTACATGTCCTTTCTAGTGGTATCTTCAGAGCCCAAATAGGAAGATATGTACTAACATGTCTTCTAAAACAGGATGAATTACAGGTGTTGAGTCTATAACCCAGGCAGACCTGGTTTTTAATTTTCAAAATTTGAAATTTAGATTAAACATGATTTTCCAAAACTCACCAGCTATGTTCTCTGTGCAATGACATTTAAGGACAGGGAGGAGGTAGTGTCACCATTTGCAGATGAAGAAACACTCAGGGAGGAGAAACGACTTGTTCAAGGTTCTGTAACTTGCAGCTTCTCTCCCACATCCCATGTTTGTTCCATATCCTGCCTCTAGAGTTTCAACAGACACATGTCGCAGTGGGTGGGCTCCATAGCAAGCTGGCAGAATTGCTGTGCAGCAGTTACCAATGAGTTCTGATCTTACTGCATTTTAGGGGAAAATTCTTAATCATCCCAAACCTTTCCCCCTCTTTTGTGAATGTTACCTACTCTGAAGGACTGCTCCAAGGATATGTGAGTCCAGGTACTCAGAGCTCTTAGGAAGCTTTCCCAGCATGTAGCCACTGCTCAGGAACTATTCCCAGGGATAATTTATTGTCTTTTTATTTGAAGTGTATAGGAAAAGTGACACCAACCTTCTAACAGTAGAATGGTAAAGAAGGAGGCATGTGTCTGTTTTACTGGGCTTCATCTATACTCCTAAAGGCTCAAGCCTGACCCAGGCTGGTAGGGATTCTATTATGAAGGAGCACAGAGCTCACAGAGACATGGCACTGGAGTGTGGAGAGGGTCCAGAGCAGGCCAGTGCTTGAATCTCATGGCCCTGCCACAGCTGGGGGTATTAGATAGGATCATTAACTTCCAGGCCAGTGATAAAGCTCTGACAATATTTGAGATGTTTAAGAAATGGTAGAAGGCATGGTTTTCTCTAAGTCAGTCTTTTCTAAACATTTCCTTTGCTGGGAAATTACAAACTTTAAAGCAGGTGTTTTCACAACTATTTCAGTGATGCTGTTGAAATTTGTAACATGAAGTCGGTAGCCTTCAGACACAGGACACTGTCTGTTTTGGCTTGATTATGACTTGACTTGAAGAGAGCGTTTGCTATGTGTCTACATCCTGAGTGTTGCCAACAAGGTGGAGCGAGTTAATTGCCTTTCCTAGGAACCCAGAAGTTTTCTACCAGAAAACCTGGTTTTCAAACTCATTGTCATCAGCCTTTCACTTTATTACCAAAACCAAAATGAAAATGAAAATACTTTTAGGTTATCACACAATGTGGCAGGCACCACATGGGGAATGTTACCTGTCATCTCCTCGTCCAGGGAGGTGGCCCTCATTAGCTCTTGTTTCTCCAGGGGCTAATATTAAAGGGAAGTCAGGGCTCTCTCCTTTTGGGTGCCTAGTCTTGTTAATAAATGAATTTGGAAATGGACTCAGGAGAAAATACAAAGACAATTTTATTAAAATTTGAGAGAGAAACACCAGGATAGGCAAGCTGTAATTCTTGGGAGTTGCCTGGAAAAGGGAGATGGGGAAGAGAAAGAGAGGCCGAGCCTCATGCCTTTCAAATCAGGATTCAAGGAAACAGATCCCACAGTAGACGGGTACCGGCTACACAGAGGATTAGCTGCACATGACAGGGGTTTGGGGGAGGGTCTTTAGAGAAAGAGTGAGGGAGCCCAGAGTTTGAGGGAAATGGTGCCTAGGATTTTGGCTAGTATCCAGGACAAAAAAAGAAGGAAAAATTAGTTTTCTGAACAATTCAGAAAAGCTGGTAGTTTCCATGGCAAGAGTTATGTAAGAGGCTGCCTGAGGGAAGGATTTCTGCGAAGATAAACACACCATCTCTTTAAGAGGACAATTATTCAGAAATAATTTAATCAACCATTGTTAGACCTAAACACACAGGTTCCCTGTGTGCACTCATTCTCACCTCTCTGATGCTGTCTGCTCTCGCATAGGATCTGAGGAGCAGCTGCTGCCAGAAACATCCTGCTCGTCTTCTTCACCTTCCCCTCCTCCCCCACCCGCCCCAGCAGCCTGCATTGTGGAGTATGGGAAGGCCCTGGACATCAGCTACCTGCAGTATCTGTGGGAGGCCCACACCAACATCCTCCACTGCATGAGGGACTGCAGGGTGTGGTCAGCCCTCTATGATGGGGACTCACCTGACCCTGAGACCTTTCTGCAGAGTCTGTCAGAGGAGAGCCGAGAAAACTCAGCCCACCCAGAGGCCAGACTCCCACAGCAGCATGTTAGGACATCAGGGCAGACAAAGGACAAGATTCAATCAGAGCTGGAGTGGGATGACAGCTACGACACTGGTATCTCTTCGGGGGCTGATGTGGGCTCCCCTGGGCCTTATGAGGATATGGAGAGCCCAGCCCCACCAGCACCTATTGATCCTCCCAAACACATCCAAGAGATGAAGAAGAATGCCATTCTCCTCTTCAAGGGGTCCTACATTGAAGAGTCAGACTTCCAGGATGATGTGATGGTGTATAGGCTATGTGCTGAGAAGGACGCAGAGGACACCAGGGAGCTTCAGGGGGAGACTGCAGACCCACCAGCTGAGGCTCAGCCCAAGGCCCAGCCTGAAGACCAGAGTCTCCTCACAAGCAATGGACCTCTCTTTAGTCCTGATCCTGAGGCAGAGTCACAACCCAGCAGGGAGAGTTCAGACCTGTGTCAGAATATGTTCTCAGAAGCCAAGCCAGAGAATGAGCCTGGTGTAGCCTTAGAATCAGACTCAGAGTTGACAGCTCCCACGTTTGAGGCAGAACCCCAGTCAGACTTGCAGGTTGCCAACACAGAGGGTGAAGATTTCATCACACAGTATGACCAAATCATTCAAGAACTGGATTCTGGCACGGAGGGCTTGATGGAGCAGAGTGTTCCTGCCTCTGAGCCCGTGCTTCTTACACACCAAGAAGAAAGGAGAGAAGAGTACAAAGCCGAGGAGGAGGAGGAGGAGGACTTCGACTCCCTCATGGCAGACACCCCTGCTGTGGAGGCCGGGCCTTCCCCATTTGGTGTCGGAGAGGACACAGCCTTTACCAGCCGCCATCCCGTGAAGACTCAGAGCACACCGTTCACAGGTGACAACCTTAAGTTGCTTTGTGGTTTCAGCATTTGAGAGTGCTTGTGCTACACCAAAAGAAAAGTGTGGAAGCAGAAGGTGAGGCGTGTCCATTCACCTAAGAGGAGTGAAATGTCTTTGCAAGGGGCAGCCATGCTTTGCCTTTCCTACTGGGATGGATTTGTTTAGCAAGTCAGGCTTTAGGTTGTGCTCTGCAGTAACTTCTGATGCTCGTGATAAAAGTCATAGGCTGATTAGACCACACCAGAATTGATCCATTATTTAAAGCTGCATTTCCTTGAATCTAATTTATTTTTTCTCCCTAGCACTTACCTGTATGTGTATTGTTTAAAAAAAATTACTCTGTTATTAGAGGGCATACTCCATGGTGGAGAGACATGTTTGTCTGTTCCAGTGGCCAAGCAGTGACATCGTGCTTTAAACACTTGTAGGATGGCAGTTGAGAGAGAGGCCATCGACATTAGTTGGGTTTTGCCCTAAAGGAAAGACTCAGCACCTCAAAATAAAACTAGGTTCACATGTACTAACCACGTTCCCAAATGTGTGTTCCAGTTCTAACCCTGTCAGCAACAGGGAGGATCTGTGTAAGAGGCAAGGGCTGAGCTGGGGTAGAAAATGAGTGGATCAGCCAAGGAAGTATGAGAGAGAACATCATTAACTATTAAGCAGAAAAGTCTGAATCTGCAAGTCTGCAAATAGTAGCACGGAGGGAATTCCTACAGATAAGAGCTCAGTGTGCTCAGCGAAGGCTGGAGTGAGAAGCCTGGGTGGCTTTTGGTAGCAAACAGAAGGACTGGAAGTAGCTAGTGACCCAGAAGGACAGACAGTGGCCTTGAGTGTACCCTGGCTCTAAGCTTCCCCGGTGTGGGGCTTTGATATACACATGCTTCCACAGCCCTGTGAGGACAGACAGGTAGAGGAAGTGCCCGCTGTTGTTCCTTCTGGAGGCCTTGTCAGACTCAGTTGAGAACGGTCTCTCCTGGGCAGTGGCAGTAGCTTGGTGAGGAAGGACAATAGCCCAACTTTCCGGGACTCCCATAGGCAGAGTTTTAAAAAAGGTTGCCTTCTGGCCCAGTCACAGAGATCTGCTGTGATTTCAAGGGGCTCCCCACCCATCTCCTCCAGTATTTATTCATTTATTTACTGATGCCTGAGATGTATTTAAACAGGGAGACAGCTTTTAATTCCACAGTTATCAGGCTTGAGCTTCTAGCTGAGATAACATTTCGGTGTGAACAAGTTTTAATTAAAATTCAACCAGTCAGTCAATCATAAGGTAAAAGGATTAGATCATCTTAGGTTTCCCAGTTGATGGGGAAGGGACAGTGTTGAGGGAGCTGAGTAAAGAGGCCCAAGTAAGCTGCCTATCCTCCTGACACACTCAACAGGGAGAAGTCCAAATGTCCTGCAACCTTTTTGTGAAACATCAAGACTAAGTCCTGGCTAATGAAGGCTGCCCCTTAGGCTGCCAGCTTTCTGAAAAATAGTCACATCCCTGGGGAGTATGTAACTCAGGGAAGAAGTACA
This sequence comes from Mastomys natalensis, assembly GCA_021653895.1. Taxonomy (NCBI): domain Eukaryota; kingdom Metazoa; phylum Chordata; class Mammalia; order Rodentia; family Muridae; genus Mastomys; species Mastomys natalensis. The sequence goes on from JAJTUV010000153.1 coordinate 75,673, forward strand.
GCTTAGGGAAAGCCCAGAAAACAACACTATTGCTAACAAGGTTATGTATGTGTCATTCCTGTGAGCTGATCAAATATAAGTTCCTTGGTACACATGGTCTCTATAATGAAAGCCTTGCTTTTTCCCTTCCTCTTTTTGGAACAAGTACACAGTGTCAGGAAACATCCCTCCTTGTGTGAGTCCTGTGGTCTCCAAACTGGCAAGTATGGGCTGAGGCATTAGCTCGCCTTCCCTCTCTCCACAGATTCATCAAGCATCATCAGCAGAAATGAATTCTGCTGAGATGATTTTACTTCCTAGAAAAATCATAGGACTCCAGTTTTCTAATTTCATCTATTTATGAATCCAACAATTTTTTTTATTGAGCCTGCAATATTTGTTGAACTGACTGTATACGACCTAAAGACACAGAATATACAATCATTCACAAAGATGCCAGCAAAGAACTTTGCAGTGAGAAGTGGGTATCAGCCATGTGCTCCAGGTTGGAATGAAGCCTAGCGGATGGAGGATGTGGCTCCATCAACAGGGTCTCTGAGGGTGAGTACAAGGGGAAGCAGCGTAGTGAGACTGTTTATAGTAGACAGGACACCAAACAAATGAGAGAAACTCATCCATACAGTGAGTGGGTTTGTTGGAGATCCTCACATGAGCATGTACGAAGGGTTCCTTACATGAGCATGGGTGACCATGCTCATCCCACACGAGCAGTGACTCACATCAGCAGCATCTCTGGAGGTCCTTGCACAACTCACAGCAGCTACACCAGTCTCTTCTCCCTGAGCAATCACCAACTACACACAGAACTTTGAGGAGAAGCCTCATGAGTCTTGCAGGTTCATAAATTTTCTGAGCCTTGTAAAGTCCTAGGAGCCTCCCTCCTTCCTCCTGAAGAAATGGCCACACATCAAGCTGACAGAGTCCAGGCAGAGCATGTGGAACTAAGGAGTACGGATCTCACAGGGCAGAGAGGTGGGGGAGGAAGCCCAGGAGCACTTGGTGTCTGCTTAGAGGGGTCCTTGGGCCAAGCTGAAGAAGGGGGACCTTGTATCCCTGGCCTAAGCATTAAAGTTGGAATATGGCATGACAGATCTGAAGGAGCCAGCCTTAATGGTGTTGTGGAGACAGTGTGGGTTTGGGAGAGGCGATGGCAAGAACAAGTGGAAGATGTGTTTATTATCAAGGCCATTGCCTGGACCTAGTCATTCTGTTTCTAGGGCCATATCCACAACTGTATTCATACTTCCATGCCACACATATGTACATCCATCTATCTATATATGTATACACAGACACACATATCTACACACACACACACACACACACACACACACACACACACACGAGGATGTTCACTGCAGTGTTGTTTATGATAGAGAAAGAATGGAAAGAACCCAAATATCCACCAGTAGGAGGCTAGACTTCTTATGTAACACTAAACAGTCAAATATTCTGTAGCCTTGAGACCATTTAGACAGCTTTATGTGATGTGTAGACATTCTGCAGGACATAATGTTAAGTGGAAAAGAAGTCTCTACAATAGATGATAACTAATGTTGTCTTTGTTTAAAAACCACAATACCAGGAGACAGACGGACACACACACACCCCACAGCACAGCACATCTGGGAATTAAGATAATATGCTGGCTATCAGCCCTAGAAACAGTTGGTCCGAATTGAAATTCTGACTCCATTATTTACAAGTCATGTGTATTTAACATTCTGCCTTATCTTTAAAAGGGACAAATAATTAACATGTGTCCTAGAATGATTTTATCAAGTGAGGCAGGAAAAGTACTTGGAATTCTGGCTTCTGTTTAGGATGTGCTTAATAAATGCTTTCAACAATAATTCAGATATTATGTTATTGTATACATATATCTTTATAACATACTAGAATCTGTAACAAGAGTTTCTTCTAGCAGGTGGCTTGTTTTACAAGCCTTTATACTGTCTTAAAGATGTGCGTGTATGTGTGTGAGTGTGCGTTTATATGTGTATGTATTATGCAATTTTAATCTCTGTTAAAATAGTCTTGCTAGTCCAGACAGGACGTGAAAAGACTCTGCCTAAGGCAGAGATACAGAGGTAGAAATAAAGGTGCACATTTAGATGTTTTCAAGGTTGGGATGGTGAATAGAGTTGAGTCACAGAGTCGATAACAACTTTGTTTTCAGAATTGAGAGGTGCAGGGAACAGACTCAATACAGGGAAGGGACAGAGCATTTGAAGGGAAGGAAGTCAGTGCTGGGGAGGGAAAGTAGTGAGGCCACGGTCTTTCTGGAGAGTTAAGTATTCTCTGTGAGCTCTGTGCATCAGCTTCCTAGGACTGTGGGAAGTGTCTGAGACCCTCATCTCTATTCCATCTCACTGTTTCAGAGGATTCTGTCAGTCACTCAGCCCCGTTGCCTTCAGTCCTGTGTAAGGTAGCACTGCATCATGGGTAGTATGTGGCTCATCTCATGTTATCATAGGAACAAAAAGGAACAAGGAAGATCAGGATTCCAGTATCCCCCTCAAGGGCATGCCTCTAGTGACCTAATTTCCTTCTGCAAGGCCCTACTTCCTAATGTTCCACCACCTTCTAATAGTGCCACGGAGGGGACCACACCTTCAGTAGCTACATGGGCACACCCACAATTTAAACTAGTGGGTGAGGAGCTAATTGTCCTCCCACGAGTAGAGGGAAAAATATTCACCCTCTATTCCCAAGGTTGCCTGTGGCTTTCTGAGTGTAGCACAGTCTTCTGATTTTCAGATGCTTACGGTTCCCCTGGCAACTGCTTTTTGCTAAGCAGCTTTCTTTGATGTGCTAGAAACAAGCTAAGAATAAAATCAGGATTCAGAGAATTTAATATATTTTCTTTTCATTGCCCATGCATAAGAATGATAGTTAGCACCATTGGTGGATTACGATGGCCGTCTCCTAGCCTTGACTCAATGTCCCGTTACTCAGGTGAGACGCTGATGGGATAACCTTACTCTCCCCCCTGCATGGGATTTGCGCTCTTCATCCCCTTATAGTAGTGATGAGCTGTACATGTCTACCCAGGTCACTGAAGGCAATAGTTGTGTTTGTAGGTAGGATGGCTGGATTCAGACAAGAATATTCTGGGGTCAGAGAAAGGAAGTCAAACACTCACATTAGGAGCATGTTTTGCTGAAGGTTCTACCTAGTTGATTATTATTAAGATTTTTTCTTCATATGGAAGGAAATGGATAAGGAACAAGATGTTAGCGACTGGGGTGGACTGGAATGACAGACAGACAGAAAGACAGACAGACAGACAGACAGAGAAAACTGGTCGGAGTAGAAGATGGTAAGGAAATCAACTCAGAAAGCCAGAATTGTGCTGTGATGATGTAAGAACCCAGGTGACATTTCTAGGTTTTTTAAAGGGACAGTCACTAGTTGATTTCAGGCTGAGATTCTAGTCTGTGTGGTTTCTGGATATGTTTGGCAGACCCTCCCATATCTATTTGGCAAAATTCTCCAAGGCTCATCAATCCCCTTAGGGTTCCTCACCCACTCACATAGAAAGCAGATGAAGAGTTCTGTCAGCCTTTCCCAGGGGTGGTGTGGCTTGTGAAGGGATTGTACCTCGACAGAGGATGGCTGCATTGTCCTATCACACACCTATCCCGGTGCTTGGCATAATTGTCTGTTCTCACTTCTCAGAGACCTTGTTCCTTATAAGGAATTTAGCTGCTGGCAGAGTTCTGCATGAAGCATCTCGAGATGAAGTGTGTTTGTGTCAGACTCACGCTAATGGTGGTGAAGTGTTCATAAGGCGTGTTTATCTGTCAAGGGTTATGTGCATGTGTTATAAATATGCCGAGGCTTAGTGGCATCATCAATGGTCCTCTGGGGGAAATACAGAATCCCCATCGATCGTGCTTAATGGAACTCTTTTATGGCAAAATTTTAAACCATCTTCAAGTAATTTTATTAATTCCAGATCTATAATTTTTTGTTTTCCTTGCCCCCAGTAAACCAACACATAAACCATATTAACTTGCTACTGACCTGAAGCAGAAACAGCTCCCTTTTTCTTATATGTATATTTTCATAAACTGCTTTTGTAATCATAGACTTTTTTTTTTTTTTTTGAGACTTCTCTGTCACACTGGACCCTGTTTCCTGAGACTGATTCCTTCTTTCTCTGGTCTGAAATGGAAAATGTAGATACTAAGTTTCCAGGGACAGTCAGGTGTCACCCAGGACCTCTTCATTCACTCCTTTCTCTCCTTTCTCATTCCTCCATGACACTGAGGGAGAACCTCTCTTGGTCGTGTATAGGACAGAAAGTCCCTGGTCACATGTTGCTATTTAGTAAACATTGCTCGACATTTTAGGTATTCTCTACTAACACAAAGACTTGTTGCTATGACACTTTTGGTGGCCTCTGACATCTGCATGCAGTTCATAGCACGGAGAGACAGTGAATTGTACATTTTGAACACCAACAGAATCAGGAATGAAGAACCAATAGGGCAGAGCACTGCAATCTTTGAAAATTATTTGTTGTCTGAGCTTTTCAAAGTTCTTCATAGCTTTCAAGGTACTGCAGGTGGTTGTGGGGTCAGGATGTCAACTCTCCTTTACATGGAGAAACAGACATGTGTCCTCTGTGTTTACACCCTGGCTGTGGCCCCAGTGACTCTGCAACTCCTAGGAGACTGTCCCTCATGTCCAGCCAGCCCTGACACTGTGTCCTCCCTGCAGGTCCATTCATCAGTGTGGTCCTGTCAAAGCTGGAGAACATGCTGGAGAACTCTCTGCATGTCAACCTGCTTCTTATTGGCATCATCACCCAGCTGGCCAGCTACCCGCAGCCACTCCTGCGCTCCTTCCTCCTCAACACCAACATGGTCTTCCAGCCTAGCGTCCGTTCGCTCTACCAGGTGTGTTACAGCTACGCCCATTCCTTCTGTCCTTCCCTTCCTCTCATGACTTTGTTGGTTTTCAAAATCTCCATGTCCCAATTAACTTGTTTCCCTTCCCCATCCCAGCAGGCTGATTGTATAGACTATTGTAGACAAACTTCAGCGCTTCATTTGGTTTGATGTTTTGAGAGTTCCTTACCAGGAACACAGGCAGTTAAAAATGACCAAATGTCCAATACCATAACAGTCCCTGTAATGAGGGATGGGCCCAAAAGATGTATTGGTGACTAAGAGCGGAATCGGGCTGGGGAGTAATAGCATCGTTAATGTGTTTTTTGACAGGTCCTTGCATCTGTGAAAAACAAGATCGAGCAGTTTGCTTCGGTGGAGAGAGACTTCCCGGGCCTTCTCATCCAAGCTCAGCAGTACCTGCTCTTCCGGGTGGACATGTCTGACATGACCCCTGTGGCACTCACCAAAGGTCAGCCAGCTTTCTCCACTGTGCCTGTCTTAGCCTGTGCTCAGTCCCTCCCCCTTCCCCCATTTTGTTTGCAGGTATTCTTGGCATCTGGAACCTATAAGAATCAAAGAGTATTTTTGTTTGTGTCCATCCTAGAACAGTGTCTTTCTAGTGTTCTTAAATCTAAAAGGAAGTACTCCCAGGCCTGCACTGGCCTTAACCCTCCATGGAGGATCTGGCTGGCCATCCATTTTCCTAGCTGAGGTGGTTCAAGGGAGGAGCTGGTGTGAGATGTTGTCAAACTCCAATAAATCACTGCATCCCCCGTAGACTACAGGGAGGCACCATGTGTACTCCTAGAGCCATCTTTTGGCCATCCCGACCCTGCAGATGGCATCTGTTCTCTTTATTATATTTTTAGAGCATTTTGTACCAAAAGTTAAATGTGTTTCAGAACTCCAGGACGTGGACACTGTTTGTTCAGATGAGGAGAAGTGCAGTTTACCCTCAGCAATTCCTGCGTCACTCAGCAAAGGGGAGGCATTAGGTGGGTCATGGCAGGACAGAGAGAGGGCAGGTGCCAGGGAGGCGTGACAGAGGATAGCTGAGAATAGTCTGAGGCCTGGGGAGTCCTGCTGCTTGGCCTTGCTTCTGGTTACACAGATCTGATGGCCATTGTCTTCTGAGCTGTGACCTAGGCCCTGGTGAGCACAAACAAGCCAATGTCCAGTATTGTTTGGGCCTCCCTCACCACAGTTGTCCAGGTGTGGAACAAAGCTTCTCAGAGGCAGCTGAGCAGTGAGGAGACTGGGGCCTCAGAGCTAAGCCAAGTGACCAGAAACAAGACTGGAATGAGAGGCAGAAGCATGACTCTGAGAGTTGCATCTTTATAAGAAGCTCAAAGGAGCCCAGAACTATGTGTGGCTCCTGGCTCTGGGCTCTAGTGTCCGCTATTCTGTCCTGGTCCCTGTTCTTCATTAGGTCTTATGTTCTGTTTTGGAGGTGTGGGATGAACTCAGGACCTGCAGCATGTTAATTAAGCACGCACTCTAAGGGCAATTCTCTGCCTTCTCTTGGCTTTCAAAGGGAAGATTCGTTCCTCTCTCAGGCACTCTCTGGCCACAGCGAGAACTCTAGTTGTGGTTCTTCTGGAGCATCACAAGTCAGATTTTAAAAGAAAGTCGGGCCAGGTACCACTGGTAAAATGATGGGTCCAGTTTTAACTTGTTAGAATTCAGAAAGAGAAGGCAAGACCATTGTGGGAGGAAGGACGTCCGCACTGGGTGGAAAGCTGGGTCTCCTGCTCTGGACTGTGTCCTTTGCCCAGCCCTGCTGCCTGGAGATGAGTGGAACATTTGTCCTGCCCAGCTTCTGAAGTCCTCTGAGTTAGTCTCTGACACTGTCTGCAGCAGCTTTTCAGACCCAGGCACCACTTGAGAAGCCAGCCCCGGTCCTGATGTTGATTTGCACTTTGTTCTCCCTAGCTTTCCCTCTGAGTGCTGTGTATGCTTCGACCCTTTTATAACTCAGGTGTCTGCAGCCAGAGCTGCTCTACCATTCAGCTTCTGCATTCTTCACTTCCTGTTGTCCCTTCAGAAAAACCAGCCTCCTCAGGGACCAGTTAAAATGACCATTGCTCTACAACAAGAGAATAGAGGAGTTTCTATGATGGCTGAGTGGACCAGATCATTGGCTCCTGAGGTTTAGTTACTTTTTCAGCAGAAAGACAGAGAAAGAAGAAGGAGGAAGAGGAAAGGTAGGAGGAAGAAGAGGAAGAGCAGGAAAGAAATCCTACTCAAATACATTAAAACTACACAATAATAGTACCATGCCCCAACTTACATTTAGAGTCCTTTAACTGAGCTCTGATTCTAGAAGGTGGCAGATGTTAACCCATTTTTACAGTGAAGGAAACAGACCTGGTAGTCCAGGTCAGGGTAATCACTCAAATCTGCTTACTTGTGACACACTGAAAGGCCATCCATCTCCTGGTGGTAAGCCAGCTCGGGTCTACTCCAGGGACTGCTGGGACTGCCTGAAGGATGTCCCTGTAAGTCTTCAGACCCCTTTGCTGCTCTTCTGTCTCACGAACAAAGATTTGTGGATTCAAGCTGGGCAGACAACCCTTAGCAGTGACATTTCTAATTCACAAGTCATGCTAGATTTTTTAAAAAATCCACAAAAGGCATGCTTTAGAGAGGAGGGGTGGATTTGAAATGGAAAGCTGGAAGTTAGGCACGAGAGGCAGCTCTAAGGAGAAGCAGGAGCGTGGAGGAGTGTGGGTCATTTCCTCAGTCATGCAATCTGCAAAGTGTTGTAGCCTCCTTGGATACACTGGCCAGAGGCTGTGAGACACATTCTCAGGAGGCTTGGCCCTTGAAGAGACTGAGGTACAGCACAAGCAAAAGAGCAGTGCTTGGCTGAAACCCTGGGCCAGCCTCCAGTGAGTGGGGCAGGGACCAGGGCAGGGAGGGGCTTGAGGGAAGTTAGTGGTAGTTGAAGTGTGCCACATGCAGTCTAGTGGCCCCTGTGTACTTGATACCTAGTGACTCATTTGATCATTATAGCAATGCCATGAGCTACTGACCGTCAGAGGAAGTGAGAGCACAGATAGGTGAAGCCACTTGCCTGGAGTAGCCCAGCTGGTAGGTGACAGAATCTGTGCTCTTGGCTATAGTTCCAGGGCTTCTGAAGCTCAGTAAGATATGGGTGGATGGAAATGTGGGGATGGAGCTCGAGAGGGCGAGGCACCATAGGCTCTGGTCCAAGTGTTCTGATCCCCAGTGGGATCCAGGCCAGCTTCCTCAGTGAGCTTTGATGGCCTGTGGGAGAGCCAATGTGCCTGAGGGCCAGTGTGGGTGGGTCACCAAGGCTGACCTTGGACCTCAACATTGTCTGCATTGTTAATACCCCTTCCAGGGCAAGGGAGGGATTTCTGATAAAAGGTAATAGGAAACAGATTCTCAACAACTTTTCTGATTTTCTGTGACACGAACTGTGATATGCTTTAATCCAAAAGGATATTTAAAGCAGCAAAGTGGAGGGTTTTTTTTAACACTAAAGACTATAGTAGTGAGATGTAGAAAGTACTATAAATGTCAAGAATTTTTAGTGCCGTCGTTAAGCAACACTCAGAAAAGTGCTGAAAAATGGGGCTGAATTCTAAAAAGCAGCCAGAATAATGAAGAGCTCGGATACTGTGATTTAGAAGGAGTAATGGGATCATTTGGGGAGGGGGCAGAGGTGGCATAAAGAACTACAAATATGAGGGCTGGAGAGCTCAGGAATCAGAGTCGGGAGATTGAACCATTTTAATTAGGAGAACGGATTTGGTATAAAAATGCAAATCAGCTGGATGTGTTGGAACCTGGGCTCCTGACATCTTAGATTTACATTACTGAAACAGCACAGGGCTCCAGAGGCCTCGCTAAGTGTTAGCTGTCCATGCCCTTTGTTGCCATTAGATCCTAATGGCTGTGTGAAATTCTTAGCTGGGTTCTCACCATTATCTCTGGTGATCTAGAGGGATCTCTTACTCTTCTTGTGTTCTGGAGGCTGGAGGAACCAGACAGAATGGGCTGGGGTTTCTGGGAAACTGAGGTCATAGCAGCAGCTGCAGAACACAAGAGTTTAAGGAGCTGCACCTGGTGACCAGGGCTGCCCTGGCAGGAGTAGAGTAGTTGGCTCAGCACTGGGTGTCAGGAAAGCAGAGGGGCCACAGGTGTCCTTGGTAGATTTCCCATGACCCTAGTCTCCACTCAACTGACAGAAGTGGTAGCAGGAGCTATTGAAAGTCAGCCTGCCTGCCTACTGTCCGTCTGTCCATCCACCCATCCACCCACCCACCCACCCACCCACCCACCATCCATCCATCCATGCATCCATCCATCCATCCATCCATCCATCCATCCATCCATCCATCCATCCATCCATCCATCCATCCATCCTGTCAGGGGATTTTTCTGTTGCCCAGGCTAATCTTGAACTACTGAACTCACATGACCCTTCTTCCCTGGCCTCCCGGATAACCAGGACTTCAGGATGCCAGCACAGTGTCTAGTTGGGAATTTCTAGCCAAACCAGTATTATTGCCACATCTCATGCATAAGGTCTCCTGTATGTGATTTTAGGTAGACAGTTCTGTATTGCAAGCTGAGTGCTAGCTGTGACAAACTGTGCAAGCCTGTCATGGAGAACATCAGGCTGTCTTCAGGATCTAGTCAGGCAAGGAACTGTACCCAGGACTATTCCTTTCACGAATCCACTCGCCCCTCACACATACACTTGTCATTTAAGAGTCCCACCACTGTCGTTTTTCTGTTTTCAGATCCCATTCAGGAGATCTCCAGGCCAGAAAGTGACAAGACCCTTATGGATGGCCCTCCACGTGTGCTTCAGCCCTTCCTGGCCAACAGAGCCAAGGTGACCAGGGCACCCCCAAACCTGCCTCTGGCAGTGAAGAACACCATGCTGGCTGCTGCTCTCTTCCCAGAGTTCCTGAAGGAGCTTGCAGCCTTGGCCCAAGAACACTCCATTCTGTGTTACAAGATCCTGGGGACTTCGAAGACTCTTGCTGTTAGCTTTTTATACTACTATTTTCATAGAGATTTGGTTTTATAAGGTTATAGTATCTTGACTGAATGTTAAATGCAAAGCTGCTTATCAAAAATGTCTACTTTGATACTTCCTGACAATACTTGATTTATAGGGAGGGTTTTTGGTGCACCTCCTCTCTCTAGCCAGGTCTCCCCTTGTCATACAGAATGTAAGTCTTGTGAGCTGGCTGTCTCCTTGGCAGGTTCCTTCTGCTGTTTCTCCTCTTCACATGGTTTGCAGTTGCTCTCCCCGGCCTTGGAGTGGAGGAGACATTCAGCTGGTAGCTCAGCTGCCATGGTGCTGTGATCTCTGGTTACCAGGTGGGGACAGCTCCTCAGCAGTCTCCAGGAAACTCCTCCACATCGGCTCGCCATGCTGGGCGCCTCTTCGAGAGGTGAATGTAAGAATGTGGAGCTCCTTCTGACACACAGGACACATCATTGGCTGCTCTGAATTTTACTTCTAGGACTTGCAATCTCTCCACACGCATTGCCTTATGTTGTGGGAAAATCCCCAAGCCCCAGCTGTCTGCCCAAAAATTCAGAGAGAGAATCTGGAATGCAGAACTTTTTTCTCGTTGCTTGAGTTGCTCTAATCACAGGAGCACAACCAAAACACAAGACAGCCTTAATTCGGTAAGATCTGCACAAAAGGAAGTGCACCTATGCAAACGCTGGATTGTAGGCATTTGATCAGATGAAAAAAGTGTGGTGTCATAGACATGTTTAAAAAAATATTGTCAAAGTATTTTATGAAAACAAATGTTAACTTGTGATGTACAGAGGATTTTTTTTTTTGGTTGGGGGGTGCAGAGCTTGGAATGGGTGCAAAAGATAAAATTATGGTAACTGTAACTCGAAAACCTCTGGTTCTTATTTTACTAATATGCTGCACTTGTAGAGAAACGAGCACTATTCAGCCCATGTTGACAGCTGGGATGGAAATACATACAGGTCACAGGGAGCTTGTGAAGCCAGGTGCCTGCAGGTGACTCCCTCCTCATGGCCATGCTGCATGCCAAGAGTCCAGCGGTGGAGGATGCCCCAGTTAGGACTGTACTGGAGTCTCTGGCTGCTTGCCAGCCTGCTGCCCGCAGCATGGTTATACTTCAGTCATAGCCCTATAAAACAAGCAGGGAGGAAACACACACACACACCCTGAGACCACAACTTGTATTTATGGATATTAAAGTCACCTTATGTTCTGAACCTGACTCTGAAGTGAGGTGGTGGAGCCTCCCCAGTGGAGGGATGCAATGCCTAGCTCTCTCTGTTCTTTGTGGGCATCTGTGCTGAGCCCCAAGGGTGATGCCAGTCCCATCGGTTGTGCCTCAGGAAGACTAGTTTGTCAGTCAGGTTTCTAGTATAGGAGAGCAATGGGGAAAGGAATCAGCTCTCAGGCACTGCATGCCTTCACAGGATCCTGAAGTAGCTTTAGATTGAGAAAGCTGGAGAGCTACCGATAGATGAATGCCCAAGTAGATCTGGCCTAGGCCAGGTGACAGTGTATCATCGCCTAAACAAGAAGGCCCCTTACGTGTTCATGGAACATTGCTGACTTTACATGTGTTTACATGAGTTTGCCCAGCCATGGTGTTTCAGCTACATGTGGGAGGCACAGTAAACCGGCCTGCTCTTGCCTTCCTGATGTGTGCCCCACAAGTCTCCATTAGAAGATAGTAGCTTCAGCTAGAAAGAGAGGAGCAGCAAAAGGAACCGTTTCTCCTTCAAACCTGCTTTGTCTGGTTATTTGTGCTTGCCAAGTCATTGAATGCTGAAGCCATACCTGCAAATGGCATTCTCTAGCTTTGTGGTTTTATGTTCATCTCCATTTTCTGGTGTTGGTATTGACTCTTCTCAAGTCCATATTTCACTCCCCTTTTTTATATGCTAAGTAAGCATGCAGCTACTTAGCTATATTCCATACCCATTCCACATATTTATTATATACCCCAGAATCCCCTTTGTGGGTGGTGCCTATTGGGAAAGAGTGACCCCACCCCACCCCAAAGTCCTGATGCAGACTTAGGTTAAAAGAGGGCAAGGATGACTGACAGGTCTCAGGTGAAGGGTTGGGATCAGACTAACTAGGATAGGATGTTGATAGCACCTTTTCTGTGACTCCCCGACATTTGTTCCTGAGTCCTGATATCTTCCCTCAGAGGGCTGTGTTCAGAGCTTTACAAAACAGAAGTCAGCTGGCAATAGAGCATGGTGCACCTCAGGGCCCATACAGTTGAGCTAAGTATACAGGAATGGTGTGGACATGCCAAGAACAGATCTGAGCTACAGACATGGGAACGGCAAGTCCTGATGTGAAGAGTGAACACTGCTCTAGGCAGACAACTGATGGCAGTCCTTTGTAGGAACGTAAGTGTCATGAGGTAGGTCACTTTAGTCCTGAAATTTACAGGTTAAAGCATAGATAGATAGATTAGATAGATAGATAGATAGATAGATGTTTGGAGAGATTTGACATGTTTAAAACATGCTCAGGTACTCTGTCCTCTACTCTGTGACAGGTGTCATACCAGCTGCCATGTTTGAAGAGTAATAGTAGATACAGATCCTGGCACGGATCCTGGATTGGCGTCACTATGTCTAGCCTGACAGGCCTCAGCAGGGACAGGGAGTGGAGGGTTCCTGGAACATCACAACATTAACCTGGATCCATAATTCAGGGTCTGCTTTAAAGGTCTAGACTGAGTGAGTTTTATGGTTCAAAATACATGAGTGCACAGGGATGGTTAAAATTGATTTTGAAAATTGCCAGGTAAATGTAAAAATGTTAAGAAATCCAGTGTAGTTTCAGCCTAAGACACAATATCATGGGATGAAATACAGATTCCCAGATTGGAAGTACAGTTGCAAGGACAACTAATTAAAGATGGTTTTATTATTAAACCCTTTCTTTCTCTGGCAGAGCCATTGTGACATGGTCTCCATTTGGTTCAGTGTTGTTGTGGAAAGTACTGTTAGAAGCTGAGTAGAGGTGGAGTCTGTTGTGTGGCAGGGGTATACATTCAGTGCTTTGCAGGTCCTTGCTAGCAATGAGCTGTCCTTAGCAGGTGGCTTTTTATTTAGCTGTAGATGTAGTTGATTATTTTCCCATTAAGACATCCTGAGGTGGGGTGCTGTCAGCAAAGCATCCTCCTGCTGGATCTGTGAGGGTTTGGGCTGTTCTAGTTTGGGCAGCCAGCGATTCTCAGGGTCAGCAATTGTTTGCATCTCTGTAGCAGTCATGTGGGTTTGCTTTTAGCTCTATTTAGAGGTCTAAAGCTGTGATGTGGCTACCCATTTTGGATCAGTGTATCCCAGGGTGCTCTCAGTAGGGAAGTCTGGCCAGCATGGTGGGGCATGTCACAGACATGATGTTAAATATGACTATGTTCCAATTCTCATTTAAGGGCAGTCTAGTTCAACTGCTAATTAGCAGCTGTGTGTTTGCAGGAATGGCTGTCAAGCTTGCCATCTTTATGAAATGCTTTCTTGCAGGACAGCTATTATTGCACATGCCACTTCAAGTCATTGGCCTGGGACAGCCTAATGTACAGTTTGCTACAAACCTCAAATCATCCCTGCAGTTAGCTTTTCCTGAGGCAGTGGCTCCTCGGGCAGCTGAGGCCACAACAGCTTTAAACCATTAGGGAGATATCTTAGCCCCTTTCTGAGTCAGCCACCAGTCTGTGCATCATATGACACTAATTCCCCATCATGTCTCAGCTTAGAGCAACTTGTCAAGAGCGAGCAGTCCACCCTTAAGTCTGTCAAGGGAGGAGACACTGTAAGAGAACACAATTGGCTTTTTCTTCTTTTAGGATGACCATCATAAACCCAGTGCCTCACGAAAAGCTCTGAGAGGACTCAGAATGGCTTCTGGACCATTCTGCATCAGCAAATCCCTTCTCCATCCAGGTATTTATTAGTCCAGCACTTGTTTCGGAAGACAAATTATCTCGGCAGCTTATTAACTTGATAAACAGGGCTTTCACAAGACATTTTCTGTGAGGCTCTTTAGGGACAAGGACCATTGGGGAGGCTGAGGAAGGCACAGTGGGTAGGGATCTGTGGATTCTTGCTCTCAGAACCCTTAGCTTGGACTGGTCACAAGAAATTGTGTTCTTGGTTCTTGTCTTTGAAGGTGTGAGTTAACCCAGGTCCCTGTTGCCCACACAAGCCTGACCACAGGATTCTGTCCCTGTGTACTCGGTGTTCGTTGCAGGGCTCTTTTATGGAGTTTAAATGAGCCGTGTCACTTCAGGACCTGAACAGATGACAGAAGTACTCAGGCCACATTATAAATTTCACTGAGCTGAGGCTGCATAAGTCTGTCCTTCTTAGTGACATTTTACTGGGACAAGGACCACCAAAAGCCAGACCGCTTTTGTCCCTACAGACATTTTACAGAAGTGACCTGGTGCTGATTATCTTACTTACAAGACTTCTGCCTAGCCATGACCTGGGAGCCAGTGTAGAGGCTGTAGAACACGTGCCTTCTACCTCACTGCCCATAGGACAGCTCTGGGCAAAGCAGTTCCCGAGTGTATCTGTGCTTCTCCTTCCTTCCTCTTTAGAGTCCTTGAAATGATAACTAAATTCAATCTAATTGAAAGATACAATATAAATCGTAGGCCATGCCATAGGCTATAATACTGAAATGGCTAACTTGAAGAAGTTCAATCCTGTCATGGCATATTTTCAGATTACCAATTATTAGGTTAAGGGGGGTGGTGGTGTGGAACTCAGCTCAGGAGAACACTGATAAGTTTTTCTATCTGTGCCTTGAGAGAAATGAACAAAAGTTCTACTCATGCATGAACTTCGCAGGTACAAAAAACTGGCTTTTTGGATACAGATGACCCAGAATTTAAAATCTTGGTAATTAGCAGTCTTCCTTTGCTCCTTGCGTTAGATTAACTTATATTTTGTGTTAGCTTCCTCCTGGACCCTCAACCAGCCATGAAGCATCCATGTATATGGTTTGGTCCTGAGCAGGACAAGCTGGCTCTGGGGGACTGAGAAATCAACAGTTTGTAGCACTTTTGCTTCCAAGTCCCCTATCCGGCTACAGGTGTGTGGATTCCACTGACAGATGGCAGTGGCTTCAGCTATGGTGCCAACTCACACATCCTAATGAGACTTTCCCTAACCGGTACAAACAACCCAGAGCACGTTCATGTTCATGCAAGAATGGAAAGTCTTCTTTCACTGGGCCTATGTATCAGCAGAGCCATACTTTGTCCATCTTTTAAAGTGCTATATAAACAGATCTTTCAAATGCATCTAGTCATGCTCATTCATTCAGAGCTGGGTTTGCCTATTTACCTAGTAGCTGTGGTTATGATCTCTCAAAGTCTGCCTTAGGGTCTCAAGATGACCAAGAGAATGAGGCGGTTGTCAGAGCTAGCTGGAGGAGCTTTGTAAAGACTGTGTGCTGATGGCATCTCCTCTGGGAATATTCAGTCCATATGTGTTTTCCAATTGGTAAAATAGATTTTGGAAATTGCTTCCTCTGAGCTGCACTACCCATTGGTAGTAACTCTGAGCTTTGTCAGTGCTTTTTGCAATGCTTGATGACCAAGTCAGATGAACCATTTTTTTGGTAAAAATGGAGGTTATAAACTGAACCTTTCTGTTCTTTGGAATACAGGCCTTGTCAGATGAGAATCTGAGCACTTTGGCCACTGGAGTCCAGGCTTGGAGAGCAGCAGGTCTCCCCTTTCTCTCTCGTAGGGAGGCCAGTGAGAAACACTTGAACAGCCAGTCTCATAGGGCAACACATGTGGTCTGTGGCTTCCTGAGTGAGGTGATGTCCTAATGTCACCTCCTCCTACTTGTCTGAAACAGACCGTAGAACTGATGTCCACTCTATCTCAGATTTTGGCTGGGCGAGGTTGCTTTCCTTCACTCCCGCTTAGCAACGCTGGGAGCCATCTTCTGGTGATGGGAGTGTCCACTTCCCTCCCATTCTTCAGTTGCCCTGGAATGATGGTACCCAGCAATGTTCTTATCAGGCCCGAGAATCTGCTCTAAGATGAGGGCCTCCAAGAGTTCCCCCTCACTGTCAGTTTGACAAACTTCTAAAAAAAAACGTTTTAAAAACTAGTCATCAGAGTGTGGTTTGTGTTAGGTACCAGACATGTAAGAAACAAGGGGGGACATACTACCCCAGGACTGAGGACAGAGGCAGCTGGCCTTCATCACCATTCTGTACAAGACAGTTAAAGGTCAAAGGTCAGCATTCTGATTTATTAGATTATAATCTTATTCTTCCCAGGTAAAACAACTTAATGCTTCAGCTTTTCTTTTTTTCTTTCTTTTTTGCCTAAGCATTGTGTGTGGGAGGGGTGTAAACTATACAATCTCTTAAGTGAAAGTTAATTTTTATGTGTTATTTCAGTATATATTTTACTCATTAAATTTATCTGAGAACTTGGTGTCACCTTAATTCACTGGGAGCTGAGCAGGGGGTAGTGCCCACACTCAGCACGCACGTACCAGCCCCACCCTGCCCCCTGCCTGCCCTTGTCTGAACAACATTCAGTTCTTTTGTTTTTGTCGTCACTAGCCATGCTTAGGTCTGAACACACTGCACATGCTGCCATGCTCTTGATCGTCGGCCTGCAGGACAGGGAGCACTGCTTGGCTCTAGGGAGCATCCACGGCATCTGAGGTAGAGACATGAACTTTATTCTGTGTAGAATTACGGTTTCTTTAATCACTGCTGCCACCATAATGGAGCCATTTCCAGACAGTGAGGCCGACACTCTGGCTGCTGGTCTTCTGTGATGGCTGCCTCTCAGGTCATGGGGTCTCAGAGGATACACACGTGTAAAGTATTGCCTCCTAGGAGGTGTAGCTTGGCTACGGACTAAGAGATACAATGTGTACAGCACATGAATGGCAGCCCTCTCAGGCCCCTCTTCCCGGAGTCACACTGTCCTCTCTGGCAGAGGGACCCCACACGTCTCACAAGGACAGCTTCCTCTCCAGTATTTCCTTTATCAGAGTCGGGTCTGCTCTGCTTTGGCTTGCTTGCCGGACCAGCCCAATCAGCTTATTTATAGCTTTGGGGTTTCTGTCCCTCACATCCATCACCTGTAAAGACAGAAGTTAGGAGGTGAACATGAAGAGACTCCCACCAAGAATCCTAAAGGTTTCCACTGACTGCAAATTAAATTCAGTTTCTTTCTTCCCTTCATGAAAACTGTAAAATGAAGGAAAGAGGAGGGGATTAACTTCTGAGAGGTTTCTAGGTTCCTGTCAAAGGGGATTTGGCTTCTCTGCCTTTTGATTAAAATGAGCAAGGGGACAGTGATGGGTCACAAGTGACACTGACAGCCGGCAACACTGGTATGCTGAAACCAGAACACTCTCCTTTGGGTCTGCAAAGCAGCAGTCGCAGGGGGTCATCGCTGTGATTCTAAACATCCCATCGAATCAGGCAGGGTGCCTTTCAAATTCTCCAGTGCTGTTTGGCAGCCACCCTTTCTCCCTGCCAGCTAGAACTGCTCCTTAGGAAACAAACCTTTGAAGATGGCCAGTCACTCAGTGAGGGCTGAGCAGGTGGTGGGTGGTAAAGGCAGGAAGGAGGGGCTGAGCACCATCAAATAACTGGTGCTGGCCTCCTCTGCAAGTGTGCTGATTGGCAGTGAGTGTGCTTGAGTGCCACAGGGCAGGACGACTCTGAAACCAAGTGTGTTCTTATCAGTCAGGGCAGATGGGACAAGAAGATCGGGACTGCTGGGATGCTGTGGGCTCATTTTTCTTATCAAGGGCTCTTCACAGAGCTTCAGTGTCCCCGAAACTGATGGGTGGGTGTGCACTGCTCTCAAAGAGATACTAGCAATTTTTTCCCCACTGAAAAATGTCTCTTTAAACAATATGATTAGACCTGGGGTGGGTTGGGAGGAAGGGAGCCCTGAAACTTGGCATGGTTTTTCTATCTTGTGCTATGCTAAGAACACAAAATGACTTGGTTTTCAGCCACATTTCTGTCAAAGGATTTTCTCTGTAATTTACAGATCATTTTCCTCTCTGCATTTTCCCTCCTCTCAAAAGCCATAAAACTGAAGCATTTCCAGTCCTTTCCTTCCTCACAGCTGAAGGAGAGGTGGCCACAAAGAATGTAAATGGCAACTCCGGGAGAGGGAGAGCAACAGACCCTCAAGTTAAAACTTGAGCTTGGATACTTGACCACACCCCTTTAAACTGACTCCACAGAGAGCAAGCACTAGCAAAGAACTTTCCTCACAGGATCATGCAGCTGTGCTTTTCATGTTAGTGGTTAATATCCTGGACATTTAACTACTGACACATAAGTAGGGATTGATAGGGCTGGGCCAGCCCTCCTGAGGAAGGGTCTGTGGCTACAGCACAAACTGTGGACAGGTGTCAAGCTGGCCCTCCCTCCTGTTGCACACAAAGAACTTGCTCCTATTGGAGATAGTCACCACTTGGGGGTGTCCATCTATGGTGGCCTGGCAGAGCTCTTCCAGGGCCTCTCCATCCCGCATCAGCTCCAGCTGCTGTTCTGACACGATCTGTGCTGCTGTCTTCCCCTCCCCTTTCCACAGCTCCTCAAACACCTGCAGAAGAGAGGGAGAGAGGAGTGTGAAGACCTGATGTTTCTGCCACCTCCTTGTGCCTCTGTGGTGATGTGGAGGACAGGGAAGGGAGCTACAGATCCAATTAGCACTCAAATGCATGGCCTGGCCCAGGGAGAAGCCACCATCTCTCCCATAACCTTCCCAGAGGGCTGGCAACACCTCCCTTCAGCAAATCAAATATCCTCCTGGGGTTAGCTGGCTCCTCTCATGTAGAGGATGAGGACTTAGGTCAGCCAGGTGTGTCCCCCACTTGCTGACTCAAGCCAAGCAACCTGTCCTCCTCATAGAGGGCTGGTGGTGGATCCAGCTTGAGTCCACTGAACTAATTATTGGAGGTGACATTTTATAAAGGATAGGCCACACAAGCAGCAGGAGGAAGCCACTGCATGTACAGTCCAGAGAAGCCTGCTAGGAAGCAGGGCTGAGGGAGGCAGGAAAGTAACCCCATAATAAAATAGATATAAAATAGAGAAAATATAAAATAGAGAAAAACCAAAACTAAGTCATAGCTCTGGCCTTCCTTCCTCATGTCCTATTGGGAGAACTGAGCCAAATCTGACTAAAATAATTATCTGTCAATGGTATACTTATTTTTCTACTTAGATAATAACAACAGACCTCCAAAGGAGTCAAATTCAGGGATAAGGCCAGTTGTGGAAGGCATTTGCTGCTGTGGTTGTTTCCTCCCTCAGCATGCAGCCATATGACACAGGGGCACTCCTGTCTTCATGGTGTCACTGTGCAGCCCCTCCCTCCAGGAAAGACTGCTCTTTAGTAACCAGCACACATGCCAAAGTGAAGAGGAGGACACGCTCTGGGTGTCAGCAGGATTAAGTCTCCCGACCCCCATGAGAACAGAAAGCAAGTCAGGAATATGTATCATGACTGTGCCTCTGTTCGGCTGGCCAGACGCCTATACCACCTGGCCCAGGGTGCATCTGAGGAGAGTCCCTCTGTGGGTGCTTTGTGGGCACCTCTCTAGCCACCTCCACCTGGTTCTGGTGGCCCAGTAAAAACACAAGAAATGTGAACCATAGGCGTTCAAACAACATTTATAAGATGTTCAGGAAAAATATGAAACACAGATCTTCAAACCTATTCATAAGAAAATAAGCCTGCCCAGGAGAGAGGTGTGAGAGGGAGCGGAAACAGTGAGGACTCTGTTCACGAGCATCCCCACCAAGTGAGTTAGAGCCTAGAGAGGCTTCAGTGTGGGGTATCTGGGCATGAGCTGCTCACACGCGAGTCTGAGGAGCCTCTGCTTTATCCCTGGTTTATTTTGCTTAGCTAAGGCTGCAGGGGTACAGAGCTTATTCTGCAATTATGGGGACCTGAGTTGGTGCCATCACTGGGCAGGTGGGGCCAGGAGGATCCCTTCAGGTTGCTGGCCAGGTAGTCTAGTCAGACTAGAAAGCTGCAGATTCAGTGGAGTCCTTGCCTCAAAAACTAAGGTAGAGAACAACAGAGGTATGTGTGTTTAGCCCTTCCTACTACAGAAGTACTAGCTTATATTAATAAAAATTTAATGTTTATCAGCTCTATTTATCATAACCTAGTAAAGTTAACTCCCATCCTTCAGGGTCATCTGCACAAACTCCTTAAAAGTTTCTAGTTCAGACATCCAAAATCAGAAACGACAATCTTCCAGTCAACTCAGAACAGCCTGCAGGTAATTACCTGCTGGACCCTGACACAGAGAACTTGCAGGGCAGCTCCTTCGAGGTAAGGAGGCAGAGCTGTTCAGCAAACATAGAGAGGCACTCCTCCTGACTCCTCACAACCCATCCTGGGGTCACTGGGTCACTCGTGGGTCAGGGAACTACTTCTCAGGCTCAGGGAACCCTGAAAAGGCTGACAAAGGAGTCTTTCTGTGCCTGGGGCCCAAGGGTCAAATACTGGTGGGTGCTGGGGCCACATCACCTGGATGGAAAGTAGGGCTCTCTAGTACAGGCACTTCTCAATGTCAAGGCTGCGGCTCTGGAGAAGGGCTGGCCATACAGTCACATCATTCAGTGATGTGGAGCACAGTGACCCAGACACAAGCCAGGAGCCACAGACGGGGCAGTGATAACCTGTATCCCTGGGAACTGAATCTATACTCTCCTTAACTGCTGCCCAACTATACAAGAAAACACCCAGGCCCCCACCTGTCGTTGCTCACCCTAGGCTTTTGAATCAGGATAGGGAAGAACAGAATAGCATGCTCAAGGGAAATGTTTGGGAAGGAGCCATGTTCCCACAGAGAAGGGAAACCCCTCTTGCTCAAAGACAACTATTCCAAGATGCTGTTCTTGTGGAAGGGACAAACCCAGCATAGCCCCTAATGGGGCAGGGCAGATGAGTGTGCAGAGAATGGAAGCACCTAGAGAGACTTCAGTCATGTGACACAGTATCAGTGCATGATACATTGTAACATTCCTACACTTCAAAAGCCTCTGGTGTTTTTTCTAAGACTCACTCCAGAGCACACGGAGGAAGCTGGTTTAAATGGCACTAGGACTGTATTAAATGTGGCTTTCATTTTTAAAGACCCCCCCCACTGGAAGACCTAAGTGGACAATGCTCAAGAGACATGGGACCATCTACTTCTATCTAGACATTCATAAAGAAGCTGCAACACATCCGGCATCATTTCCCTGAGCTGTAGCTTGGCCAACAGTTAGGACGTAGCCTGGGCCACCTAAGACTAAATGCAGGTTAGCTGTGAAGCTGATGGCTCTGGAGTCTGATGTGTCCCAGTTGGCCCTGTCCTTATAAGGAGAGGTGACAGGACTGCCACCTGCCACTTCAATACACAGACCTGGCTCCTGAAAGAGGACCGCAGGGTGCTTTTGTCTACAGTGGCCAGGAGGTTTTGAATCATGGCACACAATCTTCAGGTTTCTATTTCTGAAAAATAGGACTGCTTCATGGCAGGCACCTCTTACTGCCCTGGCCCCAGGGTGCTGAGGGGTTAAGGCCATAAGCCTCAAAGGCCCTGTTGGGACACCCAGGAGGAGGAGGCAGTGACATGGGAAAAGGACAGAATTAATTGGCAACAATGTCAGCAAGAGGTAGGCAGAGAGAGGAATTAATAACAAAGTATAACACAGAAGACGGAGTCTCTGGGACTCAGTACTTTCTCAGAACAGGATGAAGTTCTGTGCACATCTTTATCAGCAGTCAGTCATGCAGTCAGCTTCCTCCCTCACCTCCTGATCATCTAACATCCATGCCATCTCTTCCAGCACTGTCAGAGGCAATGCTAATCATCAACAGGAGTTCTTTTCTGCCACACACTTTCTAAAACCTAAGGTATTGTTGGACTCCTCTGCTAATGCATTAAAACTAATTATAACACATCTTTCTTTTTATTTAAAAACTATAAAAATAAGATACAAAAAGACAGTTAACCTAATTAGTAATTAGAGAAACCCATCTCTATTCAATGAGATACTACCTCACATTCAGGAGCTGTAATAAAAATCATGTTTGGTGGTGATGCCTATAAAGCTAGCACTCAGGAGGCAGAGGCAGAAGGATCTCTGTAAGTTTGAGGATAGCATGGTGTACACAGTGAGAAATCACATAGAAGAACCCACTGTTGGCACTTAACTAAACCAGTATAATTCTTAGCTGCATTCTAAATATATGTTCCTACAGATAAGGGCAGCTCTCAATCCTCATCAAGGAAGCTTCTCTTTGGAGCAGACAGAAACCATTACAGAAACCACAGCTGATCAAGATTAAAGCACAACTGATGAGGGGATGTTCAGCCCCTACTGACACATCTACGACACTACCCCACGCCCAGGGCTCAGGGAACACTGCCAGATCAAAAGGGTTGAGAAACTGGATCTCCTAGAAATGATGAGGAAACTTCACCTATAAAACTCCAACAGTATGGCCACATGAACAAGACCTCAAGTTACAACAGCAAGACATGCTATTATGAAAGGGCAATCACATGGGTGCCGACCCCAGACAGAAGCCACAGGCAATTAAAGACTGCTGAGGGGGGATTAGCTGCTGCAGGAATAAGCCCTGACTGGTTATCCAGTATCAAGTAAACCCTGATAACATAAACAGTCTGTATGATTGTCAGATCTGAGGAAGGAAGCAAAGGCTGAGAGTACACTGAGATAAGCAACGGCAGAAAGCCACAGGAAACCATGGATAGGAGGCCATACTCCTAAACAGACATGATCAGAAAGTATCTCTGTGGGACTGCGTAAGGGTATCCTGGTTCTTGGCTGGGCATGGGCCTAGAACCCCGAGACTCCAAGGGAGAAACGGCAGGAGTTCGGCCATGCCCCCAGAACTCAGGATCCTGAAAAGCAGTCCAGTCTCCAGGGACCTACATTGTTCAGTCACGAAGGCCATTACAGCCCCTCCCAAAGTGCACAGGTAGAGGGTGTAACTATAGGCCTCAGGCCTAGAGATTTACATACTAATGAAGGTCAGAGGGTGGAGCCAATTAAGCATTGCCCCCAGAACCTCCCCCTTTCTCCCTCCCTACTTAACCCAGGTCTGCCCTGAGTTTGGGGGGTATATCCAGATCCATCCACCATCAGCCATGACAATAAACCCTTTTGGAACCAAGGACTTCCTTGTATCATTGGGCCCTGCCCGGAAGCCTCCAGCCACTGGAACCTGGGACCTTCCTCCGGTATGTGAGACAGGCTGCCTGGGAGCCTCCAGGCAGCCTCCACCTCGCAGGTCCCAGGCCATTGCCTCGTGGGCCCAGGGGTCGCTGCTGTGGCCCCCCAGTTTTTTCCCACATATCTCCACCACAGTATTATAACCAAGCTGTCCAGTGTTCAGGACCAAGAAAGTGCTGAGATAAAAGCAGCCCTGTTAGAATTACAGCAGATTTCTCACTGGAAACCTTATAGGCCAGGAGGAAGCAGAATGGAAAATACCAAGTCCTTAAAAAAGAAAAATCCAAATAAGATTATTATTCTTAGCACAGCTGTCCTTCAGAGTGAAGGACAAATAAAGCTCCTTCAGGACAAGTGAAAATCAACCAACCCTAGGAGAGATGCTTGAGGAAACTGTGTGTCCAGAAATGAAAGACAGGCACCATCACGTGTTATCATTAGCAGAATAGCTAGAAAAGATGGGAAATAGATAAGAAGCAAACATTATCAATACAACCAACAAACATAAAGGATAAAGAAGAGGAAAAATAAAGAATATTCATCTGCAAGAAAATCAACAGAATGGAAGGCACAAATCTATACTCTTCAATAGTCCATACATTCAATACACTGAATACAAGTGAACTAAATTCTCCAGTCAGTTTACAGACTGAGCCAGGCGGTGGCATGTATCATTAATTCCAGCACTTAGGAAGCAGAGGCAGGCGGATCTCTCTGAGTTCGGGGTCAGCCAGATTTACAGCATGAGTTACAGGACAGCCAAGGGTACACAGAGAAACCCTGTCTTGAAAAACAAACAAACAAATAATACAGATTGGCTGAATAAATTTAAAAAGCCTAAGACACAATAAAATGCCGATAACATGAAACTCACTTCACAAATGAAGATCATGTAGACACTGAAAACAAAAGGATGGAAAATGGTATTTCAAGAAAACAAATTAAACAGAAATCCTAAGACGGGACAGGAAAGGTCATAACATAATTATTAAGGGATCATTTCATCGTAAAAAAAAAAAAACAGTATGTATCCAATGTTGTGGCATCCAATTACAGAAAAAAAAATACGAAAATCAAAAAGCCATGTGGGTGGCATATAGCTGTAAATCCCAGCACCCTAAGGCTGAGACCACAGGATAACAAGTCTGTTGACATCCTGAGCTACACAGAAAGACCATCTCAGAAAACAAACACAGAGAAAACAACCAAGAGAAAGGGTACCGATACCATAGACAAACAAATGGTTAGAGATTATTTTTAAAAATAGTCTATTAGCATATTGAAAAATACTTGGTAGTAAGTAAAAAAAAAAATCAACAAACTATACACATAATGACAAGCCACAGCATTGCCTCCTCTCTTTTGAAGTCTCCATCTCTCTGAGTTTATGTTTGGCTGCCTCTGGCCCCACCTCCCTCCTTTCCTCATCCCTTGAACATATACATGAGTGGAGTCCCAGAATAATGTCCATCCAATAGCAATGACAATGATTTTTCAGGATAGTATTTGAGGATCTGTATTTAATGTATTACTGAAGGTTTTTGTCTGTCGGCTGCAAGCAGGGTCTTCTTAGCTCAGCCTGGCTGTGAACTATGTAGTTCAGGATGACTACATTCTAGATCTCTCTGTCTTAGTCTGAGTCCTGGCATTACAGGCTTGTCTCACCATGATTAGCTATCAAATCCTTTATAACCAATAAACACAATATTCATTATTTTTGCTCAGAAAAAGTAATGATTTTTTACAAACAGAGAGCTAAGCATAGAAAACACAAGACAAACTCCCCGAGGCCCTGATCCTTAAGGGAGATTCCTCCAGAAGCACACACTTTGCAGATCAGGTTTTCATTTTCATTTCACAGCCACACAGTAGCCAGGATTCACCTGCTCCTTTAGACATGCTGGATGGAAATTGATAAAATCAAACGTCTCTGTGCAGGAGAGGCTGGCTGCCAGCATCTTCCAGCCTTTCTGTTTCCCTCCACTGGAGCCAGCTTGTTTGATGCAGTCAGGTTATTTTTCTGTGGGCAGGGTGAGTAGGAAGGACAAAGGGAAGGCTTTTGCTTGTTTCATTTCAAATGCCACGATTCATCTGCTTTTACATGTATATATAGTTTTTCTGCCCTCGAGCCATCTACTCTTTCCACAACTACTGAGCACTGTCATAAACATTTGTAATCCTCTGACATCTACACAAGCCAAAGCCCTTCCTAAGTGCTGGGTCCCTGTAGTTGACAGCCTCATGCGAGGTGGCTCACAGAACTTCTCCAGTCCCTGTCTCCAGCTTCACAGTAGAGAGCTTGGAGTCTGCTCAGTGGTGTCTCATAATTAACCAAAAGCAGCCGCTTCCCCAAAGCCTCACTTTGTAACCTGCCACTGCTGTCGGAGTGTATAAATATTAAATGCAAAAGGCACCATTAAAATAACATTAGGTTTTTGGCTGAAGTGCTGACAGCTGTGCAGTCTCTGAAGTTAAGATGAGGTGGCCGCTAGGTGTTCTTTATCTTCCTGGGTACTCATCTATAGTTTCTGAATTCTAGGACTCTCTCACCTAGCCTTGTTAGTGGGGGTGGTTAGGCAGGTAGCCACTTTATACAATACTCCTTTTCCTGTATCCTCACACCTAGATGTGCATGTAAAATATATCATCCCTGAAGCACGCAGGGCTGACCCCAGCCTCCTGACAGAGGATCAGCTATTCAAGGACAGGTCTGAGACTAGGGGCCAATCTGTGGTTGCTTGGCCATGACACATGGAAGCTACATAGTCAGCAACATTTAGGGGAGACACTCAGGGCAAAATCAGACAATAGTTCTCTCAATAAGCTAAAACCAGAAGCAAAATCCCCATGCTGAATCGATCGTGCAGCAATCGTTGGCTTTCTATCTTTGCCAAATGAAACCCTCCAGCATTCGAACTCATGGATACTTAACACTTCAGTCATGCAATGCACTTCGTGATACCATTTGGGTCTTACAGGAACTGTGGACTGGGACTGCGGAGCAAGAGGAGCCTCTGGGATGCACACATACCTGCTTAGCTGCTGCTGAAGAAATGACTTTCCTGTCCAGCAGGTCGAGGAGCTCGGCGAGTGCAGAGGGTGTGACTGGACTAGCAGCCCCAGAAAAGAAAGAGAAAGTCAACCTCTTACATCATCAAGGTGTCACTGGCTGACAGAATCTAAACTCTCATTCCTGCATGCTTAGTCAATCACACCAAGGACAAAAACATAGGCTAACGGGACCTTATTATTATTAATTTTTAAATTTTAGGATAATGAGTTTTTTATACTGGTATGATTTTTAAAATTCTTTGTTTTACCACACAACAATAACAGCTGTTTGGCAGCAGTTATAGCAATAAACAACTGCTCAGTGCAATTAGTTCAAAGAAAGAGGTGATTGCAAAATTCATGAACCACAAAGAGAAAGGGGAAAATAAAATCCAGTAATTAAATATTTTTGACTAAAAGATCAGCCTAAAAATTACTTCAAATAAAGCAGCCAACAAAACCCACTGCAGGTGTACTGACTCACACTCACACAAGAGAGGCGTGTGGTCAGACTGCTGAGGAGTCACAGAGCACATGTTTACAAATACATGGTCTGACCATCTAATCTACACAGTAACCAGGATAATGAAATAGCTATCTGAAGCCACTAGGGGACTAGTTAACATAGAAACCCTTTATAAATAGTGCAGAACTGTGGCAGTGTAAAAGGACTCCAAAACACTCAATACAACTTGAAAACACCTTCTGTAGAAGTCTTGGTTCCTGTCATTCACTATTGAGCTCTTCAGAAACATTTAGGTAATAAGCAGGGAACGATAGCTTATCCCCAGTGCCAGTTTCTATGAGCTCCAAACCAATACTATTCAAGCTCACCACACTCTAATTCAAGTACCTTATTAGGGTTCCTTCAGTCTAAGGAAGTCTATTGCTCTTAAACTACTATTTATTCCAAAATATGGATAAAAGGTAATTCCAAGTGGAAATGAGGTTTGGAGATTATCTAGGGTTACTAAATTTGTACTCAAAAGGTTTATGAACTATCCTGATTAAAGTCTAAAAGGCAGAGAGGCAGAAGGCAGCAAAGTAAACAATATAGTCTTTTCTAACCTCCCATCTTCACTGGCAACAAGAATGAGTTGGTTTTCATAATGTAGGTTGCTCAGATGTTCTACAATCCATAAAATACAATCACCATTTATCTTATAGTGTAGACCATGTAGAGATCCATTATAAGTACAGAGGCTGCACTAGGTTTCTAGAGTGTGCAAAAAGGTCACTATTCATAAGTCAATGAGTGCCATGATCCATTTGAACTGCTGCAACAGAATACCATAGGTGAGTGGTTTATACATAGAAACATCATTCTTCACAGTTCTCAAGGCTGGAAATTGGAGGTAAGGTACTACAGAGCCTGTATTTAGTGAGTTCCTGCCTTCTTGTTCCTGATACCTTCTTGATGTGTCCTCAAATGAGTTCAAGGGTAAGTAAACTCGCCCAGGACTCTTGTATAAAAGTATTAATCTTATTTCTTAGGCTCTACATTCACAACTCAATCACCAACACCTGATCCTATTGCCAAAGATCACAATATATGAATTTGAAGCATGTACAAAATCCATACCATGATGCTATGAGAGGTAGAGAGGGACAGAGAAAGAATATAAGATCACCTAAGAATGTACTTTGCCATATAGAAATCATCACATGACCTTAACTGATTAGTTTAATTATATATTTCTTCAAACAGATTTCTTGACTGACCTAATGGCAGATGAGATTTCTCAATCACATTTTTGTTCTCAAAACACATGATACACAACAGACCAGTAATTCCTGTGTCTCAGGACTTCTCACAAACTTAGACAACCAGAACACTATACACACAGCTGGCACCTCTTTGGTACCTGAGGGTCTAGTAGCCAGAACATATTATTTCATGGATATTAAAGTCTGTGGATACTCATATCCTTTGTATACAGCTACATAATCTTCATCTAGAACATATGCACACACTTTCTCTATGCTTGAAATAATTTCTTGATTGCCTACCTAATATGGTATGGATGATATGTAAGCACCTGTTACATTGTGTTGTTTAGGAAATACTGATTTAAAAAGAGTCTGCACATGTTCATTACTGATGTAATTTATCAAAGATATTTTCAATCTGCAGTTGGTTGAACCCCAGATATGGAAGGCTGACTCCAAATTACAGCTATGCCAGGGCTAAACTTGTGAGCCCATGACAAAGATCAGTACCTGTCACACTGATCCTGAGAGACACTCCTCATCAGTTAAATAAATAAACCATCAGAATTCGGGCTCAGTGGTGGCAGCAGCACAGCCTACTAATTTGCTGCTGTCAGGTAACTTGGGATTCTGGACAGCTAATGTGTCTCCATGAAAGAAAAACCTGACATCTCAAGGTTAAGCTTCCCATACTCCTCCCATCATTCTGAGGGCAGGGTATCCAGGAAAGAGTAGAATGGGATCTTCAAGTCATCCAGTTTCATTCAGTCCCTTCCAGCTCTTTTAGGATTACAACTCCAGCTCCAGCTTGGATCTCAATAGCAGATACTGATACTATTCACCCATGAAATGGCAGCCCATCTCAATCCTACACTATCTTAGTCATCACATTCCCCTTCTCTTCTGCTAAAGCAGGACTCAAAACGCCCCTGGGAAAGGATGCAGAGGCCTGGGCCTCCAGGTGGTATGGGCTGTTCACTGATCCTTTGTTCTCTTATTTCTGGGCTCTACATGGTACCCTACTCCTAACAACTCTTCTCCAGGGTTTTCTTCTTAGGCATGCTCTTAGCTCTTTCCTAAGAGCATCAGCTGAGAGACAAGTGCTTTCTGGAAACTCTCCTCCTTTCCCCCTGAATCTAACCACTCCTGCATACCCTGTACCCATCACCTTCCCCATCTTCCTGAAGTGCTTAGCCCCCTTGTCCTGCTGCTTTCACTTTGCCCCTTGTACATTGCCCCTAATGGGAAACATCTCAACTGATCCTGCAGCTACTTGCCCTGACTGGCTCAGTACCTTTTGCAAGTAAATAAATCTACATTTAATTGTTACTTATTTGCCATCTGTGAGGACATGTCATTGGGATTATATCCTACCCACTGGTGATGCTCTTCTCTGAAAGACCACACTCTCACTAGCTGCTGGTCACCTTGCTTTCCCTCCAGATGCACCCAGACTCCAACACAACAGCCTTCTCTGGGGCCTCTTGGGTCCTTACTGTTCTTGGCATCCTGTTTTGCTTCTTTCCTCCTCAACCTGGCAGCTCCCTGCTCAATTCCATGGTGCCCAGACTCTCCTCAGTCTGCAGAGGGCAAGCCCGGCAAGCCCAGGGCTGCCACTGCTGTTCCGGCTCCTCTTCCTTCTACCTGCTTCACTCCTGTGCTTCCAGAGAGGTCAAAAGCTCACCAAACCAGTGTGCTCTAGAACAGGACAACAAACTTCTGGGAAAAGCCACATAGAAAATATATGAAGCTTAAAAAAGAATAAGGTTGGGAAGTGCTGCTCATAGTCACGGTGGGGCTGCAGTTAGCTTTGCTACCCAGGCCCTTCTCAGAAACACTGGTCTTAGTGGCTAAAGCAGTTCATTCATTACAGTTAGCTCTGTGGTTAGGCTGGCACAATCTGTGGCTCCTGTGTGAATAGGGTTTGTTCCCACTGAAACTCATGCTAATATGCAATCTCTATGAGGTATTAAAAGAGCGACCAAGTGGGACCTTTAGGTCATTAGGACTCTTCCCTCATAGCTAATTTACTGGGTTACTTTGAGAGTGGGTATCTAAAAAAGCCAGCTTGGTCTCCCTCATGTTCCTTGTATTTCATTAAGTGATAAAGTCCGATGTAGCATTAGGATTCTGCCAGCAAGCCCATTCATCAACACATACAAGCACTCAATCTCGGATCAGAACTATGAGCAAAATTTTTTTGCTTTAGATGGTCCCTACTCTGTACTAACAACAGAAATGCAATAAGGCACCCATCTGGCTAAAAGTCCTATGGTCCCTGGCTTCCTCTCTATGTGAATAACGAAGTTCATTTTTTATTGGAATGGAATAACCTGAGGAGTTCACTATATGCTAGTGCTTAGGAACCTTCTGAGGAAACACCAGGAGGTCCACATTCTCTAAACAGGCTAACTCCCTTCAACAACGGCAGAAGTTGTTTAAGAGGCTGTTCTGAGAGCCTACTAAGGATCCAGAAAACATCTTACACTTGGGCCAGTAAGAGCCCAGAGTCAGGGGAAGGACAGGAGAAAATGTGTGGTCAGGGTCAAGTGTCTAGAGGTCTGCTTGCTGACTAGACTCACCAGCCCACAAGTCCTTATAGCACCCCGAAGACAATCTTGTTGACATAATCAGGCTGTGTGATAATCAATGTATATGTGACATAAATAAGGAAAAAGGCAGGCAGGCAGGCAGGCAGGCAGGCAGGCAGGAAGGAAGGAAAGAAGAAAGGAAGGAAGGAAGGAAGGAAGAAAGGAAGGAAGGAAGGAAGGAAGGAAGGAAGAAAGGAAGGAAGGAAAGAAGAAAGGAAGGAAGGAAGGAAGAAAAGAAGGAAGGAAGGAAAGAAGAAAGGAAGGAAGAAGGAAGGAAGGAAGGAAGGAAGAAGAAAGGAAAGGAAGGAAGGAAGGAAGGAAGGAAGGAAGAAAGGAAGGAAGGAAGAAAAGAAGGAAGGAAGGAAGAAAGGAACGCAGGCAGACTAAAAGGATGCTCAGGAAGCCTCCAATTCACAGACCGGCACAAAAACAGAGTGGAGAGTCAGGGTTCACTAACCAGCACAAATACACTGAATGGAGTAGGGTCTTCTTTGCTATACCATCTGAGGAGGTCATCTGATCTCTTAGGGCCTCAGCTGCCCTAGTTGCTAATTGGAAGAGCTGAATCTGAGATACCCAAGTTCCCCCACAAGACAAAAGTTCAGGAGCTCCACAAATTACAACCATCAACATGGTGACTGTGACTTTAAAGCCAAGAGATTTCTACTTCTGGAAATGCTAGCCCCATCTTTTGGGGATTTTCTTTGGATCTCCTGGCTAGAGTGAGTTGCTCTCCCTCTACCCCACTGTTCTTGGTATATGGAGATCCAAATTTGGGCCAGTGAGTGACCCTCCTCTCCACTGCACTGTACTGTGTACATACACTGGTAACCCAGTGAGCCCTGTGCTTCTGTTCCTTACAGTGTGCAAACATAGTTCATTTCCATCCCCACAGTCATCTCTCAGGCCTCCCCTCACCAAAACCCTTTCCAGCTTCAAGGCTGAGGTACAGGTGTGTCATCTCCACATTCTCCAAAATGGCTCCCATGCTCCCTCACTAGCCACAGTACTTCAGCATAAACTGTGGAGTTTCTGAAAAGGCAAGGTCACACGTGGAGGAAATGGATGAGACAGAAAAAGCAAAGGATGCTGACTCTCCACTCAGTGTCTTTGTGATGGTCTGTGAATTGGAGGTTTCTTGAGCAGCCTTTTTGTCTGTCTGTCTGTCTGTCTGTCTGTCTATCGTCCTTCCTTTTTCCTTATTTATGTCACATATACACTGATTATCACACAGCCTGATTATGTCAACAAGATTGTCTTTGAGGTGCTATAAGGACTTTGAGGTGCCATAAGGGCTGGTGAGTCTAGTCAGCAAGCAGACCTCTAGACACTTGCCCCTGACCACACATTTTTTCCTGACCTTCCCCTGACTCTGGGCTCTTACTGGCCCAAGTGTAAGGTGTGGAGTTACACCTGGGGGAAATGGGTAAGAGAAAGAAAATCAAAGGCTGCTGTGGGAGTGCAGACCACAGTGCCTACTGTTTTGTGCACAGTGCCCACAGCAAGGGGATGTGCCGAGGTAATGTTACACCCACAGGCCTGGCCTCCCCTTCCATGGAAACATTAATGGGCCTATGTCCTAGCTGCCATAATGAAACCCTCTTCACCCACTCTTCATATTTAAGCCTGTTGTTGCTCATTTGGGTGTGTTCATGTTTTTAGGTTGTGGTAGTTTGAATGACAATGGCCCTCATAGGTTCATATTTCAATGTTTGGTTCCCGGGTAGTGTAATTTTTAGGAACTGTTAGCAGGTAGCCTTGTTGAAGGAAGTGTCACTGGGTGTGGGCTTTGAGGTTTCAAAAGTTCATGCCAGGCCCAGTCTCACTCACTCTCTCTGCCTTGCAGATCAGATGTAAGCTCTCAGCTACTGCTCCAGCACTATCCCTGCCTGCTGCCATGCTTCCCACCATGACAATCACGGACTCACCCTCTGAAACTGTAGGCAAGCCTCAATTAAATGCCTTCTTTTGTAAGCTGCCTTGGCCATGGTGTTTATTCATGGCAGTAAACAGTGACTAACACATAGGTACATATGCACACATGTGCTGACGTACATGTACTAGCTGGAGGTCCATGTTAGGTCTCTTTCTCTACAGCTTATTTTTTACGACAAAGTCTCACTGGACCACAGGGTTCAGTGACTGGCTAGACTATGTGACTCTGGGATCCTGCTATTTCTCCTTTATATGGCTGCTATTACAGCCATGGCCACTGTACCCAGGTTCTTTGACACGGGTGCTGAGGATCTGAACTCATGTGCCCATGTCTGTACCACATGAGGTATCTCCCCAGCATCTCACTCTTTTCTTTAGCTATGTACCTCTGTTTTGAGTCCTGGCATAACTGGTAGTCCTTCTCTTTAGCATTTTGTCTATCTCCTTCTTTGTCCTGCTTCTGAGAAAGGCACAGGATCCATCCTCAGCCACCTCACGTGAGTGTCTTTCCAGGGACTCTTCACTACATTTACAGGCTGCCACATGCACAATCGACTCCATTGCATCACTGTGATTCCAGGTCTTATGACTTCCATGAGTGTCCGAAGTCAGGAACAACTTTACCCCATGAATGCCTTACTAACCCAGCTCAGGTACTCAGGTGGTGTCTTTCCTTCTCTGGAACCCCCTCTTTGCTGCTTCACTGTTGTGACTGGCTTTTCTCAGAGAAGTGCCTGTGCCTGACTGTGGACTGTTCTTCCCTGGTTATTACAAGGCTGAGTCCTACCAAGTGTGCAGATGGAACAAGTGGGAACCCTTGACAGACACCCCTAGGCATTCTGGTCAGCTGTGGGTCCACATGCCGTGACTGCTGCACACCCCACTTGGTGTCTGTCTTAACAGCAGCTCACTCAGAGCATCCATCTCAGACCCTGTCTTTACTCTTCTTTCAGCTCCCACCAGACCACAAGAGACAGCCATTCTCTCTCCTTGGTGCCCAAGTGAGAAATGGAGAAGCCGCGCATGTGGGAGAACACTCCCCTTCTTGGTGTCTCTCATTTCAGCCAGGCCACTGTCACCTGGGCACAGGCCTGTCGAGGACATTGCTCATCTGCAGTCTTTCCCTGCTGGCCAGGCTGACCGCTCTCTTACTTTGCTAAGGACTGAACTGTACCCATGCTGACAATACACACACTGAAGCAGTAACCATCTGATGTGATGGCATGAGGAGGAAGAATCTTCAGTGAGTGACTATGGTTGGATGAAGTCATGGGGCTGGGCTCCACGATGGGTTTAGGAGCTTCCTAAGAAGATACCAGAGAATGTTCTCTCTCTCCCCCCAAACACCCCACCATGTGACGATGCGGCAAGCTGATAGCCATCTGCGGTTCAGCAAGTAATAGGTCAGCCAGCATTCTGACTGCTGTTCTTCTCAGCCTGTAGAACTGTGGGAAATAAGGAACTCCTCCAGGAGACTTTGTTTTAAGTGCCCAAGCTATTAATATATGCCATAATCCTCCAGTATGAAGTTGGAGTGGACCTGTAATACAGTTTGGCCTGAAAAATCTTCCAGGTGGCACCTGGTCATCTCTCCAGCCTGTGACCTGCCCACCTCAACATACCACAGCTTTTGGATTTTCAGAGCTTGTGTGGCTGGCTGCTTGTCGGATCATGGAACTTCTAGATGTTTGTAACCCACACCCCCATTTACTCAGCAACCCCAAAAATCTTGGGTATTGGGTCTTGAATCATTTCCTAAGGAAAGTCTAGGGTGATTTCCTGGGGTCCCACACAGACCCAGTTTTGTGCTTTACAGTGCCATGTGCATGCCTCTAGCACAGCAGGATCAGATTGAGAAGAGTGGCTATCTTATGGGTCTGTAAAAGCCACAAGTGAGCCAATCCCTTGTCTTGTTCATCCTCAAGCTACTAAGCCCTGGCACAGTGTGCGGACATACTGTACTGTCAGGGATCTGAGCACAGTGGATTTCCAGATGGGCTCGACGCTATTTTTAGAATGTGGAATTCAAAGGGGATGTTTGTCGCCTTCTTAGGGGACCCTGAGGGAGAACAGGCAGAGTAAAAATTCACCCTGTCCTATTTCAATTGCCTCTGGACACAAAGTTCATGATACAGAAAGAAAGAAATCCCCAGACCTCACTCACCTCTCACTGACTGCAAGATTCTGTTGCTTTAAATAGCACAGAAAAGTGTTCAGGACCCAGTTAGTCACCTTTTTTGGCTCTGCCCTAGTTTCTTTTATCACATTCTGGAAGAACTCCAGTAGGCCAACTTCATTCTGTTAAAAAAAAAAAAAAAAAAGGTATATATGTGTGTGTGCATATGTACCTACACATACGCCTCCTCCCTAAACTGAAAGGCCGGCATTCGGAAGGCAGTTGGAAAGCACTGCCTTTTGCCTCCACAGGACATCTACTCTTCCTTCTGAAACACTGAGCTGTCACAGAGCAGTCTCTTCATTTCAGCAAGCATAAAGATCCTTCTACTGCCACTCAGAATCCATACAAGCATATTTAAAGGGAATATACATATATTTCAGAGTGCCTACCTTCATGGATGGGAGGAAAGTGAAATTACCATCTTCCACACTGGCCTGCCACTCAGGCCCTGCCAGCCAAAGCCCTGGGTGGTGAGGTAGACTTGCATGGCTTGACTTTGATGCCCTTTCTCTCTTCTATCCTGTCCCTTCCTAGACATCCTGGTGACCACTGGGAAAGGAGGTAATAAATGGAGCATAACCACCTGTATTCTTCATTTTGTCCTGAGAGGTAGACAATGGTGCTAGACTGTTCCAAACCAAGCAAGAAGATGTATATGTGTGACCCAGTGAGACTAGCTCCACAGTGGGTGGAGGAAGCCTCTTACTTCTGAGCCAAGCTTGAAGTGGTGGCCTCGCCTCTCCTCATGCTCCATGAGATATTCATCAGGTTGGTTCAATGAATAGATGTATCTCCAGGCTTTCCTGCTTGCCCCGCTCTGAACTGCAGCATGAGTTAGGGCCACACTCCTCATGTTTACTCTGGTAAGTACAGACACGTAGGTTCTAGCCACAGAAGACTCTTGGTAAGAGCCAGTAGATGGCATCAAGGTCTCTTGTCACCATGTGCCCACTATAAATCACATGTGAACACTCATCCTCTGTTGTGCCACGCTCACCTTTAAGTACTAGGGATTGCCATAATGATGTAAGGCAGCCAAAACATTCATTATGTTGTATACTGTAGCTACTCATCAACTCAAGAGTGATTGAACTAGCCCTAATACTTCTGTAAGAAAAATAAAAACATGTCCTATTTGTAGTAAAGATTTAAACCTCCAAATGCAGATGGTTTACTTTAAGTTGTGCGTGTGTGTGTGTGTGTGTGTGTGTGTGGTGTGTATGCACATGCATGGGGAGCAGTATGTACATATAAGTGCAGGTGTCCACGGAGGCCAGAGGCAACGAATTCCCTGGAGCTGGAGTTATATGTGGCTGTTCCAATGTGGGCTGTGGGCAGTGACCTCAGGTCTTCTGCAAGAGCAGAATGCACTTTCAGTCACTGAGCCATCTCTCTAGTCTCCAGATGTCATACTTTTAAGCAGTATATTTTCCTTACCCACTGAAATTCAAATTATACAATATTATTCTTGAAATATTCTTATGTTCACTCTTGAGCTAAACTCACAACCCTTTCCCCTACAATTCTTCATTAAGCAAGTGAACATTCTAGAACAAGATACTAAGAAGTGAGACATACTAAAAAAAGTGTATTCAAACTTTAGATACTGTTGAAGTTTTAATATGTACATCCGCGCACAGCTGCTGTGGGACTGCATAAGGGTATCCTGGTTCTTGGCTGGGCATGGGCCTAGAACCCCGAGACTCCAAGGGAGAAACGGCAGGAGTTCGGTCATGCCCCCAGAACTCAGGGTCCTGAAAAGCAGTCCAATCTCCATAGACCTACATTGTTCAGTCACGTAGGCCATTACAGCCCCTCCCAAAGTGCACAGGTAGAGGGTGTAACTACAGGCCTCAGGCCCTAGAGATTTACATACTAATGAAGGTCAGAGGGCGGAGCCAATTAACCATTTCTCCCCAGAACCTCCCCCTTTCTCCCTCCCTACTTAACCCAGGTCTGCCCTGAGTTTGGGGGGGTATATCCAGATCCATCTACCATCTGCCATGACAATAAACCCTTTTAGAACCAAGGACTTCCTCGTATCATTGAAGCCTCCAGCCACTGGAACCTGGGACCTTCCTCCTGTACGAGCCTCCAGGCAGCCTCCACCTCGCAGGTCCTGGGCCACTGCTTAGTGGGCCTGGGCCTGCTGCTGCTGCCGCACCCCCCCCCCCCCCCCCCCCCCCGGTTTTATCCCACATAATGGCGCGACCAACGTGGAGCCCTGGCCTCTCTGCTAGAGCACCCAGCAGCCACATGGCAGAGCAGGCTCCTCCCCCCCACTGCTTCTAAACCCGCCATCAATGCCTTTTCTTCTCAACAGGAAGACCTAAAACAACAGTGTTTGTGCTTTTTAACCCAAAATTTTTTCACTTTTTCTTACTCACAAGTGCCTTCTAAGACAAATTTCCTCAAATACCTTTGCCTTTCCAGGATCTTAAAGACAGACCTTGATGTGCTTGTTCCCAAGTGACTTAATGCTTAATATTCAGCCTTTGCAGAAATCCCCATGCCGGGGTGCTGCTTTCCTGTTTTGATTATCCTATAGGTGCTCCCAAAAGTCCAGTGGAGATGCCATCTTCTGGAACCTGCCTGAGATGCTAAGCTGCCTTCTCCTCAGCCATCTCGTCAGACTGCAGATTCCAGAGACACGCTGAGATCCAGACACAAAGCCACCTCCTGGAACCTGCCTAGGAGGCCAAGCTGTCTTCTTCCAGCTACACTGCTTAACTGAAGACTCCAAAGCTAAATCCTACAGAAGACAGATCCAGATCTTCCAGCTACAGATGAACTCTTTTGCCAAAGTCAAATAGCTAAAGTTACATGTTAGTGAGAAAAACTTAATGTCTATCTAAATTAGTTAGATGTTATTACCCTCAAACTGTATCACCTGTATTTAATTGATTTAGTGATCCTTTGCCTTCCCAATCCCCACCCTCAACTCCCCTTCCTTCCCAATCCCCACCCTCAACTCCCCTTCCTTCCCAATCCCCACCCTCAACTCCCCTTACCCTGTGACTTAATTGTGCTACATCCCCCAGCCTGCGTAGTGTTTTCTTTTGACCTCATTCAAAACTTTCATCAAAAAGTGTGTGAATATGGGGCTATAAAGAGGTGGTCTGGTATCCCAGGTAGAGCTCTGGGTCTGAGATAGCCGGTGACCCAACAGACAACAGTCTGTCAGGGAGGACACTACATCTCCCTGCGCTCCCTGATTCCAGACAACCCCCACGTACAGCCTACATACATCTCCAATAACCTACAAAAATGTCCCTCCTTTTATTAAAGAAAAGAGGGTGGGTTGTTGGGCCATGGAAGGGCTGCCATTGGTCTGGAAACCTGAGATTGCAGGTGTGGCCACGCCCCCAAAAGCCAGGCCCCAGACTCGCCCTCTCCATTTCACCTGTACCCTTAGGTCACATAAGACACGGGTAAGGGGCGTGCCTAAGAGCCCTCTGCCTTGAGATTTACATACTAATGAGGCCAGGGGACGTAGGTAATTAAGTTTTCCCCTCCCTAACTCCTCCCCTTGATACTCCCCAATATAAGGAAACTCCTCCTGGCTTTTGGGGGGGAGCACACCAGATTCATCATTCTTGTCAATAAAATTACTTCATGGAAACTCAATTCCACGTGTCTGCGTGGGCCTACTTCTACTCTGCGACAGCCTCAACCATGTGGGAACTACAGCGTCCCGGGCAGGAAGTGCTCCGGTCCCAGGCCTCCGCTTTGGCCCGCTCCGCCTCCTCTGCCTCATCCGACCCGCTGCCTCATGACCCGCTGCCTCATCCGACGTGGGCCCGAATCCCGCGCGTGAGACCCCGCCCAGTCGCGGGCCTCCTCCACCGCCACGCGGGAGTCTTTGGAGCCCTGGGCACCCGCCCGCGTTTTGTTTCCTACAAGCT
Organism: Mastomys natalensis; assembly: GCA_021653895.1. NCBI lineage: Eukaryota > Metazoa > Chordata > Mammalia > Rodentia > Muridae > Mastomys > Mastomys natalensis. The sequence continues at coordinate 114,237 of JAJTUV010000153.1, forward strand.
GCTACAGTAGACATTCCACAATAAAAAGCATCTCCACAGCCTTTAACTGATGAATTATCTAGTGACAATCCTACTGAATAATCCCACAATCATTGCTTGCATCTCCTTTTGAGCCACTGCTATTATTCTGCTTATGCTAAACTACAGCAAAGGCCACCTCAGCAGCCCAAACTTGACTACAGATAAAGGCAACCCAGGTAACTTGAAGATGCATTACTTAACTTCTGGAAAGTCTTCAAACTTCTTGACTTGTTCATAAGTCACTGGGGCAGGAAGAAAGGGTTATGTGGCTCACCCTGGGCAGGCAGAATCCTTCCTGTTCTCACTCGGACAGGCTGGCCCACTGGTAGAATGAGCTGTCAGGAGAAGACCTTGCTGCTTTGCAAGGAAAGTTTTCCAAAATCCACCTAGAAAAACTTCACTAAAGCTTGACAGCTTGGCTGAGTGACTGAGACATGATAGATATCTTCTCCTTTACCCTTGGGTGGTTTTATTATTGGATGGATAACCCTGTGAGTCAGATTTCTGTTTGTTGTCTCATGCCAGTGCTGTGATGAAGCCTCTCTGAGCTGGAACTCTACTTCACTGGGGGATACAGGGTTTCAGTGCACAATTTAAAGACGATGTGAAACTAGCGATGGCGACAGAGTGAGCTACAGAGAGTGAGGCTGCAAAAGGCTGAGGCTGTTGTAGCTGCTACCACCTAAAGAATGACTGATCAATTAGAGCTGCACAGGGACTGCCTGCTCTGCTCTTCAGAGCAGGAGTCTACTTTGTAAGGAGAGAATGAACACACACACACACACACACACACACACACACACACACACACCTGCTGCTTTTTACAGTTTTCTTAGATCCATGGGATTGGCAAACAGTAATAAGCTTGGAACAGATCTCTGAAGTCTCTGATGAATATGGCAGCTCAGCCATCTGGTTTTGTGAGGAAAACAGTGGACTGGTATTCTCTTAAATTAAAATGCTACTGAGAGTGGTGCAGCAAGGCCACTGCATTAGGCCTTTAATATCTTCCCCAAACAACAGGCCCTGGTATATCCAAAATTCAGCCACACAGCAAGTCAAGCCTCCTGGCTGATATGACTCCAAGTATAGCTTCAGAGATGTCTAAAGCAGCAAGGACCACAGATCCTATCCTATGCATGCTACCAGGCAGTCTTCAACTGAAAAGCATCTTTGCCCCGTTTAAATCTCATTTCTCAAAGCATTCAACTATACACAGAGCCAACATTGGGTCAGCTGCTTAGGCACTAAATAGGAACCCTCAATTACTATTGGACTGACCAACTAACCAATACTTCTGAGAGGCAAAAGAGAGGAGTAACCTTGCCCTTACTGCTTGCTCCGAGAGAAGCATCAGTTTTCTCCTGAACAGAAAGCCCTGGAAGCAATATGCTCCTACACTGTTTCTTGTAGTCTGCCTTTAGAGATGATGACATGTTGGAAGACCATCCAGATGAAACAGGATGAGGGCAGATTTCTCAACTTTATGTCTTGTTCTAAGTCACATATCCTGTGATCCTGATTCTGATCCAGAAACAAGGCTGGGCTGCATTTATTGGTAGAATGAGACCTGATACAGACAGCTGCTCAGTGGTACTCAGGAAAAAAGACACTAGCTGAGCAACAGCTGCTTCAGTGACAGGGAGTGCCCTTGGCCACCTTTTGGGACCTTGGATTAGCAATTCAAGACTGGTCACGGGATCTCAAGAGTACTCACTAAATAAGATATCTGTGCTGCAGTTCATCACGATCAGATTCCAAGACCAGCAGGGATGTCCGAAAGCTCAGAGACTGCTAAACCTTACAGGTTTCCGTATGTCTGCATACCCATGATGCTTAATTTATAAATTACACACAGTAAGAGACTAACAACAACATTTGCTATGTTTGGACCACAGTTGACTGTAACTCAAACCTTGAGACTATAGATTAGGTGAGATACAACTACTGTACCTGTTTGACATAGACAACAGCAGTAGGTCCTGTGGGCAGCTGCATATGGCTGCCATTGCTAATGATAATAATGCAGGTACCCTCAGGTTCATACTGCCTGTTAACTTAGTCCTATGAGCCCGTACTCAGAGCTTCTGCAGGTGCGGGTTCTAATGCATTCCTGGGCTAGAGGTTATCCAGCCAGAGAGCAGTAAAGCTCTGCAGCTGAGCTCTCCCCCTCTGTGACACACTGTGAGGAAGTGAGCATGTCTGCGGCCTTTCTGGGGACTGAAAATGAGGCACCATGTGAGCCTCGTCCACAGAACAGATGTTCCCAGTACTTCTATTATTTTGTGTCTGCCAGCTGTTCACAAGTTCCTGACATATTAAAGATGTCAGATTACCCCAGTTACCTTAGAAACTAGAAGAAGAAAGTAGCAAGTTTACTATCTGCCTTTGCCAAGATATTCCCAGGCCATGTGGCATGACTTACATCTATCCTCAGGTTAGGAAGGAAGACAGTGGCACACCCACCATCCATGCTACCCTGGTCTCCAGAGGACAATGGGTGGCCAGAAACCCCATGTGCTTCTCTTCAGCAACACCTCTTCCCCTCAACTAGAGAAATGATGTGTTCATGAAGGCTCTGACACTGCACTATTTTTAAGTTCCTCCTGGTAAGATGAGACAACCCAGTTCTCTTTCATTAATGTGTATATTAAGTATACTCAATTACTGCACTCTACTGTAGGTAAGTCAGGTGGTAGCTTTATAGCTAACTGTGCAGCTCATATCTGATATGACGAGATGACTACCCAGAAGGTCCCACACCCACCATACATGAGCAGCAATGGTCTCTTCAACTATGTAAGGATCTAACGTGTCACTATGTAGCACTTTGTGGAGTTCAAATTAGATTTTGGGCCCCTGGTGACAAGGGTGTGAAGAAGAGAACAGCTCTGAACATCTGTGCAGATGTTTAAGGGGCTCATCACCTGTATATTCACAGAGACTGTGTTCATTATACCAGTGGCTCTAATCATTCTTATGAAGTGAGAAAAACAAAATTCAAATCCAACAACTTTTTAAATTGCGGCCTTGAGAATAAGGCAAAATGCTAGTGTCCTGGGTGGAGATGAAGTAAAATAGATTATACTAGCAATGTTTTTAGGCCAGAAAGTAGAAACTGAATAGCAAAATGAGGGATTGGAATGTTTAGTCCATTCTAATAGGTGCCTCAGGTCTATGATGCAAGCATGCTTGTCTCTGGGGTGATAATCTTTGGTAAAAGCCCCATGAGTGGAAAAACAAGTGACCTGGCAGTGTGAGGCTAGCCTAGGAAATAGGCCTCACCTGGGAAGATATCTGAGCAAAAGTCTCAACAATGTCACTCATACTGTGTTCCCAGCAAAGCCCAGAAGCACACATATCCTAACCTGAACATAGGTTCTTTGCAAAGTGTCTTTAAACTAATGTAAAACTTACTTTGGTTCTTGGAGATATATTTATTCTGGGAGAGAATTTACAGGAAATCAGTTGGGAACACACATTTCCCTTGAATAATCAAATATAAATAATTAAGGTAATAAATGTAGGCAGCAGAATGGCAGCAGGAACTGCAGCTGCAAGAATGGAGTCCACAGAGTATGCTGCCAAGAAATCAATTCTGGCTACAAACACATTTCAACTAGTTCAATCCAAGAGAACCCGGGTCACTCAGTAGGAGCCCTGCACAGCAGATTACAGGTGCTGTGGAGCACAAAGGCAGTACAGAGCAGTATGGATACCCCCATCTCCAAGCTTGCCCTGTGCAGTACAGAGCAGTATGGATACCGCCATCTCCAAGCTTGCCCTGTGCAGTACAGAGCAGTATAGATACCCCATCTCCAAGCTTGCCTTGTTTGAAGACTGAAATAAAATCTTTTGTATGTCCCTGATACATTATTCCACAAACAGGAAATCAAGTGTGAGAATGGGGTGGAGACATAGGCCTCTCAGTGTCCCTGAACTGGGACTAGGACTTGCCTACTTTCTCCTTAAAAGGCAAACACAAGGGGTCAAATGTCCTAGAACTTAGAACATCCTCTCTTGGAGGTCTCCTTGTTACTTCCATCTGAGAGGAATGAAGCTGTGTTTTTGTAGTACAGTCAGAAGATCTATCTTTTCTGTTCTACTTTATAAGAAGAAAATTTTGGTAATTTTTTTCCTCTAGAGCATGGAGTAATTGCAAAACACCCTTAAGTTGGCAATCCTAGATGCAATTTATAAAATGAAGAATTGAATTGTGTGGAGCTGAAATACGGCATGCTACAATGTTGACTGAATGGATATGTCTTCAGCAGTAGTTACAAGATGACAATTTTGCACCATGAGAGCCTGGAGAGGCTAAAGCCAGTCAATATGGTTTCAGATAGGATAGCAAACTGTTAGCTTTAAAGAGGTATTACATGTAAGACACACAGAAATTTGGCATGAGGACTGTTTTATGGGCAGTTTATCCACAAGGTAAACCAGGCTTTTTTTTTTTTTTTACTTACAAGAGACCTAAAGTAAAAAGCAGTTCATTTAACCAACTGACACCTTCTGTTTCTCAGTCCTTGGGAGACATCTTAACCTTTTCTATGATGTCAGAATCAAAGGACTGTTACTCCATGGAGAAAATGAAGCTGTCCACATGAGGTGACAAGTCTAGAGGCTGAATACAGAGCCTCCACAAAGGGTAGCATAGGTTTCTGACTAGAGGGTAGGTCGGGTGATTCATGTTTTTCTACAGATTCATGGGGGCCAGGCTGGATTTTTATAAACTTCTGCCTAGCATACTGTCAGTGAGCCATGTTTATATGTTGTAATGCTCCTTTCCTGTGAGCATACTCCAGAAGTCAACTTAATTTTCTTTTTTTTTTTTTATTTTTTCCCACTGAAGGATAGCGGGAAGGATCGAACCGGGACGGACGGAGCGCCCTAGCGACAGAGCGCGAGCACTACAGCGATGTGCCACCGCAGGCCGGTAACTTAAGTCTTTTTGGAATCTTTTTAGAGTCAAGGAAGATTCTGCTGTATAGACCATCTTTGGGGTGTGAGTCGTGAGGGCTTTAGCTGGTGGGACGACACAAAGCATGAGGAGTAAGAGGCTAAGGTGAGGTCTGTATACTGAGATCCTCACAACCTGACCTAGGCCTGCTGCTACCAACTGCCCTAGGTAGGAGTGAGTCTCAACGGCTCAGACCAAAGGACCTATGCACCTCCAGCAGAAAGTTTAAGAAACAAAATAAATGAAGACGCAGAAGACAGCTCATAGTAACCTCTCTAATTTTCCACTTGGAAAATCGGCATGACTTGTGCTGTTCATTTTTTCATTACAGTTGACTGATTTTCACAAAATATATTAGGCAACATTTTATGTTTATTTATAGGACAGTCTGGCATCTTTGAAACCAACAAGAGTGGCTAAAAGCTTTCATGAACTTGCACGTTCTGATTGAGCTTTATAAAACAATCATGGACTGGATAAAGCATTAAGTTTAAGCAAAAGTAAAGGCTCAATTTCCTCCACTAGTGAAACAAAGGCCATCAAGACCAGTCATTACCTAGAAAACATTATTTCTACCTGGCATGGCAGCATATTGTGCATGCAGACAGTGGAGCTCAGAGACATAAAGCATGGCCCAAGATGAGTATGAAAGTTCCTTAAGCAAAAAGGTTATACTTCCTCACCTACGACAGGAGAGCCACCATATCTGTCCTGGGGGCTGTCTGAAGCAAATCTAGTAAATGGCAGCATGCTGTAAGCAAGCTGCCTTTAAATAAGTTGTATAGGCAAATGGCTACCATTTGTGTTCCCTGACTGAAATGAGACACTTGGAAGTGATGTTCCCATGATAATCAGACTAGAACAATTTTACTCAGGAAAGAAAAATGTAGATTCATGTAACTCTAATAGTAACTCTAATACTCTGACAGCTCTCTCAGCACCCACTGACTCACAGAAGGTCTTGCTCTCCTACCAGAAGCTCTGTTTCTCCATAACCCTAATCCCCAGATCTCAGCCTCTACATTTCAGTACAGCAATTTGACTCAGATACAGGAACAAGGTTAGCTTATAACTTGAAGTTTTCAGTGGGGCAAGATCTGAATGTGGGTAAAGAATATCAGTATATAGGTTTCCTTTTGAAAAGGAACTCTCAGGGCGGTCTAGGAGCAAATGTCCAGGCTCAGAATAATCTGCTAATAAAAGAAAGCGGGAACATAAGAGTCTGAGGCCAAGCGACTTGAGAGAAAACATGGCTGGCGCAGCCTCTTGAGTCTTCTCAGCAAGGGTCTAGTGACGTGTGCATAGCCCATGACACTGCTAGGTTGTCAAGATGGCTTAGGTATCTATCTGGTCTCCAGAATCTGTCAGGAACACTTACTCTAAGGATTCTTATATGTAATGCAATGGTATCCTATTCATGCAGGCATCTGTCTGTCCAGATGATGAAGACCTACTATGTATTTGATAAGACAGTACATGCTAAGGGGTATTAGCAAGAGTTCTGTAAATATCAAAGATAACACTAACAAAACATAATTCAGTGTTTACTACACAGGAAAATAGCAAGATAAATTAAAAGCGAGTTAAATTCTTAAGGTGTTTTTCTATGTGGGGAGAGTGTGTGTGTGTGTGTGTGTGTTGGGATAGTACACACACACTCCTTAATTAAATAAGTCTAAAGGCCCTGTGCTGGAGTGGGAGCCCTGAGAGCACACCTCTACCACTGCCATTTATTTAATGAATACTCCTGGGCACGCTTTAAATTGAAAGATGGTTCATTAGATTTGTGCATCTGCCCTTCTCAGCAATCTGTTGTGCTTCTGATGAAGGCAGAAAACATGAACATATCATTTTCGGGAATGTTATGAGTAACTCAGCTTCCAACGATTATGGAGCCATAAAGGGCTCAGGCTGCCTAATTTCGAGAAACAATGTGTCTGAATCATTCTGTCTGTTCCAGTCTCATCTTCTCATCCATCCTGGAAATCTCAAGGACAAGCCCTTTTATTTTTTCAGTCACCTAATACATTATCATCCATATCTTCCATATATTATATTATTATTCCATATATTATGCCTCAAACATACTAAAGAAAACAAATCTTAAAAATGTGAAAAAAAACCCACCTCCTTCTTGGTATAGTCAACACCATGTTCAACATATCCTTGGGCTCCTACACTCGGTTTATCTACTGCAATGTCCCTACGAGCTGATCAGCCATAGTGTCAGGGATGAATATAAACACTATGAAGGGGGTGAATAATTTTGCCTCGCCTCCCCCACATAAAGCCTGCTACCTTGGAGAATTAGATTTCCCTAAACAGGTCCATAAACTATTCAAACAGATTCACTCATTTGGTATTGTCCTTGACAGCATTTATTCAAGGCCTGCTACGGCTGGACACAGAGAAGACTAGGGCACAGACATAACTTTTCAGAGTCTATTCAGCAAAGTGAGGAAGACACATTCCAGGGCCCAAGTGTGGCAATCTCAAGAGCTGCTTTTCAGGGAAGTGTGCTGTGTGCTTAAGATGTCAGGAAGTCCTTTCTCCTTTCTTATGGAGAAAGGCTGACCTACAACCTTCTTCATGTCATATTTAGTGGATTCTTTCTGGAAATCAGGCTAGAGTAGTGGTTCTCAACCTGGGGGGGGGGTCATACCCCTTTAAGGGGTTAGAAATCAGATATTTATGTTACAACTTATAACAGTGGCAAAAATACAGTTATGAAATAGCAACAATGTAATTTTATGGTTATGGGTCACTAAACATGAAGAACTGTATTAAAGGATCCCAGCATCAGGAATGTTGAGAACCAGTGGGCTAGAGCAAAGACATGACCAAGAAATTTCGGTGTATCACAAACTTCAAAGGGTTGGCTTGAGCCCAGCAGTTCAAAGGCCAGATGGAGAGATGACACTGACATCTTTGCATCCAAACATCCTTGGTCCCTTCTTCCCTCCCTGAGGTGAGCTGAAGAATGCTAATAAGATGCAGGTCTGTAATTCAGTGTTGAGTTCAAGTGGCAAAGGTAATGGGGAAGATGGGTGAAGATTAAGATATTGGACAAGGGCCTGGAGAGATGGCTCAGTGGTTAAGAGCACTGACTGCTTTTCCAGAGGTCCTGAGTTCAAGTCCCAGCAACCACATGGTGGCTCACAACCATCTGTAATGGGATCTGATGCCCTCTCTGGTGTGTCTGACAACAGTGACCATATGTACATAATGTACTCATATACATTAAATAAATCTTTGAAAAAAATAAAGACATTGGACAAAATATGCTATTAACTTAAACATAATAACAATTGTCACAGGGGTATGCACAAGACATAACGGCTCCCTACCAGAGGCAGTGATCAAGTTAACCTAAAATTTCAGAACAGTAGTCTGTGCTTAGTCACTATTGGTCAGAAATCAAGAGTTCTCATAAAAGGCATAGTGTGCTTCTCAAAGTAGCTGACTTACTAGGACAAAAATAACCATTCAGCCAGCAACAGACTGCATAGTATACTATAAGCCACTATATTGTGGTTATTGAATATATATGTATATGTGTGTATCAATACTCCCATATATTTATTATTGATCATTAAAAAACAAGAATCCAGTTTCCACAGGCTTTGCTGCTTTGGAAGATGACAGGATTTCAAGACCAGCCAAGATTACATGATACCCTGTCTCAAAAACTACCCAAAACTACAAAACAACTCCCACTTTCTTCAGTTGACAAGATGACAATTGCGACAGAATGCCACCCTCGCTGAAGCTGCATCACTTTCCTGTTGCCATGACAAAGAGATCCACAAAGTCCCAAGTAGTTCTGAAAAGGATAGAAAATCCCCAAGCTACCTCAAGGGCATCAGACTCTGTAATAGCCCAAAAGAGGCATCTTCACGCCCCGCAGGATGATGTTTAGTAAGCTTGCAACATTTTATACAGGATAAATGTTTTCTGGGCTTTGGGAAAAGTAACACCTTGTCTTGGCTCAACACTATTAAAACATCTAGAAACCCATCCATTGTTTTTTGGGAAGGGTGGCTACTTCTTTGTTTGTCTTGAAGATATGTGGGAACACATTCATCCATAACATTTGAACTAGCTTCCAAGTCTCCATGGCTCCTATGGGCAGCCAGGAGGTTCTGCTTGCTTTTCTGCTATGCTGAGGAGCAGGCAAGCATGTACTACTCTCAAGAGCAGCAAGTAAGGTACAGTGCCTTATCCTTCTCAGAGGGGTCTGGAGGAGGAGTGGAGAAATGTGCCTGGCAGTGCCTGCAGGGGCCACTGTGGAACATCATGCAGGCTGCTGAGCTGGGTTCATTTCTTATCCAATGGATACTTACTAGTAACACAAAGCTGTGCTCTGGCAGCATCCCGTACTGCTGGACAAGCCTTTCTCTGGTTGCACTGGGGAGCTCTGGGAGCATGTCCCGAAGCCGGTCAATATTGATCACCTGCTGAGAGTCTGCACCTGGTGGCAGAGATGCATCATCGTAGAGCACTAAGGGAGGCAGGTTGGGCTCTGGCATAAACCTAAACAAAGAGAACAGACAGATCTCATTCTGGGTATCTGGATTAATTAGAACTGCAAATCTAACAACAGAAAGGAATGCTTTTGTGCTAGATACAAAGTTATAATGCTTGCAAAGGTTTCTAAATGTCCCAGTGAAAGACTACAGTAAACACATTCTTCAATGTTACAGAATAGAGATGGGAGAAGGAGTAACATGGTACTGAACCACGTTCTGGTCTATACTAGTGAGAAAAGTGTCAGAGAGGCTGGATGCTGATGGATCAGAGAATAATTACTTGTGAGGAAGTAAGATGTCTTTCTGCTACTTTAAAATTTCTATTTTAGCAATACTCTACAGTAAATGAAAAGTCAGTGGGGAAGAGAGGGCAGGGCTCTTCCCTTCTCAAGAAGCAGGAAGCAGAATGGACTTTGCCTAAATGAAATATGGAAGGTAGTGAGGAGGGACAAAAGGGGAATGGGTGGAGCCTGGGTTACTATCAGGGCAGTGAGTCTGTTCTGTGTAACGGTCAGTTCACGCCACTGGACACATGCACAGAACGTACAGCAATGAGTGAAGGAATCCCAGTATAAACCAAGGATTTCAATGAAGAGTAGGCAGCAATATTGGTTCACTGTTGTAGTAAAGGACATGAAATGAGTGGTAGAAAACTGGGAGGAAATATGTAACGACACTTCCAACAACACTTAACATTCAACACTGCTCTAAAAACAGTCCATTGTTATTAATCAGACAGGTCTACTGCATTAATCATATGAAAGAAAAATATCCCTCTGTCCTGTACCAGCACTGTTTCCCTTCTGCCCATGAGAGTCAAAGGGCTTCCATGAAAACAGCAAAATGCTCAAACGCAAGGAGGAACTGGATTAGAGGTGTGGTAATTCCTAAACATGGTACCAAGCCTCAGTTAGGGCCAGTCTGTCCTCTGAAAGCAAGGGCAAACCCAAAGGGAGGCTTCTTGAGACCCACTGCCATCTAACTTGGGGGCTCTAGCAGAAGCCAGTGCCTGAGTTAAAAGGTAAACTCCATGCTCAGTAAGAAATTACGGGAGTGGCAATATGGGAGAATAATGACGTCTTGTGGAACAGCCTGAACCTCAAAGACCACTATAACAAAATGTCCCTGCCTTTGATAGGCGCATGACAGGAGTACAGCAATGAAGATATATCATACTTCACAAAGGAAAGTGAATTTCAACACTTTACTGCTAAAGCTTCCATCTTTTCAATCTGCTGAACTCTATGAGAAAAAAAGTAAAATGTCCAGTTTATATTAAGCCTCTCCTTATTTGTTTTATGTGAGCATCTTCTGTTACAGAATAGCCCTTCTGGTTGAGGAACAGAACACAGAACCTCTTCCACATAATCTGATTTGCTTCTCCTGGCAATGAGACAGCAACACCTGAGGATGGAAGGAACATCCAATGACAGACTGATCTCTTTTTTATATCTTCCCAAAGGATTTCAATGTATTACAGGATCTACTGCCAGATGTAAGCCTACGCCCACCCTTGCTTGCCATCCTCTTGGTTGGACGACACCTTCCATCAACTGAGTCCTATGAAACAAGGGACTCTACAGCTAACAAGTCAAGAAAATATCACTTCTCCTAGTTTATATATAACATAAGAAATCCTGATTCCTATCATGTCATAACAAGTGGTTTCCAAAATTCTCCAGCATCATTATGCTGACTTCCAATGGGTTTGAAATAGACCCTCAAATATATGTTGGTGTTCTACTCACCTGTAGTCTTGTTTTCCTTCCTTGTCTCTCATTGGCATGGTGCACCTGCACAGTCAGAGAGGACAGCATTAAGCAAACAGTGCATGCAGCCCTGGCTAGACACATGTGGAGAGGGGTCTTACTATGGGCTAGAGCTCAGGCATTTCTCCCAAAGGCCATGTGTTAAAGGCTTGGTCCTATGAAGAAATTACCAGTAGTAATGTTAAAAGTGTTAGAAAGAGATGGGGCCCAGTGGACAGCCTTTGGGTCATTAGAATATGCCCTCAAAGGAGACTGTGGAACCTGGGACCTCCCTCTGTCTTTTGTTTCCTAGTATGTTACTTTCTTCATTCTTACAGCTTAAGAGGAAAAAATCACATATTTATTCTAGTTTGTAGTTTCAAAAGTGTTAGTCCATCATGGTGGGAAAATATGGCAGAGCAAACAAAGAGACAGAAATAAACAGAGTATGATATACACCCAAGGACATGTCTGTGTTAGTGAAACACTCCTTCACGTTTGCCCCAGAAAATACCATCCAACACAAAAGACTCTCCAAAGAACTCTTAAAGTTTCCACTTTACATGCCCTCAGGGACCTAGTCTTTTTTACCAGGCCCCACCTCTAATAATGCCACTATAGGACTCCATGAAGGTATTAATCAGTCATTAAGCTGGGGTCTCATGGTCTTGGAAAAAACATCAGACAGATCCGGAGGTATGTTTCACTCATCAACTTAATCAAGACTGGGCAGCATATTGGTAATGAAGTAAGCAGTGTAGCTCAGCCATGTGTCTGGGATTTGATGTGCCACTATAGGCCAAGTCAATCACAGACTGAAATCTTTATAAGTTGAATAGCTCAAATATTTGTTATAGTTTAACAGTGACTGGCATAGGGTTGTCTCAATCAAGGACAAGCAAATTCAAGCTTTTTAGATTTCCATAGGAGATATTTACATAAACATAAACACAGTAAAAAAGAAAAGAATGCTTAGGAAGACAATTTAAAAAACAACATATCTGAGGTGGTTTGAACAAGAAGTGTCCCTGGCAGCTTGTCTTTGAACACTTGGTCCCCATATGGCAGTGCTGTTGAAGTATGTCACTGGGTGTGGGTTTTCAGAGTTCTGGCTTTGCCACACTTCCACTTTGCTCTCTTTGCTTTGTGTTTGTGGTTGAAGACTTGCTCTCCCTGTTTCCTGCTCCATCCCTTGCTGCTATGCCTCCCTTGCCATTCTGGATGCTGACTCTGGAATCACGAGCTGAAATAAATGTTCTTCTACAGGCTGCTTTTGATCATAGAGTTTTACCAGCACAATAGGAAAGTAACTGGTACAGTATCCTATCACCAGCTCTTAGCTCTTTTCTACATCGAGCTTAGGCTATGAGGAGTCTGACACATTATTTAAGGGAATGAAACTTCTTGCCACAAAGCAGGCAAGCTGAAAGCAAGGAGAGCCTAGGACCTGTGAGTAAGCACTTCTGTGTGAGCCTGCATCAGTGGACTCAGACCCCAGCAGACCATGTTTCCCTATGAGGTGCAGTGGTATGCGGTGGTCTCTTCTCTTCTGGCTACAGACAAGCTAAGGACATTTGTCACATGGTCCATGGCTGGGCCCCAACCACCGAGCTGTGGCCAACAGGCTTATCAATACAAACTCACCCCAGCTTATAATCAAATGAACGCGTTTCATTCAGAATTTCACCTCCATTCTCAAGTTCAGTGACTTGTCTCTGAATTTCATAGTCTATGAAAACACAGCACGTTAGTATATTTTGAATACCTTTAATCCATACAGGCAATAAGTAGAAACCATTCTCAATTGTTAAGTTAAAAAACAATCAAGGAGCTTGCTTACAATGGTCACTCCCATGCAGGCTGTATTTTCTTCTCACTACTGGGAAGGGCCTTAAGAAGCTTGTCTCTTCCCTTCTCTCTCCTTTTTCAGATACCTCAATTCAGAGAGATTAACAACCTCGTACAGACTGTATACACCGTGGTAGAAGGGCTGGGACTAATGTGCAGGTCTAGTGGCCACAGATCTAGAATTGTGGCCATTAGAATTCCTTATCCTGTGACAACCAGCAGATGGGCCTGCTGACCTCTCCAAAATTATACACAAGTATGGGTAAAAAATGTATGAACACTTTTGAGAGGAGAATACAGAATTTTCATTTTATTTTCCAATCAACACAGCCAAACGTTATCAAAGCGCAACTGCTAAGCTCTTTTGAGAAAGTAAGCCTTTCCCAACTTCCCACCCTCGTCCTTGCTCAAATCCCAACTGTTTAATCTGAGCTGCTAAAAGGCAGCACACTGGTCCATTTGTATTCTTCCTGTCATCTGAGTGTTCTCCTTGATTGACGTGAGATGATGGCTAAAAGGTCCAACGGGATTTGGAAAAACCTTGTGGGAAAATTGCAGGCTTGGAGAATTAAACCCATGGGGCCAAAGCTTTGGTTCTGCTAGGCTGTTGGAACACAGGTAGAGTTCTGACTTGCTCCAGAGGACACTTACACAACAAAAAGAGGTTAGGGACAGCTAAAAGATACTGAGGACTCCTGTACACCACTGCAGACAAGTCATAAACTTGGCCTGCCTGCTGTTGGGTCACTGTTACCACCTTTTAGATCAATGCAGTCCTGAACACTGCATGTCTAGCGTGAAAGCATGAGCCCTCTCTCACGCCTTGATGACTTCAGAAGGTTGACTATGTCCCCTTTCAGAGACACTCACTCTTCAACATTATCCCACTGCCCCATGAGTTACCCCTTGAACCACTTTAATTTTCTCTAAAATATATGTCCCTCCAAGTATCTTTATTAAGATTGGTTATCATTTCAGGTTTGGGACACAAGATTTTACACAGACAAGAACAACCTCTCCTGAACTGTTTTAATCCTTTCCAGAGACCCAGTGCCTTCTACACATCTTGGCTGCAGCAAAGTGACCATAGTCCTTTCAGCAGGCTTGTTCTCCGTGTACTCGACAGGACTCACTTTTAAGTCACCTCCCTCCCCTTTATGGATGTCTCTGGATTTAAAGACTAACTTTGAGTCTTCTGAGATATCCTCCCGTCAGACTCAGTCTCTAACTTTTGTAGGACTGCCCCTAGAGCTAGCCTGGTCTGTGTAAGCTATTATCATGCATCTGTATCATTGAAATCACCACAGAATTTCACTGGTGTGCTCCATGAAACCAACTGTGACTGTACAGGCACATGCAATCTATTAGCCGAAAATGATAAAAAGGAGAAAAACATTAACCAAAGAGACTATACTCAGTCTAATGAGTGAACTTGACTTCATAAAGCAAATGACATATGGCAGTACACAGTCACCATAGTTTGTAAATCCTCTCAAAGCAGGTGGATTCTATTTCCTTCCCCAGGGGTCTGGTCTAAATTTAAGATGCCTTGAAAAAAAAAAAAATGTGTTGGAAGTGACATTGTGCGAACAGAGTTCCAGAACTTAGGATCAAGTGAGCTTTGAGGCTTCTGCTTATACCTTCCTGGGATCATCTACTGGCCTGGGCCACACAAAGTAAGGACAAAAGACCATGTGGATGGAGAGGCCTCAAGTCACAGGGACCCTGTGACTGAGGTCATCTCAGAACTTTGCTTCTGCTGACCTCACAGCTTCCAGAGCTGTGGGCATGAGTGGAGGCAGACCCAACAGGACCACTACCTGGTCTACAACTGTGAAAACTAGAGGTTGCTTCAGGAGCCACTAAGCACTGCTGCACACTAAAACAAGAGGTGACACATGTACAGGAGTCCAAGCTGACATTCACCTATGGCTTTGGCCAAGAATCTGAGGCTGTTGAGATTCTTTACTTCAGTCCGGACACCCAGTGGTTCCCCAGGGTGATGTACTGATACATTGGCGTCCACTCTCAGCTGACCCTCTGGAAGGAAAAAAAACACAAAAACTGTAGAAATTCTTTGAAGCAATATGGTTTGTAGGGTGGGCAGATGTCAGTGTAAGTCGTATCTAACTTGATTTTCTGTCTAGTTAGAACACTCTAGCTTCGGAGAATAACTGTCCACTCATGTCAGAGCTGTGTGTAAATATGTTTGTTCTTGTGCACACAGACATGTTGGATGCACCAGCTGAAAGAATCTATCTAGTATTTATATGCTAAATGAGAATAAGGTTATTAAAACTACAGGCTCTCTCTGCAGTTCTTTACTCCATAGTTACTTTCAAAGTATCTAAACTGGGTTTGGGGAAAGCCTTAAAACTGATTATGTGAAACCTCCCATTGCTCTCCAGTGAAATGGGAATCTCAATGTGTTTTTAGGGGATTTATAAGACAGTCCTTGAGAATTTACAGCTCAAGGGCAGGAGCTGAAACCTGCGCTTTTTCTCTCTTCTTCTCAGGCACTGTAATGAGTTTCCTTCCATAAACTCATCTGAGCCTTCCTGGTTGTCAGGAGGATTTGCTGAAGCACAGACTGTGTAGTGGGATGGGTGGTGTACTAAGAATACAGATGTGCACCTCATATTTAGCTTCCATGTTACTATCCTTCTCTGTCTCCCCTTAGGCTTAACCTTCAAGACTACATGTACATTTCCTTCCCTCTACTAGACATTTTTATCAGGACCTCTCTATGGAGGTCCTGTAGCTTTTCAGAATACAAAGAATCTAAGCCAAAAGAGCAGTGATACCTATTGTCAACTAACTTCTTTGTTAAGACCAGAATGAAAAAACCCCAATTTTCAATCACTTCTTGCCCTCCAAGGACAATCCCTTCTTCCCTTCCAAGGACATGGACTTTACTAGTATTCTCTTCCATACAACTTACGGATCTTTCTCAGCATTCTCTCTGGCATGTGTACATGTGATAGTGTTTATTTCTCATCAAGAAAACAAACAGAAGCCTCAAAACCTATTCCCATGAGCCCAATTTTCACGCCACCAGTCATGAGCCATTTCTCTGCTCTCCCTCTAGGTAAATCCTCTCTAACAATTTAGTGCACATACTGTCTTCACTCTCTTACCCTAGCTCATCCTAACCCACTGCAGCCTGGTTCCTGTCCCCAGATCTCTGAAGATGCCATTTGTCTGGGGTGTTACAACCTCCTTGGTTCCAAAGCCAATGGACAAAGACACATTCTGTTTTCACCTTACTGTGACATATAAGTTAATCCTTCATTTTTTCCCTCTGTTTTTTGAGACAGGGCTTTATTCCATAGCTGAGGATGGACTCAAATTTGCTGTATAGCACAAGTTGGTCTCGAACTCACAATCCTCCTGTGAGCCAGGATTTCCTGGTTTCCTTTCTTCTTGAAACGTCATCCTGCATCATCATGGGTGGCCTTATGCTACTGTGATTTTCCTGAACACTCAGTTTCTATTTACTTTGCTTGTCCTGTCCTTATCTTCCCATTTCAGCTAGTCCATCTCTTCAAACTTCCTCGAAGCCATCTTTGCTTTTTTCCCCCTGATCTCCCACACTTGTCTGCCATGAACTGTTGTCCTAAGAACTGTCTTGAATATAGCCACCTCTCCATCATCTCTGTCACCATGGCTGTGAAGCAGCGTCACCTTGTATCTGATCCTTCATTCTCAAATGGTTTGTGTTTCCCTTCTTGACCTGAAATCTACTTTCCATAGGAGCTATAGTAGCTTCTAAAGTGTAAATGAAACTAGGTCTTTCTCTCCTTTGAATCTTTCCATGATTCCCACAATGCACGGAAGATCTATACTTCTGACTTCTGCCAAACTGTTCTTCACTTACCTGTCACCTTGGTAAACTTGGTGGTATTTTGTGAACTCTTTTTCAGGCCAGACTCTTTGATTTAGCCATTTCCTGGAAGCTTATCACCTAGTTCTAGGCTGGCTAGGGCCTTGAATCCTTCTTTAATTCTTAACTAAACATCAATTCTGCTGAGTGGCCTATAAAAGCAATATTGCCACTTTCCAAGTTATTCTGGCATGGAGAGTCATTTGTTTCTTTAAAACAATGATCATAATTATTTTTGTTGATATATTTCCTGGTGAGGGCAAGTTTATCATAGCCTAGACAAGGCTTTTTCCAGAATCTAGAGCTAGGTCTGACCCACTGTTATTATCCAAAGAATTAAACCCCATTGAATGATGAATCCCAACACACTGGTGATCTCCTGAGCAGTAAGCAAGCAGACTGGCTTCTGTCTCACAGTAGTTTTCAGGTAAGTTCTACTACATTTCTGTCTGACTAAAACTAATTTACAATTGGAATCACATGAAAGGCCCATTAAGCTCAAAGGAAGACTGCCCAAGTATATTGAGTTCTGTATGACCAAACCTCAACCCTTGGGAGACAGTTTTAAAAAAAAAACCCTCAAGGGACCCTGAATTACTACTCACTTTTAAAGATGACACTGTGTTTCATGATTTAGAATTCTAATTTGGAAGAGAAATAAAGGTATGAATTTTAGTCTCTCCCAGAGAATATCACACTATATTAATGTCTGAAGAGAATCACTTAGTATCCTGCCGTGTTGAAAGAGAGTTTGCCAGCCTGGATCCAGATATAGTATCAGACATTAACAAAAAATGCTCTACTTCATGAAGACAAAAAATGCCTTTTAAACAGATTAAGGCAAATTACCTCAAGTGCATGAAAGCCTTACCAGTCAGGTTTACCTCTGTGCATTCTATTCCACTGAGGGGGGCCTCCATTCCTGAGTAAGGATGTCATCAAGCTCAATTCCCATCTTCTCCAAGTAGATATTTGTAACAGTTAAACTACACACTACACCACTGAGCACAGTGATGGAGCGGTTGCATTTTTCTTTTGAAACACATTGCACAACGAGAATAAAAAGCTGGGATAGAAACCAGTTTCTGCAATCAGTGGGGGTCTGCAGCTTGGATGGGGAGGTCTGTGGTGTCATTCTGGTGCTGAATAATCTCCAGAACGTAAAGAAGAGAATGTAGGGGCAGGAGTGAATAAAATCTGTTTGAAGTGCCGGGATAGAACCTAGACTCACACATGCTAGACAAGGGTTCTACCACTGAGCTACATCCCCAGCCAAACGTGATCAAATTTTACTGAACATAACTCAAACATACTCCTCCAACAAGTGGAGGTGCTACAGATGCTTACTCTGTTGCTGAATGCATGGAGCATGCACCAGCACAGGCCTTTGTCAGGTGTGCAGCTTTACCACCGCCGGCACGCCCACTCTCAGTAGTGGGTGCTAACAACAGGGGCATCGGGCATCCCTGAGGCCCTTCAAACTGTCTCCCTACCAGAACCCCAGCTCTAACTCCTGGCTTCTCTTTCTCTTCTGTTTCTTTCTTAATCCACACAGCTATTAGAGAACGACATTTAAAAGCGCTAAAAGCCACAGGCTTGGATTCTAACTCAGATCCAGGCTCTCTGTCCACACGCATGCTTCACTACCTACTTCTCTTATGCAGGTATCTACAGCAGCACAACACCATCAGCTACCACTGGGAAGAAGGATATAATGTATAAAGAAAGGATGCACACCTGGGCTCAGTTGCAGCGCAGATACTTCCAATGAGTCTTAGACTCTTAGCCTCAGTCTCTTTACTTGTAAAAGGCATATCACTATCTCCCAGAAATGTTATACCTTTTTAAGTTACAGGATAAACTTTTGATAAGCACATACTAAACATTTCAGCTAGTAGATAGTATTAATGTTAGAATACTTAGTAGGTCTACTTTCATTCACATCTGGATCAACAACCGCTTTAGGGATCCTTTTAACTGCAGCAACATGCTGAACATGAGAAAGAAATGACTCAGACTCAGGCTATGGGGTCCATGCTCATCAGCAAAACTACCAGGAACCTGGTAAATAGAACTCAGACCAGTTCACACTTGAGTCCATAAGCACTCAGTCTACTGGTCTCCAGGGTCACCTCTTCAAGACAACCTTCAGTTCCAAATGCAGCCTCCAGTGTTGATACAACAATCTCGCAGTGTGGGATGAAAACAACGAGCAAAGGCATTTAGGCTCAAAAATGGCCCAGAAGTCAGACTCCTGAAGCCTTGAGGCAGCTCTCACTGCTCCAAAGCACTTGAGCTTCTTGGCTCCTGTACTGGAAGCAAAGCTGCCAATTTGTGTTGAAAAGAAACACAAAGTGCAGACAGTGTCACAACAAATGAGATTTAATGACCTGCTGCTGCCACTGACTCATGAGCTCTTGCCACTGTGGCTTCCCTCTTGTGGGGACCCAGAGGGGACTGTCCCTCAGCTCAGGTGTTTTTTTCCTTTGTGGCTTCTGTCCTCACTAGGACCTGAAGGGGACTGTCCCTCAGCTCAGCTGTTCTTGCCATTATGTGTTCCCTCTTCTCTAGGACCCAAATGGGACTCTTCCTCAGCTAACAAGTGGCCTGTTGATTATTTCATAGGTTTGCAAGAGGGAAACACATGATACAGAATCAATGCTTAGTGCATTAATGGCTAACTATCCTACCTGCTCATATTTCATTTACGTTCTGTAGACAAAACAGCAGACTGAGTGATAAATGGAAAGTAGAGAATTCCCTTATTCCCACACCTCTAACCTTTATGCCACTCAGACTCATGGAGCTGTTTTTCCAGCCTTTAGTTTAAAGATGAGGGCAAATAAGCGAGCTTGGTCTTCGGGTCTCACTTGTGCTAGGACTCTTACAATTTATCATTTGTAAGATGTTCTATGTGACAAGCATGACATTAAAACTTCAGAAGGCCCTGTGTAACATGCACACATATGTGATGCGATAAGGGTGCCCACAGTACTAAGCACCAGCAGCCAGATGGACGTCGTCATGAATGACACTTACTAAGTGCTCACTGTGGCCACTGCAATGTGCATGCTATGGAAACGAGACTGTAAATGCAGAGCTTGTATTCTGTTAGGAAGGATCCCAAGCATGGTGGGAGTTTTTAGTCTCTAGAAATGGAAAATGGAGGAAACCATGGGAGACATTCCCTCTCAGGGACTTAAGGAAAGGTAAAGGAACACTGAACAAGAGCCATGACAAAGTTGTCATCAAGAAACAGAAGTCAGCAGACCTATGATTTACTTTAAGTAATGTCTGTTATGACAGTTTCACTCATGTGTATAATATAATTTCATCACACTCCAGATCCAGGAGAACAAGTGTTCCTTTGCTTGAGCTTGAAGATCAAGGCAGTTTGATACAATCTTGGTCTTTTTGTAGTGTTGGGAATTGAACCTAGGTCTCACACATGCCAGGTAAGCACTCTACTCAACTGTGTCTCTAGGTCTGTGTAATCATAACTTTATTTCAGAGCCAATAAACTGGCTTTACCTGCACACACATAAAACTTTTTACTCAAGTTTTAAAATAATATATTGGGTTACTGTTGTTGTTTCTTGAGACAGGGTCTCACTGTTTGACCTTCACTGGCCTCAGACTCTCTCTGTAGATCAGGCTGGCTTTGCATTCACAGAGATCCACCTGTCTCTGTGTCCTGGGTGCTGGGTTTAAAGGTGTTTTAATTGTACAAATGAACGGGATACAGCTGGTATCTTACTATTTGCATCTATGTATGTATAATGGGTAATCATCAAATCAGGGTAGCTTATGGTTCAAGATATATGAACATTTTGCAAAAGAAGAGAAATCAATCTTCCCAAAATAGCAACTGGCTATGTGTTCAGAACTCACAAAATAAGAAGTATTCATGAACAATGTCCTTTTCTGAAAGATCTGAACTGAACACATCTCATGATCTCCACATTTCTCATGGAACAAGCGGGCAGAAGGTAAATCTTGTCTCTTGACTTCTATCTCACACTCTCTGGCTCAATATATATGCAATGGTGTTCATGTCTATTTTTGGTTTGGGGCTCATAAAAAGAGCCCAAGAGGAATTCTAAGAGGGGAAAAATGGGGTACAACAGGCTAAGAGCAGAATGTGCCAGAAGTGAGAGGAGATGATACGGAGCAGGGAAACTGTCCACCGCAGCTTCTACCTGCCATATTGGCGTGGCTGGTGCCCAGGGCTTGAAGGATCAGCTGCAGTTCCCGGACAGCTAGGGCTGCCTCTTCTCCACAGCACAGGTCAGGCTCCAGGACCACTTCGAGAAGGCCAACTCCTACCAAAGAAAGGTGAGTCAGCCTGGTGTGGGCTTGACAGACTCATCAGCTAAGGCGTTGGGAAATCTCCAGAAAACCTGGCATTAATGCAGGACCCTCAAAGCAGTCCCAGCCCTCCTCCTCCCACTTCTGAAACTCGTCGGTTTTTAACTTTGGTTCATTTCTTTCAACGTCTGCTTAAGGACATCCAACTGTGGGCCGTGACAGGGTAGATAGGTCTGTCTGATTTTAGGGCTGAGTAATTGGCAAGCCTAGCGGTGAGCATGGTTCAGGCCGTGCACTCCCATCAGCTCTGCCAATACCAACATGGATATTTTGATCTCTGTCAGTCAGGCTCCTGTGTCTGCTTTCTCAATTGGCTTGAGTGAAGTCTAGAAGGGAAGAGAAATGCCTTAGGCCCCAGAGCAGAGAGGGCTGGGAGAAGCAGGGCAGACTCAACTTACCGGCTCTGTTCAAATCAATGAGTGTCTGCAACCTCAGGTCATCATGGAGGCTTTTGCCACTGTCCTGCTCCAACTGGATCTGCTTGATCCTCACTGTCTTGGTGGTTACCTGACGGTGTTTCTTTCCTAGATACATACTATAGGTCAAGTGTCCATTGGTAGCAATCGGGAGCCTCTGCTGGGTGATCTGGTAGCCAGCCTGCTCGCAAACAAACATGGATGTAGTCACTAGTCCAGAACTGAAAGCTGGACTTACTTCACTTTTAGTTTCACACCATAAAGGTTTACTTGAAACAGACTCAAATAACAAGAGAAACAAGGAGACAAATATATATATATACACACACACACACACACACATACACATACATACACACATTGCTGGCATAATTAACCTGTCTTCTTCTGGCTTTTCCCATTACCCCATTACCCACCCAAAGTCTCTTGCCCCTAATAATGATGCAATTAGCAACACAAATCCTACCTTGCTTGCTGCAGTCCCATTTTGGGGAATAACAATAATCTCACTGTCAGAAGCCCCTAAGAGAAGAATTTATTGTTTTCATTTAGCTCATTAGCCTAAACTCTGCATCTCATCACCAGGCTCCTGCTGAGTCCTATTAGGGAATGCTGGCTAAGCAGTTAGCCATCCACTTGTATCATGGCCTACAGCAACTGCCATTGCATTTTAGCTTGTTCAAGTTCTGCTCTTACAGGTAGACAATCATGCCAACTGCCTTTCCCTGTTCCTCTGGCCAGAAAGTGCTGTGATATAAGCACCCTTGGCTAATGGAATAACTGATAGCTGCTGTGAGGATGCTTGTCCCTCCATCTAAATCAGGATTCTCAACGTGAGAGTCACAACCCCTTTAGAGGATGAACAACCCTTTCACAGGGTCACCTAACTAATGGAAAACACAGATATTTATATTACAATTTATAACAGTAAGAAAACTACAGTTATAAAGTAGTAATGAAAACACTTTTATGGTTTGGGGGAGGGTTCAGCACAACATGAGGATCTGTATTAAAGGCTCTAAGCATTAGCAAGGTTGAGAACCACTATTCAAAATGGAAAAGAAGAATTACTTTCAAACACATGCTGAGAATAGAGAGCAATGGAAAGACTGGAGATAAACAGAAAATAATGGCTAAAGCATCTGCAGTACTTGCTGGACACTGCTGTCCCCACTCAATCCCTCAAGCCTATATAGTACAGGCAAGAGGGAATCAAGGGTATTGCCTAAAGTCATACACAGATAAATGCAGGAGATCCCTAAGCCACAATAGCCCAAGTCTGTACCTCTCTCTAGTAGGCCAGTTAAAGCATTTTAAAATTTCTACATCCTCAGACAATCAAGTGGACATGTCAAACCACAGCATGCTTAATACCACCCTCAAGATTTCTGATGCAGGAGGCCTGGAGTGAGGCTGAAAATTTATAATCCTAACAAGGCTCTGGGAAATGTTGACACTGAGTGCCCTGGGATCACACTTGGGAAACTACAGAAGGCTAACTCCCTGTATATGCTCGGATAGAAGTCTTCATGTATTCACCTGAATTCTGGTCCACGTTGCTGGACAAAACACTAGGGCACCTAGCTAAATCTGAGTTTCAGATAAACAACAAATGCACTGTAGCATAAACATGTCCTGTGCAACATCACAGCCATCTGTTTAGGATATGCTCAACTGCCCAGTCCAGAAGAACAAGCTACAGTGGCCTACCTCCAGTGTGGTATGTGAGTCAGGTGGTACAGTCATCTAGCATGGGCAGTGCCCTAGGTTGTGTTCTTAGTACTGAAAAATGAAACATTTCTTTGTATTGTATACAGCAGAGCTTGTGAAGTGGGGGTGTGGAGGATCTACAGGCTTCTACTTGCTCTATTTTTCATTTATGTCCACGTACATCCTCACCACCAAACCCTAACTCTTCCAATTTTCAGTTCCAAGAGAAGGAAGCATGGCAATGTTTATTGCTATTGTTTTTTAATAAATCATACTCAGCTATCAGAACATCTGATTAAATGACACATTATTTTCAGAAACTCATTCAACATTTCAGTTTTGGCTCTTATTCACACGGACACTACTTTAAGAAAGAGTTTGTACTCATTTCAGCTCACTATTCTGCCCACCACTGTCTAGTTACCTGCTCCTTGGGAGATGACAGAGTGTCTCCTTATTAGGAATGTCTTCATAAAAGAGGCACATTCTTCCAGTATTTGCCGTGACAGTGGGCACTAACGGTAGTGTCAGCCACAGGGCTAGCCTTTGTCCTAACAGGCAATTAGCACCAAACACCATGGCTGGGAGAACCTGACAGCACTGGCCTCTCCTGGGCCCTGTTCAATTATGAGTGAACCAACAGAAGCACAGGACTAAGCAAGGAGTCAGCAATCAGGACAGTCACATCCAATCTAGTAAACACCAGGGGGCCTCTGCCTTCATTAGGGCTGGCCAGAACTTCCTGCTGCGATGGACAGAGGGCTGATGGAAAACAGGAGTGGGACATCCCCTGGCCTTTGCTTCCATCCCCCAAGGCAGGCCCACAGTGCTGAGAACTTTAAGAGCAGATCACATAGCATACTTACAGGAAGGTCTGAGTAGAAGTAGTGCTTCCTGTCAAACAAGGACTTCTTGTTTATGTGGCAGTTCAGTGCCAAGCCAGTCATCACTGCGGCTTCCACACACCTCCTGTTGAGAACCTTTACAAACACCACACAAGCTTTTAGAACCACAGACCAAACAGATGCTTTACTCCTATCTGATATCTTCCCTGAATATTCAACTGGGCACTTCAACAGGAGTTATCTGTTTCTCTGTATGGTCAGCTTTGCTTCACAAGCTGACTGAGAATCAGAAAACTATTAAGGAATTGAGTGCAGCAGGAGGTCCCACTGAGCACTTAACAAACTGCCTTCCCAGGGACATTCCCTGTACACAGCATCTGAGAAGAGTTTCAAATGCTCAATAAAGCAGTTACTACATGAACTAAATCTCCTCTTCCTTTCTCTGCAAACAGAATCAGGAGCTACTCAGTATCTGTGTGAGGCAGTGCTTTGTGAGGGAAGGGTACTGCTGTGGTAAAGAGGGACAGAGGAGATCCAAGAGGCTGATGGTATGGACTCGCTGGCAGAAAAAAAGAACTTGTAAGAACAAAATAACCACAGCTGTCTTGCCAGGGACTGGGACACTGTCTCCCCAAGGCATGGCTACCTCCCTCAAGAGGTCCTGGTATCAGTGTCGCAGTGCCTTGTGCTCTGGGCTTTGTAGGGCTCCTGGAGCTCTTAGGTTCCACTAGACCCAAGAAACAACTAGCTAACTATCCCAGTCCCAAGGCTGGGGACAGCTTTGGAGGTTCTAGACTAATTAATGGTAACACAGTAAAGGAGATAGCAAAGTTCCAGAATTGTGTCCACACTCCACTTCCACTCTGGACAGCTACAAACAAACTGTTTTCCACAAAGGAATGTGATAAATACCTTGCAGACCAAGTAACACCTGGAACACCTGCCTACTCCATTATAGGGACTCAATGGCTTATTAATAACCCACTGTATTCTCGGAAGATCTGTGAGGCTATCGAACTTGGGAGATGAGATAAAGTTCTGCATTCTAATGGAAGATCTGTGGTATTCTCTGGTATAGTTAACATTTCTCTGTAATATTATGTTTAGCATATGACACAGTATGTTTATCTACCAGGTTAGTTTAGGTGATGCTTTACAGTGAGTTTTCAAAGTAACTATTTTACTTCAGCTTTTAAAGAAGAAAAGTAGTACTACCCTAGTATTTAGGATACAGTAAAGCTAAGCGCCTCCAAAGAGACCTGAGAGACTTGACTAAAGAGCCTGGTGATAAGTGAAGCCAGCATGCCCTTGCCTGGGTGGCAGCTGGATCCCCATGGCTCAGGCGGGGACTGGCTTCCTCAGCTGAGAAGATGAGAACTGACTGGTCAGACAGACTCGGAAGTAAACTGTATAACAAAACACAGATCACTAATGATGGCAAAATACATGCTCCCAAAGGAAACCCAAACAAATTCTCTGAGACGACATCATACCCTTCTTTCTCGAAATCTAAGAAAGTCACCAGTGGAGCCATCTCCCAGTATTTCCATGTTCTTCATTCTGGGTCTCTCAATATATTGTAAGCTCTGTAATAATAATGGCTTTCAAGGAAAGATGTGCATGGGGACCAGGATGATCTAATTATCAGTGTTTTCACTTGCCAGTGTTTGACATCTCATGGAACTGTTGTTATTGTAATACTAATTGAGCTGGGGAGAGCTCTGCCCCATCTGATCCTGGTGCCAGGGGTCAAGGCACACAAGCTGTGATAATTCTGGAACCTCAGCCCTGAGATGTGCTCTTTCTGAGGCTGGGGCACAGCCTGTCTGCTAGTACAGTCTCCACCTCTTTGGTCTACATCTGATTTTCTGGCTGCCTTCCACTTGTTTTCCAATGTCTGATTCCTCTTACATTTGGGCCCGGCAACCTCCCCCAGGCATGGAGTGAACACAGGTCATTCTGTTCTGACCATAGACAGTAAGTTGCCTGTTCCTGGTACCAGGAGAGAGTCTAGTTGTGGGTGACCACATATTCTCACTGTGTACTTATCAAGTACACAGGCACTTCATAAGCCATCAATTTCCAAAGAATAAGACTGCAGTAAAACACACAAACATTAGAGTGATATTGAATATACTTTAATCTTTTTCTGATGATTTAGGAGCATTGAAGTGCTTCAGGGTCAGAATTATAACCATCAATCGTCATGGCACTACAGTTGCACAGAGGGCTAGTAAACAGAGTACCAGCTAAAAGAATGCCAAGAAAAGAGAATTTATGATGATCTTAGTCAAGCTGCTCATGACAGATGGAAGGCCAGGTCAGCAAGTTCTGAGGATAGAGCAAAAAATGAAAAAATTCAACTTGAGCTGTCTTCATTCCAAAATATTTCCTGAATGTCTATAATGTACCAAACATCAGGGACACAGAGATAAATAGGACTTTGTCCCTGTCCCTGCCCTTGATCAACCTGTGGGGATGAGACAACCCTGCCTTTTTCAAACCTATATTCCATCACCAGGGTGATGCTGTTAAAAATGTTCTAGTCGAATTTTGTTACCTAAGGTAACATCCCCACAACAGAAGGCCCCGCTCTGTCATGTTCTAGCTCCTTCCTACATTTCAACCTCATGTCTTTCTATGCCCTGTCCTCACTTATGGGTCAGTTTTTCCTATGCAAACCTGCACATCCCTACTCTTACAAGCCCTGCGAGACCTTACTGAGATGTCACCACTCTGTACCATGGTTACTATCCTTCCTGTGCCTCAACTGTGCTCCATTTGTGCTTACATCAAACCTGTTCCACAGATTTCTATGCAATCACAAATTTCACGAGAATGGGAACTCTGTTCAGCCTTCTATCTCTGGACTCTCTGCCAAAAACTGAAGGGTGGTGCTCAGTTCATGTATAGTGAACTCAAATGTGGATGAAGGTAACAGCAAAGTTTCACAAAGGCAGTGATGGCTCTTTCAAAGTGTACCTGCCACCCTCTGGCCTTTGAACTTGTTTCTGGAACTTGTCTAAGTGACAGTGATTATATATGACATGATCAAAGGAGTAGCCTGAGAATGCAAACAACCAACTTGTACGAAAGCATGTTCCAGAGTTTTCTTTCAGTGACAATCTCAGTGACTATAAAGATTATAGGATTAGTCTTACCAACTCTTATGTGGAAATAAGTCAAGAATCCCCAGTACTCATACACACACCTTCCTAAGCTGAGCCTTTGGTGTCATGTATGACCCACAGCAAGCATTTACTGTGCACTGGGGGTATGTCAGGAGGCATAAATGGTATATGCACCATCCTATTTGTTATGTTGTCCTAGTAATCTGAGGTAGATGCTATCATGTTCTGTCTTGTTATGGATACTGAAGGGCAGTATCAAGATGAGGTAATCTGGTGCACATAGTAAGAAGCAGGGCAACAGTGGGACTGCAGAACTCAGACCTGTAACTACTACCTCAATTCTGAACCTTCAAAGAGTACAGCGAGTTAGCTTTAGCTCTTAAAACTACATTTGCTACAACCTCAGAACAGTACCTCAAACAAACCCATTATAGGCCACTTGAGGTGGCTGTTGCCTCTGATGTTTTATTTCTACCAGGTTCTAGTTCTATAGATCTGTTTCCCAATGTTCAGCTCCACAAGTACTGTGTTCAACTATCTGAAAGATTCAGTATACAGTCTTCGGCATGTGCAAGGTTTGCTGACAGGTGGGCCTGTGGATTTTATAAATTAGCAGAGAATGTCCCACTGGTAGACTTTCTGACACAGAACTTATACTATGACTTCTCAGCTAGAAAGTTGATTCTTTCATTGGAAGACTAGGAAGCTGTAATAGCCGGAGTGGGGAAGGAAATATATAGTGGATGGGTAGTCAACAAATTTCATGACTAAAGGAGAGACTGTGAGGACCTGTGTCTAGAAAAGGAGGTCAGGAGCAGCAGGCAGTAAACAGGCATACTGATTCTTAGACCTATTGATTCGGCTTGTCTGTAAAACATGAGCAGCACTGTAACCATATATTTTTTATAATCTAAAATAAATATACTCAACTCATAGGGTAGAATAAACAACCCAGAAACATGCCTTGGACTTCCAAAGAAGAGGTTGTAATCCCAATATGGCAAAAGGTCTTCTAGTGTGGAATTCACATAGCTTAACTAAACAAGTCCTGCTCCCTGAGTTCAACAAACTTCACCTGATGCACAGCCTGGCACATGTAAAATAATCACCGAATTTCTTAATACATCCTCATCTCCCTCTTGTATCTTCTGGGAATCTAGGATTCCAGGCAAACCCCACCCTTCTCCACCAAGGCTTCTGTCCCTTCACTTAGCAAGAGCCTGCCCTCAAGGTCTCCTACTATGCTCCCCTCCAAGGGTAGCCTTTGTTAGAATCAGTGTGTTCAGATACTTTCTCTGCTTAAAGTTCTGCTTTACTGCTCCCATCACCAAGTCCTTAGAGACTCTTCAGAGCCCTAAATGATCCAACTGAACTACCCTTTGGCCCTCTTGGTCCATAACACCCACACAACATTCTTCGTTCAGCCATACTAATGTGTTCCTCTGTACAAACTGCAGTTTCCAACAAGACCCTTGAATGTGTGAGATCTTACCCATCAGTACTCTAATACAAACATTCCTTGGATCCCACAGCCCTCAGAGAAGCACCACCCCCATCATAGGTTGAATTCTTAGGGGACAATCGTATCATTCTGCTTGTTTTTTCTTTTACCCCATCACCTGAATATAATACCAAACTGATTACACATTAGCTAAGATGATGAATAATTTAACATTCCCTTTATCAACATCCCAATGATGATAGCTATGAGATAAAAGCAAAGCTACTCTAGAAATGAATCAGTCAGGAAAAAAATACTCTTAGCATGTAAAATAGAACAAAATTAAGAGCAAAGATTTCATTACACAGATGACAGAAGGGTAGAGGTGTCAAAGAGGGCACACT
The DNA here is from genome assembly GCA_021653895.1 of Mastomys natalensis. NCBI lineage: Eukaryota > Metazoa > Chordata > Mammalia > Rodentia > Muridae > Mastomys > Mastomys natalensis. The sequence continues at coordinate 143,544 of JAJTUV010000153.1, forward strand.
GAGGCAACTAGGGGAAGTTCCCTATAGCAACAAGTCCCCCTATCCTAGGGCTTCAGGGACAGAGAAGTAAGGTGGGACTACTAGAGAATACTGGGAACATGATGGATCTAGGAGCTGAAGAGCTGCAGTCACAAAAAAAGACTTCATAACACACACAGAAGCACTCGTATACACACACACACATACACACACACACACACACACACACACACACACTCGCGGAGGGAGTGGGGAGGGTTGACAAAGGCAGAAAAAGAAAGAGAAGTACCCATTGCTTCCTTCCTCTTAGCTGGTATTTTCATCAAAGCATCCTGTTGGTCAAACCCAGCGAAGAGCCAACTGGCATTGGCCCTAGCTATGTACTAGGAAGATCAGGGGAATGTCAGGCATGGATCTGGATGCAGGCTTCGAATGTAACTGTAAGCACAAACACTTCTCCATCCACTCCTATGACCTTTTCTTTTGATAAATAAATAACAATAAAGTGTCGTATTCTTGAGTCCATTCAGCCAACATAAAACTAAAAATTTTGTGGGCTCCTTTTCCTCATACTGGAAGGCAGGAGTGATGAAATGCTACTAATTTTATAAGGAACATATGTAGCTCCTCCACAGTTGAGTTCAACTGAATGAACTCAAATTGACAGAGGAAAGGTTTGCAACCTACTCAAATTAATTCTCTAGGATTTGAGCATTTTTATGGGAAATTATATTCATTGTAAATATAGTTCATTAAAACTGTCTCTAGAACCTACCCTGGAAAATAGCTAGGGTGTATTTCAAAGGAAAAATGCACATATTTCAAAAAAGTCTGCAACTCACACCATTCCCCTGGCAGTCCTATTCTGCCTTTACCTGGTCAGCCCATGATGCTATGACATGCATAATCCAATGAGTACCACCAGTACATCCTTTGAAAGTTGAGGCAACACAGCATGACTATGTCTCCACTGAAAATCCAGCTACTGAATTATTAAAATAAAGAGTATAAGGTGATGTCTTCTTAAAAGCCCAAATGGCAATTATTCTGTGAAATTTATGCTATAGATGACAAATCTAATAATTGGGATATAGCACAGTAAATATTTTAATTTATGGAGAGAAAGTAATTAAAATTTATTAAGTGAAAACAAGGCAGTAAAATGGGCCATTATTGCTAACCATAAATTTGTCTCAAAGTGTGAATTCCCTGATTTGTATAGACAGCACCTGTCCTCATCACTGAGTTCTTTTACCAAGCCCTAAACCAAGACAAGAGCTCCCTGCTACCATAAGTGAACTCGATAACCTGTCACTCGGTGGTGAAGAGAGTTAATGGGAATCTGACCACTGCAAGAACTGGTTGGAATGCAGTCATTGGACATATTCATGAATACTCATACAGCTTACATATGTTCTTCATGTTTAGCACAGGGAGGAGTAAATTCCCTCTATTTAAGTCCCTCCCTAAGCAAGGTGGGAAATCCCATATTCATGACACAGGCAAGCACTCCTGTGAAAAGAAGATGGTGTGATCAGGAGTTTCTATGGCCTATTCCACTGCCCCTGTATTTCTAGCCATCTTGTACTAGCTCTGCCCCTCACAGGTCATCAAGATGAGGGTAAGAACAATGCTTTGATCTAAAGTACCAGAAGCCTCATTTTTTTTCTGCTGTCTCTGCCATCTAGCAAGCTCAAGCAGCCCACAGGCAGCTCATATCACTGCCAGCAAGTCTGGCTGTGGGCACTGGAGCAGACTCTCCTGCTCCTTCCTAAGTCACAGGATACTAAAGTCTGAGATTAACCCCTGGGAATTTAAGCAATGAAATGCAATCCTGGGGCCAAGTGGGGAGACACTCCCACTTGGTTTTAAAAGAAATAAAAATATGAGAGGGTACTAGGAGGAGAAGGGCTGATAGTGGGTTGTAAAGAGAATAAACAAATTTAATAATAAAAAATAAAAATAAGAGTTCTCTCACAACATTACCTGATTATGTTGCTTTCATGTTGGCACTGGAAGTTGTTGGCTTAGTCTCATTCTTGGCCAGTTATCCCAGTTAGATGGGAAAGTCAGAGAGTGGCTGGCAACCAGTAAAACACAAAACTAGGTATACAGGGAAACTGGTTTCTTCCTGTTTTTTCGGGTCTTCAGCAGTTACTAAGCTGGTATTACCCAAAGCAGACTTTTACAAATACTTGACACAGGGCAAACTGTGTCAGACAGACCTGAATCTGAATCTTATTATCACTGTGTTATTTATTGCTCTATGACCTTTACAAGTTACCTGACTCTCCAGGTCTGTTTCCTTATGCACTAAAGGAAGAATCTTTATTTTGCAAGACTGTACCATATAGCAAAATGAAAGACATTGGTAAATAACTGGAAACCCTGGTTTCAGAAAGGGATTATTAATAAAGGCAACGTGTGAATCAGGAAGATCCTTTGCTTGCAAGCTTCTCAAGGATACCCAGGGAATCCAACTGGAAAAGGTTGAGACAGCTCCAAAGATCCATTAGCCTGGATTCACAACCCACAGCAAAGTATAACAGGAGTCACAATTATATATTATGTCAACATACTACGTCTCTTCAAACAATAACCAGCACCTTTTGTGATGCTCTCTATGCTATCTCCAGCAGAACAGATACCATATTTCTTAATGCACTGGGAACGCCCAGTGCTTCATTTTCTGTTGTTATGGTGAAGCAACACTTTCCTGCACACTGTATGCTCACCTGTGGCTGGGAAAAGCTCCCATTCTCAAGGAAATGCATTTTGAACAAGCTGAACATGTGTTCCCGCCTTCTCCCACACTGTCCAACTGTGGCCACACATCTGTGATTTCCTATCTTCTAAGTTAGTAGCTGCTCTTAAAATTCAATGAGCTCATGAAGAAAAAGCACAGAGATATTAAAAATCAAGGGGGAATGACAAAACCACCAACCAAACAAACAAATTAAAAATAAAAATAAACTGTTCTTTTTGACAAATGCTGAGATGGGGTCAAGAGCTTTAATGTAGAAATATTTCTCCCTATTTAATTTCTGAATATTTGTCTAATTATCCTAACTTGAAACTTTTAAAGAGTATTTACATGGGAAAAGGCTTAAATGTGCAAACCTCCTCACTTCATATGTGGCCCCACACAGAATGTTAACTTTTCTGACTTGTCCTCAAGTTTACAAATGAGACTCTACACCTAGAGAGAGTGCAAAGAATGACAGACTATGTCACATTGCCCAAACTTCAAGCACAGCTAGAGAAACTCTGATCTGAGGAGTGACGTGCCCTAAAGATTCAAGTCAAAATTTGCTTTCTTCTATACACAGATTAGATTAGTATAAAGCTGAAAGATTTGATTATGGCTGAGAAAGAAACAACCAGCTTGAACCAGATAAACTCTTAAGTAAAAAGAAGAAGCTGGATACATGATTAAGAGTAAGGAGCTGAGAGGACAAAAGCCTGTGGCTACCAGAAGTAAATAGACAGACAGACAGACAGACAGACACACACACACACACACACACACACACACACACACACCCTTCCTATCCAAAACTACACCTGAGCTGTTACCAGCCCAGGGGTGTCCTGAGAAGTGAGGCATTGGAAGAGTGTAACATCTTTGCAGATGCTTCCTGGGGAGACACAAAAACTCATGGACACTTAAAGGGGAAGCAAAATGGGCAAAATGTGTGTGCGCACACATACCAAGCTCTCAGTGGGCAATAATCTGCACTAATTACAAACGCTTCAACAGTATATGATAAGATAAAATAGCTGGCCTAGACATGTTTTTTAAAATACCAATTTCTGAAAAGAAATGAAAGAAGGCAAAGAAGTGAAGAGGGGAGAGAGAAAGAAAAAAAACAGAACTATAGAAACATGACAACCAAGTATAATGTACAATCTGTGACTAGATTCTGGAATGGGAAAACAAAAGATACACTTGAATATGTACTAAATATGAACCAAAAAATGACACTGTGTCAAGGTTAATTTTTCTGAGTGTGACATTAACAGGAATCCATATATGAGAATTTTTTGTTGTTGTTCTCAGGTGATAGATGCTGAAATATTTAGAAATAAAGTCCTATGTTATCTGTAACTTATTCTCAAGTAGCTCATCTAACAGGGGCAGCCTAGGTGCAAGGAGAATTTTCACTGTACTGTTCTTTCAGTTTTTCTATGAATGTGAATGATTTCTAAATAAAAATGTAGGGGTGAGGCATGGTGAGGTGTGATAAGACTCCCACACAAAACAGAGAAGGACTGTTTGTAAATCACAAGGGCATCTGAAGCTTCGATGCACTGTTGCTAAAAATAAGTTTTAGAAATGAAAGCATCCTATATACTAACTGTATTGACCTAAATCTTTCTACGTCATAGATTCAATCAAGTTATAGGATATTTTGAGACCCCTATATAGGCGATGAAGTATGGTGCAACTCTGAGTAAAATGGAACAAAAACAAAATTTCTGTGAACATCTATATAGAACATAAAAATGCTACATATAAGTAGCCATGTGCATTTTTAAGAATATAAAAATGTTCTTTTAAAACATATTTTGTCTAATACTCATTCTTGCATATACAGATGGATTAGCCCCACCCCACTGTTCCCTCACCCCGCCCCTCCACTTTACCAGTTATATCTTTTCTAGCTGAAGCACAATTACAGAGTCGGAAAGCTGGCTCAACCACTGAGAGTGTGTACTGCTCCTGTAGAAGAGCTCAATTCTGTTCCTACTAACAATGTAGAGAGGCCCCACCCGCCAGCACCTGTAGCCGCAGCTGCGGGGACCGATGCCTCTGGTCTCTGAGGGCACCTGTGCTTCTGTGAACATATTCACATAAATACAAAAGCACATATACATAATTAAAACAAAACAACATCTTTTAAAGAAAGAAAGAAAATACATTTAGCTTCCCTCCAAGTTATAACTGACTTTATTTTCTACTGATACTTGCATTCCGTTGCCTTGCTATGTAAATATGTGTATACACTTTCTAATTTGTGTTTTTCTGAAAGAAAGGGGTTATGTGAAATTTTAGTTTTAACTATTACTCAGGTTACTGTGCCATCTAAGTTATTTCAGGAGACTGGTAGGTATTTAGTATCATGATCATATTGGCCATGATAAAATGAAAGTATTTATATTTTAATGATGAAAAGTCAAGAACTGAATACTATAATAATATCAAAATCTGTGTCACTTTGAGAGTCTAGGAGGTGCTTTCACAGACATGAATTTCTCTGCACAGATGTAAAAATGGAAGGCAGTAAGAACTAAGGTAAATAAGTCAGCTAGCTGACTGTGATAAACAAATAAAGGTGGTGAATGGCTACAGGCACTCTAAAGGTTTACAAAAGCTGTAAAGAAAAAGTCCCCATTTATAAGCAAATAATGCAGAAGACAGCGCAGCCTGGTGCTTTACATTAAGGCTGGCAGCAAGACGCCTCTCATTGGTACATTTAGATAGGTTGCTGGCCTCCCTATATCATTGGGTAAATCAAGCCCTCAGCTGCCTCTGACCTTGCTCACTGTGGTAGTAGATCACAGATCTAGGTCTCATACGGAGGCTGCAGAGCATGAAAGAAAAGGACCCTTGATTAAGATTCTTGCTTCTATACCTGTGAAAGGAGATTCAAACATCAAAATTTAGAATGGCACATTTTAAGGCTCCTGGAAACACTAGTGTTTTCATTCCCACCCATTGTTCCTGCTGGCTTGAGTCTTTTCTCCAAGGATGTGACTGGATGTGGAAGGCTGAGAGGCAACAGGATCACTAGCAAGAGCTCTCTGCCATGAGGAACAGAATGCTCTTGGAGGAGCACAGCTGAGTACCTAACTCTGCCAGAATCATCCAGCCCACATTTGCCATCTCTAGATGCCAAGGCAAAATGACTCCCTAGCTTTGCCAAGATTCTAAATAAAGATGAGGGAAAGCATTCCCCAAGATGTCACAGTATAGCAGGCAGTCAGATCTTCGCCTGCCCCTAAGTGCTAGACATGGAGCTAAAGGCTCCTAATGTGTTCACCCATAGAAATGCCTGTCCAGAGGCCTCAGACAGACCATAACTACATATTGTGACACGAACAAAGAATTCTACAGAACCCAGCTCAAATGCCTCACATCTCCTTCCAGATATGACAGAAGCTAAAACAGCCACATGCTCACATTCCTCAAGAGTTCAGGTAGCCTCCATTCCCTTGTTCCCTGTTCCCATATACTAGGCCTTTCTACACTATATCTGTCTTTTGCCCAGAGACACTGTTATGACAAGTGGTGAGGAAAACTGAACTGGTCACATGTGGGCTAGCTATGGAGAAACAGCATTTCCATCCCAGGTTCCATGTCCAACTCTTTAGGACTAAGCTGGAAGGCGCTCCTCTGGATGAGTGGCACACAGCCACTCTAGCTAGCCACGTGATAATCTGATGGTAGATGCAGGTTCTTCCATACAATAGGAAGGCATGCACTTTGAAGAAGCAAAGGTCGACCTGACAGAAAAGTATTGGAAGACATTTGGCTATATATAAAGTATATGTATCAATAAAGCAATCACCAATAAGGCTGATTTGTTTCTCTCCACCCATCTGACTGCAGTTCTCACTGCAGTGTGATTTTTGTTAATCCCTTAAAATTGTACTATATCTTCTAGGACACTCTTGCTAGTTCTGATAAAATCTACCTAGAACAACTCCACTACCCCTATTTCCCCACCCCACCTCTGCACCACAAGGTCACAGAAGAAGCCCAAATGGCAACCACCAAGGTCAAGAATACACTGGGACAGAAGTGCTTCCCCAGGTCTGCTGCCAGTTTTTAGTTCCGGACCTGCCCATGGGAGAATGAATAGTGCCCAGCAGCATGACTTCAGGCTGCATTTTATTATAGGGTTCTGTATAAATCATCAGCCTGTGTGAGCTACCAAAATGTCTGACGGAAACAGTGTCACAAAACATTAGTAGCTATTTTTTTAACTATTACATATTTATATCACCAGAAGACCCCTAAGCTTTGCACTCCCAGCATCTCTGGCAATGTGCCCATAATTTATTTTCTATATACCCTTACCTCCGTTTCTAGTATTAGACATTTTGTCCTGTGTAGACAAAGTTCACCTAAAACAGTCCAGAAACCCTATCTTGTTGGAGGACATATTCTAAGAGAAAAAGAAACCAATAGCCCTAACCCTAATATGGAATATGGAAATGGGACAAAGCCCTTCCTAGACACAATACCTACAGTTTCTTGCTAAAAACTGAACCTGAAAAACCCAGGCTGTTGCCCAGAAATAGGGTATAGCTATAAAGGAGCAGACTAATGAAACCCTGAGGTACCTGTGGGTTGCTCTATAAACCCAGGACTCATCTGGACAAAGCTGACAAGGTCCCTCTAGGTTCTCAGGGTGAGGACAGAGGAGAAAATGAACTCCAAATCGTCACTGCTGCTCACACCAGAGCGGCTGATCCACTCAGTTCTGAGGAAGGAGGTGACATCATTTCCATACAGCACTTAAGGGACTGACTCACTAAGGGTGAGATAAGAAAGGCCACTGCTATAGCTTATAACTAAAGTGTCCCCAAAGGTCTGTTTGCAGTTTCCACCTCAGTCGAGTTTAAGCTTGAGTTCTGTGTTAGCAGGAGCCACCCCTAGGGATTAATGGGATGCTCTCAAGTTCAGGTCAAATTTTCTAACTCTGTGCTCCAGGAATCCTCAAACTGAAAGATAAATGGAGTGTACCTTAGTGATGGGAGCATTGGAATATAGCCAATGAAGCAGGCCTCTCAAAGGGCTCACTCTCAAGCAGACCTCTAATGGAGCCCAAGCACCAGCCCTTCATCAACCAAACTTACAAGATATAGAAGGCAATCACTTTAGCCAGAATCATTAAAAAAGAAAAAAAGAAAAAAAAAAAAAAGCCAGAGTAAGGTCATCCAGGTACTTTCAGAATTATTAACCACAGCCTATAAACTATAAAATAAGTAGATTTAAAGATCTTGAACAAATCAAGGTTCTAACATACTAAGAAAGATATTATTTTCAGAAAAAACAGATATTTGAAAGATAACAAAATTTCCATAAATGAGACATTTACAGTAAAATTTTTAAAAAGATATAATAAAGAGAAAATCAATAAGCTATTAGAGAATATAAAGAAAATCACCCTGAATGAAATAAAAATAAAGAAATCTAAAATACATTTTTGTTATTGTCATGATTTGAATGGCAGTTGTATGCAATGCACAGGCCATAGATTTTGTGGTTAGTTAGGTTAGATCTCCTTTCTTCTAAGCACACTTTTTTTCTCTTTCTCTGGGTATAAATCTCATAACTAGAAGCCATCATACATGGCACATACAAGCATTAACAATGTCAATGCTGGGTAGTCAATGCTGTATATGTATATAAGCAAATCAGAGGACATCTATAAACATATTATACACAACTGTTACTAGTATTCATGTTGAGATTTAACACACACACACACACACACACACACACACACACACACACACCCTACCTACATAAGTCAAAGTTCTTTCAACTCCAATTATAGAAAACACAGATTAGAAACTGGGGTGGTCGATCTTGGTTGTCAACATGCTTGGAACTATAATCAACTAAATGACTTCCTCTGGTTAGTCTGTGAGAGAATTTCCTGAAGCATTAACTGGTGTGGGGGTCCCCCAGAGTGTGCAGCACTTTTCATAGCAGCCCCCACAGCCCACACATGAGGAGATCTGAGGGAACAGTGTGCTGCTCCTACTTGCTCACGCTCACTCTTTGCTGCTCAGGCCATCTACCTTGTTGCTGCTACTCCTGCCATTCTTTATTGATGTCATGACACAGCTTCTTCCATTTTCCAACATGGACTGAAGACCAGGGGTTCTGCAGGACCATCTAGGCCTGCAGTGCCAGGCTGCAAGAGCTGGGGCATCCAGCCTTGTGAACTGAGCAGCTACCAGCTTCTCAGCCTCTCTACTGTAAAGGCAGTCAAAAGTGGACTATCTCGCTCCAACTATGCAAGCCAATCTCCTTTATTAGCTATGTTCACTCTATTAGAGTTCTCCTCTAGTGAACCCTGACTAATACAGAACCCAGTTATTAATCTGAGAGTAACGCTGCTTCCGAGTGGGTGATTGTGTAACCATGGATGGGCCAGTCACAACAGCATTTTCTTCATCCGTACATTAGAAGGACTAGACCAAATGACTTATGCATTTCTTCCTATTCTGGCTTCATGATATCTGCAGTTTCAAGAATGGTTCCTGCACTATCTGCATATTTTACTCATAGGACAAAGCTCTATGCAGAGCTTTGCTTGCATTTTACTCTAACAATCGTAATGATCTGGATTTCTGGGCTAGTGGAGATCAGAAATAAGAATCCAGAGTGGAAAATGAGCAAGAAACGGCTTCCAGAGTCAAATACACTGACAGTAGCTTAAAAGGAGGAGTAGGGTGGGAGGTAATGGTTGCAAACACTGTACTGTAAAGTCTAAAAAGAATACACTATTGCTAACATTTACTGTGTGATCAGATAGCTTTGTACACCTCAATAGCTCTTCAAAGCACCATTATATTACAACTCCAGCAGTAACTGATGCTGCTGATAACCTTAAGCAATCAAGTAAAGATTACCTTATGTTCAAGATACACAATTTAAAAGTGGAGAAAACACATAATATGTTTTAGAAAGAGACCCATAAATAGGTTTAAAAATATCAAGTTATAGATGGTTGTAAAATTCTTTCATACCTTCTCTTCCTACATACATACATATACACACATATATATTTTTACTAAACAAGGTTCAATCAAGCTGCCCCAAAAACCCATGAACTGCTTTTTCAGAACCTTAAACCGAAGTTCCTCTAAACACACACAAAGGGTTGATCAATCAACTGTATGAAACCAACATATTGATAAAGTAAAATCATTGGCATAACTACAGTTACAGCACATGTGGCAAATGGTACACGAAGACTGAGTGGTAGAGGTGAGAGTGCCTCTCAAGGGGAAGGCTTCCAAGAACCTACTGAGAGGTCTGGAAAAACCCACAAGAAAGGAGACAAATGTTCCTCCATGAACAAAGGGGAGGTCACCCAGCCCAATGCAGGCAGAAGTCCATCAATAGCATGAGACAGCCAGGTATGCCACTAGGAAAATTTGGACCACTGGAACAGTGTAAGAGATGGAGAGAACCCTCCACTCTCGGAAGCCTGTGCATACACACACCTGTGTTAGAGTTAAGGGATACAGGCAAAATTCCCCATCCCTAGAACACAAAAGCAAGAGTACACAGTAACAGAGACTCAGAGTGATGGGCAGGAATGAAATCTGAGGACACCATGTAGTTATAATTTCCACAGATTTCATTAAAGGAAATCACAGAAATGGGAGAAAAAAAAGTTAACAGAACACTGGCACATTTCCTCTTCTAACTTGGCTAGATAAGTGTCACCTAAGTGTGAATGGACACAGTGCTAAACAGATGGGACTGCAGTGTGCCCAAGACTCAGTTCCACAATGTTTTCCTGACTTGCTATTTTGTGTCTCAGTTTAAGTTAAAAACAACTTGTGATTACATTCAGAATTAAGGGTCAGAAGAGCCTATCAGCTGGTCCTCTCTAGATCTAGTGAAGTCCTTCTAAACTGATTAAGCCCTTCAAAAAAGCTATTAGTGATACCTGCTATGTTTAGAGAGCAGAAATACTGCTGACTTACCTAACTTTAAATAGATGTCATTAGGATTTCAAAAATAAATTAAACCCAAGTACTTTACAAAAGCATTGCATCATCATTTTCAGAGAGGCAAGACTTCTTTTTGAGAAATCTGCAGGCTTGGATTCAAGAATGAATATCCAGCACAACATGTGCTGTGTGCACTGTTATTGAGTTCCTAGGGGGTGGGCATCACAGCATATTTATTCTCCTTTATGTGAGCCTTGTTGTTAATAGTATATACTCTTGTAAATAAAAATTCTATAAATGGTTGCAAACAACGTTCCTGATTCATTCCATAGCGCCAGGACCAATTCTGAACAACTCTGTATGGAAAACCCCAAATGCTTTTTTAGACAGACTGATAGTAAGAAAAATGGAGAGTGCCTTTGCTCACACAAATGAAAAGGAAATGGCTTGTATGACTTTGCCCAGTTTTGGAGGCCTTCTGTTTGCTGGGGGGGTTGGTGTTACATAAGATAAGAGCTTCCCGACAAGCAACACAAGAGTAGATCACTGGTCTCCAGTTAATATCATCAATGGCACAGCCTGATTCTCGGAGGAACTTATCTACTGTGCCCACTGAGCATGCTTACCATCAGGGGCGATAACGGCAAGTGTCCTCTCTACTCTCTCCTACTTGGGGAACGAACCAGGGCCCAGGCAGTTGAAATCACAATGAATGAATGTGTATTCACTGTGTGTGTGTGGCGCGCACACACACAGGCTTGCATAAGCATATATTCCAAACAAGTCTTGAGGCCTGGATAAATTTTTACCATTCCTGGAAACATTATTTGGCCAATTACGGAATGAATAGACTTGTAAATCCTATGACATTTTAGCAAATAGATATATTTTGTTTCTAATTTTCTTCCTACTTCACATCCAGAGTATTTCAACAAGAGAAACTAGAATGATACTGATAAACAGGAAATAACCAACTCACAGCAAATAACCTAGGGTCCTGTTTATAGTTCTGTATGCCAATAATTAGTTCATAATTTAAGGGCAATCTGTATCACAGAAGGAAGTTTTACTAGTTCAAAATAATAAATGAGGCTGCACCCTTGCTAATAAAAACAGAGAATGCTGTCCTTGGTTTGGCTGTAATCCTGCCAATAAGTAGCAAAATGGGCTGACTGACCTTTTCAGTCTGAAGATTCATGATGGAATTCCATAAAATCCTAAAACTAAGATAAAATAAAAAGATAAAATATCTGTGCTCCTAAAAAACATTCAGAAGGGTCAATAATTCAAAACCAGGAATGGCAGCCAGGTCAGGATGGCAGCCTTGACAGAAGCAGACAGGGTGCAGATAGTCAGTGAACATGGGTTGAACAGGCGAAGAAGACATTATATTTATACATACATGCATTTGAACATACTGATGTTTATAAATGCACATATATGCATGAGCACACACCTAACAAACAATAGTTAAGCTCAACTGAAATAGGAGAATCACCTGGGGACAAAGCTGTGGTGTGAGTCTAAGGCCATGTAGTGTCCATTGGCAGACACAGGTGTCAGGGTAGCTCTGGGACAAGGGCACAGGCTCTGAAGCCACACTACTGGGTTTTAATCCTGGCTTCTCCACTTACCTTCTGATTGCGGTAACCATAGTAACTACCTCACTGGGTTGTTAGGAGGTTAAAATAAGCTAATCTGCCACAGAACAAGCACTCTGTTAGTAGATCATTATTGTAAACGCAGCTGAAAACTCCAGCTGTGGGCAACTGAAAACACCCTGAAGCAGAAGTCAAGACTCTGAACCCATGAAGGTAAAGATCTTGAGTGGCTCCCTGAAGAAAGCTTTGAGTCAAAACTCTTGGTCCAGTCAGGAGATTTGCCACCAGCAGGAAGCAGACATAGAGGAGACACCCACCTCAGGTCATGGGGAAAGACAACTCTGAAAAGGCAGATCCCTGACCTTGCACCTGGCTCCAGGGCATGGCAGGACTCTGGTACTACCTAAGCTGTAAGAGGTTGAGAAATTAATGCAGAAAACTGTTCATTCAATAAAGACCAAGGGGTCCTGGCAGAAGCTGTCATGAATTCATCCTGGAGACATCTCTACTGTACAGGGTACAGTCAGGTTGAAAATCACATTGAGCACAGAGGAGAACAGATGATAACAAACCCACACCTGGAACCATCCTGGATAACACTTCCAGAGAGAACAAATTACCTACAGACACAGACCCTTCATCAGCAGTAACAGATGCCTGAGGAAAGTGGAATCGAATCCTCAACGTGCTGAGGGGAAATAAATGTCAACATGGAGTCTTACACTTTTACTGCAGACTGAGGGAGAAGCCAAACAGCTGGAAGTACACAAGAACTGCGAGCTCATCACCCACAGACCCAGAGTGCAGGAGACACTAACATTTACAGGAGGCTGAGACACTAGAGTGTGTTCCCTAGAGAGGACAAATTGAGGGCTTCTTCCCAGAGAGGGCTTCTTCTGTGACCCATGCCTGAACCTACAAAACATATCTGAGGAGGCTAAGGGAAGGAGTGGTCATTCCTCCTGTGCTCTGAAGACATCTGTTTTTGAAAGGTGTTTCCCCCAACTGGTCTTTATTCATTTAACCTTAATTTTTAATACTTTAACTGATACTGAAAAGCAGTGGTGGCCAACTCTAACCCCGACACCCAGTTTTGTTCCTTCAGATCTTTGGGCAGTCTCATCTGGTATTTATCTTCCTATATTTAAATAATACTCTGGGCCAGGAGACCTTTGGAAAAATCTATCACCTGCTGGGGAAGGCTAAGGTTGCTTGGCCATTTGCCATGTGACAACCCTTCCTAAAAACTGGCACAGACAGGCTTGGTAAGCTGTTACAATGAAAGACACAGTGCAAGTGCTTAGAACTTAAACCCAATACAATGTGGCCCACTTTGTTTCCAGAATTAACTGATAGGAGTTTCAAGGTTAGAGAATAGTAACAGGAAACATTTCCCAGTATTTTTATATAACTATATCATAAGCACCTATTCATGCTGTATTACTTTATAGCTGTTAAAAAATAGACTATGCCTACCCTGATAATAAGCTGGGTAACATGGAAGCCCGTCAAGTCAGGCTGCTAGGATGGCAGTTCACAATGCCAAAGGACAGGAGCACATGCAAGAGCTTGAATATAGGTGAGGGTTGTGAGGATAGAGGGAAGAAAGTCTCTATCGTTTGCACTTTGGGAGCAAAAAAAAGCAAAAAAAAAAAAAAAAAAAAAGGAAGAAGATGGAAAGCACCACAGGAAAGTGACTTACTTTTATCTGTGTATAAAAAAAAAAAACCACCTTGGTGAATAAACCCCTCGACTAAAAGTCTGTCTCAACGCTATCTAAGGCGTGTATTTATTACCCAATTAAAAATGTAAACAACAAAATAGTAGAAACCAAACAGTAACAACCCCACTACCACCCCTCCTCTAAAAGAAAGATAACAAAGCCAAGCTACTAACTAGATCTAGAAGGAGGAGAATGGGCACGTGGGAGCCTCGAAAAATCAATTAATCTCTGTCTCTGTCTCTGTCTGTCTGTCTGTCTGTCTGTCACTGTAGGAGTTTAGAACGTGACTCCCAATTATGGTAAATACAAGTTTAGTTCTGTTCTTGTACTCACCAATATCTGAGTTGTGCCATAGAGTTTGTTAAATTAGAGGGTAGAGCTTCTACTATTTCTTAAATATGCTCTCTACTGAGGGATTTACTGATTTTATTCCCTTTGTAAAACTTCCTGTCATCTTGTAGTTGCCTTTCATTTGTTTCTTTGTACTTGGTGTGTACTCTCCTCAGAGAGCCCAGCTTATAGACATCTGCTGTTTGCACCTTCCATCTTCCCAGTTCTCCCTGAAGCTACCTTCCTCTCCTCTGGGGCCTGGAGGAACTGATGCAGAGCTGGCTACCTGGAACTCTTCTTTACTCCAGGAACCTGGATAACGGAAGGCAAATCTTAAGAAGCTGCCTGTTTAAAACTGCCATTATTCTACCAGCACACTTGATTGATAGTGGTGAGGTAGAATTCTCAATTGAAATAATTTATTTTCTGCTAAGAATATTTAGGACTTTGTTCCACTCTCTCCCAGAAGTAAGTACCACTACTGAGGAGTCTGCTTTCTGCCTCACCCCCATCCTTTGCATACGACCTACCCTTTATTTCCCTCTCTCTATGGGGCTTCAGCATCTTCTCTTCCTTCTGTCCCAGTGCTCATGAACTTCATGGCATGCCTGTATTTGAGGCCGATTTTATCCTTTGTGCTGGGTGGTTGGCAGGCCCTTTCCATTCAGAGATACATGTGCTTTGATTCTAGGAAATGCATCTGTTATTGCCTGTGTGACAGCTTCCTCACACCTATTTTGTACCCATCAGACACTGAACTACCCAGGCTGAGTCCCAAATTTTCCTTCTATTATTCAATTTCATTATCTGTTTTGACTGTGAGAAAGATTTTTGTTGACTTTCTGTTCTAAGTCTTTGGAAAGTTTTTTTTCTATTATTATTATGATTATTATTATTATTGGCGTGGGAGTGAAGGGATAGGCCAAAGCACCATAATTTTAATTTCTGAGAGCTTTATTCTTATATCTTAAAGGATATTTGCTAAAGCTTTTAAGCATGTTTTAAACTTGTCTATCTTTTACTGTCTACTGCCTGCTAGTTCATTTAACTTTTGTCTTTATTAAGGACTCTGTCCATCATGTACTGTCTGGTGACCTGTGTCGAGCTACATTTTAAAGTGAGTTATTCAAGTGCTCATTAAACATTCTCTGTGAATTGCCAGGGCCTGCTGACTGGTTGCCTCCCACTTGAGCAATCTGAAGGCTACGCAGCTCTCTTTACTGAGAGCCCCATACTCCTGTGCAACAACAGCAGCCTCTGAGTACTCCCTCTGGCCCACAGTCTAGAGCCACCCTTACAGATTCTTATTTGGGGAAGGACAGAAAAGGAGAGATGGAAAAACCAGGTCTCTGACCTTTTGGAAAAATAGGCAGAAATAAGGTGTGAGCACTAGAGGTTAGAAGGCAGACATCAGTACCTACTCACTGCTAGTGGCCTATGGAATGTGCTCTGATCCCTAGTGCAAGTGATATCCTGGTTTTCTTCTATCCTCTTGTCTTAGTCAGGGTTAATATTGCTGTGATAAAACACCATGACCAAAAGTCATGAGGAGGAAAGGGATTTGACTTACATATCCTGAATCCACTGAGGGAAGCCAAGTCAGGAATTCAAACCGGGTGGGAACCTGGAGTAGGAGCTGATGCTTTGGAGGAATGAGGCTTGCTTCTTATGGCTTTCTCAGCCTGCTTTCTTATAGAACCAGGACTGCCAACCCAATACCATCCAAAACTGGCTGGGGCCTCCCCCACCAATCACCGGTTAAGAAAATGTTCTCCAGACTGGCTTACAGTTCAATCTGAAGTAGGCATTTCTCCACTCCTCCTCACTCTCAGATGGCTCTAGCCTGTGTCAAACTGACATAAAACTTAGCCAGCACTCCTGTGTACAGTCCATTGACTTTTTACTTAGTCAGTTTTACAAACACCTTGTATTATGACTGCCCATCCTATGTTTTCCTTAAGCACACTCTATTTCTACTGTATACACATGTATTAGCAGGTCCTGTCACAGTGTGCTTAGTTGCTCCATGAGGGCACAATGACCTGGCTCAGAGCTGCCTCTCTAGAGCTAGTACAGGGTAAGCACTTGGTAGGCAGAAACAATGTCAGATGAGTAAAGGACTGGAGGAAGCACAAAGGGAGATAATAATAATTCAAGCCGAAGCCTGGTGTCTCCAGAGTCAGGAGATAATGCCATGCACTTTGAATTCACTCAGTTAAGTGTCTACTGACTGAGCTTCAAATATTTTAAAGCGCTATTTTTCTCTTATGGCTACATGGACCTTCTGTAATCAGGCATCTCTTTTAACAGGTCAGCAGGCAAAATAAATCACACATAGACCAAACGCATTCTACAGAAACACTTCAGTCTCTGAACAACACATCACTACTTTTTGAACAAAGCAAATCTCTTCTAAATTAAGGACTCATTAAAATAAAACTTAGTAACTTTCTATTTTGCAAATAAAATAAGTATTTTTACTGAGAAATGTTAGTCCAATATACTATTATGGCTAAATGACATAATTGCAGTATATATATGGTGAAAAAATGCAAATAAGGATACCAACTGTTGGGTGTAGCAGTTACTTTTGCTGTCACTGGCAAAACAACAAATTGTGCTTAATAACTCAAGGGAATCTTTATAAAGATGAAAGTCACCACTCACTATGTGTTAATACTAATAGGTTAGATTTATGAAGCACTTATTACTTGCAGTGACTAAGCATTTTAAAAGAGTTTATTCATTTAATTCTCATAAAAATCCAATGAGTCTAATACATTACCCTCACTTTGCAAGTTAGAAACTTAGGCAAAAGAAGATTAAGTGATCTATCTACACAGACATTCTATTTGTCTCAATGAAAATTTTATCTTTAGCACTTTCCTATGCCACTAAAACATTTTCATAAACATTATTAGTGGCTTCATAATACTCCACCGTATACATTTATCATGATTTACTCAACCATTCCCCCACTACTGGGAAACTCTGGTTGCTTCCAGTTTGACTGTAGAAAAGTCTTTAGCCATTTTTTTCATTGTTTTATATGACAGATTCCTAAAAGAGTCAATGGGCCAATAATACTTGTTGGATGACTAAAAATATACAAAACAATATCATTTTGCCTAACAAAAAATCTCTTCATATTCTCATAAAATATGTTCTTATCCCAACAACAAGTGAGTATTCTCCTGTATTTTTTTTGTGGTTTAATTTTTACATTTAACTTGTAAATAAATATTTATTTGTTATTTGTAATAACAATATATATATTAACTTGTAAATATATATTAAATATATGATATTAACACACACACACACACACACACACACACACACACAGACATATACATGAAATTTGTTTTTTGCACAGGAGCTGTATATTTTTTCCCTAAATAGCTAACCAATTTTTCCAAAATCATCAAGTAAATCATTCTTTACCCAATGATTTTTGTTCTCTGTGTGTGTAGTATGTGTATGTATGTACGTAGTATGTGTGCGTATGTATGTGTGTATGTATGTATGTATATGGCATGTATATATTCTCATGTATACATTCCTCCCTTTACCAAACATTTCTGAGCAGGTACTTTCCCCTGGTGATTAATTTACTTTTTTGGGGGGGGGGGAACAGGATCAATAAAATAAGTGCTGTATTTTAATATAATGAATTATTTGTGTAGAAATAGATAAAACATTAAAAATATTGACTGATAACTAGACAAGAAAGAGGAGCTCTATTTAAAGGCAAAATACTGCCAGGAAAACATATATAATGGAAGTGAGATCTACAGACTCCTTTAGTGTTGGTAAAGGAAAGTAGCCAATGAGGAGCGTGAGGAGTCAGAGACAGAAGACGCAGGA
Organism: Mastomys natalensis; assembly: GCA_021653895.1. NCBI lineage: Eukaryota > Metazoa > Chordata > Mammalia > Rodentia > Muridae > Mastomys > Mastomys natalensis. The sequence goes on from JAJTUV010000153.1 coordinate 161,751, forward strand.
AGAAGGGAACAGTTGTGTATTACCCATACTTGACACAGCTGATTACACACCAACTTACTATTCTACTCCAATTTTCAAAGACCATCTCTCAAGTTCTTCATTAGTTACAGTTACCAGATACAGAGTAAACATATCACAATACTGTGTCCATGGGCCTAAGAGGCGCTCTAGAACATCTTAAATTGAATGACAGGCAAGGAAGAGAGGAATAAAATGCTTTAAGTAATGTCTTGGTGTGAGGATTTTCATATTCCTCAGCTGCAGACTAAGACAGGTTCTTTAAAAAGAAGGTCACCTGTGAAGAGCAGGCTGATCAGCAAAGCTGGGAGAACAGCCATAGCAACTCCTGGAGCCATGAGTGCTGCTGGCTCTGATGAAGAAAAGAAACCCCTTGCTTAAGAAAACTAGATTGTAGTCTTTCCTGCCATCTCAATCCAATGTTCACACATTTTCTCAATGTACTCACTGTTTAACTGACCTGCTGATCACACAGCAGGACCTTTCTAGGGTACAGAACATGTCTTTCCAAATATGCTAACCTGCTAGTTATTTTGATCTGTAATATTTGACTCTATTTAGGCACAACTGAAGAATCAGTTATCGGCTTATATCTGTTTATCCCAAACTATGTTTCTAAATGTACCCTAAGACTTTGCTAGGTATCACATTCCCAACTGAGGAAAAAAAAAGAAAAACTTTCAAAAAGCTCAAAAGCTTACATCTAGATTCTTGATGGTCAACTACAACATAAAGAAAAAAAAAGGTTCTCAGCAAAGAAGGAAAAAGGTAGAAGTGCTGTATAAACTGACTTGTGTTTCACTCATCTAAGGAGATATTGTATCTACTATATGTGAGTCTTCACACAAAAAAGAACCTGTTTTTGAAGAAAACATTATCTCTTCTCCAGCAAACAAGAACTCTCTTCCATAGGCAGACACTTTATGGTAGAAAGAGAACCTGAGAGGATGGGACCACATGTGTATAGCAAAGGTCTCTGTAGCTGACTTCCTTTAGAGAGACCCAACAGCAAACAGGCAGTGGCCAGGGAGGTAGTTTGGATACATTTGATCCCTCACAATGAAAAGCCCAAATAAAAAGAGTGCTAAGTCTGAGACGCTGCCTTAATCCAATCAAAGCTCTGAGTAAAGCAGACAAGGCACTGCCAACAGCCTGGGCAGTTCAAACAGTCTTCGCTTGTATTTAAACGTCTGAGAGTACAGAATACACTCATGACAGTCCCTGCCTGTGACACACTCATCATCACCTTGTCTACACATGCTCCTAAAGATGGAAACTCCATTCCCACTTAACAGTACAAGGTTCCTGAACAGAATGTGAGCCACACAGTGGCTTAAATATTTACACTTCTCCTTCCATCTTATTCTTCAAAAAGCAACTCATTACATAAAAATACCACACTGAAAGTCTTGCTGATGGTGACACTGGCTATGTTGCTCCTTAGGATTAAGTGAAAATGAGTGGCTAAATCAATAACCAACTCTCTTTTGTATGTAGTGGTCTCTTTTCTCCATTACTGATTGCTTTTTAGCTTTTGATAACTGAAATCAGTCTGCTCTTACACTGTAAAATTGCATACTACATGTTCTTTTCTTGGGCACTCCCCACTCTTCCATGTATCATTCTAACTCCTACTTGACTTCTCAATGTGGACACTACTTCTTTCCAGTCATTCCTCCTTAACAAGATACACTACTACAATTTTTCACAATGATACTTCCTCTTGCTCAATTACATGTCCCTCCTTTGGGTTCCAAAATCACTCTTTGCATATTACCTTTGCAAGAATTTCATATTATACTCTACTTGTTTGTAAGACATCAGCCCTGTCCATCTTTAAACTGCTCCTAAAGCAAAGATCTTTGCTTATCTGCATTAGACAGTTCCTATCAGTATCTGGTGTTTGACAGGCATTTAAAAGCGTTTGTGAAAGGAGTGAATAGATGCTATGAATACACTCAAATTAGAAACAGAATTATAGAGACATGTCTTTATAAACAATTAATACATCATGCTTAATTCCCTAATCATGCAAAATTCCCTAAGCAGGTATGTCCTTATCTATATTCACTATGATATAAACATTTTCTAAAGAAAACAGATGATATAAAACACCTTACCGGTAAAGTTCCAGGCAGAGATGCATCAAAATAAGAAACCAAAGAATTCGGAGGTGCTGCAAAGCACACTTGAGCTCCAGAGAAGAGTTTAGAGTTGGAGAAATCTGCGCATGAATTTCAAGTCCTACTACAGCTGCCCATTTGTGTTCACTAAAGGAAAGAAAATGGCTAAATGTTACATTTGTCACTATATAAAACTCTTATAAACCTATATTTCAAATAATAATCTTACTTGTGTTTTAAATTAAAATTTCATATGCTTATATTTTAAAATGTGTCATTTATTGGTGAATAAATTAAGTGTACCTTATTAGTTAATAAACACTACATAAATGACTCAGTAAATAATAAAAGCTTATCTTCTCATCATTACTTAGGTTTAACACAAATGCCAGGATTCTAGTTCTAGAGAAATAATGGCTAAAGAATAAATTATCATCCATATTTTGAGTTCATTGTTAACAGCTTGTAGCTAAAGAAGCAGGGTCACACAGATACCAAAGACTACCATGACACGGTATTCCTGAAAACTTGTGAAAAAAGAACAGTAAACCATTAGAGGAAACATTTTTTTCATCCTCCAAGTCACATCCAGTTCTTGAGACCTAAACTTAAAATCTTTCATTTGTTCATACTTGACTGCTAGCAAATCTTAGTAAATGCTATAAAATGCTACACTAATATCTCTTATCTGACCATTCCTACTCTGGTGAGCCAGTACACAGTTCTCTTTGGGGAATTAAAATTCTCTATTCCTATGTATGTTCCTATTCTTCACTTCTCCTCAGCAATTTTCTATATTATACAGATTTTTATTCATGTGCATTCAGTTTTGTTTTAAGCATTTCAATAGATGAAGGAATGAGAAAAATTAATTCCTTCTTTGTAAAATTTGGAAATAAAACTTGCAAGTGAGAGGAGATAAACTAAGAAATTCAGAAATTCTCCATGCTCTAATTACTAATCAAAGTATTTCTGCAGTTTCATTTCATGGAAAGAAAATGGTCTAGTTTATGAACAGAATAGAAACGAGATGCTTTTGGACATTTTTCCTCCTTCTTCACTGAAATGTTAAAAGAGTGCCAACCTCAATAAAACAAAACATTAAAATTTTCCCTTATGTTTCTGTATTTTAAAAGAAGCTTTAAGTCATGTACACTGAAGCAACTAACAGCTGTGCACAATAAGCAATTCTTTACATAACCGGGGAAAGATTTCGTCAGCCGACTACATCCTCCTAGGTCTAGACAAATACGCCCATCATAAAACAAACCACCTTCTGACTAATAAGACCTCTAATAACATCAAGCTCTCCTATCTGGGGCTTTGTACAAAGGCCAATTTCTGTCTTTAAATTGTTGCTAGCCCGTAGTAACGCCAAATGCACGCTACATACATGCCACAGCCTAGTGTCACAGACCCCACACTAGTTAGTAGGACAAAGTATTCCAGTCTTCTGTCTGCGAAGGCGGCTGGAGGAAACGCTATTTTACACTCGCATGTGGTCCAAATATGCCTACTTTAGGACAGATATTTAAGTGTGAAGGTGAAGGTGGCAGGCCTGGTTTTGTGTTTTCATTTAGGTTCAGCTGCTCACATTACACAGGTGACCTCCCTCCAGCACACTAAAACCCTCAGGCTGGCCTGCCGGAGCGATTATCCTCGTTCCGCACTTTCACGAGACAGGCAAAGGTACGAAGAAAATATACCCTTTCCTCGGCTTCTGAGCCGTGTGGAGGGAAGGCTGGGCCACTGAACTCTGTCTCCTAGCCCAGTTGGATGTGGGCCCAGTCTGAGAGCCACTTCGATGGTGGGAACCGCCGTCTATCCAAGCTAAAGCCCAGCGTCTTCCAGGGAAACCCAAGCGCAGCACGGGGGCCGCCATTGCATCGCTGAAGTCCGAATCAGGTGACCAGCCCTCCCTCTGCAGCGAGGCTCCCTGGGAAGCGTAGTTCTGGCAATGCGCCACAACACTTGTAGGCTTGGACCGGAAAACTACTATTCCCGGCAACCCAACTCAAAGGCCGCCGGAAATCTGTTGGGGAGGGGCGGAACCAGAGAAGTGGGAGGGTTTGTGGGTCCGTGTGACTCCTCCTAGCGGGGAGTTGGAGAGCATTGTGGCAGTAGAACTTGAGTGTGTATTGTGTGTGCTTGACAGCTCTTTGAGGGAGAGCCAAAGCTAGGAAGCCTCACCAAGGATTTCAACTCACCTTAAACCCGTGAGTTGAAACAAATGACCCTGACATCACTACAAAGGCTTCCTGGACTCTCCAACGCATTTATTTCTCTGTCTTGCTTGCACACTTCGTACACAAATTTGTGCACTATTTCAACCGATACTTATTTGCATGCGTGCTATACAGACCTAGTTCAATAATTAGGCAACATTGACATACTAGAAAGCAAGACTTTATGGCTGTTATATTTTATAGAATTGACATTTTAGGGAGAGAAACATACAGAAAAACGTTTTGAAAAATAAATTTAAAAAAATCATGTCATATATATATATATATAACTTTTATGTGCTTTTGCTTACCTTTTTTGCCAGCATCTGAAACAATTTCTTATGTTAGAAAGCTTTGATAGAAAAAAGACATCACCTCAATGGGTTTATTTTGTTGTTTGACTTCAGAACTCATCCTGGGCTGGACATATCCCTCAGTGGTACAGCATTTGCCTACCATGTAGAAGGTGCCGGGTTCTACCCTCAGGAAGGCAAAACCAAACAGAGCCTTTCATATCCCTTGTTGAAATTCCAGGTGATTTTTTTTTTTATTTGAAAACTTAGTCTACAATAGTCCTCACTTTCATCATCCAGTTATAACTGTTCACATAGTACCTAACAGCTATCTGTGATTTCAGTGGATCCTTGTCTGGTATTCACCACAGTATTTCCAGAGTACAGAGTAGACATCTCAAGAATATTTGTAATGCAGTGTGGTGAATGTATTTGACAAATGGGGGCTGTTGAGAGAGTATATTCTTTAGAAAAGAGATAACAAATTGAGGTAGTGGTGAAGGATAAAGTAAAACATCTGTTTCCGGGAGATGTGTAAGGTGAGATTGAGGGACCTGATAGAGAGTTGGGGGTAATTTGGGAGTTCTGTCTTATGTGTCTAGTGTAAGGTAAAGAAGCCAGAAAAGGAACCTATTCTTTGTGGAAACTTATGTGCTTAGTTGCCTTGGAGATATCCAAGAGGAGCAATCCAGTGGAAGTCACTGATATCCAATTATAGAGAAAGAAAAGATATGTACTTTCCATATTTCACACTGATGCAATTTCAGTTATTGATCACTAGCCTACAGATTAGGCAGCCACAATCAATGATCTGTTTCCATAATATTTACAAGAAGTTATGGTATTCTGTAATATGGTCCCCCCATTTGGAAAAATGAATTGTAAACTGGGCAGGAGAATAATTCAGTGGTTAAGAGCACTTTCTGCTCTTCCAGGGGACCCGAGTTTGTCTCCCAGCACTTCTGTCCAGTGAGTCACAACTGTCAGTAGTAACTCCAGAAGCTCTGCCACCATCTTTGGCTTTCTGCAGGCACCACCCACAGCACTCCACCAACCATGTCTCTCTCATACATACATATAAAAATAATTTTTTAAAAAGATTGTCATTTACTTTTTCTATATTTCTTTTTTACTTTTTTATCTACCTTCCATGAATAATCTGACTTGCTATAGCAGAAATACTTTCATATAACTAAAGAAGAAAATGAAAGTGAATAAAACACTAAGGTGGAAACATTTCAAAATGTATTTCTAATTAGTTCCTTTCATTCCTTGGGTACTTGATATATGGGTGTCTCTTTTCTGAGTCCCCATGTTTTCTGCATTAGCTGTATATGGGTTTGCTTTTTCTTCTTTAGCTCCCTGAGTGGGTTTCTAGTCAGTAAAGTTGCTTGGGTATGCAATGTGGTTTCACCTTTCATAGGGCTACAGAAGAGAAAGTGAAGACTACTTTCTACCTCACCCCTGGAACATAATTAGGAGACACTTCACTACCTCACAGGGAGTATTAGAAGAGTTCTTGAAACCACTGCAGAGAATGTGAAGACAGCTAAAGAATAGCCTAGTTTTTGTACAAAGTGCACTGCAGTGGAAACCCAGCCTGATTCTAAAGCAGTATTATGCAATCACATGCTCTCGGTCTTCAAAGGCCTCCACCCCGCCACTAGAGGGAGAGAAAATCCTTTGCATATAAATGGATTTGCTTCCTTAAACAAATGGGAACCTTCCAGCTTGGTACATTCTATGTTTAATCATGGCCTCTCAAAGGCCTATAAAAGCTAGTGGTGGAAGTAGGGACTTACCACCCCTTTTCTGGCTTTGTTCTCTATCAAAATTATCTCTCATTTCCAGAAATGCCTGTTGGTCTCTTGGTGGTGTCTAGGAGGGGCACTGTTTTCCAGATATCCCTTGCATTTCAGGGAGGGCAGTTCTACCGAATCTTCTTTCATGAGACCATTTCTTGCCTTCTTCTGAATGCCAAGTATGTACCCGTCAGAACTCTTACTGATAGACAGCTCTCTGGCTGAGAGAGCTATTTTGGATCCACAGCAAGGTGGCTGTCATCTGGAAGACACAGAGATTTCCATTTTCAAGGCACTCAGGAGGTAGCAGGACAGTTTCTAACCGTATTTTTTTCAAAGAATGTGTCTCAGCTCTTCTCTCCCCAACATTATTCAATCAATTTAAAAAAAAAAAAAGATGTTTGAGCCAGAGGTGATTCTCAGTTATAAATGAGACTAGTTAGGAAGTATGTCTTAAGTAACATGGTTGGTTTGGGTTAGTCTTTTTTTCCAAGTCCTGAATGGCCAGAGTTGGAATGGCCTGGTTCACCTCTGCATTTGACTAAACATCTTTAGGTATCTATATAAACACATTGATTTCTGAACACAAATCCCCCCCCCCAATCTAGATTGTGTTTAATTGTGACCTTTCCCATTATCCGCCATTTTTCTAGGGTGCAGTGGAGGAAGTGATATGGAAAAGGCATTTGTGCTAAGATTTGTGACTTCTTCAGCATCATGTGTTACAGTGTAAGGGGAATAATACAAGTGGCACAAAGTTTCTGCTTTTTAAGAAGCAAACAATTTTAATTGCAACATTATCATTCCAAGTAAAATAAAAAAGATAACTTCTGCTATGGTGGCACTGTATCTCAAAATCTATTTGAATATATATGCAAATCTTAAAACTGTGTGAACTAATCTTTTTCTTTAATTAACTACATTTGTCCATGGGAACAAAGGCAATATCCATTGTTGTCTAACAAAACTGGATGGGTGTTGTCACAGTGTTTCTTAGTACAGTAATGAGTTTGATCTCTCTGTTGGCTAATATTTTCTATTGTTTTTTTGGCTATGGAAAGAAGCCCAGTGTTAACATTTCAGCCATGTGGCTAGGAAGGGTTGGTAGTAAAGTTAATTCAAATTCCCTATAAAAAGAAAACAAAATTCATTTATGGTGATGGGCATGTGACAAAAAGTGACAAGATTATCTGCATATAGTAAAAACATTGGAACAAAGGTAGTTCATGTCTTTGAAAAGAACATTCTTTAAACACAAAGCTTCTTCTTAGAAAACCCCACATTTTAAGATCCAGAGATGTGCCACTGGGGAAAAACAAAGACTGGGAATACAGGCCTGCTGAGTAGTTGGAAGAACAGGATTCATTTCTTTTTATTTTTCCATTAAAGTCTTGCTTCTGATAAAACACTGATGTGGAGGGAACAATCACTTTCTCTAGAAGATTGCTGTGGGGCAAAGAAATCTATAACCTTTTTTCATTCCCAATGCAAGGAAATAGAACACCCAGCTCAGGTCCTTTGAGAAGATGAAATGCCAGCTGGGAAGATGAGGCCAGCTCATTGTTATTAGGCCTGGTCTAGGAACTGTAATATTTTTGTGGTCTTCTATCTGATTTCAAGGAATAGCTCGCTGATCTAAAAATACAACTAAACCCTGGAAAGAAACAAGAATAGTGTATCAGCAAAAGTTCTACCTGCATGTATCCCCTTGACTCATCCCTTGCTTGAAGGAATATAATCCTGAACTGCAAGTTCCAAAAGCTAGAAAATGTTAAACTCCATGTTTCTGCGAGCTGTAGTTTGCATGTGATGAAAGCCCTGCAAGGAGCTAAAAAAGCTCTCTATTTTTGTGCTTTGGAATTGAGTATTCTAGCCATCAGAGTTAGAGAGTTTGTGATCATGTGCATGTACACACACACACACATTCTAAGCTCTACTTTCATTCAAAAAATAATGCAAAAATAATAACCAGTGGCTATTCAGTTTCAAAACAGATATTTTTGTATGTCAGCTGGTTCTCTTATTTTGGAGCCGAAGGATGATGATGAATAAATGTATATCGTTAAAGAACCACTCAACGGGAAAGGCTGGGGAGATGGCTCAGTTGGCAAAGTGCTGCCCAACTGAGACCCTCTGCCCAAGCATGAGAGTCTGAGCTTGGAACCCTAGTACCCATGCAAAAAGCTAGGTGCTGTGTTGTGCATCTATAACCCAGAACTGAAGAGACAAACACAGATAGGGGCATCTCTCTCTACAGTTTCAGTAAGAGACTACCCCTCAAAAATTAAGGTGGAAAGTGACTGAAAAGAGGCTCTGTATTGACCTCTGTCAATAACATATATAGTATGTGCACACATGTGCAGGCACAAGCACACACAGCCTCACTGGGACACATGAACTTTGATGAGACCTTTCTCCTAGTGAATCAACTCTTCCTCGATTATCGAGGGGGAAATGCCCCACATTCCACCTGGTGGTGGTACATATAGAAGGGAACAGAACAACTTATCTCACACGTCTTGCCAGATAATTGATGTTATTACTTGTGCATATCTGAACTGGCACCTTTATCTGGGCTGACCTTGAACTAAGAATAAATGAGCTACAATAGGCCTGAAATCTTGGTGGCTGAGCCTTCATGTTCACCACATTTTAATACATAGCTATTGAGAGGCAGCATCATGCTTCAGGGAGAAGTGCTGTATTGGATTAAAACCAAGCAGCAATCAAATGATAGAACTACTGAGATAAATGCAGAGGGAGGGGAAGAAGGGGAAAATATCCCAGTGATTGATGAATTAGGAAGGGATAGAGGAGCACAGAGATTATTTGTGTCTCCTTGGAGCCTGACTCTAGAGTCTGATTCAACAAGATTGAGTGGTGGCCCACCAGTGATTTCAAATTGATGTTGTTCAAACATTTAGATCAGTTTCACAATTAAAAGGTGTTTTCACTCCTCTCCACATATAGTAAAAATGAAAATAAATTGTGTTAAGGATGGACTTAATACTGTAGATTTCAAATGACAAACACAAAGTAAAAAATGTATAAATAGTCACTTTGGCAACAGTAGTCACATTTTAGTCTAATATTTATTTGTATCATTCTGTAAAGCTGTTTTCTTTATTATGGTTGCTGTAGTGTATGGGTGTGATCCCTCTGAAGAATGTCTTACATTGATGTACAGCCATGGGTTTTAAAAGTTTATACAGATTTATTTAATAATTTTATTATCTTTTACCTACCACAGTGGAACTCATACAATCTCAATGTTATCATGGTTTGTGTACCCCAATGTGACACTTCACAATCTGTCAGAGTTGAGTGATCATCACAGATGTCAAAATGCAGAGTGTGGAGTTTAGAAACATTTTGCCTTGCTTAGTTTTCTAGGGAAAGCACTATTTTAGACCACCTCCCTATATGACACTGTAGTGCCTAAAACAGTGGTTCTCTATGACGCTTGCAGCTCCCAGAACAGTGGTCCCCTGTGGCACTTACAGTGCCTTTTGTTGTGTTCTCATCTCAAGGAAGAACGTAAGTATTTTTATGTTGGTATACATTTTCTTTCTTTAAATCTTCTTCTAAAAACTTCTGATAAGCTTATCCAACACAGATGCGTGAATATGTGAAATATCACTTATTTCTGAGTGATAACACCCCTTTATCACATGCATTGTTGCTGTGTGTGTTAACAGGAATTCTTCTTGAAGTTTAAAAAAGAAGTTGGAGTGTGTGCTTTGGTTGGATTTGTATAGCACCATAGAAATCCAATGTTGTGTTTCCTTTTTCTTCTTTGAAAAAATATTGTTACTCATTTTCAATTGTCAAGAAACAGCAAGCTTGGAAGTGGCAATTTTCACTCTGTCTGAAACGTAATTTGGCAAGACAGGCCAAATTACAGAAAATCAATTAGTTTCTGTTACAAGAGTTGAGTGTCTGAGGGCTCTTCTGCCTCTGGTTCCTGCAGCTGATGTCTGCTTCGCTGCAGAGGATTTCTTTGAAGAAAACTACTCAGAATTCTTTTTCTCTTTCTGGGGCAAAAACCTGATTGTATCTGGACACTTAATCCTTGTCAATTAAGATGGAGGCAGAAATAAATTTCTTCCTTGAATTTCTTTCTCTCTTCCTGCGGTTTTATGCCACATGCTGTTAGAAGAGCAGTTAACATTTACTTCCTGAAGCCTGGAATTTCAAAATATTAAAATTCTAAGTCGTATAATCTGTGCCTTTTTATATACAGCGATGACTGCAGTGGTACCAAGCAAGGGCTCTCGTGTCAGCCTGCTCTACACCAACAGCACTTCCCTTTTGATACAAAAATCAGCCAATAATTGGACCAAATATATCTAGGCCCAGTGTTTAGTATTTCTAATGTCACTTTTTATATATTTATATTTGAACATGCCTTTCTGGAAAGATAAATATAGCTCCCCTCCCCAAATTCCTTTTTCCCTTTTCTTTTACTTGAGGATTTTTGTCAAAAATATTTTATTTTATTACTAAATAATTTCTTGTATTACATCCCAAGAGATTTAAATATAGATATCTCTCTCTCTCTCTCTCTCTCTCTCTCTCTCTCTCTCTCTTCTCCCTCCCTCCTTCTTCTCCCTCCCCCCTCTCTCTCTAGATAAGCAATACTAACCACTGATTTAAGATTACTGACTCCTTTTCTCTACTCTAGACCAGGGCAACCATAATCAGAAAAATCCTTAATTAACCTTAACTTGCACTTAAAATAAGGTATGGAAATAAAAGAATTCTTTTAAAGAGTTGTGAAGCAACACAAAACTTGTAGTAAGCAAGTTATAACTCCTGTGTTATGTGGGGCCCATAATTAGCTTTTTATAAATCAAAACACTTTTAAAAATAGTCTCATATGTTGAATTCCAAGCATGGCACTGCTTTTTGTAGAGGAATTTCTGTAAAATGCAAGTTTATTTATAGATTACAAGCGACTCAAAGATGTTCCAATAAAAAAGAAAATGACACTCTGGAGTCTTTGTTCAGGCTGTTTGGGGTTGTCTTGGAATGTTCAATCTACTCCAAGGGATTGGTTTTAATCTTCTGCAGGAAAAGGAATTTCATAAATTGAAATTGTTGGCCAGATGGAATTTCCTGAATAATTTTTTAGTGTTTGGTATTAAATGTAATAATGAAAAAGGGAGTTCTAAGAGTAAACCCGATTAACATTTCATAAAATTTATTGCTCTTAAATATGGCTTATCCTCCATTTTACAGTTGCTACTGGCTGCCCCTGTGGAGAACCTCATTGTACTTTAAAAAATCGAACACGGTCAACTTGTCTCCTTCCTCTCTCCCAGCTCTTCCTTTTCTTTTTGCTGAACTTCTTTTTGAGATTTATACAAATTCATGGAATCCCTACAAAGCCATCAGTGCCATTTTAGGGCATGATTGGTCTCCTTCTTTATGGACCTTGTTAAAAAGGATGTGTTCAATAGTTTAGGGTAGCTCTAATGGACTCTCTTTGTTGTGAAAATTCTTAATCCCGCCTATGGGCATCCACTGGCATATATATTTATAAAATTACTCTTTGTGATTTTTTTTATCTTTTCTTCTTTGCCAATTTCCTATGACAGTTGGAGTTTTCTAGTCTTTCGGAAGCCCAATACATTCATTTGAATTTTCAGGGATTGGAAAATGGAAATTTTGAAAAGAAAATTTGTCCTTCTAGACTGTGAGATTGTTCAAGGACAGTATCTGCATAGCGTCTGTGTCTGTGGCCTTTCTGTTCCGTACAAGTTGTTACAGGTTGTCATCTTTACCCACTGCTCTTGGGAACTGTTTCCCTGTCCTCTGTGCCTCCTCCTCTGCTAGGGATTGCTGAGCTGAACTGCTGCTTAATTCAAGTCTAGCTACATAGCTTGTGTGGTTCAATGCAAAATTAAAATTCAGAATGCTATGAAATGACAGCAGCACAGCAGTGAGCCTCTTCCAAGCATAGGTGCACATATGCAGATGCACAAGTTACAAGCCCAACTCTAGTACCACTCCTCCCCAGCTATGGTTTATAGAGTATGTGGGAAGGGACTCTCAGAACCAGATCAGTCAGAGCCCCTCTCTCATCCTTCTTTATTTGTACCAAAACTAAGGAGCAAAAAGAAAACTTACCTAACTATGTAAAACAGGGGACTTAGTGTGAAGAAAGCCACTGATGTACAGAATACACATCCTTCTGAAGACACAAGAAAGAAACTAAACTGGCCAGCAGGTATGAGCAGGGACCTCAGAGATGAACAATTCAGTATCTAGCATCTTGTCCTTGACAGCCAGTTCTGTGTTGGCAGAACCTGGAACTGTCTTTGGTTGAAACAGCAGAAATACCAAAGTGCTCATGGGCTCTGTTTCCTGCTCTGGTTGCTTTAGTTTTTACCTTCTCCTTTTGCACAGCAACTTTAATAAACAGAGATGCCCCGAAACATTGGCTCTGGAAAGTGTGCCTCAAACTCCAGTGTGGACAGGAATGGAGAGATATATTAATACCTAGTGGGTGGAGCAACTGGCCTGACCAGCTCACCCTGCCCCCATGCTTCAGCTCAGTAAAGGAACACTCCTTTCTTGGGGGTCACTCCTGCTATAGAACTCTGATTCGTTTTTCTTACACTTTCACCTATACTAAAACTCTTTTCTGTTTCACCCTTCCACTGTTTTGTGGGATAAATGACCCAGAAGGACTTGACATGGTGAGACTTTGTTGGCATTTGATTATAGGCATTCTAGCTCCCCAAACTATTGATATCCTGAGGTGAGAAAACCTCTGTTACAATTGAGGACTCTCTAGTTGCCTTCAACAAGAGTCACTCCTTTGCTGTCTAAGACATGTGTAGGAATTTTCCGGAATTTCACTGTCCCCAAATACCATCTAAGATCTTGATAGGCTCGTGGTCTTTCTGCTAACCCATCCCTTGGTATCCACCAGCTTTAAGGCTTGGGGGAGTGGAACACTCTCTACTTCTGAGGCAATAGCCAGATTCCCCAAGATTAGACTCTCTGTAACTGTCCACGTTACAGTCTGTTTACGTTGCAGAAGGATGCTTATTGTTACTTTTCCTCAATTAATACAACAGTCATTTGCTTGGGGCTTAATAGTGTAATGACTGGAGATATAAGGAAAGAAACTGTCCATCCAAAGCTGACCACCAGCTGAAGAAAAAAAAATTTAGAAGTATTCCAGCTACAAAATGCTTTTGAGTTCTTCCCTAGGGGAAAACACATTGAGGCCAAAGCCAAGGCTTCACACCCCTGGGAGTCCCTGTCTCTTTATCCTTTTCCAAACAGTATGAATCTCAAGAATGCTTTAAAAGAGGAGTCAGGAAACACCAATAAGTAAATAAGGATTGGCTCCTGGGGGACCACTTGACAGGCATTCTTCTGGGAGCTCATTGTAAAAGGCAATTTTAGGGCATAGCATAGTTTCCAGAGACTATGATCCTGGTATTTCATGAGGTTTTTTAAATGACCATATTAGATACCATCACACACACACACACACACACACACGAGAGAGAGAGAGAGAGAGAGAGAGAGAGAGAGAGAGAGAGAGAGGGAGAGGGAGAGAGACAGAGACAGAGACAGAGACACAGAGAGAAAGAGAGACAGAGAAAGAGAGAGACAGAGAGAGAGACAGAGAGAAACAGAGAGACAGAGTCAGAGACACAGAGACAGAGAGAGAGAGAGAGAGAGAGAGAGAGAGAGAGAGAGAGAGAGGTGAAACAAACCGCAGATATCCAATACATAAAAATATTAAAGGAGTTTAAAATATATAACAGGAAATTACTTTCTAACTCAATACCTAGAAGCTTAAAGGAAATTTAGGATTCTTTGTGCTATCACAAGTTAATTAATTGATTGATCTGATTTTTTTTAAAAAGCTTTGTTTTTCATTATATATCTGCACGTGTGTCCGTGTGTGTATGTTCATGTGAGTATAGATGTTCAAATGAGGCTGATAGAGGGCAATGGGTTCTGTGAGGCTGCAGTTAAGATCTGCCTGATGTGGGTTCTCTGTGAGAGCATCCAGTTCTCTTAGCTGCTGTGCCTTGTCCTTAGCCTTAATTGATCCGCTGCTTTGAGATGGGGTTTTCTCTAGAGCCTGGGCTGACTTTGAAGTCATCTTGCTCTTGGCTCTACCTCCTGAGTTCTGGGATTACAGACATGTACCACTACACCTGACTTGTATGTTTATTATTATCTTTAAAAGATGTTGCCATGCTTCTCAGCTTGATCTGAAACTGGTAGACTCATGTGATCCTTCTGCCTCAAGTATTTTAAAGTAAACTATACATAATTTCCTAGTTACTGTTCTGTTGCTGGGAAGAGACACCATGACCAAGGAAGCTTATAAAGAAGACATTTAATTGGGGGCTCACTCAAAGTTCAGAGGTAACCCTGAAAATCATGGTGGGATCGTGGAGGCAGGCAGGCAGGCAGGCATGGCACTGTGGCTGTAGCTACGAGTTCACATCTTATTTGAAGACAGAGGCAGAGAGACTGAGTTTTTGAAACCTCAAAGCCCATCTCCAGTGACACACCTTCTCCAACAAGGCCACACCTCCTAATCCTTCCTAAAACGGGAGCCAAACTTTCAAATACATACACCTTTGGGGGCCATTCTCATTTAAACCACCACAAGTAGATAGAAATCAATTCTAAGGAAAAAGAAATGAACAATTCCTCCAATGTACTTGAAATTTAGATACAGAGCAGTTTGCTGCAGTATATCTAAACAACTTTAGCATTCTTAGGAAGATGTTTTTGTAAAATAATCACTTTTCTGTCAACTTAGAGTCAAGGATGCTGGGCTCCTGCACGTGAAAACTGCTAGTTTCACAGCGCGTACCTAGAACCCTTTAGACCTCTCTTTCTCTAGTCCGGGTTGGGTTAATATCCAGACACAGTCTTTGTGCACTGCCTTGGAGGTGAGAAATTGATATGTGACATAATAATGGCTTGCTCTCACTTTAATATCTTCCATCTTTTCAACTGGATACACTTATGCCTTTTATCGCCTAAGTGAAAACAGGATGAAACAAAGGTGAGAAGCATCGGTCCGGAAATGCGAGCAAGCCTGCAAAGATAGCCCCTAAGGAACGGCTCTTTTACACGGGTCTGGAAAGGCCATATGCCTTTCTGGAACTTTCCCAAGACAGTCAGAGGCTCAAAATTATTTCTTCATGGCCATTATGCAGTGTCACATCTTACAAAGCCAAAGGAATAAATTCCAGACATGCAAAACACACATCCCTTCATCCTTTCTAAGGCAGTCTGTCAACGCTGCAGTATTGATGCGCAGATCCAAAAGGGCAGCCAGAGCCTTAAGACTTCCTGCTTCACTGTTCTTACTGGCCAGCCTCCTAGTAGAGTGGAATGAGAAAGCCACAGCCAGGCTTTTGTCCTCTACAGGGCCTTCCCTACGCAGGCACTTTAGGACTAGAAAAATAAATAGAGGAAAGGAAAGGATGTAGGGGAGAGATGTAGTTGGACAAAGGGGGAGAAAGAAGCC
Organism: Mastomys natalensis; assembly: GCA_021653895.1. Classification (NCBI taxonomy): domain Eukaryota; kingdom Metazoa; phylum Chordata; class Mammalia; order Rodentia; family Muridae; genus Mastomys; species Mastomys natalensis. The sequence goes on from JAJTUV010000153.1 coordinate 177,735, forward strand.
ATACATCCAGGGACTCTCTAGGAAAGGCTCTCTAGCACAGAAATCTGACATGGCTGCTTTCTGGCCCTTAACTGGTCAAACACATGCTCCAATGCGTCTCCCTTCTCAACCTTCTTCTCTTTCTCTTCTTCCCTTAGGGTTTGTCCTCCCAGCTGAATGCTTCAGAGTTCTTTCTCTTTCAGAAACACCATGACTCCTGTCAAACCCCAGTTTAAACGTTTCAAAAAGACTCTGAAGCTGTCATCTCTGTAACCGAGATCAACAATCTGTCATGTACTATGGCCTTTCCATTCTTTTGCTGGAGCCCTCCACCTGGAGATCCTGCAGGCACTCTGAAATTAGTATGTCCACGATTTCAGCATCTTCCTTCTGGAAAGCAACACGCCTTCCCTGGACTCTTGTTATATGTTTCTTTGTTGATGATAAGCCATTTCCTGTCATTGCAGTTATATAGACTGAAATTCTTTCTGATTCTTGCTTCTTCTATACCCAGGTAACTAAGTGGAGGTTATACATGTGGCAGGAGCTTGGGGTGGGATTCTGAGTGAAACTCTGGATAGGTTGTATTAAGATGTTGATGTGATGAAATAGTTGACTGGATAGAAGCATAGAAACTGTAGCTCTGGCACTTGGGAGGTGGAGGCAGGAGAATCAAGAGTTTAAGGTCACTCTTAGCTACATAGTAAGTTAAAGGTTAGCCAGGACTACACAAGATCCTATCTCACCTACCCTCCAAAACAAACAAACACTCCACAAAATATACAAGGAATATTAATTACTTATAAGAAATTTTGACACTGGTTGTTTATCCTAATACTCAACTTATTATTCTCATATAAATTGCTTTAGTTTTTCTGTTCTTTGAATTTCCATGTAAATTTTGGAATCAGCTTGTCAAGTCTATAAAAGTAAGTTTCAGGAATTTTGATTGAGACTAGGCTGAATCTATAGATTGATTCAGGGAGAAAAGCTTTCTTAGCAATGTTGAGTCTTCTTTAACTTACTTAGTTCTTCAATTTCTTTCTAAAATGGTTGGTAGTTTTCAGAGTACATGTCTTGTATAGTTTCCTGCATTTATTTGTTAGCACCTTATATTTCTGGTGATACTTAAGTGGAGATACTTTAATTTTTGTCATTGTCTTCTATTAGTATATGGAAATACAATCAATTATTTTGCATGTTGATTTCATTTTCAATGTTGATAAAAATTAATTATTACTTTTATTTTTCTGGCAAATTGCATCAGTTTCTCTACATTTACCATCCTGTTGTTTGAAAACAGAGTTAATTTTGTTTATTCCTCTTGACTCTAGGCACATGTGCCTGTGCAACTTGACCACCCTATTAGGAGCGCTTGGAACTCAAACCCAGAGTCTTTGGTATGCTAGATTGTCACTGTCTCTGCTAAGATAAAACACTCATTTTAATTTTTTCTTAATCTTAAGGGTAAAAGCTATTTCAGTACATTTTGGTCAATTCAATTACCAGATCCGTGTGTGTGTGTGTGTGTGTGTGTGTGTGTGTGTATGTGCGTGTGTCTGTGTGTGTGTGTCTATGTGTCTGTGTGTGTGTGTCTATGTGTCTGTGTGTGTGTGTGCACGTGCATATTTCCATTCATACCATTTTCTCTCAGCTTAAAGGACTTCCTTTAATATTTCTCAGTGACCTGTGCTTTTGCTGAACTATTTGCAAACAGAATTAGCATGTCAAAAAGGTCTTTACTTTGCTTTCATTATTAAATGGTGGTGGCAGAGGGCCTGAGTATAGAATTCTAGGCTAAGAGTTGTATTTTTTCCTGTCTTTAGTTTAAAGACATTGCTCCCATGTCTTCTGACATCCATTGCTTCCGACAAAAAACTTGTTGTATTTCTTATTGTTCTACACATAGAATGCCTTTTATCTTTTGGTTGTCTTAAAGATTTTTTCTCTTTTTTCTGATTTTTTTATTTAAATATTTATTTTTTATTGGATATTTTATTTACATTTCAGGTGTGATCCCCTTTCCCCATCTTCCTCCATCCAGGAACCCCTATCCCATCCCTCTTCCTCCTGCTTCTATGAGAATGTGCCCCCACCCATCCTCCCACTCCCACCTCCTCACCCTCGAATTCCCCCACACTGGGGCATCCATCCTTCACTAGACCAAGGACTTCCTCTCCCACCTATGCCTGACAATGCCATCCTCCCCTACATATACAGTTGGGGCCATGGGTCCCTCCCTATGTTCTCTCAGGCTGGTGGTTTAGACCCTGGAAGCTCTGGTTGGTTGGTATTGTTGCTCTCCCCATGGGGCTACAAACCCTTTCAGCTCCTTCAATCTTCTCTCTCACTCCTCCATTGGGAACCCCATGATCAATTCAATGGTTAGCTATGAGCATCCACCTCTGTATATGTCAGACCCTGGCAGACCTCTAAGGAGACAGCTATATCAGGCTCCTGTCAGCATGCACTTTCTGGCATCCACAACAGTGTCTACCTTTGGTGACTGCACATGGGATGGATACCCAGATGGAACAGTCTCCAGATGACCCCTCCTTCAGTTTCTGTCCCACACTTTGTCTCCATATTTGCTCCCTTGAGTATTTTGTTACTCCTTTTAAGAAAGACCAAAGCACCCACACTTTGGCCTTCCTTCTTCATGAGCTTCATGTGGTCTATGAGTTGTATCTTGGATATTGTGAGCTTTCGGGCTAATATTCAATTATCAGTGAGTGCATACCATGTGTGTTCTTTTTGATTGGGTTACCTCACTCAGAATAATATTTTCTAGTTCTATCCATTTGCCTAAGAATTTCATGAATTCATTGTTTTTAATAGCTGAGTAATATTCCATTGTGTAAATGTACCACATTTTCTGTATCCATTCCTCTGTTGAAGGACATCTGGGTTCTTTCCAGCTTCTGGCTATTATAAATAAGGCTGCTATGAACATAGTGGAGCATATATCCTTGTTATATGTTGGAGCATCTTCTGGGTATGGGCCCAAGAGTGGTATAGCTGGGTCCTCAGGTAATGCTATGTCCAATTTTCTGAGGAACCATCAGACTGATTTCCAGAGTGGTTGTACCAGCATGCAATCCCACCAACAATGGAAGAGTGTTCCTCTTTCTCCACATCCTCGCCAGCATCTGCTATCACTTGAGTTTTTGATCTTAGCCATTCTGATTGATGTGAGGTGGAATCTCAGGGTTGTTTTGATTTGCATTTCCCTGATGACTAAGGATGTTGAATATTTCTTTAGGTGCTTTTCCGCCATTCAAGTTTCCTCAGTTGAGAGTTCTTTGTTTAGCTCTGTACCCCATTTTTAATAGAGTTATTTGGTTGTCTGGAGTCTAATTTCTTGAGTTCTTTGTATATATTGTATATTAGCCCTCTATTGGATGTAGGATTCGTAAAGATTTTTTCCCAATCTTTTGGTTGCCTTTTTGTCCTATTGACAGTGTCCTTTGCTTTACAGAAGCTTTGCAATTTTATGAGGTCCCATTTGTCAATTCTTGATCTTAGAGCATAAGCCATTGGTGTTCTGTTCAGGAACTTTTCCCCTGTGCCCAAGTATTTGAGGCTCTTCCCCACTTTTTCTTCTATTCGTTTCAGTGTATCTGGCTTTATGTGAAGGTCCGTTATCCAGCTGGACTTGAGCTTTGCACAAGGAAATAAGAATGGATCAATTTGCATTCTTCTACATGCTTACCTCCAGATCAACCGGTACCATTTGTTGAAAATGCTGTCCTTTTTCCTCTGGACGGTTTTAGCTTCTTTTTCAAAGATCAAGTGACCATAGGTGTGTGGGTTCATTTCTGGGTCTTCAATTCTATTCCATTGATCTTCCTGTCTGTCTCTGTACCAGTACTGTGAAGTTTTCTTTCTTTCTTTCTTTTTTTTTTTTTTTAATCACTATTGCTCTGTAGTACAGCTTGAGGTTAGGGAGATTGATTTAGCCTTTTGTAACTATGGATGTATTAGTTTTAACAACTATAAAAGAATTTTGGCTATTTTTTCCAAGCAACTTTTAATGAACTCTTCTTCCTTCTCCCCTTTTAGGATCCTAGGCTCACATATATCAATTTTTTTAAAACAGCTTAATTGTGCTTTAAATTATTTTTGAATCAGGGTCTCACTGTGTAGCCTAGGCTGACCCTGAATATGTGGTCCTCTTGCCTCAGCTTACCAAGTACAAGGATTGCAGGAATTGTATGACAATGACTGGCTGCCATTGTTGTTGGGTTTTTTTTTTTTTTTTTTTCAGTTTAACATTTTCAATGTGATTTTATTTGGATAGTTTCTGTTGTTACACATTCAAGTCTTCTAAACTTTTCTTCTACAATGTCTCATCTGCCAAGAGTTCATTCAGGGCATTTTCATGTCAGATATCTTTATCAATAAAGTTTGTGAAGAAAAGAACATCACTCCCCAGGTGTATAACTCGAGTCCTAAAGAAATTTTCCAGAGTGGTACTGAGTGCTATTTGATGTAGTAAGAGTTTTGGTTTCTTCAAAAATTCACTTTTGTTATGTGAATATGCTTTTGTTTTAATCTCAGGTGTGTGATATGGGGCTGCTTCAGTTTGTCCACAACTGATAACTGTGATCACCTCATGCTCTAGGGGAGGGGTGCAATTTTTGCCAGCTACAAATAGTCTATGCTTGGAATTCTGGCGATTCTTGAGAGGGTATAAATGGGAGAGCCCTGAGAGGGCCTGTGGTGGCTGCTGCTCCCCCTGCTTCTGCTGTTGCTGGATTGCTGGTTGGAGATATCTTGATAATAAAGATTAGATTTGCCCCCAAGTCACCTGAGGCCCCTAATCAGCAGGAAGTAGACTAAAGAGGTCTACACCCCCTTTCCTCTCTAACCTTCTTTATCTCCTACCTAGTGTTGGAGGGTTGGAAGGGATTGGAGTGGAGAAAGGTGTAGATATAAGAACCCAATAAAGTAAAGCAAAAAGTACCCCAACAGTTTGAGTCTTTATTTTTAAACTTTAGTTTCTACCCACATTATATTTAGCTTAATAAGCTAGGTAGATTCTTAAGATATATGTAATAGCATTAATTTTAGTTTAGCAGAAACCCTAAACAGAATCTTAAATATATAAGGCCTACTCTCTCGTTAGGGGTGATCAGCCCCATGTTTCTTTATCAGTTCCTGGTGTTACTTAAAACACAGGTTTCTAGTTTTCTCCTTTTCTATTCCCACAATTAACCATAGCCATGTTTGCATTCCAGGCAGAATAAAGACCCTGGTAAAGACCAGAGGCTTGTCCATCCAATAACTGTGCCTCTATCTCTTTGTCCACACGCAGCTGGAAGAACTACTGAACCTTGAGCTTTTTATCCCAGCACACTGCTGTCCTGAAGAAACCTAAGATTTTATTACAAAGGACAAAGGGAAGACTGCTTCTTCATAGTTTCTAAATTCTGTATCTCCTGAACTATTTTCTTTTCACCACCCTCAAGAGCTGTGGCTCTCAGCCTTCCCAATGCTGCAACCCTTTAAAACAGTTTCTTTGATGTTGTAGTGACCCCAACCATAAACTTATTTTTGCTGCTACTTCATAACTGCAATTTTGCTACTGTTATGAATCATAATATAAATCTGATGTGCACGAGATCTGATGTGTGACCCTGTGATGTGTGACCCGTGAAAGGGTTGAGAAGCGCTGTCCTAGAGTCACGAAGCTTCACCTCTGGTTGCTTCTCTACTCACACAGCAGCAACATTCCTTTATAAATAATGTCTACTTATTTTACTATGGGAAATGAAGATTTTTTTACTACTTGTGTTTGCCTATATGCTTCTCTCCTCCCCACTTTTCTTCCAACATAATTATGCCATAATTTTACTCAATCAATATTTAATGCTTATATTATTATGTGCATGTTACTATTATTCAAAGTTGATCCATATGGTGTATTGTAATTATGTACCACTTACATTTAAAAAAAAAACATTTAAACCTTCTACCTACTCCTCTTCTTTGGCCTTGAGCTTCTAATCTCCCTGCCTACAATTCTCAAAAGCTAGGATAACAGGCACATACTATCATATTTAGCTTGTATTTATGATAAAATTTTATTGAATTATTTTTATGTTTGCTTAGAGATCTTATTTCTAAACTTTTAAATATTATTTTAAATAATAATAATATTATTATTTTATATGTACATGATTGGGGGTGGGGTGTGTCATAGCACATTTAGAGGGCAGAGGGCAGGGGGCAGAGGGCAGAGGGCAGGGGGCAGAGGGCAGAGGGCAAAGGGCAGTCGTCTGGTGTTCCACCTCACCATAGATTCCAGGGACTTAGGGTGGTTGAGCCCCTTCTGCAGAACTTGACTCTGAATATTGCTATTATGTTTTGTTTTAACAGCATTTCAGGCAGTGATGATGGTAAACATGTAAGTTCAGCCCTCTGTGTTTAACAATCTTCTATTGTCTTTTCAGGTGTCTCCACTACAGACTTACCACCCATCACATTTTCTTCTCCATGTTTACCAAAAGGAGAAACAAAGACAAGTAGATGAGAACAGAGCAGGTGCAGGTCCAGGTGCAGGTCCAGGTGCAGGTCCAGGTGCAGGACCAGGTGCAGGGCCAGGTGCAGGGCCACGTGCAGGGCCAGGTGCAGGCTCCGTGGACACATTTACCCTTTGCTTATTGTGAGGTTCATTTATTTCAGAAGACAGGGACAATAATGCCTACTCTCTGTAGCTGAAGGTTGTTGCAATGAACAGATGAGGGTATGCAAATGAACACTAATGGAAAGATAAATGTCAGCACATGAGTCTAAAAATTAAAATTCTCAGAAAGCAATGGGCTGGAGAGATGCCTCAGCAGTTAAGAGCACTGGCTGCTGCTCTTCCAAAGGTCCTGAGTTCAATTCCCAGCAAGCACAAGGTGGCTCATAACCATCTGTAATGAGCTCTGGTGCCCTCTTCTGGGCTGCAGGCAAAACACTGTATATACAACTATATCTTTTAAAAACATTTTCAGAGAGGGACAGAGACCCTCCTGATGAATGCTTCATTTGAACTTCTTGTTTCTGCTTTTGATCAAAGGAAACAAAATAAAGCAAGAATCAGGTGAGATTAAGAAAAACAGTGGAAAGGAAGGTCACAAAGTAGCTCTAGGCAGTGGGGTGGAGCCTTTTAGGCTGATGGCTGACAGGCAGGAGGCAGGATTTGCACCCTGACACTGGGACTTACCAGGCTATCTATCTATAAATGTACTTGTCTGCAATGAGGAAAAAAAAATATCTATTTTCAGTGTTTCTATAAGAAATAGACTTATAGGTGTTGGGAAATGGCTCAGTAGGTAAAAATGCTTGCCATGCAAACATAAGAGCCTGAGATCAAATTGACAGCACTCAGGAAAAAGCCAGATGTGATGGTACATGCCCACGATTCCAGAACTGGGGAGGAAGAGACAGGCAGATCCCTGGGATTACTGACAGCCAATCTAGCCAATCAATGAGCTCCAGGTTCAGTGAGAGACCCTGTCTCAAAAAAAAAAATCAGGTGAACAATTGAGGGAGACACAATGTTGACCTTTCACTCCACCTGCACACAGATGAACACACACACACCCAAACACACACACACCACAAATCTAAAAATAAAACAAAAGAAAGAGACTTAAAGTGATTAAAAAAAAGTTTTGTCACACAGCCAGCATTCAACAAATGGTAGTAATGATGAGTGGTTAGGACTTGTGTCTCAGGAGCTGCCTGTCTGGGTTCTAGCTCATCCTATCATTTATGAGTCATGTGATTCAAAGGCAAATCACTCAAACTCTCTGGGCTCGTTTCCTCTTCTGTAAGATGATATAGTAACAGTAGCCACCTCAGAGGGCAGTTATGAATACTAAATATGCCACTCAATAGAAAAGTGTGTAGAATGGAGCCTGGCACATAAGCCCAATAAACGTCAGTTGATTGTTATTAGCTATGAAATGACAAGGCAGCTATCTCAACCGTGCACCAAGTTCTCGTGTGGGGTACAAATAAAGCTTCAATTTAATCTTTGTCCTTTGTGTCTGCTCAGGCATCTATAACAAGGTCTCTTAGACTAGGTAGTTTACAAACAAGGTAATTCTATTATTCATAGTTCTAGAAGCTTGGAAGTCCAAGACTGTGGAACCAGTAGATCTAGTGACTGGTGAGGGCCAGTTTCTCACCAATGGTGCCTTCTATGACTTCTCAGAATATAGAAAAGCAGATGAGCTCCCAGGTCCCTTTAATACAGGGAAGGATACAGGGAATGACTACATTTGAGTGGTCTAAATTCTCATGACCTCTCTTAATCTCTCTTAAGTGCTCATAATCTCTTAGCAGAGATTAGACTTCATGTAATTTAGGGTAAGGAAACACAGATATTGAAACCATAGCATGTATTCAATAGATTTGTACACAATAACAACACAGATTATTATTCTTGATACCAGGTGGCTTATTTTCTGAAAGACCTTCAGTCCCAAGACTGTAGGTGTTATGAAATATAATGCAGCAAGGAGGTACCTTTGGTGGGCCCATGCCAAGATGTGCCCCTGAGTAATTATGTCAGGCAACAGATCTGATGTAAAAGAGATCCACTCGGGGAGGGGAGAGGGGAGAGGCCCTGGGGAAGGGGTAGAGGCAGGCAAGTGAATTATAGACAAACAGGCAGACAGGAACAAGTACGAGGACAGAGAAAGGGAGACACAGAGAGGGGGCACACCTTAAGAACAAGAGAGGGAACACCGAGGACAGAGAGAGCTAAAGTGGCAGATGGGTCCTTTGTACCACAGCACACACGTATCACACCTAGCAGTGGCCTCAAATCATGATGTTTAAGCTAGGTCCCAGAGAGCAGGCCAATGAAATCACCTATATGCTAACAATAGGTCTTTAAGCCAAGAGTAAAGGGGCATTTGAAGACATTCCGTATTGTGGTAACTAGTTTTATGTCAACCTGTCACAAGCACAAGTCATCTGAGAGGGAGGAACTTCAATTAAGAAAATGCCTCTATAAGACTGGGCTGTAGGCAAGCTTTAGAGCATTGTCTTAGTTAGTGATTAATGGTGAGGGGTCCAGCCTAGCCCATTGTAGGTGGGGCCATCCCTCTGCTGGTGGTCCTGGGTTCTATAAGAAAGCATACCGAGCAAGCCATGATGAACAAGCCAGTAGACTTCCTGATCCTTGCAAAGACAGAGAGAGAGAGAGAGAGAGAGAGAGAGACAGAGAGAGAGAGAGAGAGAGAGAGAGAGAGAGAGAGAGAGAGAGAAAGAAAGCAAGCCTGGCATGGACTCCTGAAACTTCAAAGCCCACTCCAAGTGGGCCACATCTCCCAATCCTTTTTGAACTGTTCACCAACTGGGGACCAAGCATGCAACCATGTGCGCCTATGAGGGCCATGCTCATTCAAACCCCCACATTCTGCTCCCTCGCCCTACATAGGCTTGAAGACATATGATAAAATAAAATATATTCAGTCTAACTTCAAAAGTCCCCATACTGCTTCCCAGTCTCAAGACTGCCTAAAAATCCAATGTCTTTTCTGAGATTCAAGGCAGTCTCTTAACTATAATCTCCAATAAAACCAAAATGAATAAGCAGGTCACATACTTCCAACCTATAATGGCACAGAATATACATTACCATTCCAAAATGGAGGAAAGGAGAGTGTAGTATAGAAATATTGGACCAAAACAAGACCAAATCCCAGCAGATCAAACCCCAGATTCTGCACCTTCATGTCTGATGCCACAGTTCTCTTCAGATCTCCAACTCCTTTCAGTTTTGTTGACTGCAGAATATTTGTCTCTCTTTGGCTGGTTCCATACCCTGTTAACTACTTACCTTGGCTGGTATCACACAGCTCTGGCATCTCAACATCTTGGGTTCTCCAGTGCAAACTAGGCTTCACCATCACAGCTACACCTTTCTGGGTCTCCATTCAGGGACTCCTCTGTCACATGCTTGGCCTAAGAGACTTTCCTTAACCCCAGAGGAAAATTCCACAGCCCCTTTCCTGTATTCTTCTTAGCTCTAGTTCAGAACCACATGCATAGTGGTTTTGCCAAGTTTTTCTGCTTGGTGGTGCTAGAACCTGGCCCCTCCTTGAATTACATTTGCATAAGCTTTCTCTCATTGTGTAGGTCTAGGAAACCCCTCAGCCTTTTCCTTTCACAGGTTTCAGGATTAACTGGGTTAGGGTCTTGCTCTGAGGATATCATTCCCTTTATTTCATTTAGCATCAACCTTTTCTTTAAGCTTCTCATCATCTTGAACCCAAGACTTGGCTTCAACACTATATCTCATAGTGCTTCTATTCTATTCAACCTGTACATTTTTTATTTGTCTTTGCCGCATTTGCGTCTTTTCATTGTCAATAAGGGTGACTACTACTGTGACACAGTCAATACTAGGCTGCCTTGAAATCTCCATTGCCAATGCCATTAATCCAAAAACCCTTCAATTTGGCTTCAGACAGATTTTTAGAATAAGGGCAAGAAAAGCAGTCACATTTTGTTTAAGTCAAAATATCATAAGACTGGTCTAAAGTCCATTTATTAATATTCTTCCCTTCTGAACTTGCAACCACTTTTTAAATCCCAAGTCTCAAAATCTTCCATATTTCAGCAATGAACAGTGTGATCAGGGTTTTAAGAGTAATACCCCACTCCTGGTAGCAACTTCTGTCTTAATGTTCTATTTCTGTGAAGAGAAAGCATGACCAAGGCAACTCATGGAAGAAAACACTTAATTGGGGACTTGCTTACAGGTTCAGAGAGGTAGACCCTCATCATCATGATGGGGAGTGTGGTGGCAGGCAGGGAGGCATGGTGCTAGAGAAGTAGCTGAGTGTGCACATCCTAACCTGCAGGCAGAGAAAGAGAGAGAGAGAGAGAGAGAGAGAGAGAGAGAGAAAGCAACTGGGGACCAAACATACAAACATATATAGGGGCATTCTCATTCAAACCACCACAGACTCAGAAACCATTACCTTACCATTAGCTGTAAAAATGAATATGTATAATAGGTATTGAACTTTGAAGTCACCCTGTCTTTAAATAGCTGTAAACCAGGTGCCTACTCCCATCTAACACCCAGGTTATCTAGAGACACCAGTTAAGCTTCTCAGCAGCCTGGATTCTCTACCCCATCTTATGATCAGCACTCAGCTATCTGTACCTCAGGACTGACAGCTTTGTATCCTACCATGGTTCCCAGAGATTGAGAGGGCAGCAGTGCCCACATACTCTATGAGTAATTGTTGAAAGAATAACCTACTGATCAGTGTGGGAGGGGGCAGAACAGTGAATGTGCCTGTCTTCATATGGTATCACACATCATGTAATACAAATATACTATCTAGTTCAGCATGGTTTCTTCCCTCCCACACTCTCCCTGCGATGACTTAGTGTTTATTTCTCTTCTGAGAACTTTTCGAAGGTGTGGAATAATTTTCATCATTGGTTATATGTGGAGTGGAAAAGTGAACACACTCATCCATTCGACAGATATTTGCTGAGTCGTAAGCAATGCTGTGGAGTTGTAGGAGAGCTTGAGACAGATGTGCTCTGTGATCCCACGGAGCTTCCTTTTTAAGAGTGAGACAACAGATAGCTTCAGAAGAGAAGCTGAATAATGAGATCCCAGAGATCAAGTACAATAAACCCTCATGAATCTCCTATGCAAATGTCCATGGCACTTCCCTGTAAGGAAAAAGCAGTGTTGTCTTGTGTCCCTGAGTTTCATCTCTGTGCAGAAGGTCCCTACAGAGGGAAGGATGGATCCAGACTAACCTGAAATGATCCAGTCTGCCAATGCTTGAGGAGCAGCAGCACAGCTTAACTGCTTTAGCTTGGCCTGCAATTTTCTGGAGGTGACAGGACATGGCACTCCCCAGGTTCTTTAACTGATGGCTTTACAGGAGGTTCACAGCAAATCTGTGCCCTGTGATTGGAAGTTTAAGGTATAAATCTCAGAGTGTTTGAAGTTAAAAAGAAAATTTCCATTCTTCTACTACCTTTCTTTTCTTTCACTTTTTACACTAAGTAGGAAAGTGTTGCTTCCAGAAATGACCCACAGTAAGCCCATCTCTCCCTGTAAGGAGAAAACTAAAAGCTGCACTGCCTGAGTTTCGACAGTGGAAGCCTGTTGTACTTGTAAAATATGTGTATATACAGGAAAATTCTTTTTTAATAATATAATAAATGTACTTTTTTATATGCCTAAATAATAAAAGAAAAACAAACTTAATTGGTTTAAATCAAATGTGTCCCTTGATATCTCCCATGGAGATAATTCTACAAAAACAAAGGTTGCGTTTGGATTTCAGCATAATGTGTGTTGTCCAAAGGCAGAAATTGATCTTTAGTACACGTGCATGTGTTCTGCATCCACATGTTAGGTTTCTGTGTATGGCTGTGATTTCTGTATTTCTACCGATAGCCTGGGATGGAGGTGGGTGTTGAGAACTAAGCTGACTGGCAGAAGCTGTGTGGGGAGAGGAAAGGGTTAAGAGTAACCATGTTCTCATACCTCCTTGGTAAAAGGTCTCCATGAATACGACTGGAAAAACTTACATTTTAGGAATTCCCATGGTGGTAACTTCCAGTCCTCTGTGATTGTACCATGTAAGTCAGAAAAGGGGCAAATAGCAAGTGTCCTTTGCTTCTCTGCTTGGCTTTGTTCATGAGCCTTGTTCTATAGACATCTGATGCAGAAATAATGAAAGTGTGATAATAACTTTCTCATCAGTATGACCAAATACGTGGTGTAAAGGAGGAAGGCTTTACCATGATGTAAAGTGTCACAGTCCTCCATGGTGGGGAGGGCACAGCAAAGTAGAAATGCTCAGAGTGTAGAGCGGGGGTGGGGGCAGGGTGTGGTTATATTTACTTCATGATAGATAAGAGGTAAGAGAGAGTTTCAAAATAATGCCCCTGCCTAGTAATCTGCTTCTTCCAGGTAGGGCCTACCTCCTTAAGGTTACACTGTGTCTCCAAAATAATGTCATCAACTATAAGTTAAGCATTCAGCACATGAGCTTGTGGGTGACATAATCAAACCATAACATAGCCATCTTCTTCATCTTTAAAACTAAGCTTCAGAATCCTAGAGTGGGAAGCACGGACACTGGGGGCTGGGGGAGGGTGTCCCTTCAAATTTGTATTAAGTCTAATTTTGTAAAGTGAAATGATCAAAACAAATTACATATTTATTCTAGGCACCCATGGAAATGGTGAGGGTAAATTATTCCAAAGCAATTACTCTTCAGAAAAGAGTTATTATTCAATTTCTACTCTTGCTCCTAATGTTTCACTTATATTTATATCCATAATGCTATCAGGACACATTAATCCAAGCAAGACACCAGCCAAGAATCTTAGCTATCATTTATGCTTAGTATGCCTTTCTACATGCATTTACAACACCGAGTAAAGCACATACACGCACACAGACAAACAGACCCACAGTCGCATGCTCTTCCCTTGGCCACAGCAGAGCCATTTGTGACCGGCTAATTCCTGGTAGATAGTCAATTCGTTTCACAGCTTAGCTATTCATCGTCAGACAGGGAGTCTGTGTTCCCACTCCCCCATGCACTTCCAGTTTGCAGAATGGTGCCAGACTGGCATCTTGTCTTGTGACTTGATAACAGATTCCATTAATAGTGCATCCAGGGGCACTGACATCCAGTCCTGCTCAGCTGGGGGCATCTGGAAATTAGTGCCAGCCTGGAGATCTGCAAGGGCCATGGTGCCAGTGCCAGGTCATACATAGAGGCTGACTGTGATGCACGCCCTCTGTATGCACAAGGAATTGCAAAGGGGAGCTTTGAAATGAAATGAAAAAAAAAAAAAGATGAGGGAAGATATTGGGTCCAGACCTTCTTGATATTTGCCATCCCATTTTGTGAACTCTGTGGTGAAACAAAACCACCGTTGTTTGCGCTAGGTTGGGCTGAAGCCTTGTTCAGTGGTCTATTTATTCCCCAGCACATTGCCGAGGCCCGGTGATTGTCATTATCATTATTAATGATGGTAATCATTGACAACATGGTAAACAACTTGAAAAGATCTGGCTTCCTGAAGGAAAAAAAAATGTAAGTCACTGTAAGAATGACTCTTTTACATGGGAATAAATAGCATTTGTGTCTCAGTACTTTAAATTATGTCTTTGCTTGCTGAGGCTGGAGGGCATAGGGCTCAGTTTTAAACTCCAATAAATGAACAAATGGATTAGCATTAGGCAAAGGGTGCATGTTGATTAAAACTGGCCATTTGGACTTTGGGCCCATCATTACACATAGCCTTCTTGTTTTCTGCCCGTGGTCATTCATTCCTGTATCTGCAGAGCTGGCCCTTCCCAGAAGAAGAGAGAATCACTTGCTAGTGCTGGGATTTTAGGTCATGACAACTAAAATAGCTCTTTCTGCACCAAATCCCCTTCACTAAAGCTGAAAATGTAAATATAAGGAAAGCAAGGGCAGAGAGGATCTGGAAACCCTTGACCCTGCCAGCCAGTTTCTCTATCGCACATTCCAACAATATGAAAGCCAGGACTGGATCACCACTCTCTGAAATTACTATTCCACAACACGTACCAAAGATACTGCTCCATAGTCTCCTTGTGTCTCTTTGACCTGTATCAGGCAACATTTCTTCATGTAGCAAATGTGTTTACCTTGGTAACACACATTTATAGTTGTTAAATAATTTCAATTAAACTGGGACTAAGGCTAAAAAATATTGTTCAACAATGAAAAACAATTGCTCAAGGTTTTTCCCCCCACCTTCTCTCTTTCTGTGGCTTACAGTGCTGTCTAATACTGGGAGAAAAACTCAGACATGATCTATGGAGCTTGATGCATATTGCTTTTTGAAGTGATTTGACATGAATGTATTTGTGCAACTGAACTCATTTGTTTTAAGAGATGGCAGCCTTAGATTTTGCGTAGAAAAATCCTTTAGCATTCTAAATATTCATCCTCCAGGGTCTGCATTTGGTTTTGGAACTTGGTAGAAAAAAGATATGAATCCATGTCAACTGAGAACACCCTTCTTGAAAAATCAGCTCAGTAAGACAGAGTCATCGCGGTGAAGGCAATAATAACAAAGATAATACAGTCTCCTTAGAAAGCAGATTGAGCGTTTCCAGGCCCCTATTTGTGTGGGACACCAGTGGCTGCACCACATTGACACTCTGTGTATTCACTTTGCTCCCCCATGGCTCATTTCCCACGGCTGCTGCTTCTTCTTCTTCTTCTTCTTCTTCTTCTTCTTCTTCTTCTCCTCCTCCTCCTCCTCCTCCTCCTCCTCCTCCTCCTCCTCCTCCTCCTCTCCTCCTCCTCCTCCTCCTCCTCCTCCTCCTCCTCCTCTTCTTCTTCCTTTTAATGCCCTAAAAGCATCTCTCACACATGGAGAACACTGTGCCCTGTTTTCAAGCCTTGACATTGATCTTTCATCTTAGACAGCTATGCAACTGGAAAACTTCCTCTCCTGCACTTTGAGATTGAGATTCATCTTTGTCAGCCACATGCCTATCTCCTTCTAAGGCCTTCTAAGCATAGATTTTGATGACAGTGTGCATGAGATATTTTCTCTAGGGCTCAGCTTTGTTTTGGCAAAGCTTGCCACTTCTGAGCAGCTATTGCCTCTAACCACTTCTGAACCACTCCACGGAGAAAAGAGCATGCCACTGTCTAGGCAAGGAGCCTTCCCTGCGCTGTGGGAATGCCATGTTGAAGCCCCTCTTACAAAGTATTTGCAGTTCCTGAGAGTTACCACTTTAAAAAAAAGTGATCATCTTAGTTACTTTTCTATGCCATGATAAAACACCATGACCAAAGCAGCTTTTAAAGCAAGAGTTCATGAGGGCTTGCTTACAGCTCTGGAGGGTTAGAGACTATGTCCATCATGATGAGGAGCCCAGCAACTGACAGGCAGGCCCGGCACTGCAGCAATAGCTGAGTCAAAGTCCACACCCAGTGACATACCCCTCCAACAAGGCCATGCCTCCAAATCCTCCCTAAAAAGTTCCATGAACTGCAGATCAAGCATTACAATATGTGAACCTACGGGTGGGGGTATTTTTATTAAAGCCATCTTGGTGACATAAAAGGGTAACCAAAAAATGACAAATTGGTTCCTACGAAGATTTTGAGGGGAACTCTGTTGCAGGTCTCTTTCCAGGATCCTGCTGGTGGCCAAAAAATTTTGGTATCTATTTTCTTAGGGCAATATGGGTCAGTTAACTGTCTATTACTGTGACTAAACATCTGAGATAATCAATGTACAGAGAGAAAGGTTTATACAGGCACATAGTGTTGGGGGTTCAGTCCATGGCCAGCTACCACGTGGAGGGAAAAGGGGGTGGAGAAAGGTTACATCAGCAGAGAAGCAAAAGGAAAGGAAAGATGTGTGTGTGTGTATGTGTGTGTGTGTGTCAGGTGTGGGGTATGATGTTTCTTTTGATAGCAAATCCCTAGTGACTTAATTTATTCTTCCTACCACTCAACAGTGCCATATTCTGGGGAGCAAATCTAAACACAAGCCTTTGGGGGATAGTCAAGAGTTAAACATATCATAGACTATGACTCCAATCTGTGTCACTTCTTTTACATAGAAAGTATTGTCCCCTGTGTCTTGTCTATGTCCCATACCTCTTTATGTATCAGGACAGCAGTCACAGTGGGTTTGACTTCTCTCAGAACAGTATGACATCATTCAACTTGACTCCATTTGCAAAGACCCTATTTCCAACTAAAGCACATTCTCAGCTATGGGACATCAGTGCTTTCGGAGGGTGGTAGGAAACAATTCATTTCACAATACTATAAGCAGTCTTCACACTATCTCTTTTCCCACTTCACTGGGCACTGAGGATAGTTCTGTGTCTGTTCTCTAAATCCCAGCACCAGAGACATTATAGTGCTCAATACACATCTAACCACGAAATAAACTCTACATGTTCATAATGACTAGGTCATAGTTTGTTGGCAGTGAATAGAAAGACACCTAATTCAGTTATTCTGTGGAATTGTCAAATGGGATGGGTAGAAATAATACAACTGCACTGTGTAAAACTTGTTTCAATATTTCAGTAAACCTGGTAGGCATGTATGTCCAAGGAAAAGATTCACAGTCTTAAAAAATGCTGTAGAACTTCTTTGCAGTCAACTCAGAATTTATATTTAGTAATACCAGAGAGAGGCTCAGCAAAACTCTTCTTGGGGCATCCCCGTGTGGCATTGCAGGGTCAACTTGAAGGATCAGAGTCCTCGGGTGGGCAGGGTCTTCTGGAGTCCTGAGCAGATGGGGCACATTAGCTCTCAGTGTTGCTATCGCTGTCCTCATTAATTAAGCGCAGCAGCCGGGGCTGGTCCTCTGTGCCCTCTCTCTTCTCCTCCCTGTCCCCTTGATCTTCCCAGGAGTTTCCTCTGTACCACATATTCCAGGAGTCTCAAGCCTCCCTGGCTCTTCTGTCTAAGGGGGAAAGGAGTAGCTTCTCACAGCAGAGGAACACCATTATTGGCCCTTAATAAAGTGGATATTAGAGTAATTTGGAAAATCCTCTCAGTGAAAATGCCTGGCTTGTAAAACTATTGTTTTACTGCATAATCCTATTTGGCACATCAGACCCTAGTGCCAGCCTCCTGCTTTTTCTACAACTTCAACTTTTAATCTCCTCCTAAGCAGATGGACACCTTGGGCCTACTCATACAAACCGAACGGGAGAAACAGATTAAGTAGTGGGGGGGGGGAGCACTTCCAATTTGCTGAGTAATTACAAGTTACTCAGTGACAAATGCCAAAGACAGACTAGACTGGGTGAGGAGACAGCAGGAGGGATCTGGGGGCAATTTCAGAAGCACTTCCGAGCCCACCCAATGACCCAGGAGGTGGGAGAAGACTTAGGTAAGTGCTCCAAAGGAGCATTTTGTCATCAGCATCAAATTATGGACACATTCTAGTGCCACTTTGGGCGGTTATTAATTTAACTTTACTCTGAAAATGTTCCCACTTTTTCAGATGGACAATCATTCTCTAAGAGATTTAATTTGGGGTAAGCTTGGGGTACTCTTGGAAATTTATTTTTTAAGTTATTAAGTTTTTTTAGATTTAATTATTTTATGTATATGAGTACTACAATATCACTGTCTTCAGGCACACAAGAGGGCATCAGAGCCCATAACAGATGGTTGTGAGCCACCGTGTGGTTGCTGGGAGTTGAACTCAACCTCTGGAAAAGCAGTCAGTGCTCTTAACATCCAGTCCCAACTCTCAGAAACTTTTATCTACTGGTTTTGTTCTCTGTGTTTAAAAGAGCCATGGTTTCTACTGTAGAACCCGGAGGATAAAAGAGGAAGAACCAGAGTCTTCTGTGATGCTGTAACTAATGGTCAGCATGTGAGCCCACACAATTCATTTTTATATGTGTGGTGTGTGTGTGTATGTATATATTCGAGTGTCGGTGTTAAATGTGTGAGTGTGTATGTGTGTAAGAATGTGTGTATGTATGTGTGTGAGGGTGTATGTGAGAGTGTGTGAATTGTGTGTGTGTGTGTATGTATGTGTGTAAGTGTGTGAGTGTATATGTATGTGTGTGAGAGTGTGTTATGAGTGTGTATGAGTATGTATGTATGTATGTGTGAAAGAGTGTATGTGTGTGTGTGCTCCATACATGAATTGGTAGCTATGAAGGTTAGAAGAGAGTGTCAGATCCCCTGGAGCTGGAGTTACATGTAGTTGTCAGCTATCTAATGTTGGTGCTAGGAATTGAACTCATGTCCTCTGAAAGAGCAGCAACCACTCCTAACCACTGAACCATCTCTTCTGCTCCGTAATCCCTCAAAGTTCAGCACATTAGTAAGCAGAGTATTTTTTGCATATCAGAATAGAAGAAACTAGGAGAGTCTTAGACACAACCGTATTTCTCGTGTCTCTGCTTTCTTTATCCCTACTAAGTTGGTCATAGAAACTAGAATTTCTCTCCCCAAAGCAAGTCATAAAATCTGGAAAGGTTACTCTCTGATCTCTGTCAGAGATCCTGCAGATCTGTCAGAGGGCCTCTCTTCAGAGGCCCTGAATTGTCCTTCCTCATACATAGGGTGTAGGAATGACTTACAGAGACCAAGAAAAGGGTATGAACAGTGAGCCTTGAAGAGAGTCTCCACATGCCCAGTTTATTATCAGTAGGGCATATTTCTGTCCAATTATGTTTCTCTACAACCAAGTGTTTCATCAGACTTAACACAAAAATGCAGCTTTCCCTGGGCCTTTCAGTTTTAATTTTTGGAGACTCTCAGGTCACATAAAACTTCAAGAACATTTGTTCAGCTTTTCTGTTGTTAATCTGTCTTGTTAGACAGGTGCCAGCTTTGACCTTTGCAATAGGTGGGAAGGAATCATTACTTTTCTCTCCAGTGTTCTAACAGTGGTTCTTGTCCTTGGCTGCACATTAGTCCCACCTGAGGGAGATTTGCAAAGACACACACATGTAAGAGTGTGAGAGTTCATTAGTATTTAAACCCTGGCTTCTGGGCTAATATTGAGGGGTTGAATTCTGGGAGGATTTCCTTTGGCTCTCTGTAATCACATTGGCTCCTGCTCCCTGGGTTCTCAGTTTTGGTGCTGGCTGGGTTTTTGTTTTGTTTTTTTTTTAATATCCTTTACAGACTTCATTCTCTGTGCCTCCCCCCTCAGGTTGGCTGGAACCTGTGCCATAGTATCAGACAGATGAGCACATGCAAGACCTGTAGTCTATCCTGCCCAGTGTCACGATGCCTGAGCAAGCATGAGTACTTCACCCAGGTCATACCATGATGGCATGTGGCTTGTTATAGCAGTGGTAACCCACTGAAGGCTCAAGCTAGAACATTTCTCTTTACATCCCGAATGCAAATTTCTACTGCCTACATGGTATTTGTTCATCAAATGTTTTTGCTTTCATTTTATCCAGAAGTGAGGGAATTAACAATAAAAGTATTAATCTTATTTCTTGAAATCCTATAATTCCCTTGATCAGATTCCTCAGTATTTGTGGAACAGGCCCACTTGGGTGCATTTGGTTGGTGTGGCCCATGAGAGCCTGGAGTCCTGGCAACTGAGATTTAAGATTATTTATGTGTGAATGCAACAGGAGCCAAGGCGAAGGAATTACCTAGGAGAGGGATCCAGAGACTAAATTCAGAAGCACTGGCTTGCTCCTCCTCCTTTCATTTACTGGTTCAAGAAATACTGATTCCATTACCATTGAGTTGGATAGGCTGGGTGTATAACTGGCTCACTGTGGAGATGCCTCAAATATCTGTAGACTGAGTAAAACATTGATTTGTGAAATAAGCTTATTATTAATTGCTTTGACTGATGTGTTATCTCTTACTCCTTGCAGATTGATCTGAGGTGACAGTGGATCAAGGACTCCTTGTCTCTCCAGGTAACCTGTTCCTCCAGGCTATATACTGGAATGACGTCATTTCTGTCTCCTCCCTGGGTCCAATACTAGATTACCCTGTGGCTTTTCAGACATAATACTCAAAAGTATAATCACCTCAGAGTTTTCTACTTCCTATGAAAAATTGGGGTTCACTTCAAAGTTGTTTATGTGATTCATACTCTACTTTTATATTTCTGTCTTATTTTTCTGTTCATGTTTTTATTGCTCTTGCTTACTTGCTATTCTTTTTCCATTTCCTCTGGCTATTTTCCTTAGGATTAAGAATGAGACCTACTAACAACAAACCCTTTCTTTTAGAAAAGAACTTACAGAAGAAAGACTATACATACATACATTTGTATATATACATATATGTATATATATATGACACTCTTTATGTGTGTGTAGTGAATGTGATTGCATGTGTGTGTGTGTGTATGTTTATGTGAAGAATTCACAGGTCAACATTAGTGTCTTTCTCTATCCTTCTGCACCTTATCTTTGAGGCAGTGCCTCTCACAGACTCAGAGGTCACCTATTGTCTAGGCTGATTGGCCCGTGAGCCTTAGTGACTCACTTTTGCTGCCCCCTGGAGTTAAAGATGTAAACTGCAGTGCCCACATTTATGTAGGGATGGGGATCAATAATTTTAGGTCCTCATGCTTGGCTGCCAGGCACTTCACCTTCAACACCAACTCCCCTTTTAATTAATTATGAGATATGGTGTGAATTTTCTGAGCTGATGAAAGGAAACCACTGAAGGAACTCTGCTGTTTTTAGGTATGGCTTAGGCCTGTGGCTCAGTCTTAACCACTGGACAGTAGATGATGAATAAATGTTTACTTTAATAACTAGAAAAAAAAGCAAGGGGTCTTAAAAACTCAAGAAAATTAGGGCAGGTTAGGGGTAGAGTGTTTGCCAAGCATTTGAAAGGCCTGGGTTCAACCTCAGAATGAAGAAAAGAGAAGAAAGTAAAAAGAAAGGAAGAAAGAATGAAAAAAGAAAAAAGAAAACAAAAGAAATAATTGAAATGGAAATCAAGTTTTAGGGTCTCTGTGGGTTGTTTCTCATTTATGCCTGTTTTTTTTTTTTTTTTTTCTATCAGCACTGGCAACTGTAAATTGACTGCATTAAATTTTAAATTTACTAATTAACAGGCAATTT
Organism: Mastomys natalensis; assembly: GCA_021653895.1. Lineage (NCBI taxonomy): Eukaryota > Metazoa > Chordata > Mammalia > Rodentia > Muridae > Mastomys > Mastomys natalensis. The sequence continues at coordinate 199,312 of JAJTUV010000153.1, forward strand.
ATTTTTCATGAAAAAATCATTGTTTGACTACTTATCAAATTGATTTCTTCAATTAATTTTAAACTTTTGACTTATTTTTATCTTACAAGTTTGGTCTAGACGTCATAATTATTCAAACAAATTACCCATATAAAACTACTGAGAAGTTAAATAGCAAAGCTTAATCAAACAACCGCAGCAGTAAAATCTGAATGTGGGAATCCTTTTCTAGAGAAGGGGGCTTTCTGAAATGAGAGTGATGTCCCATTGTCCTAGTCGGGGTTACTGATGGTTTGGCTTACACTTCCCCTATCACAAGCTATCATTAGAGGCAGTCATTACAGGAACTCAAACGGGGCAGGAACCTGAAGACAGGAGCTGATACAAAGCCATGGAGGGACGCAGCTTACTAGCTTGATTCCCCTGGCTTGCTTAGCCTGCTTTTTTATAGAACCGGGAACCACCAGCCCAGGGATGATACTACCCACAATGGGCCCTCTCCCATCAGTCACTAATTGAGGAATGCCCAACAGGCTTGCCTACAGCCTGACCTTATAGAAGCATTCTCTTAATTGAGGTTTCTTCCTCTCAGATGAGTTTAGCCATGTCGTCAAATTGACAAGGAGTCAGTGGTTCTGGCTAATTTTTATCTGAACTGTACTGTAGATACAAACACATCATTTTTAAGTAGAACTTTTCTTTTCTTATTTATCCTTAAGACAACATTACAATATAAAACATAAATAACTTTAAAAGTCCCATAGTCTTTACAAATCCAGACACATTAAAGGGTCCCTTTAAAAATTCAAAATCTGCTTAAAATTTTTCCAAATCTCTCAATTGTGAACTACTGTAAAATCAAAACTAAATCAAATACTTTCTTATTTAGGGAAAAACAAGGACACAATCAGATCAAAATGAAACCAACCTCCAACAATGTAAATAATTCAATGTCCAATATCTGGGATCCACTCACAGTCTTCTGGGGTCTTTCAAGGAGCCTGGGTCATTTCTCTGGATCTACAGTCTGTAGCACACACAGCTTGTCTTCTCAGATCAGGTTGCCTCCACTCCACTACTGATGCTATTCTTGGTGGTCATCCCAAGGTATTGACACCTCCAAAATTCTGGGATCTTCTATTATAGCTAGGCTCCACTTTCACCAATAGCCTCTCCTGGGCTCTATTCACGGTGCAAAATCTCAAATTTCTCCATGACCTCTTCTTTATTCCTGGGACTTAGCGGGACTCTCACCAGTGGCCTCTCCTGGCCTTTCACAGTGACAAGCCTTAGCTGCTATCCAGCTACTGTCTTCATGCCTTCAAAACCAGTGCCACCAGGGTAACTCATACTATCAAGTTTGGCAACCAGTATAAGGTACAGCTCTGGCCATCTAGAACATGACTTGCAAGTACTGAGTATAAGGAAATATTTCCCAGAAGATTTTGCCTCCATGATGCTGGTCTCTTTTTAATCGCTGCTGATTTCTCAGCTCCATATAACCAGGACTAATTGTCTCAGTAAAGCAAAAGTTTCACTTCTATGGTTCTGGTATCTTGTTAATTTTAGCAGATTCTTCAGCCTCAGCTAACTAGAACCAAAGATTCTTAACTCACAATTGCAAACGGCCCTGATAGAGTCATTAAGGGACCCTCACTTCCCTCTGAAGCCAGGCCTCCATCATCTGCATTACTCGCAGCCTTCTTACCTTCCAAGCTCCCACAGAATAGCTTACGAAGTTTGAACATTCAATGGCTTTTCCTGCTCAGAAGTCCAAAGTCCTTCTGTAGTCCTCCAAGAAACATCATGGTAAGGTCTATCTCAGCAATACCTTACTCTTGATACCAATTTCTGTTTTAGATAGGGCTACTATTGCTATGATGAAGTGCCACACCCAAAGCAACTCGGGGAGGAAAGGGTATATTTGGGCTTTTACTTTGATAGCACTGTTGTTCATCATTGAAGAAAGTTAGGTGGAAGCAGGGCGGAAACGTGGAGGCAGGAGCCGATGCAGAGGCCATGGAGAAGTGGTGTTTACTGTCTTGCTTCCACAGTTTGGTCAGCCTACTTTCTTTTAGAACCTAGGAACTAGTCCAGGAGTGGCACTACCCACAATGAGCTGGGTCCTCCCATACCAATTGCTAATTAAGAAAATACGAAACAGACTTACCTATGCTGATCTTCTGGAGGCATTCCTTTATTGAAGTTTCCCCCTCTCAGATGACTTTAGCTTGTCTTAAGTTGACACAAAACTAGCCAACACACCCGTCCATAGTTTAACTTCTCTTTCTACTCAAGATGCATTGGGCAGTTCTCTTCTGTGAGTTGTCTTTTAAAGGCTCACGACCATGTTCTTAGCTGTGATTCTGTTCCCCACACTTGCCCATGGTTTTCTCCATCTTCCACCATCAGAAGGATGTTAGCCACTGGAGAGGTCCTGCTTTGTCTTTGTTCCCCCAATCATCCTGTCCTTTCTCACATCTAAGAACTGCCCAGGGTTTCTATTTGATGATAAGTCTGTCTTTTAGGTTTTTCTTTCTTTCTATTCTAGGTATTTGTTGATGTATTTGTTGGTCAAAATTTATTACTCAGTGAAAAATGTCAGCACCTGCAGGCTTCTTCGCAGCCATTGCCACACTTCCTGAGAACAGGTGGCTGATTTCCATGCTTATAATATCAGTTTTGGTGGAAAAGCCCTGACCTTCACCTGGCCTGTGAAAATGAAATCCTGTCTCAGAGTCACTCTGTTTTCTTCTGGCTTTTGAATCCAGAATGTACATATTAGAAAGCTATGTTTTCCAGTCTCTTTCTTTCCTGATTCACATTGATAATTTTTTTTTTTTTTTACAATATAGACTACCATTTTTAGCATGAAAGTGTAATCAGTTAGCCAAGAGATGCTAAGTTACGGATTTTCAACCATATAAGTAACAAGTTGCATACAGATTCCATGTCCTAATGCTGTAAGTTGACTCTTACTGCTCAGTCTGGTATGGAGAGTAGAAGTTGTTTATAAATAGTTAAAAAGGATTCGGAGGAGAAAGGGATCTGGTCAGGTGTAGGGGAAGAGAAGCTCAGAGGCTTACAGCTGCCTTTACATGAGAGAACTATGACAAATCTTAAAGCACTTGTGGCCTCTTCTGAAAGCCAACTAGGAAAAACTAACCCTTGAGTTAGCCATATTTCTCTGGTTTGAGTGTCTCTCCTCTTCCATTCCACAACTCAGAGAAGAACTGAGTACATTCTTGATCATTTACCAAGGCAGAAGCCATCATGTCTCTACTCTCATGCCTCAAAATGTTTGAAGCAAACTACATTTGAAAATGGGTTTCTGTGTTGACTGTGAAAACCAGAAAATAAGTAAGAATCCATCTGTCACAGAGTACATTGGCCTCAGGCACCTTCATCCAGCACAGCAGCCCCTGGCTAGTCCTGTCCACTCCGCTGCCCACATGGAATGTTGGCCATGGGCTCTAACTGGCCTGATTTACTGTAGTTAAGAGACAAGCAATGGTACTCCATATTAAGCTCTTGTTCCAAAAGTGAAATTTCCTTCAAGGAGGTCAGTTCTTTCCTCCTCCAGCCACTACAGTGTTCCCTGGCAGTCCTTGAGAGGAGTTCACCATAATTAAAAGACAGAGTCACACTGGTGACTACCAAACATGAGGATTGACCCATGAGCTGTCAGCCAGGTCTAGATCCCAAGGGGCTGACTTCTGAGCATTTGTTTTTAAATTAGCCAGCATCTCTCCTTAACTCCCTCAGCGCCTCAAGTTCAGTGGATTTTCAACACCCAGGCAAAGCCTCGTGTGTCCAAGCAAAGACATACCAATGTGTTTATCTGAAAGCAGTCTTTTCTGTGGGGGGCCAATGATTGATCAAATTCAGGGCCTTGCACACACTAGGCAAATGGTCTACTGCTGAGCTTCACTCCTACCCCAGAAACCTGCCTTTTTATAGGTAACAATCTCTTTAGATTATGGTACAAAAAAACACTGAGTGCAGAAACTAGTATCAGCCTTAGGGAGAAGGGACAATACATAGGACAGTTGAGCAGGATGGTGGGAAGGAAGGGTCCTTTGCCAGTCAGGATGGACTGGAATACCAGGTTACACTTGGGGTTGAGAAGACTTGAAGTTGGGCAAATAAGGACACAGAACCTTCTGGACTCACAGCCAGAGAGTTTACACATCCCTAAGATTCTGCACTTGTGACAGTCTTGCTTTATGGGAGAGCCATTTCACAGCATTCCTTTTAATGAACTTTCTCAAGTGATTTATGATAAATTTAGAGACTCACGTATAGAATAGCATTCTTTGCAGAAGAAAGTTGGTGGCGAAAAGTAGTGTGTCCACATCTGTTGACAATTAAAGGTTGCCGGAAAAGGCTTGTCATAAATTATTAATGAGGAATTCACAAAACTGTGCTTCCAGACTTCCTCATGCTTCCCCCACCCGTTTTAGGCTGGAACAACATAGCTGTGGAGGTAGCTATGTGCGGAGCACTGCTGTGCATGCTTGAGGCCCTGGGTCCAAAGCCCAGCAAAGCAGCAATAAACCCAAACCAATGCCTGCCGGTGCATAGACAAAAGAGAATGAGAAGCCCTTTAATACTCACTGTGCTAACCCAAAATCGGGAGCTCCTCATTTCTTGTGGCAACATGTACTCAGAGGTTTTACAGTGGGCACACAATAGAATTATGAAAAATTAAACATTCAGATTTGCCTTTTAACACCACATCTGGTTTTGAGGTCATCAAGCAAAACAAGATAAACCCTCGCCAGAAACCCAGGAAATTAAATGGAAATCAGAAGCCTGGATCAAATGGGACTCTTCAGCAGGCCAGTCTTTCCAAGTACCCCAGAACAAAGAATGGCCATGACAGCTAGCTGTGGTTCAGATAACAAACCAAAGAGAGAGAGGGAGAGAAAGGCTTTTATTTGAATTGTCAGCCTTAGCCTTGAGATACAGTGCAAATGGTTTTAACAGCCAAATCACATCTTTGTGAACAATGTCACAAAGATAGAAAAGGAGCATTATATTTTTTTTATCTCACAGATGTCCTGAATAAAGTACACTTGGTTCCAATTTCATCTTGATAGCACATCACGGATCAGGGTGACAGACTTCCCAGCAGAAGCCCTGATCCTGGGCTAAGCTTAGTTTTTTTTTTTTGTCCCCTCTCTGAGTGGAGAAGCTCTGAGTGTTTTCACTAGCACACACCCAGTTAGCACACTTTGCAGGTATTCGCCATTCTAAGAGTCTTCTTGGCTTGATGAATTTCTTGGTTATTAGAATGTCCTGGCCCCTGGAGAATGCAGGTGGGACATGAGTGTCTGCAAGAATCCCATCTAACCTAACACACCATGGTAGCACCTACCATCTGCCACAGCATATGCTTAGAAGACACCGTTTACAAACTGAGTACACACCAAAGCAGAGGTTTGCTGGCACACACATTCTCCAGTGTAAACACTTCCCTGCATTCCCAAAGGTACCAGGAAGCAAGACAGTGATGACCTTGTATGGGGAGGACTTCAGACACTGAGAACTCTGTTTAACTAAAACCCTGCATCTCAGACAAAGACCCACACAAGCTTGAGCTCTTCCTGTTTGGTGTGAGGCTTTACCTTACCTAAAGTGGGCAGGAAAAATAGGAGGAAGTCAGAGATTAGAGAGAGATCAGTCACCAGACAAGCACAGGACAAAACCCCAAATCCAAGCATACTGTCTCTGTGAAGTGACTATTCTCAAGAGTGTGAGTCAGTAGCTTATGGACCTGGAAGAAACCAAACATAGTCAGAGTGGGAGGAGAGAGGAAAGGAGGCTTCTTCCACGGTTCTCCTCTTGCTTGCTTTGGGTTCCCTCACCCCAGGATCTTTGCACTCACAGTTTTCATTCTCAGAATGTCATTCTAGGTATTGGCACCCATCAAGCCTCTGCGTGAGTTTCTTTTCCACTGAGAGCTGGCTTAATTCTCTCTAAAATTCACTCTCATTCTGTCATCGTTGGCCCTTCCCTCCTTGATATTTCTTTACTGCACATAGCAGTTATTATATAAAGAATGCATAATGAGAATATATAATGTCTTTTGCAGGGAGTATTGTCCATTCCCCTGTCAATACATAGAATAGAAGCTTCATAGGGGCAATGAGGTTCAGTCCATTTTGTTTACAAAATGTAATTATGCCTCAGAGAACAATGTCTCACATAATGGAATGTGCTCAAAAACTACTTGTGAGTTGAGTTGCTAAATTTTATAGCTGTCTTGTAGTCAGTTTTCTTATATACAGTATTATATAATTGAAAGGTCTTGTCTGATTGGAACAAGAAAAAGCTCCATAAAATTGTATACATACCCTGTGGAGGCTATAAGGCAGCCGACATGTGAGGTAGGCTGTAAGTGGCATCCAAGTGGCCTATGGAGAGACAGCCACAGGGAAAGACTTTGACAGTCTTAATGTTTCTTCTCAACGGAAGCTGAGGAAAGTTATGTTTCTTGATGGTTGAGGAAAGTGTATGACCTGTTATCTAGGATGTGCCAGGTACAAGGGAAAGGGTCATTGCCCCATCAATATTTCCAACAGATCATTTTTTGAATACTCTTTTTAAAAAAATTCTGTTTTTTGCAGATGGAGGGCCTCACTATGTTGCTTAGGCTGGACTTGAACTCCTGGGCTGTGGTGGTTTGAATAAGCACAGCCCCCATAGACTCATATATCTGAATGCTTGGACACTAGCGGCTGGCACTGTTAAACAGGTTTGGAAAGATTAGGAGATGTGACCTTGTTGGAGTAGATGTGACCTTGTTTGAGGAAATGTGTCACTGAGGGTGGGCTTTGAAGTTTCAAGAGCCCATGCCAGCCCAGTCTCTCCCTCCTCCTTTAGATCTCATCTACTGCTCCAGCGCATGTGTGCTGCTGTGCTCTCTGCCAGGTCGATAATGGAATGAACCTCCGAAACTGTAAGCAAGTCCCCAGTTAAATGCTTTCTTTTATACGTGTTGCCTTGGCCATCATATCTTGCCATGGAAATACAACAGTGACTAAGACCGGACTCAAATGGTTCCTGTATCAGTCTCCCCAATAGCAGGGACTGCACATGTGGGCAGTATTGTTTTATTTCATTTTTTGTATGGTGTGTGTGTGTTCACAGGTATATGGGTACATGCTTGTCAGCTGTCTTTGTTGGTTGTTCCCCACTGTAGTCATCAAGGCAGGGTCTCTCTCTTGAATCAAGAGCTCACCAATGTGGGCTAGCTGAGCTAGCAACTTGTTCTGGGAAGCCTTTTCTCTTCTTCATTGGAATTACAGGTGGGCTGTCACATCCATCCAGCATTTAATTGGCTTCTTGGGCTCCAAACTCCAGTCCTTACATTTATACAATAAGCCTTTGTAACTACTGAGCCACCTCTCCAAGGTAGGTACAATTCTGTGTGCCCATGGCCCATGTTTCTGATGAGACTAAAGTAGGAAGATTACTTAAGTTTAGAATTCCAGGACCAACCTGGGGAACATAATGAGATCCCATCTTTAAAAATAGGTCTGGCTGATTATCATTGCCCTAAATCTAGCTGCATGACTTCTTTGTTTTCTCTTGTGTTTTGTTTCTTTAGAAACATGGGCATGCATAATGAAAAGCTCATGGATTACTAGTGGTTGTGTAGCTGTGGTAGAACAGTTCAGAGGCCTGTCGAATGTTCTCCAGGGCTTTTTCTGATTGTATTTCCTATACCAGTCCCATTGGCTGAAAATCCATTAGTCTCTTGACTTTTCATGCGAATTGAAATTGCTATATTGAAAATCATATTCCAAAGATGAAGCAAAGTAATGCTCCTTTTTTACAAAGCCATTTTATTGTGTTTACCTTGATGTTAACAGTGCTTTCTCATTTATCTGATATGTATTATTGTCTGGCAGGATATTGTGCCATATGTAATGATTATAATTTAGGAATGAAAACCACTACTTGTCTTTTTCCCCTTTGGTTGTTGCTGTCTCTGTGGGTTTTTTTTTTTATCTCCCTCTGCCTGTAAACATATAAAAAATGAGTAAGAGTAAATGAATTACACAGGTGTAATTCCATTGAAGGTTCTGGAAACAGCTTGTAGCCTCCAGATCCAATCTCTTACGGTCTGTATCAGATCAGAAGTGCGAGATAGAATCATAGCTATGTTATTCAAGGTTTGCTTGTTGCTAATTTTATGGGGAACATAAAAGCTAATGTAAAGCATCTGTCACATCCTTGACCCCCTTGAAGAAACCTGTATCCATGGCAGCCAGAAGCAGAGAGGAGGAGGAGACCTGCAGGTCTACACACAGCATCTCAGCATCTCTTGAGTGTCCTTCCCTGCTGTGTTGATGCACTGATAAGGTTAGGGTTTCATTCTATCAAATCAGCACTCATTAATTGGACTCATCTCCTCTTCCCAGTGCTAGAATTATAGCAGTGAACAAATCACACAAGAATTCTCCTGCTCCATCACTGGGAGCCCATTTACACTACAACTAAACAAGTTAGAAAAAAATAAAAACATTGCTTGTAACAGCCTACTTCACAGAAAACTGGTTAAGGCAAGAGTTAGAAGCTAGTCTTTCAAGGCTGGAGGTGGATTTTTTTATTGAATAGGATGAGTGTCAAAGACTAAACTGATACTTGAGCAGACATCAGAAGGAGGGATAGTCCCAATGCAGAGTTCTGGGCATAGAGACTCCAAGCCTGGAGGAATGGCCTGTGCAAAGACCCGGAGACTGAGGCTTGGCAGAAGGAGTAGCAATACTCATGTGCCTAAAGTCAAGTGAGTAAAAAGAAAGGGATGTAGCCAAGAGTGCAGAGATTTAGAAGTCCGTGTATTATAGGGCTTTCTAGGTCCAAGGCAGGCCCTGAGATCCTCTGGGAGGAATGGGAAATCCCTGAGAGTTTCAGACAGAGAAATGGTCCATTTCAAACATAACACATAACACAGCTTCATAAGAATTAGGCAGTTGGGCTTTCAACGGGAGACAGGCTGCTTCAGTAAAACCTGACAAGAGATCATGGTAGCTTGGAGGAAGATGGCAGGCGGTACTGAGATGGAGTCTACTAAGGCTGTAGACTGAGGGCAGGGCCAATGGAATTTGCTGACAGATTGAATGTGGGATCCCTTCACAGTTTTCTGAAATTGTTATTTAAGGTGCATGAGGAGCTCTGAGACGCCTCTTCCTGATGATAGACACTCAGCATTACATCACTGGCCATGTCTGGAATTTGTTTCTTGCTTCACTGTGTTTTGTACTGAGCACATCTATAGCATTTACAAGGCCAGAGGAATATCATTTCTGCGCCTTTCTGGTTTTGGACTGCAGATTCTTGCTGCCACCGAGAAGCATCCCTACAGAAGTGCTGCTGCAATCCACTCGGGTCCAAGAACAACACACACATCCATCCTTCTGCTCACGGCTGCCTCTGTGCATCAATTATGCCTCCACCGTAATCTCCGATGTCTCTTTCCTCCAGACTCTGCTCCAAGCTGTAACTGATTCATGTTCAGCCTGATGCAATAATCTTTACACTGACTCTTCTGTTTTTATGCTTCCAGAAAACTAGCAGCTTGCAGCCAAAATTACCCTTGTCCACTTTCATTTCCATCCACTCGCTGTCCCTTTGAGAGTCCTGTCTCTGTTTCCTTTGGATTCTCTCTCTTTTCTCTCTCTCTCTCTCTCTCTCTCTCTCTCTCTCTCCCTTCCCTCCCTCCCTCCCTCCTTCCTTTACTCCCTCTCCCTCTCTCTCCCACCAAATTTAAATAGTTTAGCATATTCTTCATACACACTCTCACCCCATCCTTTTCATCTTTAGCACATGCCTATGTGATTTTGGATTCTCCCTGGCAAGCCACCCAGAGAACTGAGTACATCAGTCAAACACTGGGTATGAATCAGAAACACTGCCATCTGATCTTCTGGTTATCACTGCCTAGAACATGAGAATGGAACACAAATAGTAAATAGGACCACAAAGGTTAATTCTTGATTCTGCAAATCTACGTTTTCCTTCTAAGTGTAGTAAGCAGCTGACCTGAAAGTGCAGTCATTTCTGCAGCTTGATCAATACTTCTGGCTCTGTGACTTCAGATACACAGAAAGAATGATATCTTCTGGCCCTCTTTTTTGGGTGGATGAAGCCATACGACTAACTCTGGCTAATAACCTGAGAGGGTTGCGTCCATCATGATGACTGGCCTCAGCCGTTGGTCACTGGTGGTGTTCTCAATTATTGAATGGCTCTGACGTATAGTCCTTTTGGCAACCTGGCAGATATATGACATGGATGATAAACTCTCTTTATGATTACTGAGATTTTAGGATTATTACTACAGTATGATCTATATCTGCCTTTTTTCCATGATGCTGGGAATCAAACACAGAGACTCATATATGCTGCTAGGTATGTACTTTGCCACTGCGCTAAGCCTTGTCCCAACCTAGCCCATGCTAACTTGATTTATTCGGGTCACCTGTTTCTGTAATAGGTACTTAAGAAGGGACCTTAAAGCAGATGAGATCTTGAATGAATAATAAGACCTAGCCTAAGATAGATATCAGACCAACCTATTCCAGCCTGGGGTCCCTAGGAACTATGGCAGCAAAGGGAGGATCGGCATTGGCTTTAGACATGGGGAGAAAACCCTGATGGCAAACCGATGTAAGATACCTATAAGGTCTTTCTAGGGTTGGAACTGTGCTTTCTTTGTCGTGTCAGAAAAGAGCTTTGCCTCAGCCAAGCAGCCACGTAGCTGGGGTCCTTTCTATTCAGGAAAGAATTTCCATTGCACATGATGGCAAGAAGTGAAGGCAGGAAGGGCCACTTGCTTCTGCTTTGTGACTTCCAGAGAGGCAAGTGCACATGACCCATGACCTGTTTGCCCAAGCCTGTGATGGTAACACAACACGTGACTGTGGACAATGCCTGTGTATAGCTCAAGCAAGGACAGGAGAAGCAAACATTCCTGATGCTGTCTAAGTACCACAGAGTGACAAAGGAATGATTTCTGCTTCCTGTAGAGACCATTAGCTAAATTGCAATATCTCATTCTTGGACTGTCTTTGCCAGGGTTATTGTTTCTTGCTTTGAACTTGGGAAAGGCAAGGGAGACGTAGGCGCCTTCTACCTCCCTCTCCTTTTCTAGGAAACCCGCTGTTTAGAAGGATGCTTTGTTTTTAATTGGCAGGGGAGGCTAGTGAGAGCCGTTAGCTTTCTGCTTGTGTTATGATTTTGTGACAGTGTGAAGTCAATCCTTGAGCAGTTACAGCTCTCCAGAGCTGTCAGTAACTCAGAGACTTCAACTCTGATTAAAACTCATGACTAGAAAAAATTACCATAATTCAGTGACAGGCACGGAGAGGAAGCCATGGTGATACCGATAACAGTGTGCCAGTGAAGAGGGCACCACAGCGAGTGCTTTACTTCAGCACCTAGGCCTTTCCTCAGGGTCACCACTGAGGACCAGCATCGTGTCAATGAAAGCAAGCTAGTGTGTCCCTGGCCTACCTCAGATACTCACCTTGAGGAGGAAAGGAGGTCAGGCATATTCACCTGCAGTGATTTTTCTATTGGAAGCCGTGCTGTGAAAACAGAAAATATCTGACCTGTGTGGTTAAGGGACCAGCAGAGAAAGGAATTCAAAGTTTCAGTCCAATAAGCCAATTAATTGTCTGAACCCCTCTGGCCACTTCTACCAAAGCCTCTCACCTCAGGGTTCTCAGAAACACATTATGCTGCCCCTTCTGTCACCAAGCTGTCCTTCTGTCCCCAGGCTGCAACAGGCTGCTTCCTGTTACTCTACCCTGATTGGACCTCTATATGCCTTCACACACATCCATTTTTTTCTAGGTGGCACTAGAACCTTAGTAAGTTCTTTTGAGTTCAGCCACTAACTCTGCTAATGGCTTAAGGCCTGGGCTGTTCTGGCTGCATCTTAACCATGAACCTTTCACCTTGAAGCCCAAAGTATTAAAATTTAGGGGACACAAGGATAGGCTGATGTTGGGGAGGTGAGTCTATCTGGGGCATTCTAATCATACCTGGTAAGTACTGTATTCCTCTGCCGAAATGGTGCCCATCTCCTGCTGGTGTTGTGCGGCCGTGTATCTCTCTACTTCTTTTCAGTCAGATAGAATGTCACTTCCTCCACACAATCTTCCTTTATTAAAGTAGGCTGTACTGTCTGATGGTATTCTCTCTGAAGTGTGTATGTGTGTGTGTGTGTGTGTGAGAGAGAGAGAGAGAGACAGAGACAGAGACAGAGAGAGACAGAGAGAGAGACAGAGACAGAGACAGACAGACACACACACACAGACAGAGACAGAGATCTAAAGGATACAGATAATCAGCTGTCAATAATTCTGAATGTCTGAAAAAGCATTGGTCATTCCACTACTAGGTGGGCAAACTCTATGGCAAGCATATTTTCTCTGCTGAAATAATTATTTCAGTCTAAAATCTCCATTTATCAGCGTTCATATATGGACTAAAGTCTACACTTGTTTGTATTTTAGCATGTTTTAATCACATATGCATATAAATACTTGCACAGACATATACACAGAATGTTCTGTGAAGGTGATATTTTATATCAAACTCAAAAGATTCCAGGATAAGTGGAAATAAGTATTTGGATGGAAATTTAACAAGTAAATATAAAAATACTAAGAATATGAAAACTTTTGACTTAGCAATTCTACATCTAGGAATCTATCTTAGAGATAATCAGAGATGTTCAGGAGGAATTATGTAAGGACAGATGAGGAAATTCATTAGAGTACTTTTTATAACAAAATATTAAAAATAATTCACACTTAATAAGCGAGGGTTGATAAGAGGTACATTCATATAACATTGTTGAGTGAAATACATATAACATTTTACATTTTTAAATTGGATGTGTATAAGTGTTTGTGTCTGTGTGAATATTCATATGTGCACCATGAGTGTGCAGTTCCTGCAGAGGTTAGTAGAGGACAACAGATCTCCTGGGATTGGAGTCGTGAGGTTGTGAGCCATCATGTGGACACTGGGAACTGAACCCAGGTCCTCTGCAGGATCAACAAGAGCTCTTAATTGCTGAGCCACCTCTAGAACCCCAACACATATATTAATTTAAATGATTAGAAGAATGTACAGCAGGATCTAAACTGGTTACATTTTAATGTTTATGAGTGATTTTTAAATTTATTATTTGTACTTTAAACTGTTAAGGAGAATGACTACTTTTATAGTAAAAATAAAAAGATGATTGAAAACATGAAATTTGGTTTATAGAAATGACTTAGAGATAAAGACACTTGCCACCAAGCCTGACAACCTGATTCAGTGCCTGGGATCCATATACAGAGGGAGAAAGCAGATGCCCGCCCTCAACGTGCCATGTGACCTTCACATGTACTCTGTGGTATGTATGTCTCCAACACATACACAAACAAATACATGTAGTTAAAAAAAATTTAGTACATAAATCTCATTTGTTCAAATTTTAACTGAGAAAACATATTGAGGTTTTATGTAATGCATACACAAATAGGAAAGATTGGCAAACAATGGAATTTCCAAAAATTGTTGGGACCATTTAGGAAAAACATTCTATTTGGAGAATTAGAGCAAAAAAAAAAAAAAAAAAAGTTGGAATCTCCCCCTTCTTGCAGCATATTATTTATTCTAACCTTTGAATTTCGCGTCTGTATGAAGGAGACAACAAATTATTTCTTAGAGCTATCATGAAAATTGTTGGGGGAACAATCAAAAACATTACTTATTTCAAGCGGAACAATGTATAACTACTTAGAACTTAGGGCACACAATGAGAGGCTGATGTTGGAGAGGCAGGTCTGTCCTGGAGACACATATGACAATGTGTCCTTCTCTGCCACTCCTACCTTGTCCATCTTAGTCCCTAGCTAGAGTGACCCTGGCTGTGAGATTTGCCCCCTCATTCATTCCTACTGGTGGCTGTCCTTAAGATACACTGTAATTATTCGGGTATCATACACCATTGTAAAAGGTTGGTTATATGCCCAGATTTTAAAGAAAAGGGCAACTAGGCTCACCAGGACAAGGGCTACAGAGGGAAGGACAAGCTGAGGTCATGGCACAGGGAAGAAGGTACAAATGTGAGTGACTTCTTTTGTCCTGCTGGCTTGAAAGGCTGCAGCAGTCTCCAAGGTGTAGCACTGCCCTTAGTTGTTTGGTGTTTGTCCTGGAGCAAGTACCCTACAGCAGGTAGATGGGAGCCCAGAGTGTGGGGATGCTACAAGGAAGGTGCTTAGAGATGTTGCTTGTGAATCGGGTGATCTACTAATGAAAAACACGCTGCAGCCTGGAAGGGGCTCGCAATGCCTCCAGGTGCCTGCTCATCAAAACTACAAAATAAACAGATTCATGTCGAATCAGTTTAGGCTAAACTAGCATTGCGATATTACATCACATCCTTATGGAAAAGGGTCAGGATCTTGGTACAGTTTGGAACCTTTGCCAACCTCTGTTTTCAAGAATCATAGTTACAGTTATTTATTTTCATCTTTCTAGTCGAGTGTAAAGCCATCCTAAAACTCAGTGGCCTAAGATGAAAGCTGTTCTCTTTGCCCATGGTTCTGCAATTAGAGCTGAACTCAACTGGGTGGCTCTTTTGCCCACCTTACCACAGTCTCTCAGAAACGTTCGTTGAGTTCACTGGACAGCTGTGGGCCAGGCTCAGCTGAAGGCTGGCATGACTGGCCCTCTTCCCACGCTTCTCTGATGATAGCCTCGTCCTTGACTTCTCCAATCGCCATGTAAAAAGCAGACACTCTCTGTACTCCCCAGGACTGTCAGGAATGCAGAAGCAGAAATCCACCCATCGCATTCACAGTTCCAGACCAGAGAGGGGCGTGAGTGGTATGTGCCATGAGGGGTGTGCTTAGGGGTCATCAATGTGGTGAGCCACCTGTCACAGTAGGTGAGGCACAGCAACCATTTAGAGCTTCAGAGACAGCGAGGATCTTAGAGATCATCTAGCCTAACACAGTAGGGAAACCAACCAGAAGGTTCCCATCCATGGGCTGTGAGCCTGCTGCAGACTCTCTTAAAGGAACGATTTATCAAGAGCCATAGTTATTAAGATTTTGAAATGTTAGGGGTCTATTTTTAATCACCGTATCTCAGGGATTGGACTATTGCTATATTTTAGACAAAGTGTGCTAGTTTGCTTCTGACCAGGGAGTCACTGAGTTGGGTTGACACAGAACTTGTTTGAGTCCTCATCAAGTCAAAGGAAGGATGTTTCTTTGGCCTCATAGTCTGATAGAATAAAAGGTGCTTTATGCCACTTAATAGTCTGTTTCCATCACAGGAAATAGATACTAGGTTTTAAAAAGGTTTACTAAGTCCTGGCAAAAGACAAATTTTCTCTTAATTTTTACTTTTTCACACACACACACACACACACACACACACACACACACACACACACACACACACACAGATAGGTCCCTAGAATACTATGGTCATGATACTGTATGTTCCTAGGTTGGAGTGTAGATTAACAGGCTAGTTCGCTCATGGATTTGCCTTATTAGGAGTGTGCAGTCCTCCAGCTACTGTCTGTCCCAACACAGCGCCCCTAGTGGCAGAGAAGAAGAATGCACATGCTGGGCCCATGTGTACCTGAAAATGCTTTTATCTTAAATTCTTTTAATCTTTAAATTTTATTGTAACATCTTTCTATTCCACAATATATTCATTATTGTTTAAAAGCAAATACAATCAACATGTATATTTCTTCATTCATTTCAGGGATACCCAAGGCTATTGTCCTCTCCACCTTTCCTGGGAACATCAACAATGACCATCATTACTACATTTTAAGTATATTTGTTATTTGGAAAATTGGAAATCCTTCCCCTTTGACCATCATTAGAAGGGCATGGTTCCTAGTTACACATTTTGCAGTGAGTTCTGAATTTCAAGTCTATCCTTTCTGGCACATTCTCCCATAGTTGTGGGATATAGGTACATTCTTGCCATTGCTTAGTAATTCATGTTAAATCCCTCCTACCATGAATGTGTGAAGATGTCCCCCAACCATTGTCACATGCTTTCTTCTGCCTGCTCTTTTAGCCTCTTAGATAACTTCCTCCTGCCTTGGGCCCTTTAACCAGTGGCATATCCCAATCTCCTGCTTCCGGCCCCTTCTCACTCTTCCTAGATCATTCTAACCATGAATGATGTCATCATCTACATCCATTATTCCAGAATCTTCTTCTATAAAGAGCATAACCACTTTATTGAAGGCCAGAAACCTATTTTTATCAGCTCCCTGGATGCATCTGAACAAATGCCCCGTGCTACCTCAAATTTAAATGCACTGAACTCATTACATCCTCCACAAAATCTGTTTCTCCTCCTGTGTTCCCAATCTTAAACACCACCATCTTCTCAGTCACCTAAGTTAGGGACTTTGAAGTCATACACAACACCTCCTCCTCAATTCCAAGTCTAGTTGCCCAATCTGGGTAAATGTAGCTCTAACACACACACACACACACACACACACACACACAACACACACCAATCTGTTTCCTCTAGCTCAGGTCCACAGCTCCTCTTGCTTAGCTTTTGGTGAGCACCCCTGATTTACAGACAGCTGCTTTCTTACCTGACACCGGTAAAGGAGACAGGAAGCTCTGCTGTCCTTCGCTCTTCTAAGGACAGTCACTCCACAATGAAGTCTCCAGACTCTTGACTCCAGCTAAACCCAATTATCTTCCAAATAGCCTCTTTTCAAATGTTGTCACACTGTAGGGGCTTGGGCTTTAACATGTGGCTTTGTGTCGGACACAAACATCTAGTACCCAGAAGGCATTGACACACACGACCTCATTGGTCCTTTCGTGTTGTCTTTTCTCCCCTCTCCTCCATCTATTTCAGATTCATCTTTCTGAAACACAGATATGACACATTACTGCTTCTGGCAAAACATTTCAATAACAGCTCTCTGCATTGCCTAACCATGGCACCTGCAGCAGGGCTGCATATTGGTTTAGCCTGACTGTCCTTCTTAGCTTCTTTTCCAAAGATGCTGTCCTACCCACCCTCTCTTCTTGTTCCACTTGCTCAGGCTCTTTCCCCATCCAGTTGGCTCACTTGGTCTGGCTCTCCTCAAATGTCCACATAGAATTTGAAAAGCCTCCTCCCAGATAGCACTGATCACTTATCTGTGATTTACATATCAGTAGTTTCAGAATATGTTTACATATTAGAATAGTGTACAGTGCCTATAAGAAACACATTTGTGTGCGCACACATAGAGAATTGTAAATAAGATATGTAGGATTATAAAGTACATAGAGATAAAAAGATTCATTATAAGAATTTAATATAGGAATCATATGACTAAGGGGCAGACAAGTCCTAAGCTTGATGGAGGTCCCTGAGAGCTACTTGCTGTGGTTCTGTCCAAAAGCCAGACAGTTCATAACCCAGGAAGAGCCACTATTTCAGTTCAGGTCTAATGTCCAAAGAAAACTTGCATCCCAGCTCAAAGGCAGATACAAAGGATAATTTCTTCTTTCTTAGGGAAGAAGCATGGCCTTTCTTCTATTCAGGACTTTAACTAGTTAGATGTAGCCCACCGCTACTGGGGAAGACAACTTGCTGCATTTAGTCTATGAATTTAAATGTTAAACTCATCCAAAATTATCCCCATAGAAATATGTGGAAAAATTTTGATCAACCATGTGGCCATCCTATTGGGGGAATCAAAATTAACCAGTATAGCCAGAGAACTATTAAAATGGGCTAATTCTACAGGGTCTGATTGTAGGAGTTTTCATAGTATTCAGAAAGCTTGTCTATCAATATATTTTAATGTTTTCTTACAGCCAAGGAAATGAGCCAAATAAATTTAGTACCTGGGGGTACCATTGGAACCAATCCCCCTGTCAAAGTCCTCACTCCCAATACTCCAGAATTCAGTCCTATTTGGAAGCAGGATTGCTGAAGTACCATTAGTTGAGATAAGATCAGAGAGGTATGGGGTAGGCGACAATCCACTGTGACCATGAGTGTCCTTGTAAGAGAAGAAGCTGGGTGTAGTGGGGCACACCTTTAACCCCAGCACTCCTGGGACTCCTAACAGCCCTAGACCAGCCAGGGCCACAGAGAAACAGAGAGATAACTATGTGACAAAGAAGACAGAGGCTGAAGTTTGCAGCTACAATCCAAGGAGTGTCCAGGATCATGAGCAAACCACTAGTTGTCAGCCTTCCTAATGCCCCAACCATAACGTTATTTCTTTGGTACTTCATAACTGTAAATTTGCTATTGCCATGAATCGTAATGTAAATATCTGATATGCAGGGTATATTAAAAGCAACCACCAGCCGGGCGGTGGTGGCGCACGCCTTTAATCCCAGCACTTGGGAGGCAGAGGCAGGCGGATTTCTGAGTTCGAGGCCAGCCTGGTCTACAGAGCGAGTTCCAGGACAGCCAGGGCTACACAGAGAAACCCTGTCTCGAAAAAAAAGAAAAAGAAAAAAAAAAAGAAAAAAAAAAAAAAAAAGCAACCACCAAAGAGGGCATGACCCACAGGGTTGAGAACCACTGCACTAGAAGCTGTGTAGAAGCATGGAATGGAAGGGATTCCTGACGTGTTCAGAGAAAACATGGCTCTTGAACACTACATTTCTGGTTAGCCAAGTAGTATTTGTTATCTTAGTAGGATGTTCCTGAAAACCAACAAAATAATCAGATAAAGGAAGGCTCCAGAAGGTGGTTTGCCGACTCTTGTGGGGAGGGAGAGTGGAATAAGCAAAGATCGCTCATTCATTCTCTATGGGTTGAAATCTGAGGAATGTGCTTGTTTTCCTTTCTCTTTCCTTCTCCAATCCTTTAGCTAATTTTGTTATCTATTATATCTAATACCTGTATAGACAGAGTCTGTCTAGGTGAAGAACTTTTCACAAAAGATCTCCTAAACTGACAGCCAGTGTCATTTCCCAAACTGATCATAGACCAATTAGAAATTAAAAAAAAAAAAAGCAGGTACTTGGCATATCAATTTATTCTTTTTTCCCCAAAGAGCTTCACCTCAGGGATCATCCTCAGAGCACACTTCCAGGCCCCTTAATCGGAAGCTCTGTCAAGGTCAATGAGAGGCGCTGCCTGCTCAGCCATCTGCCCCTCGCTCCTTGACGTCTTTTTAAATTAAACCCCACACCCTGTGGTAAAATTGCTCTCACTCTATAAATAGCAGGCTTGGCTTGGATTGCCCTGCAAATGCTGCAGAGGAAGGGTGTCAGAGCAAAGAAAAAGGAAGGCCACAAGCCCAAGGGCACATTTCTCGGTCAGATGATTGCAGTCTCTGAGGAAACCCAAGAATTCTCTGTGTAAAGCCTCCCGTCCTCTTTTTTCTGATGACTTCCTTGTCGAAGATCTCTTCTGTACTGGAGTGAACAACCCCTTTCCCTTTCCTCTATATTTTCCAGATTGAATTTGTTTTGAATCAGGATATTGCTGGGTTACTGTATACCAGCTCCTTTTTGTAGACCTGGGACATGTTTCTAATTTCAGTCCCATCGTTACTGTGTTAAAATGGAAGCTGTCCACAGGCACACGTGGCTCCTGGTGCTTCCTACAGCCGCACTGTTATAGTAGGGGAGTCCAGTTTCGTTTCCCACTGGCCTGGGTTTTTATAGGCTGTTGCAGCCTCACACCTGCTCCCTGGAAAGGACTCTGATAGCTTCCCAAAGTCCCCTGCACGGTTATCTCTAAACTCTCAACCCACCTGACTAGAAGTGCTTTCCTTCTGTTGGTTGCCATACTTGGGTCACCTCCTCGAGGCTGTCACCACTCCACAGTCAGTAAATCCATGCCAGAACTTCCTGGGCTATTTTTCAAGTGTTTGATCCTTGTCTAGTCCCCACGGTTCCACAGCTCACGCTCTTCCCACCACTCTGTCCACCCTGAGACCTTCCTCCCCTAGGCTCACCATTGCCTATGTGGTAGTCTTAGAGGCCAGGCCCTGCTTCTGTGCCCCACAGTGTAACGGCAGTGGGGTGGGGGTAGCGGTGGTGAGCTTTGTCTAGGGGCAGGGGTTCTGGCTCTACCACTCATATTCAGATCTCTAATTCTTATATCTTGGGAAAAAAAAACACCCTACCTCTAGTTCCTTACAATGGTAACTCTCCTAGATAACTTCTCAAAACAATAAATACAGAATACAGAGGTTGAGGGCTGGACATGTTCCTGGACTCAAAGATTCCAAGGAGGTCTCCATTTCTTCTCCTCTCACCAGAAGCTTCCAGTTCTGGAATGACTCAGACACTATATTCTACCCAGCTATGTGCACCAGTTTCACTTCCTTGGGATTGGAAAAGCTGGACAGAGGCACTGGCAAGGTGGCTCAGTGAGCCAGGGCTGTTGCCGCCAAGCCCGATGACCTGAGTCTAATCCCTGGAACCCATTCCGTGAAGGAAGGAACCAATTTCCCAAGTTGTTAATGAACTCCACAGGTGTGGTGTACACCCTGCCCACCAAAAACCAAATGAGTGTGAAAAGAATAGCAAGCAAGCATGGTAGAAAGGTCAGCGTATTGGAATGCCCCTGATGCTCTGGGGCACTCTCTAGGTGTCTAACAGGGCCTGTTTGCAGAACTTTTGTGCAGAATCGCCTCTCAAAGTGTTTGACTGAGTAGAACAGGCTAGTATCCCCAGTAAAGGAACTTGTGCAAAATTCAGACTCCAAGGCCCCTTGATATGCTGAATCAGAACCTTGTTTCAATATCATCTCCAGGTTCTTAGGCACGTATTTCAGGGTGCAGAGTGGATGTCCATAGGACTGTCTTTGTAGCTGAATGGAGCATGTATGTGTGCAACCATCTGGGGCAGCAGAAACCTTCAGAGTCCCTGGTGCAGCTGTAGAGACACCTTTAAGAATGTGAACCCGCTAAGAGCATTTAGAGGTTATCAACATGTCAGCAAAGCAACCTCTTTATGGGGATCATTTAATTAATGTTAATTGCTCTTGGCCTATTGTGTGACTCTGGCAGGATTTACTGAAAATCACCATTATCTACAAGCCCATAAAAGACTCATTGCTTTTAGAGGCCTTGTAACTCATGCCTGATACTTGATGTATTACCCAGATGTATTAATACTGCTGGTGTTCGCATACCTCTCAAGGATGTTCAGGCCCTTCATGGGGGGCCAGGGAGGCTAGGGGTTACAGAAGCAGGTGTGGCCAGCTCCTCACCCGCCACACTGAGTTGGAGAGAATTTACTTTAGAAAGAGAAATGATTTATCCGCTTTACCCAGTTCAATGCGATCATGGCTCGAGTAAATAAGTGGTGGTGTGGCCGCCTTCAGCCCAGTGGATGGTGGTGGGCATTGTTTACACACTCTTGTCACACTCCATCCTTTTCTTAGTGCCTCGTGGGTCAGAGAGAGGGAGAGGTGGGCTGCAGACAGAAGTGACACAGATGACGGCTCTTGAGGAGCTGCGGCTTGATTACATGGAAGCTGTGCCCTTCCCAGGCTGGCACCTGTGCAGCTGCTGCTGCAGGGATTTAGGGGTAGCCTGTCTTCCTTAGGTCTGCAGGCACGGTCCTCCGAGAAAATGAACATGGTTTGCTCTTTAAGCACTGGTCTTACTCCTATGCACTCTTTTCTCTTACTGTCTCTATTGGCTTCATCTATAACAAAACAGAGTTTTGTTTTGAATTCATTCACACTCTGTTTCAATTACCTTCCAGGGTAACTTATCTCCCGAATTTATTACCCTCGGGAGAGGACTTGGGCCTCTGAAACTTTCATTCCTCATGCTTTGCAGAAGCATTCTCACAGTTATTTTTCCTAGCAGTTAGGCTGTCTTACTTTTGTGGCAGAAGAGCGGGGAGTGGGGGAACTGGGAGGCAATAAGATGAAAGAAACAGTGGGACTGCAAGCTCCTCCCCCTAAGGCGGATGTGTAATAGAGCATGCGCAGAAAAAGTGCTTGCTGTACAAATGCCCCTCCCTATCTGCTTAAAGCAGATCTCCAATTCACTTCCTTGCTGAGAAGTGCTCTTTTTCTTAATAAATGGTCTCTATACCTACCACTGTTCACATAGTCCTGGCCAAGTTCTTTGTTCTGAGACGGCAGAACCTGGAACTCCCAGCCTCTGCCTTCTAGACTATAATGGCCACCTATAGGTAGTGCTTTTAGCTTTGGAAACAATTTCTTTCATGGCTCTAGAGACTTCTTTAATGTTTTCCATCCCCTCTCCAAGCTCAGAGCCTCACTGGCTTGCTCAAGACCAACTCCTGCTGGCCTTACCTGAGTAGGCCTTAGTTTGAATAAGGGTCGTCAGTTCTTCATTTATCTTTTTCAATTCCTACATAAAATTATGTGAATTAGGTGAGTCTTATATCTTTAAATTTTTTATTATATTTATTTATTTATTGTGTGTGTGTGTGTGTGTATGAGAGAGAGAGAGAGAGAGAGAGAGAGAGAGAGAGAGAGAGAGAGAAAGAGAGAGATGTGAGAGCCTGCTAGTGTATGGCTAAGATCAATGGGACAGCTTACAGGTATCAGTGCTCATTCTACAATATAGGCCCCAGGAATCAAACTCAGGTATTCAGGCTTGGTGACAATTGCCTTTACCTGCTGAGCCATCTCACCTAGCCTGGTCTAGTATTTTTATACCCATTTCACAGATGAAGAAACTACAGTTAGGGAGCAGACCTGGCGCTGGAACGAACAGCTTTAACTGAGCACAGTAGTTGTTGCCACTCACCAGCATGGTGGACCTGGGCTCCAGTTTTGAGGTATCAAGGTGGCAATAAGACTGTGTTCCCTTACTGGCCTGTCAAGTCCTCTGCTATGCAGTGCTACCCTGTTCTAGCTAGGGAGGTGAAGGTGAGGACTCCATTGTGCATGGCATTCCCTCTCGAGTTTGGTTCTGACATGGGGTGGAGCATCTGGGTGCTGCCTTGACAGTGTGGGAGTATCTACCAAACCATCTGCAGCTTTCCCCACTAGCCTCCTGCAGGGGCTCTGCTCCCCAACATCACATCGCTGCATGGCGATCTGAGTGGATGACCCACTTCTGTGGCCTCAGAGGCATGTGCCATCTGTGGACTCTCGCCCCAGTGATTCCTATTCTCGGAAGCCGGGTCTCACTGTCACTTGTCATTTGCTCTGCATCCCAGCTTCTCTTCGTCTGGTAATCTGGAGATCTGAATTTCTGTCATTTCACTCCTTTCCGTATGTAGATGAAGCGGCAGAGATCCTGTGTCTCCCAGAAAGGAGAGACAGAAATGCCTCTCTGGGTTATCTACCTACGTGATACTGAGCACATGCTGTACCCACTGCTTCGTTCTGAAAGCAGGGGCATAAAGCGGGTCATGGCTGATGGCCTTGTCTTCCAGGAACCAATGTGCTAGCCACCCATCCCCCAGTGAAGCAAAGCAAAATGGGCAGGAGGAGATTGTGCTGAATATGAAATTTCTTCTTCATCCTGTTAGAACTGAGCTCCACGGCAGGGCTGGAACCAGTCTCCTGTGAGAAAACCCTAGCTCCTCCATTGACTGGACCAGTGGGTACATAGGAAGGACTGAGTGTTTCAGTTTGTGTTATTGAGCCTGATTCTCCACCCTCTCTAAGTCACATGGTTGTTGAATGAGCAGGAAGTGCCTACCTTCCTCCTCTAGACATGTTTCACTTTGGGCTGCATCTTGTGATTGCTTTGATCAGTGCCACTCAGGAGAAGAGGCAATGAGTTGAGTGCTGAGTCTACTGCTAAGGGCTGTTACACATTTCTACTCTTTGGGCCCCAATTGATGTCAAGAAAAGATCATGTCTTGGCTAGCCCACTGACCCAAGGAGGGTACAGGATGGTAAAGATCCAGATCTAGACCTGCAGAGCAGCCTTCCGCAGGATAGCTCCACTTATCTTAACTGAGTCAATTCACAGAGGACAAGCAATCAGCCAGGATCTCCATTGCCACTCCAGCTGTGCCTGCTCACCCACAGATGTGTAAAACATGGAAGTGCTATTTTAAGACACAGAAAATGGGAATGGCTTGTTGTGCAGCATTATTGTGAAGACAGCTAATACTTCCTTAGTGTGCTACCTGATTTTTTTCTCCAGGACCTGAACTTCTGAGATATTATTTACTCTTGTGGTTGGTATAAAATGAGGCATTGGCAAACTTTGCAGAGGATCAAATGGTGAATGTTCTAGGCTTGTCAGGCCAATGTATGGTTGCCTTTCACTCTTTCTTCTTCTTCCCCTTCCCTTCCCCTCCCCTCCCTTCCCTTCCCCTCCCCTCCCTTTTCTTCCCCTCCCCTCCCTTCCTCTTCCCTCTCTTTCCTTTCCCTCCTTCCCTTCCTCTTTCCTCCTCTTCCCTTCCCTTTCTTTCCCTTTCCTCCCCTTCCCTTCCCTCCACTCTCTCCTTCCATCTCAATCTGGGCTTGGCTTAGATTCAGCTCTTGAGCTATAGTTGGTAGACCCTGTTCTAAACTACCAGAAACATTCATTGGTAAAGATCACCATGCAGGCTTCAGATTGAAAGCAGAGTTCTTTCCACTCACCGAGGGTCAAGGCTATTGTTTTGTTGTTCAAACATCAGAATAGTAGTCAGAGACAAAAAGTTTCTGCAGACACGAGCTAATCCTTCCCCTGTCAAAGAACTAATAACCTGTGTTTCAATATTCCCAGGTTCCATTTCCTCAGATGAGATTGACCCTGAAAATGAGTGACAGCATAGAGGGCTGTTGGATTTCTCTTTATGACACAGGACTTGTCACATTGTGACTTTAAACCGTGTACTCAGGAGTGTTCTCACAGTACCTGGTGTCAAAGGGTCGAAAACGTGTCTTCCTGGATCATTGCTTTTAAGGAAAGAGTTTTAGTTTTTAAAACTCACCTCCATATCAATAAGTGATAATCTCATTTCAAATGTTTAAGATAAAACAGTGAAGAGCACAGGTAGATATCACATGAAGTTTTAAGATAGTACAAGTTTTAAAAGATACTTTTATCTTCGGACCCATCCTCAACCTCTGTTGCTACTACTCCTACCTTTTATTGTTATCAGAGGAGGTTGTTAGGGAGGTTAGAGAAATATCTTTCCCTCTCCTCTGCCATAATTTGCATCTTAAATGTCCCCACAAAAGTGCATGTACTGAATATTTGGTCCCCAGTGTGGGAGTATTGGCAAGTCATGTCACCTTTAGGAGGTAGAGCCAAATGGTAAGAAGTTAAGTCAATGGAGCTGCGTCCCAGAAGGAGATATTGACTTCTGTCTTAGTGAGAGTTTTATTGCTCTGAAGAGACACCATGACCATGACAACTCTTATAAAGGAAAACATTTAATTGAGGCTAGTTTATCATTTCAGAGGTTTAGTTCATTATTGTCATGGTGAGAAACATGGCAGCATGCAGGCAGACATGGTGCTAGAGACATGGTGTAGTTCTACATCTTGATCTGTAGGCAGCAGGAGACTGTGTGCCACACTGGGTGTAGCTTGAGCATACAAGACCTCAAAGCCGGCCCCCACAGTGACACACTTCCTCCAACAAGGCCACACCTCCTAATAGTGCCACTCCCCGTGGGCCTATGGGGGCCATTTTCTTTCAGACCACCACAGGACCTCAACCCCTTTGGTTTTCTCTCTTGATTCTTGGTAGCCATGAGGTGATGAAATATCTTCTATCTCAAAGCCACAGGTTCAAAAGCAAAGGATATGGGTAATCATGGGTTGAAATCTGTAAAACTTGAGCTAAAATGAGCTTTCTTCTTTTGTTTTCCTTTACATTGTTACAGCATTGTAAAGCTATCTAACCTTCCTTTCCTTCCTTCATTTGCATATTTAATTAAGTTAATCTATTCTTTATCTCTAGGGAAAACATAACTATTTTGCACATCCAGCATGGTCTTTCTGGTCTCTTGTTTCAGCCATCCCTTCATTAAAGCAGGCAGCACTACTATCTCCAGAGTCTTCTTGTTGGGGAAATTTCCCAACTAGAGCCCAGTTTCTCTCCTTCTAGGCCACACTTCTGATTCTTGGGCTTTGAGCATCCAGAATTCTCTGTCCCCAACTTTATATGACATGCACATCCTTTTTCTCATGAGGTGGCTGAGGGGTTGATATTTGCATGGAGTAGAGGTGAGGTGTATGACACTCAGGCATGGAGACTATGGAGACTATCTTCAGGGGTGTAGGCCCACTGGTCCTGCAAAGAGCAGGAGGGAAAAAGAAGTGGGTGCATAGACAAGACCTTCTTTTCTATTCTTGATCAGGAAGACCCAGATTCCAGATGTGTATGATTCCCTGGGACAATGATCTGGTGTTTCTCAGATTTGCATATTCTAATTAGTGACAATATTTAGGAATTGTTCCTGGACCTGCTTTTTCACATTGGTATGTATATATATTTTTCTTTCTAAAACCCTTTAGATCATCAGTAGACTTAAGATAGACGTTTGAATGAACAACCTCTTCTTCATTTAAAATGATTTCTTGTCTTGGAAGTGCTGTGTGTTGTCCACATTTATGCCCACATGTATCTTCCTTATCCAGGCTATCACTGTGGTTTTAATACAATCTCCTTTCATCAGTTGTCTTATGGGACATAGCCAGATATGGTAATGCAGGCCTGGGGATCAAACTTTGGGCCTCACAAATGTGAATCTCAAGCTGTCCAAGTGAGCCACTTCAAGGCCCTGAAGCATCTTTTAAGTGTTTTGTTTGTTTGTTTTTTTGAGACAGGGTTTCTCTGTGTAGCCCTGGCTGTCCTGGAACTCACTCTGTAGACCAGGCTGACCTTGAACTCAGAAATCCACCTGCCTCTGCCTCCCAAGTGCTGGGATTAAAGGCGTGCACCACCACTGCCCAGCTTGTTTTTTTTTTTTTTTTTTTTAATGTAGAAGAGACTAAGTTCTAGTTTTAGCTTCTTCTAGTCATTCCTTTCAGCATTAAAAAATATTAAGTTAATTATTTTAAAAGTAGATCAAGTTAAGCGATGCAAAAGCTAAAAGAGACAAGATGGAATATAGTAAAACTTGGGACACTTGTCCACCCTTGCCTTCCATTGTCCTCCCAATTTTTCTGTTTGACACATCCTTCATGAGATCTTTGCACATAGAAGATCTTTCTCATTTGTCTACAAACCAGGGCCCATTGCCCATGTCTCTCGACATCACTCACCCCCAGCATGCAAACAGCCCCATCTTCCCCTCCTCCTTCTCCTCTTGTCCCCACCCCCTTTATTGTTTTTGGTAGTTGTCATGCTTTCTGAGCATGGTCCTACTGTGCGGCTTCAGCCGCCCTCAAACTCATTGTGTTGAACAGGCTAACCTTGACCTTGGGTCCTTATTCCTTATCTCCTGAGTGTCATATTCTTTTCATGAGTGAATTGATTAAATTGATTAGATTGGAACCCATCTCTACCTGAAGTGGAGGTCAGCAACCTATGGCCACTGAGGAAATCTCTCCTGCCACCTATTTTGATGTATCTTATGAGTTATGATGTTATATACTGATTTTAAAAAAAAACAAAAGAAGAATATTTCATGTCATGTTAATTGTTCTTTTGTATTCAGTCACTTGGTCCCTTCCTCCCATCTTCCCTCCTTCCACCCCTTCTTCCTTCTTTCTCTCCTTCTGTCTCTGTCTTTCCTCCTTTCTTCCTTTCTTGTTCTCTCCTCCACCCACCTCTCCTTATTCTTGAAAGATGGGGAAGGAACGAACCCTGGGCCTAGCACATGCTAGACAAGCCCTCTGCTCCAGAGCTGTATCCCAGCTCCATTCCTGGCTGCTTTAACAGTGGCGGAGTTGAGAGAGCATGGCAGGTCTCTTAAGCTGTTGAACATTTCTATGTGACTCATTATAGAGGAAAAAAAATCTTGCTGACCTCTGACCCAATCACAAATACACTTTACCACTTTGATCATTTAAAAATTGGCAATGGGAGTATCTATGGCCAGCATGTCTTTTTCTTGGGAAAATTAAGGAACTCCCCAAAGTATTTGCCTCATTGGGAGAATTTTTGACTGGGCTAAGTCCAAATCAAAAAGAAAATGAATTCTTTCATCTTATTTGAAATCCAAAAGCCAAGATGCTCTAATTATCAGAAGTTATTTAAAAGTTCAATCAAAAACAGACTCGCTAATGGATTGGTGTGAATAACTTCCTAACCTTTCTTGTGAGAATGTTCTTAATTTAGAATTTAGCTTTACATTAGCAACTAAAATATGAAAGAGAGTTTTTACTAAAAGGAACTGACTTTTGGTCCCTTTCATTCTCTGAGACGAGTCAGACAAATGGTCTTTTTTTTTTTTTCTGATCTGGAGCTGAGCAGAAATTTCAGAGACTCTGAATCTTATTCATGTGTTATTTAGGAATAGATCACAGCTAACCGGTTTTTTTCTCGAAATATTTGAAAAATGAAAGTATTACACATATAGGAAGGATTTCCCTTCTTTGGGGCAATGGAAACAATGATAATATAGCATTGTCCGTCTGTTTTATAAGGCTTGTTCCAGGAAACACATGAATGTTCAATTCCATTACATAAAATGGCATAGCATGTACATATATATAGTCTAGGCATTTCCTCCCATATCACTTAAATAATCTCTCCTTTACTTACAGTGCCTAATAGAATGTAAATGTTATGTAAATTGTGGTTCTATAAATAGCAATATTGTTTGGGGAATAATGATAAGGAAAAACTTTGTACAAGTTTCGTACAGATAAAAGTTTTTTTCTCAATATTTGCCTCTACTTGAATCCGTAGATTCAGGCCCTGAAATTGAGGAGGACTGACTGTGTGTACTTACGGCTGGTTGCATCCAAGAATCTCAAAGTACTCAACATAAATAAATAATACCAAGATCTTCTAGACAGCCACTAGAAAAGCAAGAAGCACCAGGCCACGGGGAGTTCATGATTTCAGATCACACGTCTAGTTTAACGGCAGTGAAAAGCAGTAAAGAGAAAGTGCAAAGGCAGCCAGACACATGGCTAGAATACAAAGGACTCTACCCAGCCTCACAGGCCTCTGCCTGGCTCTAGAGAGCTGCGCAAAAGAGTGGCAGAAAGCAGAAAAGAGGGAACAATAGGGTTTTACATAGAAGACTGGAAAGCCGTCCATCTATGGTACCTCTGACTTGTTTTGTCAAGCCAGAAATAATCACTATTTGATGTGACGGGAAGTTCCAGAGAGTTAAGGTGATGCGAGTGTTTTTCTTTAAAGGAAGGGAATCGAGAACCGGAGATATTACTTTACCTAAGTTAGTGCTCAGTGCTGAAGCCCTTACTGGACATTTCAAAGTAGCAAAACAGTAATCCAAGTTTCTTCCT
This sequence comes from Mastomys natalensis, assembly GCA_021653895.1. Classification (NCBI taxonomy): domain Eukaryota; kingdom Metazoa; phylum Chordata; class Mammalia; order Rodentia; family Muridae; genus Mastomys; species Mastomys natalensis. Next base: position 228,646 of record JAJTUV010000153.1, read on the forward strand.
CAGTCATGAATTATTAAGAATCTCTTTTGTGCACGGTGAAGGCAGATAGAAAGGACAAAAAGAGTCAAAAACAAAATTTTGCCTATAGGAAACCTACAGTTTGGTGGTAACAGAATTCAAGTCAGCCAGAGAGGCCCTCAGATAGCGCTGCCCACAATGGGACGGACTTTCAGAAGATAGTCACACAAGGCTATTCACTATCCCCTTTTTCAGTAAATAGTGGGGGGGGGGGCAGGAGTGAAGCCCCAAGGGCAAGCAGGATGAGTGGAAACAGGCAATCTCAGGAGGTGGGGGGACCATCTAGAATGTACCAGAGACCTGGGAGGTGAGAGACTCTCAGGACTCAAAGGGAGGGATCTTAGATGAAATGCCCTACAGTGGGGAGAGGAAACTTGTAGGGTCTACCTCCAATAGAAATACAGGGCATCAAGTGAGGGATGGGGTTGCCATCCCATAGTCAAAAACTCTGACCCATAATTGTTCCTGTCAGAAAGAACTGCAGGGACAAAAATGGAGAAGAACCTGAGGAAAAGAAGGTTCAGTGAGGCCAAAATTGGGATCCAGCTCAAGGGAGTCTCCAAGGCCTGACACTATTACTGATGCTGTGGTGTGCTTACAGACATGGCTGCCCTCCGAGAGGCCCAACAAGCAGCTGAAAGAGTCAGATGGAGGTACTTATACCCAACCAATGGACAGAAGCTGGGGACCCTTGTGGTTGAATTAGGGAAAGGCTGGAAGAAGCTGAGGAAGAAGGCTACCCCAGAGGAAGACCAGCAGTCTCAACTACCTGGACCCACTAGATTGCTCAGACACTGAGCCACCAACCAGGCAGCATACAGGTGCTGGTCAGAGGCTGCCAACACATACAGCAGAGGACTGTCTGGTCTGGTCACAGTAAGAGAACCCTTGAGCACCTAAACCTTGAGGCCCCAGGAAGTGGGGAGGTCTGGCAGGGGTGGAGGGATTGGGGGACATCCTCTTGGAGATGGTGGGGAGGAGGCATGTGAGGAACTGTTGGAGGATGGATTGGGAGGGGGATAATGAATAAAATTAAATAAATAAATAAATAAATAAATAAATAAATAAGAAAATCCACTGAGTGTCTGTCAACATTATGACCTTCCAGGTATATCAGGATGAATTGGTGGATGAAACAAGATGGGCTACTAATATCACAGATTTATATTTTAATTTAATCTTTGAATTAAATTATGATTATACTGGGGATTGAACGGATACATTTGCACATTCTAAGCAGACATTCCATCAATAAGCTATGTCACTAACCCTCTTTTTAGTATTATTTTGAGGCAGGGTTTCTTTATGTGGCCCAGACTGGCCTTGAACGTCCCACTTTCCTGCTTCAGGCTTCTGTGCAGCCAGGATTACAGGCCTGCTCCACCAGACCCAATCAAAATCCTCTATTAAATCCTCTGTCCAGCTGGAATTGCTTTGGTGGATTGTGGAATATTTTTTCTCCTAAATAACAAATGGTCTCTGCACCATTTGCTGAATAATAGATTATTCCTTTCTCCTGTGGTTTCGTGAAAATATTCACGATCACCATTTCCTGAATGTCTGTCATGTGTCAGATACTTTGATATATGACGTGATGGGCTTGCATATTTCTTAGGTGACCCAGAATCAGAAATTCCTTCTTTGACTTGGTCAATTCTCCATCTAATAAATCTTGCTGGTTGAGGAGATTTGTGCAACACACAGAGTGCCAACAGTTTGTTTTCACAGGCTCCTCTGCACTCATAAGCAACTGATCAGTGAATCTCCCATGGACTTTGACTACTGGATCTTTTGTAACATATCAGGAAGACCATGCCAAGTGACGGTGGCAGTGCCAGGAGCAAGTGTGGCACTCTGCCTGTGGCAGCCAGTGTTCGGGATGGAGGGAAAACCTCATCTACCATGTTCTATAGCAGCAGGGACTTCTATGCTCCTTCCTCTCCTTCTTTCTGACTTTGTTTCTGCACCATTCTCAGAAACTCCGGAAGTAACCAAGTGCCTTGAAGAATCCCTCTTCCGCTCCAGTGTGCTAAAGTACACTTCTGAGGCTTGCAACTCAAAACCTTGGTTGCTGCTTGTAAGATGTCATTAATTTGCAAATTCTTGCTCCTTAAAGATAACATGTCTTCATTCCTATTAGATTTTAGTCAATCAATATTCAGTGAGAATACTACATTGCTCAGAAGCACACAGCCAGGAAGTGGTGAGCACAGAATTCAAATCCAGATTTGAAGGTTCTTATTCTTACTCTATTAAGAATGTCCCAATTGTTACAAAATATATCATACATATGAGTCACACATACATGCATGCACACACAAAGGCACACATGTATGCACATGAGAGCTCCGCTCACCTCAGCAGAAACTATCTATATATTTTTCGTCTATGCTTTTATTATGCTCCATTGGTCAGGCCTTGCACAGACACCAGGCTGCTTTATTTATTGCCACTTCATAACAAGTCTTAAAACCAGTATAACAAATTCTCCATTCTTTTACATCTTTTCCCCGCTTCTTGCTGGACTATTTATTTTTCTAGATAAGCAACAGGCCTGTTTTGTAATATTTCCTACCAGTCTCGGAAGAACACATGCGCAGCTGTAATTCAAAGGCACCTACCTTAATGCTATCTTTTCCTAACAGGTTTCAAGGCTCTCAACTCCCACATGTGAGCGTGTGCACACTTTCGCGCAAATGTCTACTTACAGAAATGGACATATATGTCATCTCTCTTTAGAGAAAGACTGGTCATATCAGTGGGTTTCAGAATCCCTGGAAAGCAAAAACAAGAGCAGAGTGGGCTGACCAACAAACTGAAGGAAGATGTCTGTGATGAGTGTCAGCACCTACTTAGTTTATAGGAAGTTTCGCTTTCCACTGCTTTGTTCTTGAAACAAACAAACAAACAAACAAACAAACAAACAAACACCAGAACGAGTCTCTTGGAGGCTTCTAGGTTTTCATCTAGCTGTAATGCATGTTTGGAAGGTGGTGAGGCCGGGGGCCGGGGCCGGGGTTGGGGCTGGGGCTGGGGTGTTCTCTCCAGGCAACACTCAGAAAATAAATCCCAAGGGAATATCTGATTTGTGTCTGCATTTTGTTTTCCCAGTGTGGATTCTAAGTAATAGGAGACCTAGCTAATATCCATGGTCCTGGAAGAATTTCTTCAATTATGGAGTTGTTGAGCCTCTGTTAAGGACCGATGAGACTCACAGGCCATGCCTAGCCCAATAAACGGAGAGAGTAATTTCCACCTCTGCAAGTGGATGTGGATTTGATACATATATATTCATCACAAGTTAATGAAAAGCTCGAGGTTTTGATCCAGGAGGATGCCAAGGTCTTTCTTCTCTCTTGCAGGAAAACATTCGAGTACAAACATCCTTGTAAGAATCCCCATAGGAAACAGCGTGCCTCTGCTCAGATTAAAAAGGCATCAACTTATTTATTTCCTCTAATAGAGAGGGACTTCTCTGAACACAGTGTTCTCTCCTGGAAGGCCAGTGACTTGGTTCTGGGAATTGAGAGATGCTGGCAGCCTAGAGTGAGTCTCTTAGTAGATTCTGAGGGTGTACATGCGCCAATAACCACGGATGCTGTGCTGTAGAATCCAGCTGCCTTTGTTGCAGGCACAGACTCCGCAATGCCAGGGAAATTCTAAGACTCTGTACTTTTATTACAGATTCAGGGCTATTCTTTGTACCACAATGCATGCAGGTATTTCCAGCCTGTCTCAGTTAGGTGGTGGATAACATCAGATGTGGGCTGTAGCTTGTAGCAAGCCAGAGTGTCAACTTCACCTCCCCAAATTAAATTAAGGCTAGCCTTGGTACCTCCTATCTCTGAGAGCTGTGCTGCATAATAAGGTGGAACTGAATGCTGCTCCCAGGAAATTTATACCATATTTGCAGGGACAGTTCTGATAAAAAATAAATGGAATTGATGAACAGAGAGTTAATCATGTTGTAACTGCATATAATCTCATGAACTGCTCTCCACTAGAGTCCCTAATTAACTGTTGGTGAGCTTCTTGGGAACACTTCCTGACTTTGCACCAGCAAGGACCTGGCAACTAGGTGCAGTGGCTTCTGAGGAGACAGTTAAGAGATTAGATTTGTCCACCAGAAGTGCACCATTTGAGTTTGTTCTAGAATAGGGCGTAGTTTTCAAGTTGGAGTGGCAATGACTTAAAGTGAGTTCTCAACAGCCGGTCTTGGCATCATCCACAAAGAACAAAACTAGTGAGCTGGGAAGGTAGAGACCAGAGTTTGAATCCCATCAGTCATGTAAAGGCTGGAAGTGCCTGAACCCCTGCATTAGGAGAGTGGAGAGGTAGGTGGAGCATGTGAGGCCCTTGGTCAGCTAACAAAGAGATCAGATTCAGAGATCAGAGATCTTGTCTCAAAAAATTAAGGCGAAGGGTGACAGGATGGACCTGATGTCCTCCTTGGACCTTGGCATGCCCACACAGGTATGCACATCCACACGTATGCATGCACATATCACACACACACACACACACACACACACACACACACACAAACACACCACACACACCACAAAGAAAAAAGAAAAAGGCTCATAAGGTGACCCAGAAGGACAAGTGACAGTTACTTTAACTGTATTCTGCAGACCTCCGAAGCCGTAAACTGTGGTCGTGTCTCACGATATGGTGATGAAAAAGGACTTGCTTTGTCTGCAGAGAAACTTGGTTTTCCTACTGATTCAAACCCATCAAAAGCACATACTTGGTCTTTTTTCAGCTTTTTTGAAGTTTCAAACAGTGGATGTTTTGCAACCAGGACCCATGTCATTCTATTTTTTGATTATATGTTCTCATGTTAGTGCATATACTAAATGCCTGAAGAATCGACTCATGATGCTATCTGCTACTGTGTCCAGAATGAATGACATGGGATGAATTAAATGGAATGAATGAAAGGGAATGAATGACAGAGAATGAATGAAGTGGAATGCAGGGCTGATGACTATTGAAAGAGTAGCTACAGAGAAAAGTGGTCTTAGATCTTAAAGATGTCACCTTGCCAGGTAAAGTGAAAAAATAATTCTTCCATTTAATGTTTCTAGAATCCAGTGCAAATGTGTCACCCCAATTTCCTGCCCCTTTGGGTCAATCATTAATGGTTGCTTAAAGAGTAATGGAACAGCCTATAATCTTTTTTTTTTTTTTTTTTTTTTTTTTTTTTTTTTTTTTGTTTTGTTTTTCAAGGCAGGGTTTCTCTGTGTAGCCCTGGCTGTCCTGGAACTCACTCTGTAGACCAGGCTAGACCTCGAACTCAGAAATCCGCCTGCCTCTGCCTCCAAGTGCTGGGATTAAAGGCGTGCGCCACCACCGCCCCAGCTTTTTTTTTTTTTTTTTTAATTTTATTGAATAAAAAATTTTTAAATTGAATCAAATGAAATAAACAACAAGCAAATACAAGGTGTAACTTCAAGAATTCTATATATTTTAGTTATGGAACACATAAGTTCACAAATAATTGAATGTAAACAATTCCCTTATAAATTAGAATATCCATAATATACTACAAAATTCGGTGCCTCAAATATATAATTTCCATGATATGAACAACTGGCATACTTAACAGTGGTTTGGTATATTTGGCTAATGAAATCCAAGCTGACCATTGTAAATATGCAGGAGAGCCTAGTCAGCCATGGGTGATCTGGTAGCTGTATGCTCACGGTTGGGGAATAGTCTTGAGAGCTGGGCAGTGTCTTACTCTGTGATCTTCTGTGCAGTTCTATTCTTAGGGCCCGTCTTACTATTCTTCCTTATAGGTCAGCTACATGTGCTCTGATGTGATTGCTGATCAGTGCTTTGAGTCCAAGGACAGCTTGCGTTGCACAGATGTATTGAATAAAATATCTCCTTTTTAATTGAATTCACATTGTTGAATCAAATAAAAAGGTGCTAAATGCTAGTCCAGTAGAAAAGTCCGCAATCATGTGATTCGAGGCCATAATCGGGGGAACTGCAGTAGCTTGTAAAATGGTTGTTGATGGGGAAATCTCTAGGAAGCTGTCTCTCATGTTGGAGAGAAAGCAAAGCCACTGGGATGGTGGTTACGCCTTAATGCTAGTGAGTGGAGAGCTGAGCAAAAGTAAGTGTGCTTGGCAGCCTGAGCTCACACTGAGACTCTTCTCAAAGAGGAGAGATAGAATGTTACTTCATTATTCTATCTTTGAGTGTTATTTCTAATCAATGCAACTGGTCAGCACATGCCTGCTGCCATATTCACAGACTGAAATGCCTACAGCTCATCTTCTTGACTGCATTGCGAGGATAGAGGGATGTATGCTCCTTTTAGCCATTTCTTCATTATTCCTATGAGGTTGACTCAACACCCACAAGTGAATGGAGCCATACGCTCACACCTTCTGTGAGTTCACAGAAGGCATCAGCATACATTCGTCAAACTTGATGCTGAGTTACGACAAGAGCTATTGAGAACTTTATTAAAACTTGCTGTTTACTTGATTTTTCCAACTTATGGAATTCCTTAGACCAAAATAGTAGCCGCTAACAAAATGTTCAAATCCTCTCCTCCCCTCCCACTTTCTTCTTCTTCTTCTTCTTCTTCTTCTTCTTCTTCTTCTTCTTCTTCTTCTTCTCTTCTTCTTCTTCTTCTTCTCTCCTCCTCCTCCTCCTCCTCCTCCTTCCTCCTCCTCCTCTCCTCTTCCTTCTTCCTTCTCTTAGTAGCTTGGCTATCTTGGAACTTGCTATATGATTGAGGTTGGCTGCTAACCCATAGCAATCTGCCTGCTTCTGCCTCTCAAGTGCTGGGATTAAAGTCATATGCTACCATATTCAGCTTTACCAACATGTTCTTAAATTGTTGACTACAACTGTACAGATTTAAGAGATCAGCTTCCCACTTGTTCCATCAGTGGCTGTGACTCAGTGTCCCTGTGTAACTGCAGGCTACCCTATGGGACCTCACAGGCACTCAGACGTTTCTAACACTGTAAAAAGTTGTATTGGACAGTGCTGCCCTTCATGGAGATGAAAATACTTAGTTGTGTGGCAGGTGTTATATCTTTGTTTCTCAATTCACTATGAAGAAACTTAGAAAACTTAAGTCATTGTCCAAGTCATCTAACTGATAGAGGGCAAAGCTAGGACTTAAAGTCGTTTCTCCTGACTCTGAGACCACTGCTATTTTTCAATGTGTGGCCAAGTGCTGATTCATTTGCCCATCCATCTTAACGATGGAGCAACATATTTAAATAATTATGCTAGAAGAGCAGATAGAAACAGTTACTGAACAAACTGCTTTCTCTATATACTGAGTCTGGTTAGCAGCTAGAGAGAAAATATAAGGGTCAGAGGATGAATCTGGTCCTTGATTTCATAGTATTTAATAGCCTAGTTGGTGAGACCAACATTAAATATAGATCACAAAATTAATTATTGGCTACTATTGTGATAAACATCTAAGAAGAAAGTCCATCTGTTTTGAAGAGACATCCAAATTGCATTACACAACAATAATACCAATAATTAACAATGAAGCCTTTAGCTTCCATGCCCTGTGAAATTCAAATTAGTAAGAAAACCCTAGGATACCCTTGGCTTCCTGATTGATGACGGCACTGTAATCTTTATGCCTGGTAAACAGGGAGATCCGTTTCATTCAAGGTCATCCTGGGTTGACACTACCAACTTCAATTTCATCTGGCTCTCCTCGTAGAAGTATTTTTGAGATGGAGAGCTACGACCAGCTAATTTGTCAGCATTACAAAGCAGTACCTTATCCTCCTAGCTCTTCTCTCTCACTGAAACTTCCCAGTAGCAGCTGCTGACATATGAACTTCGCCGATGAAGATGCCACCAGATGGCTATTTCTTGACTGCTCTGCTGAGGGTAAGATAGTGGGATAATGCTTCTTTTGGCCATTTCTTTGTCATTTCTAACAGGGTCAAACTCAAATACCCATAAAAGGAGATGGAGAGCCAATATGCCACACCATCAAATTTAAAAGGCTGGAAAAAAAAAAAGTCAAGACCATAAACTGTTACCACGGTTCTGTCTTTTTTGTAAATGCTAGTCTATTAGTTTCAATAAAAGAACAACAGAATGTCCATCATGCCGTAACTCGACATGCCTATTATGTCAATACGATTAGTTTTTGTAATGTGTTCATGTACTGGTTACAGTTTATAGAAAAATTGATTTCACAGAATCAGAGAAATTAGAATTGGAAATATTCTATTAGATCATGAGACACATCCCTGGAGGCTAGTGTAGAATTGGTCCCTACTTCCCAGTGTATTTTCTGGTGTGGTTTTCTATCAGGTTTTGATGGGCTTATATATTTATTATGGGCTGGGACTATGTTCCACTAAAAATTATAGCAATCCATCTGAGAAATAAAATTCTAGAAAAATAAGCATTCGCTGAGTGCTAATTTTACTTTGGTGGGTACATTTTTAATATAGCAGTGTTTATAGCCTCTCAGCTTACAGGAGGCAGGGTAGCAGCAGTGGATCATGGGTTAGCATTATAATCAAGTAGTAAATTTACATATCTTAAGATGAGAAAATTTCCCCAGACCAAATTTCCCATCAGATTTACACAAAAATGTGATATGAAATTTTGATTCCCCAGGAATGGCTTATTTTCTATGTAGGAAATTGAACTCTGTGCCTCCTGAAAGTGCCTATAATCACACACCTGAAGGGACTGGTGTTTTACATTTCTTGGGCTGTGTGTACAAAGCTAGCACTCTGGGAGAGACAGTTGCAAGAGAGTGACAACCACAGCCCTGAACTTGGGACTGGTGTGGGTTGTGGGCAGGGCTCAACCTCACATCTCTCCTCTGCTTCCCTTTCTCACTCTGGAGTGGCTGGGCTAGCCTGGGAATTGTGAGCCCTGAGTTCGGTATATTGTTCTTCTCCCCTTGCAAATAAGTGAACGCAGTGGCTTTTCCAGGTGAAACCTACACACAATGATCTACATCCAAGCATTCCAGCAGCTCCTGGGATTTCCCAAGTCAGGCCAGGTCAAGCTTCCCTCCACTTCAATGCTCTCCACATCCTCCTCACCTGGTTCCATCCATTAACAATGCTGGAGAAAGGACCACACTAGGATGTTCCTCAGTTCTCCCCAGAGTTCTTTACCTCTTTTTTCTTCATGAAGACAAAGCAAAAATTTGGATGTAGTCTAAGCTGGTGGGTGGGAGGAGGGAATCAGGCTGTGTGGGAAAGGGCAGAGAGAAAGCAGAGAGAAGTGTAACGTTCTGCCAGACAATGCCCGACACTGCTTGTCTCCATTCTCACGCCCTGTCCGGAAGCTCAGATACAGCTCCTGTTCTTGTGGACTGCAGCTGAGGAGGGCTATGTCTGGAGAGCAGCCCAGGGAAGGCCTTCTACGTCTTTTCCCACACCTGCTCAATGAGCATGCACACCCAGGTGCTGAGTCAGATGTATGCAACTTGCTGCACATTATGCAGATGAATCAGTTTGCATGTCCAGAAAGAAATGCTATCTAGTGTGCTGTTTTCCTGAACTCTCCATAACTCAAGAGGATCCAAACTGAAAGCTGGCCCAACATGCCTGGACCCAATTGCTCTGCATGGTGTATCGCTCCAAACAGGTGCCAGTCACAGAGGAGGACCTGTTTGTCAGAGCAGGAGCTGGGAACACCGTTCCAGGTTAACAAAGCCAGGGACTTTTGCTATGTTCATTCTTTTAAAAAAAATATTTTTTCATTTATTTATGTGCATTAGTGTTTTGCCTGCATGTCTGTGTGAGGGTATTAGTCAGATCTTGGAGTTACAGACAGTTGTGAGCTGCCATGTGGATGTTGGGATTTGAATCTGGGTCCCCTGGAAGAACAGTCTGTGCTCTTAACCACTGAGCCGTCTCTTCAGCCCTGCTACGTTAATTATGAATTCTTGAATGGCAGCGAAGGTGGATAACTACAGGACCTAAGGTGATCAAAGGAGATGGTAAAACAGTTCTGTAAATGTGTGGGCAGGTCGCTGAGGTCTTACGAAGAGTGATCAAAAACGACCTTTGCTATTCACTGTGGTGACAACAGATCAGTGTGAATTTACAGCACTACCCAATCCCAAGCCATATTCTAAACGTACTGGATCCACATGCATACACATTTTTAATTACAGGTGATTTGTTTGCACATAAAAGATTAAGCAGCTCTTGTACATCCCAGCAATTCCCTGTTGGTAACAGCCCAGATTTTTAAAGACAGGACCAGCTTTGCTAGCCCACTGGGAATCGGAGCACATCCTCATTTCAGCAAAAGCCCAAGAGTGGGCATACTTCCCCCCACAGGTTGTACAATACCCCACTTTTTAAAAATGACTCTCACTTTTCCTCCTGGAAACTGTCCTTTCTAGCTACATTTGGTTCTGGCAAAGCTGTCATCCATGGAGATGAGCACCTGATTGAGCCTGGATGGGAACAATCCACTCCCCCAACCCCCTGCCTGAGGACTGATTGATTCTTCTGAGATCATTAGGAACATGCAGGGCACAAATGTGGGACTGATAGGCGTGTCTTCCTAGCACACATGTGAGGACCAGTCAGAGAGCAAAGCCAGAGGAGTAAGAGCCGAAAGACAGAGACAGAGAAATCACTTGGACACCTCAGCACAATTGTATCAGAAGTTAGACCACTCGTGGGCTTCAGCTTGAGTGAGCCTATAAACCCACAGCTCAGTTTAAAGCAGTCATAGGTGGGTTCTCTCTCTGGTGGCTAAAAGAATGGTCCAGACAACACTGGTCTTGAAATTAGATTGTCGGCTCTTCTAAACTGGAGGCATTTGTAGCTGGACACATGAGAATAAATGAGAGGAATGTGTTCATCATGAGGCTCACAACCTGGAATTTGACCACTGTGTGAATGAATTGGTAAGATGCATGTATGTATACATTTAATCCAGCCTAATTAAATGTAGGTGGTTTAAAATGTTTAGACACTCCTGGGCTCTAAATACTGGTTATCCATATTGTAATACAGCAGAAGGCTATATTTATTTTCTGAATTGAAGGCAATGTGTCCTGAAATTAATATTTAAATTTATGCCAACTAATATGCAAATGAGCACAGCACTGCTGCTTTAAAACCAAGAGGCTGGGATTGCAGTACTGACACTTCAATGGTGCTGATGCTTTGATGAGACCAGACAAAGAAGGCTAAAATGCAGATGGGATGGTTCCCTTGACCGACCCAGTGCAGGTGGGGGATTTACAGCTCTGTAAAGTGTTTTAAAACAGGAAACAGTATCTCAACTTAAAATAGTAGTTTAACCATTCATTAATTTACTCAATGCAAACATGGCAACTTTTCTGAAATGATGTTGCCAGTAAACACAATCTACAACCCACACTGCACAAAAAATGTATTTTCATTTCTGCCAAACATCAAAACCTAAGCCTGCAATTGTTTGTCTGGTTTTCTTTTCAGTGAACAGTTGTTATTCACTGTTGGTCATATATTTCATTATTATATACCTACTTTAATATGTGTGGTGTGTGTGCATATTTTATGCTGATCAGCTAAGTTATGCACAACAGAACCTTGGCAGGTCGTAACCTAATGAGGTGGATGTTTTGAAAGTAAAATAAAATGTCTGAGATTAACTGTCTGGTAGGGTGCCTAGTGGTTAGTGAGGACTGAGGCTTCTTCTAGATTTTTAAAGCACAAAGCCAAGGATGTGACTTCATCCTCTGGGTGGCTGCTGGGTGGCTGCTGGGTCTCCTGGGTCCCCCCCTCCATACCAACCAACCTCTCTACAGCAGATGGAAGAAAGGTTTGCCTCCTCTCTTTAAATGGAACTCCCTAAATGATCTGCCTTTAGCTCAGAAGCCATGTGTCCAGACAAAAGTAATTATTTTGAATATTCTATTTTGAGAAATAGAAAACAGGTGTTCTTAAGTTTGAACCTTAAATGTCTCCCATGTGTTGAAACTTGCAGTCCTTAGCTGGTGCTATCAGAACCACTAGAAGCTTCCAGAGGTAGGAGGTACAAACAAGGTCATTCGTGTGTGTGTGTGTGTGTGTGTGTGTGTGTGTGTGTGTGGTCTGTGTGTGTTCTAAAAGAGACAGAGCCCTGGCCCCTTCTTCTCCTCTTTCACTTTCTGACCATGGGGTGAGCATCTTTCTTCTGCTTCTTCCCATTGTCATCTGGCACAGGCTTAGATGAAATGGGACCAAACAAGCATGGATTAGAACCTTTGAAGTCATGAGCCAAGATGAAACTCCCTGTAAATTGACTATCCCAGTTGTTTGGTATAGTGACAGAAAGCTGACCAATATAAGGTATTCAAAAAGCATTGACCAAACTGTGCTCTAGATATTAAATATATATTTGTCAGTATTTTTATTGTCTGTACTAGCAACCAACTTCTTATGGTCAAAGGTTCGCTTTGATGAAAATAAATGATTATTGTATCTTTAATGCTATTTTATGTTTATTTGTATGGTTTCTATCGTATTATTTACTATTATGTATATGCATGTGTTCTGTGTTGGAAGTCTGGGCACATGCAAAAAGGCCAGAAGAGGGCATCAAATCTCCTGGAGTTGGAGTTACAGGTGGTGATGAGTCACCGAACATTGTCAGTTAGAGCTGGCAGAGGGTGGCTCTTAGCTTCTGAGCCATCTCTCCAGTCCCTGTGATTGATGTTTTTCATTAGCTTATCAAACGATTGATTTGAGTCTGGGTTGAAAAGAATGCAGGAACTACAGATTTGATGAGAAAGAGAGCTGAAGCAATTAATAATGTCTTCAGTGGTCCATGCATATGGGTTGGGTTTACCTTACGTTTCAACTAATAGGTTTAGAAACATATGGCTCCTGTGAAGCCGGCTTCAATCTCCACCAAAAAGCTTTATTTAAATGTATTATTTGGAATATTTTATTCTGGAGAAAGATGAAACCCTCAGCAAATTGGAACTCTCTCAGGCAGTTATACATTTTTGCAGGTTTCCAGAGTATTGCTAAAGGAATTACATTCAAATTCCAAGTTACACTTAGCTGGTGAATTCTCAGTTCAACGTTGCTTGGAAAGAGGATTTTTGTTATTCTTTAGAGGACAAAATAGAAAAACAGGTCATGAGTTTGATGCTGTCAGAGTGGAGATGCAATTCTATAACATGTCCATCTCTTCATTCTCCTAGAAAGCAGAGGGGGCACGAGCAATGACAAGGACTTTCCAAGTTCAAAACAGGTGCTAGGAAGACAATTTCAGGCTTTCTCTTCATTGAATTCCAATGAGCCAGGCATGGGGATGAGAAGACCAGAGTTAAATTAAACCACATTCAGAAATAACCAGGGCTATGGAGAGTGAGGTACTGAACTGATCTAAAAAAAAAAAAAAGAAAGAAAGAAAGAAAAAAAATAAATGTCTTTAAAAATGCTGTGATCGTGGCAGCCTTCTTTCCCTGTCCTGCCCTGTACATCACAGTTCATCAGATTGGTGAGAAGACACTGACTGGAAGAGTTGTGATTCCTCTACAGGGGCGGAATTATGCAATCCCTGTACGTGAGACTTCCGGGGTGGAGCTGTAATAGGCCTCCAGAAGACTCTTCACATGCCTGTCTCCTGACTGTCCCACTTGTGAATTAAGGATTGCTGTTTTATGGAAGTAATCTGCTTGGCTATTGGCTTTTTTTTACCTTGTTTATCTACAGCTGTGGAGAATGGCCTATTTGAAAAAAAATAAACCCTATTAATTCTATCTCTGGGGCTCTTTCAAGGGCGAGTCTGAGAGGCCTTGGAGCAGGTATTTATTTGGGAAGTGATCTCAGAGAGCAGGAGGGAAACCAGATGGAGATAGAGGGAGGACAATTTAATACGTGAGAATGTGATTGAGATCATATGAATTATCAGGTTTGATCCTATCCAGAGTTCCAGAAATGTGTACAGCTGCATCCCAGAATCATCTATAGGCAGAATGGGAGCTTGGAGATAGATTCCTGGCTTCTCTTTATTGTTTGTATAATTTGATAATCCCTTGGATTATCAAATAAAACTCACCTGACTTCGGGTTGGGCCATGATCTCGGTCCTTCATGCCATATTTGCCACTGCCTCACAGAAAGGCCCGATGGTAACTCTCACAAGACCTTATCCTTTGCCTTGAGATAGATGGTGTCAAAGCAAGATGAAGCCTAGATGAGGTGTTGACTGTTCACTTCAGTAAGAAGTGAGCTGATAGAGACAGGGAGGGATGCGGGATGGGATTGCAGAGTGTCTGCCACAGTCCTTGACTGTGTGATTTGGAATTCAGTTCTACTCAGCAGTTTGATGTAGACCCTGTAAGCACAATCATTGCATATGATGGTGCTTCTTAATGGAGGATGCAGCTTTAAGTCAATGCACAGAGTGTCAGAGAAGTGGAGACTAATGGCACAATAGTAGCTCAGTTATACAGAGATGTAATTTAAGCTTCTGAGTTCTCTCTCGGGTCCCATGATGTAAATTCCAGGTGTCTCTTCTTTATGCTACTGTCCCTGCCTCAGGGCAGGGTAGAGATGGAGACAAACTGTAGCCTTTCAAACGTGTCACTTGCTAGATACAACTTTTCTAGCATTCCTCATGGAATCTGAGGAGGGGACTGTGGGCCAAGTTGAGCTTTGCCGATCCATGTCATTTTGATCTCGCCACACAGTTTAATCTCGTCGTTAGCTGGAGCAAGGCCTGTAAGACTGAGGCACTGGTAGAGAATGCAGAAGGGAAGAATGACTCACGTGTTTGTTATGGCCGCAGTTGCATTGCCAGGGTGTGGCAGGCAGATGCTCCTTTGGTGGATCCCGAGTGGTGTCTGCAAAGGCTCTGCAGTCTGGTGATGTCTTGCCCACAGCACAAGGTTAAGAATCTCATTAGGCCTCAGTTCCCATAGCCATAAGATATGGGCAATAATAACTTCCTTGGTGGGTTATTGTAAGGATTAAACATTATGTAAAGTATTGAGCACATTCAAATTGCATTCAAGTTTTGTGTGTGTGTGTATGTGTAGGTGTGTGTGTGTGTGTGGTGTGTGTGTGTTGTGTGTACATACCCTCAGAGGCCAGAAGAGGGTGTCTGATTCAGCAAACTGGAATTATAGATGGATGTTGGAACTGAACTCTAGTCTTTTGCAAGGGTCTTAACCAGTGAGCTAGCTGTTTCTTTAACCCCAGATGGCATTGTTGCAACCCAATGAGGAGATCAATGAATAATCTTATTTCTATTTTGCATCCCATTTTCCCTGAGTTTCTGGGTGACATTTAGACTTGTTGAAACCGATGCTTTGACTCATTCAGATTAGCACAGTTAATGTGGAGCTGGATGCACAGTGTGGTTTGGGGTAAGCATAGTTCTAGAAGCCTCCAAGCAAATAGAGCCACCTCTCAGCAACTAGAACAGCCTCTTCCAAACTCTTGGAAGAAGAAGTACCAGAAGTACCCAGCAGCAAGAGGCCCACAGCCCAGTCCCTATGGCCATATCTCATTTTCTAAACACAATGTGACAAAAGGCAGGGCCCAAAGGAAGGTGACTCTTGAAAGGCCTTCACCTTTGCCTAGCTATCTGAATCTTTCCCAGAAGAAAATTTTGGTTAAGTTTGCAGCCCAAGATAACTACCTGCAAGAGCAAAGATCTTCAAATCTTGGGCTACAGTTCAGTAGTTAAGCGATTGCCTACTATCCAAAAGATCCTGGGTTTTATCTCAAGCAAAAACCCAAAATAACAAAAACAAAACAAAAAAACCCAAAAACAACCAAAACCAAAACAAAAAACAATAACAAAATCAAAAAAACAAAACCAAAACAAAATAAATTCCAAAACAAGAACAGCAAAAAATCAAACAAAAAACCAAAATTAAACAAGCAAGCTGAGAGAGAAAGAGAGAGAGAGACGAGACAGAGGCAGAGAATATGTTTTCATCCATCCCACCTCATCCTGGCGTGCAGTGCCTAGCATGTACGAAACTGAAACCAGGTGAAGGGAGACATGGGAAGACATGAGTCTTAAAAAAAGAACCTTATGAACCTTGTATTTTTCTTATTCCTTATTCCTACTGAGAGCTCCTGTCAGTTGCTTCAGAATAATGAAGGTAAGTCAAGTTGGCTGACTGCTTTGGGATTGGGGCTTTGACAGGCATTGTCCATTAATGAATGAACGATATGTGATCCCCAAAGTTACATTACAATACTCAGAGCATCTGATAATATTGAATAAGAAATAGTATACTAGAAACAGTTTAATTTTTCTAATCCTTTATGTATATAATAAACATGTTCCTTAGAATATACAAATGAGAGTCATTTGTTGTGTGTGTATGTGTGTATATGTTGTATGTATGTTGTATATGTATATACATGTGCATATATATATTGTGTATGTGTGTGTTGTATAATTTATACATGTGTATGTGTGTTGTGTATATGCATATATACGTGTGTGTGTGTGTGTGGTGTGTGTGTGAGTGTGTGTACACACATGCAAGCTGGGGATCAGACTAAAGGCCTTGTTCATACTTGATGAGTGTTGTACCACCGAGCTGCATCTCCCAGGCCTATCATTTGATAAGTCTTAATAGAGGCACATTAGTGTACCTCTTGACATATTAGAAGAGGTGACCTAATGATGGAGTAACGCATCTGTTTGCAAGTTGGGTGAGTTTTAATTCTTAGCTTTAAAAATACGAAGGAGGGTGCAACAGAGTTATCAGGTCTTAGGCAATAAAAATAACTCGTGATGACAGACCACTTGCTAGTCTGGGAATACAAATCGGAAAGAGTTTGAAGAATTAAGCAGTGTCTCTAATACAGCCATATGCCTTCCAAAGGTACTGGCCTATGTATTTATGTGAGCAGGTCATCTTCGCAATCACATCTTAAAGCACAATAAGTAGAAACAGTTGCTTCTGAAGCCATCTCATTGGGGCAAATACTAACTTCAATCCAGAAAAGAATCTTCATCCATCTCAACTGGAAATATGTTTCTAATATAATTTGACTTTTATGCATAGCAATCATCAAAACTTAGAATGAATTGATGTTTTATTACCAAGAATTGTAGCTCAGTTTAAAACTCTGTTGGTAGAATGAAAAAAGATTAAAAATTCTTCTAGGATTCCTGGACATCCTTAGGCCCTAGTCCTTTGGGATGCTGTGTCTTTTGTCACGAGGAGATGGAGGGCAGGAGCAGGAGGACTGCCCCTTGAAGTTCCTGTTTTGTGAACGGCTCCATGAGGTTCTAACATGGAGCCCAGCCTCTCTTTGAGTGTGACTTCAAATTCTGGATTGGGTCTGGAACCAGCCTTATGTCTCACCCAGAAATAGGCTTTCTCTGCTATTTTAGAGTCCACTTTAGTTCAGATTTGTCCCTCCTTAAATATGCTTTCCACTTTGAGAACATCTCTGACATGTGGGGTGTTCATGTGAATTCCTATCGCTACTGCTTTAATCACGATTCTGTCAAAGCAAGTGTGTGTGTTCATTACTTCATCCAATATGTACATGCCAGGCACTGTTCAAGGAGCTAAATTTACCTCTGTGAAGAAAACAGGCGTGGCCGAAGCTTCATGGAGTATATACCTCAACGAATAGAAAATAAGTACAAAAGAGAATCATTGCATAGATATGTGACTAAAGACTATAAGTGCTGCATATGAACAGAACATGACTATTAATGATAAGAACAGGGGTACTTAATTTTAAGTGGCTAGATAGGACAATGTCAACTGAGGTCAGAAGTATATGAAACAAGCTAAAATGCTCAAATCATGTCCCAGTGAATGGAAACAACTGAAAAGACCCAGAACTAAACATCTGGTTTACTGGGGACTCCAGGAATGAGGGTGGAGGGTGGGATTACTGCAACATTGAACAAGGCTTGGGTTGAGTGACACAGAAGGAGGTTAGATAAAAAACAAAAACAAAAACAAAAAACAAAACAAAAGCAAACAAACAAAAACCCAAACAGGAATCATGTACAATTTTGGCATGGAAATCTGAAAGATTTCTGGCAAGCTTGATTTATTTTTGAGAGAACTCTGCATCTCTTTGAAGATTGGGATGGGGGTGGAGCAAGATAAGAGAAGGAGGCCATTTTGGAAATGTATCAGCCAAGGTAGGCTGAACACCCTCAGTGTCTCTGGAGCTTTTAACATCAGAGTTTCAGTTCTCCTTGTGGTTCCTATCCACTGCAGGTCAGCTGGGCACTCTACCTCCATTCAAGGGAGGAGCTAAGCTGGTAGATCAGCTGCCCTCATGAGCAGAGACGTCAGGATGGCAGGCAAGGGGACATAACAAACCATGCACTGACTCAGAAGACCTCTGTCTGGAAGTATCACCCAACTCTAGCCATCATTTATTATAGATCGAACCATATGGCCAATTTTAAGTCAGCAGCAGTGGAAAGTGTCCCCTACAGGCAGGGGTCCTGAAGAGAAAAAAAAAATATGGAATTGAAGGTACTGCTATAGGGTGTACTACTGGTGGGCATTCTGTGGTGGATACGTGATGTCAGTAAGGAGTGGGAGGTAGAGATCTGAGGATTGCATTGGAGCTACTTTGTGGGGGTGACTGACATGAGCTGTTTTCTAAGGTGTCCTTAAGAGACCGGAAGCTGCATGAAGCAAACTGTCATGTTCATGGTCACATCTCAAGGATCACACAGTTCTCCCAAATGAATGAGTGGTATCCTGGAAACCTACCCCGTGTCCTGAGAGTGGAACATGGCTTGTACTTTCCCCAAAAGGAATGAAACTGTTATATAAAGAGAGAGAGAGAGAGAGAGAGAGAGAGAGAGAAAGATTCTTTTTTTCAAACCCAGAATGGATCCTCACTCAGGTTCTCTGCAGGGCTGAAAGGAAAATTGATTTAAGTGATTCTCCTTTCTGCCATGGAGTTGCTCCCAGAGCCAGCCTGTCCTACTACTATCTGGCTCCCCTCTCTCTTAGGTCTTAAATTTTTCCCATTTCTTATCCATTTCAGAACTCTTTACACCCCAGGATAGTTTAGTAGAGGAGATGTCTGCAACATTGCCTTTGGAGAAAGTAGATTCTAGATATAGCCAATAAATCCTGCACAGCACATAACTCTAACAAAGAGAGTGGCTGGTAGAAGGGGAGGCCTGCGAAAACAAACCATCAGAAACACTCCAAGGGAAGCCTGCTTTCTGGCCTCTGCTGCTAACAGGAGGGCACTGACTGCCCCTTCTGCTCAGCAGTTCTCTAGCTTCAGTCTCCAGGGAACCCAGAGTAGGGGAAGTGTCCAGTTGTGTCTGTCTACAACAAGCAAGGTGGTGGGGTTTAGTGCACAGTACACACAAGTAGGTGACTCAGCTTCTCCAGAATATGGGAGATACTGGCGTATGTGAAGCACGTATTGTGGGTTGATAGGGTTCGGGGCTTCTCAGCCTCCTTTCAGTCAATGTCATTATTTCTAGTCCAAGTGAATCATCCGAAGAGGGTTCTGTGGTGGGGATGATATTTGTGGAGTGAGCAGGAGGAAGGACCAGGTTCTGCTCAGGGGATTTCCCTTTGGAGATTTGTCTCTGCTTGTCTGTCTACTTAGTTCTACACCTGGGCATGGCGGCTGGTGTGGGAGGAATGCTGTGCACAGATCATCGCATCGCGTCCCAACTCTTCCTGCCTTTCTTTGCTGCCAGGCCTCCGTGCTCCCAAGCATCCTCAGGCAGATCCCTCTCAACTCTGTAGCCAGCATAGGAAGGAGCAGGACCTCTGGAAAAGGTTGGTGTAGAAAGGGAGGTGAAAGCAGCAGCCTACCCATCTCAGAACATGGTCAAGGAGGGTGTCTGGGTAGTAGGCACAGTAGTCCATATCACCCTAGTCCTCAGAGTTCTCCTGTGATCCCACAGTCTAGTCTAGGACTGAGCCCTGGCTTCCTCGTCAGAGGAAGAGAGTAGACGCAGGATTAACCCTGGTTCCCCAACACTTTGCCCAGGACCTCCTTGTTCCTCATGCACAGAGAATAGACCCTGACTGGATTGTAAGCTACTAAGGCACCATCTGAAAATGACTTCCCTATGGCTGATTTCTGAGACCGAAGTATGATGGTAGAGATGGGTGGGACTAGTACTCACGACCCTGGTGTCTTTTAATGTAAATCTGGGACTGAGGGATAGCTCAGTAGATAAAGCCTTTACTATGTGTCTTAGTTACTTTTTTATTGCTGTGAAGAGACACATGACCAAGGAAAGTTATAAAGAAAGCATTTAATTTAGGGCTCACGGTTCCAGAGGGTCATGGTGGGAGTATGGCAGCCGGCAGGGAGGCATGGTGCTGGGGCAGCAGCGGAGAGCTCACATCTGATCCACGGGCACGAGGCAGAGAGAAATAGAGCTAACTGGGAATAGTGGGGACTTTGAAACCTCAGTGACGTGTGGTCTTTCAACAAGACCACAAACCCTAACCCTTCCAAAACAGTTCCACCATTTGGGAAGCAACCACTCACATATATTAGCCTACAGGGGCCATTCTCATTCAAACCACCACAGCAAGCCCACTTGAAAACAGAGGCTCAAATCCCCCATGCCCATGTAAAAGCTACACTTCTGCCTGCACTCTCAGTGCTCAGGGGACAGGGGCAGGAGATCCTGGGTGAAACTGACTGTTCAGTTGTGCTGGAGTTAGTGAACTTTGGGTTTATCAAGAGACCTTCTCTCAGTAAGTGAAATGAAGAGTGCTGGGAAAAAAACCAATAGCCTGGGCTGCCACTTAAGCACACACATGCACACATGCAATCATAGGTGCGCCACACACACACACACACACACACACCAACCATACACACAAGCATGTACGTACACACTCATTCACACATGCACATACACACATGTACACACAACCACATATATACTTACAATACAACATATAACATATACATACAACTACATAACACATCTGTGATCATGCAACATACACACACTCACATTCACACACTCACACATGCTCATATGCACACATATATACATGCACAGACATACAGAACCATACACATAAGCACAAACACACACACACTCATATACACACATGCACATATACACATGTACATACAACCACACATACACACACAACATATACATACAGCCACACACAGAACAATATACACACATGCATGATCATGCAACATTCACACACTTACACATACTCACAAGCACACATATACACACATACACATACACACATCCCTACCTGTACATACATGCCCACACATGCTAAAATGTATATATACATTCACATGTACCACACATTCATCCAAAAAAACATGTAAGCCTGTTACCAATGAAAAAACAAAATAAATCCTCCATCTTCATCCACTCCAGATCCAGCAATGCTTGATTAGGTCCCCCTTGGCTTTGCTGTAGACAAAGCTGAGTCTACCTAATATTAAAGACTGTTCTCTGGGGAGCGTGCTCTCCTGATGTGTACAGGGAAAGTTACTTTTCTCTACACAGCACCACAACCCCCTTCTCAGAGAAAAGTAGTCATTTGCTTTCTTCCCTTGTCTCCAGGCGAAGGCATCTTTCCTAACTGCAGAGTTAGCTATTCCTAGGGAGAAGAAATGGCCTGGCTATTAAGACTTTCTAATTAGTGACTTTTCTTTATAGATTCACAAACCTCAGAACACTTGACAGCCATATAACTGTGGCCCATATGTCAGAAAAGAAGACTGTCTGAGGCTTGAAACTGGCTGGAATTTGATCTCAACTGTCTGATACACTTCTCCATGGCTCCCCAGACAAGCCTTGTGCCTGCAGCTCCTAAGATGGCCTCTGTGGATGGGAGACATTTTTATCCACTGACACAAGATCCCTGACAGGAGGGGAGGAAAAGGAGAAAGGTTCAGGCATCTCATGGTTTCAGTCCATCACAGTGGGAGGGGGGGCGTGAAGTGGGCCAATAAAATACAGGCTGGGAACCAGGAAAGCAATGCAGGAGGGGGGCATGGCAAGATGTACTCCTAAGGACACCCTTTCTATGGCTTACTTTTCCCAACCAGGGCTCACCTCTTCTTTTCCCCATCTTCCATAATGTCACACTGAATCAATCAGTAGATTAGTCTATTGAATAACTCAGAGCCTTCAGGATCCCACCACTTTCAGGCCCATCAGCTAGTAACCAAGTTCCCATCTAACACACTTGCTATTTGAATGACAGCCATTGGTGATAGCCTCCATCTTTGCTCTACTGGTTCCCAGAGGAACCTTCTTACTTGCTATTACAGCTTCTCTTGATGTCACTGGCCTCCTCTAGGACCAACTGGTAAATTGGTTCAATAGATCTGTGTTGTGACAGATACCTGACAGAAGCAACGGATGGCGAAAGATGTTTATTTTGGCTCATAGTTCAGGAGTACAGTCCATAATTGGGTAAGACACAGTGGCTGAGGTGGGTCAGTCTGTGGTGTGTGGGTGTGTGTATGAGAGGTGGGATCACTGGGAGTTTCTGGGGTTTCCCACAATAGCATCCAAACCTCCCATCAGGAGGATCCCAGGATCTGAGGGAGTTGGAGGTAGGGGAATAACCAAATCCTGTGGCAAGGCTTGCCACCATTGTACCAGACCTGGTCCCAGCAAAACAGAGAGGAGCCAGACCCCAGGAATGAGCACTAAAGTTTCTTAGCAAACACACTGGCAAGCTTTGGGTAGCCACTGGGAAAATTTCCCAACTCCACTCATGCACTGACCTAATGTGAGCATTCTAACATGTCCCCCAGGAATTGAATCAGTTATATTTGTATGCACGTGCCGTGTGTCTGTGTGTCTCTGTGTTGTGTATGCATGTGTTGGGGTGCATATGCAGTTCAGAAGACAATTTACAGAAATCTGTTCTCCTTTTCCACTGTGTAAGGGTCAAACTCAGAGTATCAGGCTTGCTCACTTACTGAGCCTCTCACTGGCCCCAGGAATTGAATCTAGCAGAACCGCTGATCCTTGGAGCTAGGCCATCCACCTGGATGTCAGGACAGGAAAGATGCAGTGGGGTAAGGTGATAGCCAGGGCCCCAGGCTTTGGACCCTGGAAGGTGATCCTCCTGCACAGCAGACACTCACTCCCAAATGTGTACCAGGTCCCTCTCTGCCAGCAATCATAAGTTCAGAAAGCTCAGAGGGCCTGGTGCCCCAACAAGTCGGCCTGCCTCAGCCACCATCTGTTCATCGAACTAGCAAATCTCACAAGCAGCCTGTGGCTGAAACCAGTGCCTGATTCTCCTGTTGTAGATGTGGAGAGGGGCAGAGGACACTGGCACTGGCCATGGATCATGTTCTGGGGTTGTTGACACTGCCTGACCCTTCTAGGAAGGGCATAGGCAGTACAGGGGCAAGGCAGAGCCCTCCCCACCTCTGGCTTGACCCAAGCTCAGTACCAAACCTGGAGGTTGATGTTTCTAATCCACACACCGATGCCCAGTACTTGGGTAGAGATGATTATAAGGTAATATGTTTTGTATTCCAATAGTAAATTAAAAATAAGACTTCTGATTTTAAGAAGCAAAACACAAAACATGACTCCTAAATAACCCCTTCCCTCTTACCATTGAACACTGTGTCTTATTTGTGATAAGGGGCAGGCTCAACAGACATGCGAATCAACTACTTCTTTCATTACTGATAGACCTAGGGGAAGAGCAGATCCTACTTCCGTGTTAGCTAGAAAGCTATGCAGTAGTGGCACAAGCCAGTGAATGCAAACTGTGCAGCTTCCTCCTCCCGTGCCTTTCCCAGCAGAGTCCAGTGCATAGCAAGTACTGCACTAATAAGTTCATCATGGGGTCAGCTCTGAACTGGGCTGACTTCTCAGCTCCCAGGCCCAGGAAAGCAGGAAAGACTTGTTCACTCACTGACCTCAGATGAAAATTTGATAAACTGTTGATTCCTTTGGTTATTTATGAGTTATTATATGCATATAAATGAACATATTCTACTAGCTGTACAAATTACATTTTATCAGTATGAAACATGCATTTCATTCCAGAGGCTGCTGACCTGGCTAAAGATGAAGGTTTTTTTTTTTTTGAATGCTATTAGAATTTGTGTTCCTGAGTACATATTTGACCCCCAAGGGTTCTCCTAAGAATCTCAGGGTCTATTATTGTAGAGTGAACTAGTTAAAGGTGAAGAGACAGAAGTCTATGGCATCAAAGCCCCACCCCCTCAACTAGCAAAGACCTCACCCTCAGCCTTTGCTGGTAATGAAATGACAGAGGTAAGATTAAGACCCAAGGATGATGTCCATTGAGCTAGTTTGTCCCCTACTTCTGGTTCTTAGGAATGGAGTTTCTAAGAACTGCCCAATCAGCTCTACCCATCTGGTTAAGGCATGCTGTAATGGACAGTCCACAGCAATCTATGCTCTTGAGCAATACCACATAAACTGTACTATCCACAAGCTGAATCACAGTAGCTCCTCATGTTCCTATGTTTCCTTTAGGTGCATCAGAGTCAGATGGCGTCATTTTAAACAGAGGGGAGCTAGCCTTTAAAAGATGATGCAGTTCCTGGACTAGGAGCTTATGTATTTGAAATTAGGACAAAGGACACCAGACAAAATAGCTAAGGAGGCTAGACGCTGATGTGCACATTGAGGGAACCGTGGCAAGGTAGGGATGGAGTCAGGGGTTCTCTGAGCACTGACAGTACACTCAGCAAGTATATGCCAAATATATGCCCCCTAGTGACCCATAAACCTTTACTCCAGGCCTTTGGGAGTAAATGTGTTTAGAAAAAGGGCATTTCAGGCTTTAAAGAAGCAATGAGATGCATATATTAATTATATACATATCACTAACATTCCCAGCAGAGTCTGGGGTAGCACCTGATAATCAAACACATTAGTATCTTTGCAGTTAAACAAAGAAGTGTTTTCTACTAACAGGAGAAAGACTATAAATAGCCTCAGGTTATATTAGTCAGAACTTGCTTCTGTTAGTTTGTCACAAACTTGAGCAAACATTCCTGTTTTTTGTCTGTTTGGTTGGTCATTTGGTTTTGTGCTTTATGAAGTTCAAGTTTTGTGGGCAATAGATTGAATCCATCATATCTAACTTTCAATGTGTGAATACATTGACTAGTAAAGATAATTTACTATGCAAGTTTCAACATTTGACATGTCTTTTTGGGATTACATCTTTCTCAGTCAGTGGCCATCTATAAAGAAAACTACAAACATTCGTTCCAGATTCTTAGTTGGCACCAAATCCCAGCTTGGCTGTGTTAGTCAACTTTTCATCACTGTAACAAAATACCTGAGATGATTAACAAGAAAAAACGAAAAAAGGTTATTTTGGCTCCTGGTTTTGGAGGTTTCAGCCCATGGTCCATTGCTCTGCTGCTTACTACCTGTGATGAGGCTATGCATTACGGCAGAAGTGTTTAGTGGAGGAGGCAGGGAAGCAAATAGAAGAAGGAGTATGGCTCTAATATTTACTTCAAGGGCATAGCCCAGGTGATCTAACTAGATCCATGTTCTAAAGGTCCCACCATCCTCCAGTAGCCCAGCAGAGTGGCGACTGAGCCACTAAACTCTAAACACAAAACTGGCTTTTAGAGGACAGTCCAGATCCAAACTGTAATGGTCCCAGGGCTCTCACTCCTTCCTTAAGTATGCAGCCATTCCTAAGAGACTGGCAGGGCCCTTTAGGTCTTAAGGAAGGAGCCTGATTAAGAAACATTTTTTCTTTGGGCGGAAGTCTCCAAGATTGTAAAGAACCTTTCAATTGCACAAGCTTCTGTGCTCAACTGCTGGGCTAAAATCTTGCATTATTATTTACCAGTTGTGAGACCTCAGATAAGCTTTCTCCCTTCTTGGCACTGAAGTGTCTTCCACATTGTGAATGCATAGAATAAAGCTGCAATTTCCGAGGGCAAACATCACAAGGGCAAAATCAGTAAATGCCAGAGAAACTCTTAGAGGGGCTCCAGGCACATAGGAAGCTCCCAGTTAATGCTGCCTGCTTTGATCATTACTTGTTTGCATGATTAGACAGAAGAATACCTCCACCCATCCATGTCTGACTCCTTGGCACCTCCCCCCACCCATATGTCTCCTTACAGGGCAAAGGAACTTGGGGGGACGTGATTAAATGGAATACTCCTGTAGTTGAGGAGGTGTCCTGGATAATGCAAATGGCTGCAACCTAATCACAGGCATCACAAGGGAGAGGCCTCTCCTGTGGTCAGAAAGGTGCCTGGAGGATGGAACAGAGTCAAGGAGGAGCTGCAGGGCTGACCTTATCTGCCAGTCCAAGACAACAGGAAGTTTCTGGGGGCTAGCATAGATGAGGAAATAAATTTTGTCTCTAACCTCCAGAAAGGAAAACAGTTTTATCCCAGCGGGATCTACATTAAACATCTAATCTACAGAACTTGAGGATGGCAGAGTATTGTCTAAAGCCACTAAGTTTGTGACAATCTGATATGACAGCCCTGGGAAAGCTATGCTGCTTGTCTCTTGTGTTCTCTGATGAGCAATGTCCTCACTCTTCCCCTGAGTTTACTTGGAGGGAAGAGTTCACCAATGATCTTACCAATGTGTGTGAAAACCATGACAGGCAACTTCCCCCAGAAAATAGAGGAGTTAAGATGGGAAACATTGAGGCAAATAGGGCTTCACAACTACTTGCCAGCATAATATTAACAATAAAATAATTAAGAATTGAATTAGAAAGTGACAGTGATATTGAAAAGAGAACAGTAACTATGGATAGGAAAACCGACCACTCATACATTGCCAGTAAAAATGGATGTACAGATATGTATGGATACTATGTGGCACAGCATCTGGCATTACTTAGAGTGTTAAATATAGGATTGCCATGGGTAGCAGATTTACAACCATGCCACTTTACTCAAACTATATTCCCCAAAGAATTGAAAATAAGGATTGAGGAGAACCCCCCCCCATTTGTGTGTTAATATCTACAGCAGCATTGTTCATAATATCAGAAGATGAAAAGGACGAGAACAGCCATGAAATAAATGAATGCGTACAGAAAAGACAGGACTCGAGGATGTCGTGAAGTTAAGAATTTTCAGGTCACAGAAGGAATGAAGTTCTAATGAGCGCTACACTGCAGAGGACCATGAAGACATGAGCTAAACAAACAAAATAAAGTAGGCATGCACAAAACATCACAAGTTATATGATTCTGACTATATGAAATATCTGGGGTAGTTCTTAAAAATTAAAATAGCTTTGTAGAAACAGAGACCAGAATGGCGGTTGCTAACAGCTAAGAAGAGAGCACCAGAGAATGACTGTAGCAGTGAGTTTTGAGCTACACAGCCTGTCTCAGGGAGCCTCTTGGGCTCCTGGGTTTGAAGAACAGTGATGGCTGTAAATATGGGGAAATAGTGGATACTTCTGGAGTCACACCTTAAAGGGTTAGACTTTAGGCTGTGTGAGTGTAATAATCATAGACTCTGATTTCTCTAGTATCTAGAAATAGTTTACTCAGAAACTCAGCTTGAGTTTGTGTGTGCGAGGAGGGTGGAGGGACAACTGTATATCAGGAAGTAGTGCACAGCGCCGCACACACATCCAACTATAAAACAGAAACAAAAGACGTTGCTGGGTTGAATAGCCCATGTAACCAATCTTCTTCCTCTCCTCATCCCAAGGCCTTTGGAGGAAAGATGGCCCATCAATAGATTCCACCAGTAGGCTCCAGCTTCAGGAGAAACAGACTGAAGGGGTGAATAGATGCCACTGAGACAGTTTCAGAAGGAGCCTAGCCCCTGACTTGTAGTAACATACTTATCAAGTTTTGGAGGCTGTGTTGGAGACAAGCAGCACTTCCAGATCTATGTGCATTGCTGCAGGTATGAGCTGAAGCCAAGAGAGTGGGTCACACCTTTAGTAGGGTAGAGTGGATTTGGGGTGTGGGGGAAGGGATTTAGCTGCATCTCAGAAGGAAACACTGGGTTCTGCCCCTATGTTAATAGTGTGATCACAGAGTGGTGTGCCTGGAAGGTGGCAGTGGTAGGAATTCAGGGGGTGTTTTTGACTTATGAGATTTTATTTGAGATGTCTTTAGATTGTTGGGGATATGCCCTTGCAGGGAACTGTGGGTATCTGGCTCCTTTTTATCCTTTGTTTCCTGGCCATGAGAACAGTTTGTTCTACCACATGCTGCCTTAACATTGCCATCTGTGTCTCTCACTAGGCTTACCTTATCTTGGACTGGAACCTTTAAATCTGTGAGACAAAAGAAACCTTTTCTCTGCATAAGTTAATTACCTCATATATTCTGTTACAGTGGCTAAAAGCTGACCTACATAGACTCTAAGTAAGGACCCTACTAAGGCCTAGCTGGGCCAGAATCCTCGTTTCCCTACATATTTAGGCTACAGAAAAAAGGATAAAAGTAACTAGCCTTCAAGCTACAGCTCAAGGCAGAAAAGATAAAAACTTCCACACGAGGCAGGACAATATCAAGGAAAACTCATCTGAGCTCATATCCTATGCAACCAATAGATAGTAAAAAATCATCTATATTGGGCATAAGATGTAAAGAAAATGCTACAATCTTTGTACAAACAGGAGGAAAACACATGTTAAGGACATGAAGAATGCTGACCATAAAGACACAACTAAAACGCTAAGCGTGTTTCTGGCAAGTGCATTGTGCTATGCACAGTATTTGCTTTGCAGTACATAGTAATTTAATGAGAACACGAATAAAGCAAAAGATCAGAACAAGATGACAAACCACAAAATGAGCTGGAACGAGATAGTAAAGAGCTCAAGGCACAGAATAAAATTCTGAATAACATAGAAACAGAGATTTTTTTTAATTGAAGGGACTAGAGAGATGACTTAGTGGTTAAGAGTAAAAACTGCTCTTGCTAAAGACCTGTGTTCAGTTCTCAGCTCACAACTGCCTGTCATTCCAGGTCCAGGGGATCTGATGCTCTCTTCTGGGCTCTTCAGGTACTGCACTCTCATGCACAAACACATATACACACAATTTAAAAATATATAAGAAACAGAGATAATAAGCACAAGTAGAAAATTGTATTACTACAGAGAAATTACAGGTAAAGAGAAAATCACAGAGAATGCAGAGTAAATAATTTGATAGTCGTTAAGTGGCTCAAGACAATTCAGTGTAAGGATATTTGACATTCTTGCTGTGAACTTGACAAGAGAAAGCAGAAAAATATTAGAAAACATAATACCAGAAAGTTTCCTGAAGTGATGGAAGAGCTTATTTATCAGGTTAAGA
This sequence comes from Mastomys natalensis, assembly GCA_021653895.1. Lineage (NCBI taxonomy): Eukaryota > Metazoa > Chordata > Mammalia > Rodentia > Muridae > Mastomys > Mastomys natalensis. The sequence continues at coordinate 257,896 of JAJTUV010000153.1, forward strand.
GGTCACACTGTAGATGTCTTCTTGTCAACTTCCAATATTCATCTAGTCAAATTTTCACTCCAGTCTAAAGGTAACAAGGAGACCGATTGCAAAACAAAAGCAAAGTGTAAATTAGCACCCATCAACCTTCTGTCAGGAAGTCTTTAAGGATTTACTCTGAAGCAGACTGCCAGGGTTTGGGTTCTGTTTTTATTCCTTCTTAGTGCTATAATTCAGGCAAGGTGTTTGGCCTTTCTTTTTGCCTTGGTTGCCTATCTGTTAAATAGGGACTTTGGGTTGTCTTTAGAGATTCAGTTACCATGTCTTCTGTCTGTCTATCTGTCTGTTTGTCTGTCTGTCTGTCTATCTGTTATCACCTATCTACCTCTAGCTCTGTGGTCTCTGTAGTTATAGTTACAGTACTTAGAACAGTACCAGGCACATAGTAAATGACTTATGAAAATGTTAATTCTATCCAATATTATATATCATTGTGTGAAATCTATCCCACCAGGACCTAACTGAAAAGTGATGAAAATAACCTCAGGGGAGTATTGAGTTAAATAAACAGCTAAGATGATCAAAAGCAACAACAGAGAGAAATGTGGCTGCTGAACATAAGGCAAACACACACATACCACACACACACACACACACACACCATGCATACATACTCATACACACATATACATACATACACATATACGCATACACACACATGCATATATACACATAACCACATACATACATATACATAAATACACACAGCACACCATACACTTACATACACATACACACACCACACACATACATACACATACACACAGATACACACACACTACACACATACATACACATACACACAGATACACACACACTACACACACATACATACACATAACACATACACACAATAAACATCATACAACATACAACATACACACATACACACACATTACAACACATACCAATCACACATACAACATACATACACATACATACACATACACACACACATATACACAACACACATACACACACACATACATACACATACACACAATAACACACATACACACAGATATACACACACACACCAATACACACATACACATATATACACACAACACACATAACACACACATACACATACATAACACATACACAACAATACACACACATAAACACAAATACACACAACATACCAAACAACACATACACATAACAACATAATACACACATACACACCATACACACACACACAGCACACATACAACATACACATCACACACATACACACAATACACACACACACATCACCACAAACACACACCATACACCATCAATCAAACACATGACACACACATACACACACAACTTACACAAAATACATACCACAACAATTCTGCAAAGCACAAATAACTCCCAACACCACTTTCAGAAATCACATTCATTACTGTCGAATTAAGAAAACAATTAGACAAACAGCATCTTAATGATACCCGTTGCCTTTTGTATCCAAAGAGCCATCTCTTAAGAGTCAAATTCTGAGTTTTAGAATTTTTTAAATTTCAGTCTCTCTTGGTTTCTATTAAATTTATATGTGGCTAGATTTCTAATGCTTATTTTGTAAGGAATATAACAGGACCTCATTGTGATAAAATTGTTTTTGTTTCTTGATCCATTCTTCCAGTCCTTATAGAACAATATATGGCGGGAGTTATTGGTGTTGGGGAGTCCTACATTGATCTTTTTTTTATCTGTATCTTGAGTCTTTATAACATGCATGCAGAAAACCAAGAAAGCCATTATTCTAAAATGAACCAATTAACTAACCATCTGAATTTATAAAGCACTTCACAACCCTGTAAGGAATGACTCACACCTGCTCAAATGCATTTTGATCTTGAAAGAAGAGATTGTATGTGTAATCAAAATCCACCTTTTCTTATTTTTGTCAACTATTTTCAACTCTATTACTTAAGCATTAGGGAACAATTCTGTCTTGTCAACACCCAGCTGGAAATAATGGCTCACGTGTAATGGAAAGCCATGACTGAGGGGTGTGGAGTGACTCATGGGAATACAAGTTCCCATGTCAGGAGAAAATGGTCTCCACCAAGTAACCTGTAATTTTCCATGATGGTGAGCAAGGAGGTAGGGCTTTCAAAGCAACAATCAACAATTTCTTTTCTTGCCATTCAACTCACTGTGGTAATGATGTTCTCCCTTGATCAAGATAACCCTGTTGAGCTCCTATGGAACCCGAGTGGAGTACTAGATTCAGCTGGTTGATTTGAGCACCCTTCCCTCTTATCTACTTCATCTTGAGTGGAGTTCTAGGTTTAGTTAGTTTATCTGAACATTCTTCCCTCTGATCTACTTCATCTTGAGTGGAGTTCTAGGTTTAGTTGGTTGATCTGGGTATCCTTCCTAAGAGTTCCTCTTGGTCATTCTCTCTTTATGCTTCTCTGTGATACTGGCACCCTCACTAGCTTGTGAATGTCCTGAAGACAAAGCCAGGCTTTACTCGTCCATCTTGCCTGGCAACGCACAGAGCCTGCCTTGGAAAGTGGCTCACTGGGCTCTTGCTGCATGGCTGACTGGCCCTGTTGAGTACTTGTGTGAGAGCAACAGCTAAGAATAAAATGTCTGTCTTCCTTCTGGATCACGCAAGACTGAAAAATGTGAATGTAATCAGCCATATGACCCAAGTCATCGCTAGAAGTAGGCATGGCTTCTCTGTTACCTAGTAGGTACATTTTTTTCTTTTTTAGAGGCAACAAAGAATCCAAGAAGAATTGATTTAGGAGCAGTGTTTCTGTTGTCATCCCTGAGAAGACCTCAGGAACCAGCAGTGGGCAAAGGTTAGCCAGGAATACTTCTTATGCTGTTCCACATCCTAGCAGCCCCAGGAGGGTTCTCATTTTCCCACATAGTGTTGTGTGTACTTAGCCAGCTGCTATGAATTGCTTAAAGTTTAATTATTTACAGAGCTCCTTTGGAAGATAGCCACAGACTTTTCAGAAAAAATATATTTATAGTGCTTCATTCATGTTAGCTGTAGAGTTGACTCTTTTAAAGAATGAGGCTCTTGATTCATGCTAATCTGACCCCTAAGACTGTCCTGTGTTGACTGATCAGATCAGTCTAATAGAAACAAATAGATCTAGAAAAGTCTTCTGTCCCATGAAAGTAGGAAGCAAAGATCAGAGAATGGGAATTAAGGCTGAGAAGGTACCTGAATGGGGTCCATGTCAGACTAGCATTACCTTCCTGCGCTTATTTATCTACTGCAATCCATCAATCCACCCATCCACCCACCCATCAACCCATCCATCAACCCATCCATCCATCCATCCATCCATCCATCCATCCATCCATCCATCCATTGTGCTGCTGATAAAACACAGGGTCTTATGAATGCTAGGTAAGTGATCAACCACTAAGCTATGCCCCTGGCCAATTTCTTTCTAATGGATTGCAACACACACACCATGCTGTTGTTGTTTGCTGTTGTTTGTTGCTGCTGCTGCTGGGGAATTAGAAGAAGACTAAGAAGGAAGGAATGAAGGAAGGAAAGGAAGGAAGGAAGGAAGAAAGAAAGAAAGAAAGAAAGAAAGAAAGAAAGAAAGAAAGAAAGAAAGAAGAAACTGCATGTGTTTCTTGACTAGCATGCAAATAGGAGCAGGATGTCATCTGTCCTTTTTGCCTTTGAGTAGAGGGATGATCATGTGGCACTCTGTGACTTTCTAGTAGGAACTATTGTTTAGAGAAGGACTCAGCTCAGCCTTCAGTGATGTTTCTCTAGCTCATGAGAATTTGCTGATGAGTATAGGCCTGGACACTTGCTTGGACAGCTGGACAGTACAGGCAGATACTGAGTGGGCTCCTGGTTAGATACTTTCTAGGCAGGAGAACATCTTTTTTGAGTGTGTGTGTGTGTGACTATGTATGTGAATGTGGTGTATTTGTGTGAGTATTGTGAATGTTAGTGTGTGTTGTTTGTGTGTTAGTGTGTGTATGAAGTATGTGTGGGCATATAAATATATGTCACTATGTTTGAATGTGTATGATTTTGTGAGTGTATGTGTGAGTATGAGTGCATATGTAAGTGTGTGTCTGCATGTGTGTAGTGTGTGTTTGTGACTGTGGTGTATGAGTGTATAAGTTATTAGAATGTGTGTATGAGTGGTGTGTCCTGAGTAGTATGTGTGTTTGTGTGTGCATGAATATATGAATATATGTCATTGTGCATTTGTGTGTGGTATGAATGTTTTGGGTATGTGTGGTATGTAGTGTGTGTGTATATGAGTATGTATGTGTGTGTGTATATGTAAGTGTGTATGTGTGTAGAGTGTGATGTGAGTGTGTATGCATGAGTATGTACATGAGTGTGCGTATGAGTGTGTGGTATATGAGTGTATACGAGTAGGTATGTATGTGTGTAAGTGTGTGTATGAGTGTGTGTGTGTGTGTGTGTGTGTGTGAGAAGAGGGGAACTGTGAAGATGATTCCCTCTGACACCCACCAGCTAGGGTGTAGAACAAAGGGTCATCCTCCAGTTGTAGGAAAAAGACAGTGTTCATCCTCTTGGACTCACCCATAGAAAAACAAGCTCAAAGCATGAAAATGACTCTCAGGTAGACCAGGAGTCCTGCCACTTTTAGACCTGGGCTGGACCCTGCAGCCTTCAGAGCTGTAAGCCATGCAATTACAAAAAGTTACATGTAAAACAAGGACTGCTTTCTTTACAATATTGAGAGAAGACCTTGAGAAACAGGAAAGAGAAGTGTCTTGGGTGTTCTGATCCATTGTGCTACTGAATTTCATTGACAACCTGGGGTGTAATTTACTTGAGATGTTGCTGTATGCTGAGCTTGGGCCTATGCTTTCCTGTGGCTTCTTATTTAATTCTCACACAAATCCCATGGGATATGATCCCTGTCTTGTGGACTAGGAACAAAATGCAGAGGAATTAAGAAATGTCTTTAGGCTTTGCAGGCCCTAAAGGGTCATTCAGAATATAACCCAGGTGAATATAACCTCAGAACACAGTTTGGTTCACCCTAACTTGCTGACAACAGGAGAGATAGCCATGTCACCAAAAAGCATGGCCATTCAAAGCCCCTTCTTCCTTTTGTCTGCATTAAGGTTCCCCAGTGTCTCTTAGGAGCGATGATATTGATTCTGTGTTTTATTCTATTCCCCCAGCAGTGGATACCACAGGAGACTTACCTGATGTTCATTAGACTATTTATAATGACATAAACTTCTATCAATGTCAAGGGAGAAAAAAATCAGTCTGTTTAGACTTATCTGAAAGAAACCTAGCCATCTTTAGAGACCTGGAGGGTCTTTCTGCTTTATCTATTTCTGTTTGACTCTGAGAGCTTGTAAGTTACAATGTTTTTAGTCAGTAATACAGCCCCAGATCCTGGCACAAGCATCAGAACCCTGGTCACCAAGGAATCTTCATAGGAGATACAAAATAAGGATGCAGGTAGACATCTTAGATGAGCACATTGTAGGAAGTCAGGAGTGAAATCAAGGTCCAGAAAACATTTTTCCACTTTCAGCTCAGGGATGAGGTATGTCTTTACCCTTCCAGAAAACGAGATGAGAGTCAAGGGGACCAGCAGAGGACAGTAGGATATCTGAAAACTAGGAACAGGTAAGCTTTAGCTAATATTGGGCTGAATGGAGCCAAGGGAACAATTCTAGAGCCCAGAAATGACGTGTGTTAAGTCGAAGTTCAGGGCAGGACCCATAGGACTTCTGCATGTGGGCTGTAAAGAAGCTCTTGTAGAGCGAAAAGGAGCCATTTATAAACAGCTGAAACAGTTCTCATTTCTAAAGACCAGATCAGTGTCCTCTGACCTTCACAGATGCACTATGGTGCATGCAATCCTCCTACATGTATATTATACATTCATAATACTAAATTAAAACTTAAACCATTTGTGGTGGTTTGAATAAGAAAGGCCCCAATAAGCTCATATATTTGAATGCTTAGTTATTAGGGAGGGAATTGCTTGAGAAGGATTAGGAGGTGTGGCCTTTTGGAGTAGGTATGGCCTTGTTGGAGTGTCATTGGGGGTGGGCTTTGAGGTTTCAGAAACTCAAGCCAGGGCCAGTGGTTCTCTCTTCCTGTGTATTTGGGTGTAGAGCTCTCAGCTACTGTTTCAGCATCATGTCTGCCTATGTGCTGTCATGTTCCCCACTGTGATAATAATGGACTAAAACTCTGAAACTATAAGCAAACCACAATTAAATGCTTTCTCTTATAAGCATTGCCTTGGCCATGGTGTCTTTTCACAGCAATAGAACAGTGACTAAGATACCATCCAGTTATGTTGTTGACCTAAACATTTTGTGTGTATGTATGTGCATATGGATACACATGCCATGTGCATGTTCCTGTGGGTACATGTGGGAGCATGTGACTGTAGAGTTAAAAGAAAAATTTTAGATGCTGTGTTTTAGAAGTCGTACCAATAAAAAAAATGATTGTGTGTGTGTACATGGCATGCATATAACATGTACATGTGTGGAGGTCAGAGGGCAACTGTGTGGATCATTTTCTTCCTCTTATGTTATTCAGGGATTGAACACAGGTTGCCTGGCTTGTATGGGGAGTGCCTTTACCCAGTAAGACATTTCAGCAGCCTTTGCCTTGTGTTTTGAGGCAGGGACTCTCATTGGCCCGAGGTGCATTGCTTAGGTGGCTGTCCAGTGCACTCCAAGGATCTGCTTGTCTTTGACACCCAATTCAGGGTGACAAGTACATGCTACCATGACCATCTTTTAAAAATGGGCCCCAGGGCTTGAACTGAGGTTTCAGGCTTGTCCAGCAAGCTCTTTGTAGATGGAGGGATCCACTCAACTCTATACCATTTCTTGAAAAGCAGTAGCATTCCCTAAAGAATTTGACCCTTTTTTTATGATCTTGAGTGTGATCTTCCCATCACGATTTTCTGGAGTACGATAAAGGTATTTTTTTTTTTATCTTATTCATACAGCCTATGAGTTTATTGACATCAGTAAAATTTCCAGTAGAAACTTTGCTTTCACACTGGTGTGATTAGTCTTGATTGCCATTTTGATGGGATTTAGAATCAGCATGGAAACAAATCTCTGGGTCTGTCTGTGAGGGAGTGTCTAGAGTAGGTTACCTGAGGTGAGAAGACCCCCTCTAACTATGGGCAGTAGCATTCCATAGGCCAGCATCCTGGACTGAATAAAGATAAATAATAATAGATGAGAAAGTGAACAAAACAGCAGCATCCATCACACCCTGTTTCCTGACTGCGGATGCGATGTAACCAACCAAGTACTTCATGCACTTGCCCTTGTAGTGAACTGGATCTCCTAGAACTGTAAGCCAAAGCAAACCTGTCCTTCTGAAGTTGCTTTTTGTCAGGTTTTGTCTCAGCAACAAGACAAATGTTTAATACAATATAGAGTCATCATTTTTAATCTTTTCTTGAAAGTCAGATGTTTTGTCTGGATGCTGTGTCTGGATGCTGTCTGGTCCTTTTGGTGGCCCCTGAGGTTGCATATGTTCTTTCCTGATATGGCCACATGTCTTCAGTGTCCAATTCCTGTGACCAGCATCTTGGGCAAGCAAGACCAAGCTTACATGAAATGGTGTTTTACCTTCCACTGCTCCTTTAAAGCTGCCATGTAGGCAGTTCATTTCTTCAGTTCATTCTCTGGACAATAAATAGGCATGTTTTCAATTCACTCAGGTAAGGTCCTTTGGCCAATAACTTAAAAATCCAGCCCTAGGTAGCGGTAGTACTTTGAATGTGATTCTGTATTGAGTTGTCTCCCCACCACCCTCCCCTGATCTTGACTGTGACCTGTTGTAGGTGTAGGTAGACAGCAGGGAAGGTGAATGTCTGCATTCTTTACTTTGTGATTTTCCTTTCCCTCCATCTTGTTAACTACAATTCCTGACCTCCCTAGAGTGGAGCACAGGAAGAGAGCACAAAACCAATGGTGGAATGCTTTTCCTTGTCTAGTGCTGTAATGGTTAGTGTTTGAAGTCAACGCTTGTTCTTGACTCTCTTGGGTGGGACACTGGGATATCCTAGGAACTTGCCTTGCTTCTATAACTCAATGGCAGAGTCAACCTTTCCTCTCCAGCTTGTCACAGACTCCTCTTGGTCCTGTTCTCTAGCAGCCCTTCCCATCTCTGCTGCTCTTTCTTCATCCCTGCAGGCAGGTCTGTGTGCTCCACATTTGGCTCATGGAAAACAATCACACATCTAACGAACAGAACCGTAAGTCTACCTCTGCTGTGTGGCTTTGATCACAGCTACCACCCACTCTACTTTTAGCTCTTAAATTTTCTCATTTTGGAGGTGAGATGCAGCTAAGTTTCCCTTCAGCTATAAAAGGGGAAAAGACCATATTCTAAGAGTGGTCCTGTCAAGAGCTCACCATTGATTTTAAGATGTCAGGCCAGTATCCCGTTATCATTCCAAGAGCAGTATTAAATCATAGCGCACCTTTAATATTCTATGAAAATGTTCTCTTAATCTTCATTCTCTCTTTTGTTGACTAGTTTCTTATTTAGACTTCAGCAGGTAGTCAGCTTAGGATTGTCTTTAATTTTTGACTCCTCAACTCTTTTAGTAAAGCATTTTATTTTGACATAATTATAAATGAATAGATATTTGAGAAGAAATTTTACTAGGACATCTCATGAAATCTTTGCCTCCAATGTCCATGTCTTGAAAAACTTTAGAGAAACATCAAGACTGGGAATTTGATGTTGGCTATCCAGGGGACTTTACCAGCTACACTCACATCTAATTGTAGAAGTGTTTGCAACTTGAGGTAATTTTATCATCTGTTTTGGTTCATGTAGCCACCACTGCAATCAGGATATCCAGCTATGTTCCTAACACAAAGCTCCATGGTTCCACCTCTCTGTAGCACACTCCACTTTGCCCATTCCTGACCTAAAACTCTCTAGTTGCTTCATATCCCCGTCATTTTCTTAGTTTGTGGGTCATGTGGTGTGTATCTTTTTGTATATCTTTGCCATACTCTTTTTGTAAAATCTTTAGACAACCACGGTCTACTTGTGTCTCTCTGGGTTGTGCTGACTTAATTTCTGCAATTCTGTACTTTTATTTAAAGGTTCCAGAAGCTTAGCTAGTCTGAACATGAGGAATAAACAGCTGGCGGTCCCTTGTCCCCTCTGTAGGCCAGAGCAAGGCTGATGCTGGCTCCTGCTGGTCCCCTGGCTCAGCAGCTGTTGCAACAACTGGTCTCATCATAGTTGATGGCTCCACAATTCCACCCATGAATTCATCCGAAATTCTTTGGTGGATCACATCCTGTCTGGATGATTTATTGATATCTATTTTGTCAGACAAGAACATTCAGTGCATTTACCACAGTTTTATTGAATGCTCCAACCTGTCCATTTCAAGGGCACACATCTTCCTTGGTAAAGGGCAAAATATTCAAACAATCTCTCTCCTGCTTCTTTCTTTATTTCTCCATGTAATCAACAGACACTTTTAGTTTCTTGCTTTTGTTTTTGACATTTTGGGGAGTTTCTTATGAGGTGCTCTTTAATGGATCACAGAATTTCCTAAAGGGAAGGAACAATGAAGGGAACCTTGGTTTAGACAACAGTTTTAAGATGAAAAAGCGTGGATGCTCTGTAGCCTTATCAGACCCATGGCTCATGTTTCCTTTCTGGTTACTTCTCTCCTCTTCCTCCTCTTCCTCCTCTTCCTCCTCTCCTCCTCTTCTCCTCTTCCTCCTCTTCTCTCTCCTCCTCCTCCTCTTCCTTCTCTCCCTCTTCTCTTTTCCCCTCTTTCTCCTCCTCCTCCCCCCCCACTCTCTCTTTCTCTAACCTGATTATACTCACCTGAAATTCCCAACTTAGGTCTTAGAATGCAAACCTTCTTGAATCCTCCATGCTGTTTGAGAAGATTGTGTGTGTGTGTGTGTGTTGTGTGTGTGTGTGTGTGGTGGTGCACGCACACGCAAATGTTGCTTCTTGCCCAGATGACCTCTGGTTAATTTTATCTTCACATTCAGGGCTGAGAGGAGCCTCTGGTACATGTGTAGGAGGTGTTGCTACTCAGCTTTCCATCGCTATGACAAACACCTGGAGTAAGTCAGCTTTATAAAAGGAGTTTCGGACTATGGTTGCTTGGCCCAGTTGTTTCGGTCTTATGATGGCATTGCATATGATGACCTGAATATGTGGTGGAGGTCTGTTTACCTCATGGTGCCAGGAAATGAAAAAGAAGAAAGAGGAAGGAGAGGGACTAGGAAATGGGAAATGGCTTAACTTCTTTCCACAAGGTCCCACCTCCTAAAAGTTCTCTGCCTCCCCATAGCACCACAGGCTGCCTTTCACTCTTTTAATGTACTGGGCTTTGGGGAACATCTAAGATCTGAATCACAATGAAGTCCAAGCCTGCTCAGATCAGGCATCTCTGGGCTGCAGCTTCTGCCCAGTGCCCTCTATCAGAGAACACATTCAGTTCTCCACAGAGAACAAACCATAGCTACAGTGTGCTCCTTTTATAAAGTGGTCGTTCCAAAATGCAGCCTTCTCAAAGCATCTCATTTTGCCATCTCTGATGGGAGATCTGAGGAACACAGAACTGAGGTGGAAGGGGATGGTGTGGGATGGGAAGTCCTTTTCATGCCTTTTGGAAGCTGTGAAGCCAGCTGCTTCCCACTCAGCATCCCGCAGCCTTATTGCAGCTGAAACAAGGCACACACTGTCCATGTCCTCTCAGCCAGTCTGAAGGCAGCACAGACCGTAGTGTCATCAGGGATCTTTATGTTCACATCTGGATCACATGATCACTTCTACTCTCACGATGTCCACAGAGAACTTCAACAGCTGCTCAGCCTCAGAGCAAGACCTGCCGCTTCCTTCTCTGTTTTTCGTCTAGCTGTGCTTGAGCAGGGAGTCCTATGGAATTCAAACTGAATGTGCTCTCCCTTCTGCTTAGGGCCTGGTACCTGGACTATGGTCTCATGCGGTGTTCTTTAGTGTTGATCGTTAGGCTATATTCTGGCAGGGTATGCTCTGCTTCTACCCTGAATTCCTAAGCAGGATCTATTATTCACACAATGGCCAAGTAGAATGTAAGAATCAATAACAAAGTGTATCTAGTCCTGACCCTTCTTGGTCCACATTCCTTGTCCCATTTACAGTGGCTCTGCCATCACAGCCTGTGGCAGAATGAATTCCTATCCTCATTTTGCAATGTGAATCCCCTGCCACAGCCTCATGGTAGTACTGTTATACTTTCTGCCCTTGACCTTGACTTAGTCACTGACACAAGATGGGAGTGGTCTTGACTTCTATGCAAGATTGACAGGTGCCTATGCCATTGGGTTTGCTGTCCTTGGCTCCTGTTATTGTAAACTGCTGCTCCTGCATTCTGCAGCACAGGCCCCAGACTGAGACCATGAAGGGCAGCTGCCCTTATTCATGCCCCACTGGGCAGGGAAATAATAGGCTTCTTGGTGGTCAGTTCTGAATATCTGTGGTTGCCATGCAGCAACCGATGACTGGTATAGAATCCAAAGCGCTCACGAGGGCCCATCTCATGACATTCTCTCTAATGGCTCTTTTGGATCCTCTCGCCCTTACTGATTACATGATAGCAGCTGTCCCTGCCTTGGGGCTTTGTATTGGGTGTGTCCTCTACTGTATTTTCTTCTAGTGGGTCACTGTTAGTGGTAAATGCAGTGAGACAAACTAAAGAGACAGTGGGCCCTGGCAAGGGCAGAAGGAAACAGTTACATGGGGTGATCTGAGCGGTGACATTGTACAGACAGCTGGAGGAGGAGAGAGGACAGCTCACACAGATCAGTCTGGGCGGAGGGAAAGAGAGCTATAGGCCAGCTGTATCTGGTGTCCTCTCTCTGTGTTTCCTCCTGAATCAGTGGTTTTAGACACACCATCTCCTCATCATCTAAAAATTCCTTCCTTCCCTCCTCATCCTGCCTGCTCCCTCATCTTCTTAATTGGGGTCAATCCTTCCAAGTCTCTCTGCTCATGAGAGGAAGTAGTATCTGCTATAGCAGATGGCCCTATGTTCTGGTGATATTCTAGCTTTCCAGGTATCCCTTGGAAACAATCTTGAGTTTGTAGCCCCTAACAATATGAAAAGTTAGACTTAGAAAAGAATGTTTAAAAGGAAGTAAATGAATATTTTTCCTCTGCTAGTCATATAAATATTCTGAAACTTACTACTACTACTAATAATAATCATAACAACAACAATAATAATAACAACCTGAAAATCTCCTGGGTGTGACCAGTTAGTAGAGAGCTGACAGTGTATGTGTGCCCTATCAGCTGCTGGGTGATAACTAGGATTTAATTGCCCTTCCTAAGATGCAGCTCAGTAGAGTGAGGTGAACTAAAGTCCATCTGTACACACGTGGTCTGAGGACAAGGCTCACAACAGCTTCCATGTTATCCAGGACGCAGTTAGACTGTGGGCACTCAGGCTTTACCACAGACCTCCTGGCCTTATTCTTTGGGGATTGGTGTGCACAATCAGCTCCAGGAGAGCCAATCAAGTCCTTGTGGATGTCATCACTCCGTGTCCTCTTTATTAGGATGTTACAGGTAAATTCTTGTGGCTGGTGCCAGGACAAATTGCTGAGAGCATTTTATTTACTGTCTCACACTGATGACATGGAAGACGCACTGCACTTTCTCTTTTGCAGTCGCCTGCTAAATCTTTACCTCATTTCTGGCGTTGCCTAACACAGTATCTCATACACAGCAGAAGAGAAACAGTCACTACATTAATGAATGAATCTATTTCTGTTTTCTTCAAAATTAGAGCCTCTGAGCGATCTGAGATTTACTGGTGTGCTTTGTGTTGTTGGAGATGGAATCTGGAGTCTTGTACATGTTGGGCAAGTGTTCCTTCATTGAGCTAAACCCCAAGAGCTAGAAAACTTTTTCCAGTGGCATTAGGGTAGCAGACATTTTTGGGGAATTGATATTTGTTTCTAGAAGGCCTAGGGCTGTGGAATCCTGGGTATAATGGATGCTTAGAAGAGAAGAGATAGTTTCAGGTCTCAAGGAATGAGGACATGTGCCTAGTTTTCAGTGACTGGCTTTCATACCACCAGAAGCTCTGCACACTACATACTGACCCTTTTCCTGTGAACTGCCCCTTGTAACATTTGTTCTTCTGTTCTATCAGCTGAACCCCAAACCCAAGAACGATGAGATGTCAAACGGACTGGGCTGGTTCCGCAGGTGGGGTCGTGGCAATGGCTTCCTTTCTTCTTCAACCTTTAGACAGTTGGGACTTCAAATCTTCCATCATTTTCTAAGAGGGAGAACATTTCAGATCCAACCTCTCCTCTTTTTTTTGCAGCCTCTTATAGAGCCAGGATTCTACTGCATATGGTTATGGGAGAAGAAAGCTGCTGAGGTAGTTGAGGCCATGTTTTGCTCTTAGTTCTGTGAGGCAAGAGGGCCAGGACAGAGCATTTCCCCTTCTCTGTTTCAAGATCTCAGCACTTGCTTGGGAAGCCAGAAGATGGGGGAGTACAATACCCTTCTACCTTGTTCCTCAGAGACTTGCAGGTAAGGCCATGGCTAGTTCAGAGGTGCCAGTCTCCTCCTGCCCTATAAGGCTGCTACCTCGGAAAGATCAGAGCAGTTGCTTACCTGCCACCTAAGCCAGATGGAGACACAGCCATAGGAGTCACAATTAGTTCTACCTACTCACTCATACACACAAACATGCATTTGCACACATACACACACATGCGCACATACACACATATACAAACATGCACACATACACACATGCACATACATACAGACAGACACTTGCACAGGTACACACATATACATATATACATACACACATATATACACACACACACACACACACATATACATACAAACATTTCTATAGGTGGGTGTACATGAATGTGTATCACATGTACATATGTATATATGTATGAGTATAGGTGAATATACAGCCCCTCCCATCCTGGAAGCTAAAATGTTTTCATAGCACATGCATGTAAGGCACCATAATACAGCTTTTCAATATTTTTTTCTGTAAGAAAGTGTGGAATTGACTATAGTCCAGGGCTGCTGCAGTTCAGAAGTCAGCTCTTTTTCTAAAGGTGGCCCTGGGAGTTGGACAGCAGATGGAGGAAATGTGGCAGTTTCTAGGGCTTGGTATCAGTGATTTCAATGAACAAAACCAGACACATTCTTTTACTTACTCCATTGAGAACATGACCACATGTTCCTGGCTCACAGAGGACCCCTAAATCTGGAGGCCACTCCATGATGCATCCCCATCCTTAGAGTAGGAAGTGGCACTGTGGAATGTGTCATGTGCTTCATCTTAGACCACTGATGGGTTCTGTGTAAATTAAGATCTGATTTGCCTTGGTTATTCTGGGATGCATGTTGGCTGCTCTGCCCACTTCATCCATTCTGAGCTATTTCCTGCTCTCCATCCTTAGAGGTAGCAGCCAATTTGGAGCATACAGTTGTACACTCCCACTTCAGGTTACTTTTGCCAACACATATTACCTTATGTTTATTTGAGTTAAGTTTTGTCTGCCTGCAGGCTGCACAATCCCCCAAAGTGTTCTGATGCACCTGGAATTTCTTGCAAATCTCCTTGGTTTTTATTATCCACAACAGTTTGGAACTAGTTGAAACCTCTGGGAAGAGATTAGACAATAATTATTGCCATTGGTCATGTAATGTCTATCCAGGTAACTGAGCCAGCAGGCCTTGCTTGGGGTGGGCGGGATAGTGTTTGTACCCCCTAGTCTGTCTTTTGAACTCTCAGTTCTGGAAAGGCACCAGGGAGCCCATCCTTGGGTGTATATCCACACAGGGACATAGAACTGTTTGATTCACAGGGTTTAGAAGGCACTGCTGTGGGAGCCAAGGAAAAGTGTGTTATTTAAGGCAGAAAGAAAGGGCAGACGAAGAGAGCTGGGGAAGGTAAGGAAGCTTGCAGGGCAGCCTGGTATGCTAGATCCTGTTAAATCAGGTTATTAGACATGGGGAAGAGGAAGGACAGAAATATGACCCTTAGGACTCCTCTGGAAAGGCTGAAACATCACCATGACCACATCCTGAAAACTGAGAATGAAGACTAGGTAAGGCTGGAAGCCACTGTCCTCAAGACCAGGTAAGACATCAAGGACCAGTTCCATGTGCCAAGGTGGAGGAGGTGAGGTGGGCTGCTGCTTGCGGAAAGCAGCTTCTGTGAGCAAGGCTGGTGTGTGGGCAGCAGCTTAGGCTGAACGGATCCCAGAGTGTTCCAGCGAGCTAATCTTGTCAGCCTCAAGCTGTTCCACAGACAGTGGGTGTGAATCCAAAACCATCTTAGATGCTCAGCTCTCTAATGTTTCTTTTAAGAAAATATAAAAAAGATATTGAAGGTACACCAGACCGGAATGATCCTGGTATCCTGGGGCCAGTTACCTGGGAAGGTTGGACTTGTTGTAAAATGCAAGTATGCAGATGTTACAGAGGATAGGATATGTTGTGTGGATGGGGGTGGATGCCTCTTCTCTGTCAGCTACATCCCTGGATAAGTGTCTTTCTCTTTCTGCCTCAAGGATTCTGTATATTTCTGTCCCATGTTTAGAAGCAGAAGTCAGTGGCATCCAGCCTCCAGTCCTGGACTGGCCTTCCCTTCTGTCGTCTCTGCTTTCATGGTCAGTTGACTGTGCCTGCTTAAACTGTGCATATATAGAAACTAAATCCTGAGGAAGGAGAAACCCTAGGAGAATAGTATAATCCTGACCCCATCTCCTGACTTCTAATTAATCCCTATGTAGAGAAAACATCTTATGTCTGTATGGATGTGGCACCAGTCAGTAATAAATTTGATGACCTATAGCTTAGGCAGGAATAGGAGGTGGGACATCTGGAAGGTAGAAAGGATTCTGGGATAGTGCCAGGCGGGAGATTCACTGGGGAAGATGTGACAAGATAGACACCTGGTACCTGAGTACAGGTAACCAGCCATGTGGCAGAATGTAGATTAGCATAGGAGGGTTATTTTAAGTTATGACCTAGTTAGCAAAGAGCCTAGCTGTATGGCCAAGGTATTGTAAATACATTTTGTGTCTGAGTCTTAATTTTGGGAGCATGGGAATGGGAGGAAGACCAACCTACCTTCTATATCCCTACCCTACCAGCAATCTCTTGTCTCTCTGTCCTTCATCTCCTATGACTACAGGGAAGACCCAATGTTAAATATGAGGAATGAAAAACACCATCCTAGGGGATTACATGGGACTATAGTCTGGTTGACCTTGGGTGTGGGTAAACCAGAAGGAGATCCAGAAGGGAATGCCCAGCCACACTTGAAAAGGGGAATCAGGTCACTCTGATTCACGGCAGCACCTATACCCCCTTTAAATAAAGAGTGGTTATTATTTCAGTTTACTAGCATGCTGTAACAAAGCACCACAGATCACACAGCTTAAACATTAGGTATTTACTCATAGTCTTGGAGGCTCAAAGTGACAGTACAAGTGTTGGCAGTGCTGCTGTCTCCCAAGAACTGTAAGGAGGAATCTGTTTGAGGCCTCTCTTTTTGGCTTATAGATAGCTGTCTTCTCCTGGAGTCTTTACATGGGCTGTACGTGTCTGAGTTCACATTTCTTTTTGATATAAAGACATCACTCATATAAGATTAAGGACTGCCCTAATGGCTCTGTGCTAGTGTGTGTGTGTGTGTGTGTGTGTGTGTGTGTGTGTGTGTGTGTGTAATACAGAGCAATCAACTTCTGGTTGATTCTTCCATTGTTTGCCAAGCTCCACAGAGAATTCAGAGTGCACTTGGGTGCAGCAACAACAAACCTCTTCCTCCATCCTCCCTGGGTCCTTCACAACTGTTCCTTGTGTCTTTACTGGTGTTGTTGTGTGCATGCATGTTTATGTGTGTGAGTGTAGGCTCATATATGCCACAGCACATGTGTGGAGGTCAGAGGACAACCCCCACTCTCCATCTTCACCTTCCGCCTTGTCTAAGGGGTTCTTATTGTTTGCTAGGGTAGCTGGCCTGTGAGCTTCTGGGATTCTCCTGTCTCTGTTGCCCTATCGTTCCAGAGGAATGCTGGGATTACAGATGTGTACTGATGTGTTAAACTTTATGTAGGTTTTGGGGAGTCACACTCAGACCCTACATTTACAGGGCAATTGCTTTAAATATTGAGCCATTTCTCTGGCCTTGCTATTACTTTTTTCAGACAGGGTCTTATACTGTAGCCAAGGTTAGTCTAGAACTCACTATGTATAGAATCCAAGCTAATCTCAAACTCAGTCCTCTTGCCTCATGCTCCCAAGCACGCCGGGATTACAGATGTGAGTCACTACCCCCATCTTGCATTCATTCTTACTACCAGGTTTCTGACTGCCCAGAACAGAGTCTTGCCAAAATGACACTCAGTCTTCCAGTTAGTGGTTACCCAGAGATATAGCATTGACTGAGATGTCAGGAAAGAAATGGAAATTATTTTCCCTTAGTATAGCAGTTTGGCCCCTCTGGAGCCTGGAGAGATGTGTGTTCTGTCATCTTGTAAGGATCTTAGGGGGCAAAAGCAAGATTCTGGCCCAAGCATTATACCATGCCAGAGGAGCAGAAGCAGTTGCCTAATGACTCATTCTGGGGACACCATCACAAGAGACTGGAAACAGAGATGTAAAATTAACAGACTACCCTGGAGGGCTGTGTGGTAGGTAGAATGAGAATAACTCCAAAGGTTTACATATTTGAGAGCTTGATCTAAAGTTGGAGGAATGGTTTGGGAAGGATTCGGAGGTGTGGCCTTGTTGGAGGAGGTGTGTCACTAGAGGTGGGCATTGAGGTTTCAAAGGCCCATGCCATTCCCAGTTAGCTTTCTCTTTTTCTGTCTCCTACTTGAGGATCAGATACAAGCTCTTAGCTACTGTCCCAATGGCATGTCTGCATGCCTACTGCCATGCTCCCTGCCACGATGGCCACCCACTCTAACCTTCTTGAACCAGGAGCCCCAAATTAAATACTTTATTTTATAAGTTGCCTGGCCATGGTGTTTTGTCACAGCAATAGAAAAGTAACCACGACAGACTGTCAACCAGAATCTTGACCTACGCTCAAGGAAGGGGAGAAATAGACATGCACAAGCTAAAGATGGCACTTCTGTGCATTTGATTGAACAAGACAGCATTTTTGTGAACAAAAATCCACTGTCTGTGATCACCTTCCTCCTGGCTCCTTAGGAAAACTATCTTCAAGCAAGCTCATTAGTTGGGTAACTATGCGTGTGTGTGTTTATCCCAGGTGCCATAACAAGATGTGCAAAATATTTTCTTTTTTTGATGCTTGAGGTGAATTTTATTAGGAGGCTCAATTGAAACCTGGCATTCCTGTCAGATACAGTGTAAGCAAGCTATGCTCGGCTGGAATTTTCCATCCAGGTTCAGAGTGCAGTAGTCATTTTCAGGACATTTGAGGTTTGTAGATTAGAAACAAGTACTCAGCTGGCTAGAGCCATGGGTCCACCTTCATGCCCACTGGCATAGGTTCACAAACCTGGGACATGTTCTGTCATGCCACAATTCTGTACTGCCATCTTTGACTATCGAAGCACTGGGGCATTCACATAGCCATTTACCTTGAAGTGGAAATCTTTTTCCTGCTTTTGTTAGAACGAAATCAAAACCCAAAGCAAAAAGAAACCAAAAAAACCAAAAAACCAAAAACCAAAAAAACCACGTTTTTCTTGTGAACCCATGTGAAAACAGTACAGAAGTCTGCAGAACAAATAACAAAAATTCCCTTTTAATTTCTTATTTCCACAATGCCGCCTCTCCCATCTCCATGATTACGTTTTTATTTTAATTTATATTTTTATGTGTGAATGTGTGCTGTACATTTGTATGCAAACAGGTGCTGTATTAGTGAACTCCTTCTATACTCATGTGGTATCCAGTGACTTACTTTTTTCCATAGAGAATTTTCCATGTCAGTACATATAGCTCTACCTTATTCTGTTAATCAATGTACATTACTTAATGACTCTCTTAATATGGACATTTATTTAAATTACAGAAGTATCATACACCTGTAGTTCATTTTTCTTTACCCTTGTATTGATCCCTACCACTTAACATATTTAAAGGGCGTCAGAAGATGTTACCCTCACGGCAATGTGCAGTTCAAAGAACTGTCCCCAAGGCCTGGAAGTTCTAACCTTGTTTCTTTGCTTTTGCCTTCTCATTCTTTACTGCTATAGCTTGAATCTGGAATGTCCCCAAAAGATCCATGAGCTAAAGGCTTGGCTTTCAGATGCTGTTGAGGGGTGGAGCCTTAGCAGATGGGACCTAGTAGGGAAAAGTTACATTACTGGGAACATGCCATTGAAGGAGATGGTTTTCCATCATGATGTGCCAAAGTAATGGTGCCAAGTGATAAAGGCTGAAACTCTCCAAACTGTGAGCCAAATCAATTGATCTCAGATAAACTGACGAACACACTTACCAATAATGCCCTCTTCTAAAATGTAGGTAAATTGGAGTAGAGGGGAATGCGATTAAATCTTAATAATAGTCCCCATGTCACAGAGATATGAGAATTTTACAATGTAGAGACAACTTCATGTAAGTTATTCCAGCCCTTCCTCCCTGTCTCCTCTTCCTTCCCCAGCCTCTGTTTGCTGCTTCTCCTCTTTTTCCAGTTTTGAGGATGGTATCCAGAGTCTCAGCTCTGCTGGGCACTCTGCCACTGAGCCTGTATTCAGCACTACTTTCTTGTGTGTCATTTTGTAAGTCATTGTCCACCTGGGATGGTATGCCACCATGCACCTCAACTTCATGGGAGCAAATGTACAGGTTTTATTTTTTCAGATGGTTGCAGTGACCAGGAGAATGGTGTATTCGGGTTAAGGAGGCAGTAAACGGCATTGGGAAGGAAGAAGGGTGGTGTGCAACTGGGATGCTGACAGCTCACATCATGTAGCTCAGAATGTTGCCTAGGGCTGACCCTGCCATCAGCCAGCATGTTTGCCTGCTGACTGGGCTTGAAAGTTAAAATTGGTTTCCTGTGGATGCTGGCCAATGACTTCTCTGCCATGGGAGTGATTGCTTTTTTGCTGTGTTTGCAAGATGAGAATTCATTCTTTTTTAATATCGGTAATACACAGTAAAGAGCTTAATCCAATTTACAAAGAAATAAGATCACACAAGCCTTGGAAATACAATGTGCCTTTATGGCTCCAAAACGACATCACTGAAGAGAGAGTGTCATAGCTGCATTGAAACTCTCTCTCTCTCTCTCTCTCTCTCTCTCTCTCTCTCTCCTCATCATCTATCATCCTTCTCTCCTCAGGACTAGGCACAGAAATGACAGGACTGAGAAAGACTTGGAGCTTTTTAGGAAGTATCCTTTGAAGTTCTCATTTATCTATGCAAAAACGAGTGGGGATTATTTATCCTGCAAGGTACCATATTGATGTGCTATTATTATTTATGTATAAAAATGAATCTCCCAATCTCATTCAGGAAAAAAACTTATTTTAAATTGGTTGTTCATGTGGAAAGCATGCTTTACACACCAGCTCTGCCTTCATGGTCCTCTGTGAACACAGATGCTCATTTTCTGGGTATATGATCTGTGTTTGAGGGAACTATCTGCTCTGGCTTGTCTGAAAAAACGTAGCTCAGGGTCTCTCTGGGCTTGGTTTGAGCACAGGAATTGGTGTGGATGAAATCCTAGGAGGAAAGAGGCCTACCTGCTTATGGAGCTCCTACAGAGAAAAGTCCTATGGTCCACTGCTCCTTCTGCACAGCCACACAGCTTCAGATTTGCTCTGACACCAGGTACATAATGTAATGAGCTAATGGTCCAAAATCTCCAGGAAGCTATGCTGATCATCAGTGGGAAGGAAAGTCCACCAAGTTTTGTGATTTGATCTGCACTCATTTTGGAATATTAGTTATGTGTCAAGCACAGTGCTTCACTTGGTCCTGTCCTTGGGAGCTTACACCTTCAGTGCAGTATATCAAGGTTGCAATGAAGGCACAGAGAAGAATCAACCTGAACCAGAGTGCAGAAGGTGAGTTAAATGAAGTTATAGCTTTAAAATACTGTGGAGGCCATTGGGGAGAGCAAGAAAGTTAAAGTCAGTTAAAGAACATTAAAGACAGTTCATGGAAACCATGGCTTGTGAGATATGAGACCAGTGAAGTAGTCAGAATCTAGGTCATGGAAAGGCAAAAATGTTCTTCTATGGAGTCTGGACCAGAATCTGTATATGATGGACTACTTTAAAGGTCATTTTGTGAAAGTATCTTTTATTCTGCTGTTGAAATTGTCATCTTCAAGGTTTACTGCCTCAGTCTGCTAACCTAGGCCTAGTTCTGGAAGCTTCTAGCCTCTATACAATCAAATTTAGGCCTCGAATATTTTAAGACTTTGGGACTTAAAATGCTGAATAAGCTCTCCATTTCTTGTTCTTTCTGAACTCTGGCTGGTTGGTTCAACTCAGCTGTTCTGGCTCAAACTCTCTAAGCTAGCTGATTCAATTTCGTTTCTCTCTCAGCCTCTGTATACAGCAGAATCCTAATGCAGACAGGCTGGTATATTCTGGAATCTATCTTCTGACAGAGATTGAGTCAGGGTGGGTCCTTGAGGAAGTAAGTATACAGAGGAGATCTTTAATAACCACAACAGGATGGGCCTGTGGAGGGTGGGAACTAGCATAATCTCAATCCACATCAGCCTGTCTACATGACCCATGTGGACTGTGCCCCTCACAAGGACCATAACCTCAGTAAACTTGAGTTCAAGCTTCTTGTTAGTCACTTCCAGGCTAGTCTAATACTTCCTTAACCTCTCATACTATGCCTATGTCTATATGTCCATGCCATGGTCTATAGGACTGTCTAATGGGAAGATATCACCTACTTCATTTGATTTTATAAAGAGTAAGTTAAATGAGGACTGTGTATAAAGCGATCAGTGTAAAGTAGGTTCATTCATTCAAGTGAACTTTATCAGTATCTGCTGTGTTCTTGTACCAGGTCAAGTTCTATCCTGTGGATAGAATGAAGAATAGAATTAATCCATGTCCTTCCTGGATGGGCTAATTTTATAGGAGATTTTTGTTTTGTTGTTGTTGTTTTTCTCAGTGACCAATACCTGGCAAGAAGAAACTTCAAAGAGAAAAGATTGGTGGCAGGAGTGGCCTGAAGCTGTAGGAGCTTGAGGTAGATGGTTATATTACATCATCATAGGGTCAACCAGAAGCAGACCTGGGTTACACCACTAAGGCCTGATTCTTACTGACTTACTTTGTCCTGCTAGATTCTACCTCCTAAAGGTTCTACGACCTCCTGAAACAGCACTGCCAGCTGGGGACCAAGTGTGCAAACATACTGGCCACACTGGAGCCATGCTCTGAAACGTGTATATAAAGTTCTCAGGATGCATCAGTATTGTGGACTGGCTCTTATATGTCTCCTGTAAGGTCTCATGTTGAAAGCATGATCCCAGTCTGTGGTGCTAACTTGGAGGTGATGGAACCTTTAGAAGGTTAAAGGAATCAGTTCTGGGGCTGTATCCTGGAAGTAGATATTGGGACTGCCCCTTCTTGTCTCACTTGTTGCTTCCTGGCCACCATGAGGTAAATGGCTTAATTCTTCCACCTGCTTACTACCCTGATGTTCTTTCTGTCTCATCACAGTTCTAAAACAATGGTAACAAGTGTCTTAGTCAGGGTTTTACTGCTGTGAACAGACACCATGACAAGGCAAGTTTTATAAAGGACAACATATATTTGGGGTTGGCTTACAGGATCAGAAGTTCAGTCCATTATCATCAAGGTGGGACATGACAGCATCCAGGCAGGCATTTTGTGCAGGAGGAGCTGAGAGTTCTACATCTTCATCTGAAGGTGCTAGTGGAAGACTGACTTCCAGGAAGCTAAGACAAGTCCACACCCATAGTGACACACCTACTCCAATAGGCCACAATACTCCAACAGGGCCATACCCTCTAATAGTGTCACTCCCTGGGCTGGCATATGCAAACCATCACAACAAGTAACCATGGAAACTTCTGAACCCATTAGCTGTCTAAAACTTCCTTCCTTCAATTGTTTATCTCAGGCATTTGTTACTGTAATTGAAGGCTGACTAACAGTCAGTCACAATGCTCAGTTCTCCTCTTTTTACAGGAATCAGTGCCTGCTCAGGAGTGAACACCACCATATATGACATATTGCTCAGGCTTTCCTAGAAGAGTTCAGTGGTGTATTTGTTTCTGGGTACTGACTTCCACTGGAAGCCCTAAGCACCAAGGGTGCAGGGTTGGGAGGGATTTTCTTGCATCCAGACTCAGGGCTCTACCATTTGCATCCTAGCTTGGGGGGTCTTTAGGGAATTCTTCATTTAGAGGAAGCTCCCAAGGTAATTTGAAAACTGCCTTGGCAATCCCCACCCAAGCATACCAGAGGAGACATATGCCACTGAGCTCTGGATAAATAGATTCCAATAGGATAGTGACCAAACTGGGCTGATGTCAAGAACTGAGAAGAACAACAAGAAAATCTGTGAACCATTCTTTTGGTGTAATTATTCCCTTGAGGAAAATTTCATGGCTATTTAATTAAAGTGTTTCACTTTGATCCAAAGTGTTGCTTTGACTCCTTGAGTATGAAATACAGCAGCTGTGAGAGCCAAGCAACTTGCTAACTGGAAGTAGTTTACCAAGCACCCCAAATAAGACAAAACATAATAAACAATGAACTTTAGACAGCAAGCGTAAATGTTTGTTGGGAATCTAATTATCCTTCTTGTTGCGAACATTAACCCACATGCAGTTGCAAGCCTGTGTTATCCTAATGGTGTTCACCATTAGCCACTTCTTAGTGCAATAAAAAGAATTGCAAGGCATGTGTCCATGAGTGCATGCTGGGAACTGCACTTCACTGACATCTTTCCACCGGAGCATCAGATGCCTCCAGTCTTCATTCTGTTTACGATGAAGAAAACCAAGCACTTACGAGAAAGTGACATGTTTTGCTTTTGTAACAGAAATGGGGCACTCAGGCAACTTATTGACGTGTACATGCAACCCAGAAGTTTCCTTCCAGAGAGAGGAAGAGAAGCAGAGGAGTCTACGTTGTACCAACATCCTGCTCTAGAATTGGACTTTAGGGATGTGGGTGGGACTCATAGAGGAGAGATGAGACTTGATGCTCTGTTTTCATTACACCTACTTGTTCATTTAATTTTTCTATTAGTGTTTATAAACATCTACTATGTTCTGAACATTTGGGATCAATCAGTGATTCCCCAAAGACCACTGCTCTTAGGGAGCTTTCATTCAAGTGGAGGGAGAGAGATTCCACATGACAAACAATAAACAAGCAAATTACAAGGTTCACAGTGAAATAAAAAGTGAGGTAGGGCACGAGGAACAGGCTATGATTTTACAGGGTAGGTAGAAGGCCAGAGAAGCTCAGGGAGTTAGCAGAAGTGAGAGCTAAGGAGTGGTCTGGAGGAAGTAGGGTGTGCCTGAGCATGCTGCCTGGAAGCCGTTGGGAAATCAGGGAAGAGAGAAGCAACCCAGACAAAGAGCCGGATCAACCTATGGCCTTAAGGACCACACTAGTGATTTTGCTCCTACTGTTAGTAAATGGGGGGGTATAGGCGACTGCATCCTCTGGAATACATATGTTGGGAAATTAGTCCAAGGTATTACAGTGCTGGGAGCTTGGATTATCTGCAAGATGTTTGTTTGGGTCATGGGGCAGAGTCCGCGTAGGTGGAGGACTGTTAGTTACAGTGAGAGGGGCCTGCTGGAAAGCAATGCTGTGTTCATGTTTTGTCTCATCCATGCCTGCTTCTCCTCCCACTTCCCTGTGACTTGAAATGACTCAAATTCCCCATCAGCTAAGCCTGCCTACCATATCTTGAACTTTCCACATTATGGGAACACGAGTCAAGAAAAACTCTTTTCTTATTAAGCTACCAGGGTTCAGGTGTTCTGTCATTGGCAACAGCAAATAAACTCAAACAGGGGTCCACAGCAGTGTTTGGTATCTAGTGAGGCAGATGTGCACTTCAACCTACCTGCAGATTGAGTGGCAAAAGGTATTCTTAGGAAGGACTTCAGGAGAGGGCAGTTAACACCTCAGAGAAAGGTGGTCATAGTGCAGAGGAAACGTCTAGATTTGTGTTAGGTTTACTTTGTAGGATTTCCTGGTAGATTGTACATGGTAGTATGAACATACAGAAATGCAGCATTGGAAAGAAAGTTGACACAAGCCATACACTCAACACTGGGCCACACATGAGAACGATAAAGGCATCAGAGGTTCTTTGGGTCTCTTGGGGTGTTATGGAAGGAGGCTGGAATGTATCCCATATGCTCTTGGGGTTCTTTGCAGCATGGGATGATAGTGAGATTCCTATGTAGAGCTTTCTAATGGCAAAACGTGTTAAGTAGTAGAAGATGCTAGCCTTGGAACTGTGGAGGTCTCCTCTCCTTCCTGTTAAAGGTAAAAAAATGATCCCACGCCAGCTGGTGGCCGTGGAAGGAAGATGGGGAAGTTGTTTCTGGAACATTTTTGATGAGTGAATGTCAACCTCAGATGTTTTCCTGAGACATAAGATAGGATGAAGGGAACAGAGGCCTCTGGCCAAGCAAGTTTCTGGAAGCTGTGGCTGTCTGTTGGCAGAACAGGATCCGATTGGCATGATGACCTATAAAAGACACAAGTGGAGGTCAGAAAGCTGGTCTAGAAGGGACATGCTCACCTGGGATCCTCCTTGGGATTCATGCACCACTGCCTCTGGTCTAATGACTTAAAAGGCAGGGGACTTACGCTTTGAGCAACTCTAGCCTGTTGAGTCCTGTTGGTAGAGGTCTGCTCCATTGCTTGTCCCTCTGGTGTCTGGTTCAGAGCCAAGGGAAGTAGACCCACTGCAAAACCTCCTGAGTCTCCACTTTCTTGAGCTTTAGCTGTAGTTGGCTTACTGCTTTCCCTCATCCCCTGTACTTCTTCCTGTCAAGCTCTTTTTCTTTTGTTCTTCTTTTTGCTTCAACATGCACTCAAGGCCTCTTGACATGCCCTAAGCCAGCCTCCTATATCCACTTGTCAGTTTTGCTTCAGTCTACCCAAGAGGAAAGTGGATCACTTAAGGAGCCAACAAGAATTACAGAGGTATCATCCCCCTGCTGCCTCTGAAAACCATGCTACATGTAATGTACATGGTTCTGGGTCTACAAAGCATCCTGGGTAGTGGCCATGCCCACAGGGTTCCAAACAGAATCTCCATGGGAACCTTCCTATACTCTCTCCTCCAGAAACTCTGAACTCACTTTTTGTTTCTCCTGTGTCAATCAAATCTCAGTGTCTACCTGTACTGGCTAGCTTTATGTCAACCTGACATAGCCAGTGTTTTGGAAGAAGGAGCCTCAGCTGAGAAAATGCCTCTATCAGATTGACCTGTGATGCATTTTCTTGATTGATGATTGATGAAGTTGGTTCCAGCTCAATGTAGGAAGAACCAAGCCTGGGCTGGTGGTTCTAGGTACTATAAGAAAGCAGGCAGAACTAGCCAAGAGGAGAGAACCAGTAAGCAGGACCCCTCCACAGCTTCTGTTTCAGTCTTGCCTCCAGGTCTCAGCCTTGAGATCTTGTCCTGACAGCCTTTGGTGATGGACTGTGATGTGGAAGTTGTAGTGAACGGAACCCTTTCCTCCCCAAGTTGCCTTTGGTCACAATGTTTTATTACAGCAGCAGAAACCCTAAGCTACTGCCCGAAAAGCTCCACATTTACAGGAAGCCATCTTAGTGCCTACACAACAGAGCTGACTCCACTGAGACTTACTTTAGGAAGGTCACTGGGATCTCATTAAATGTTTGGTGATTTAAAGCCTTGATGTGGGGCTGTCGCTCAGTTGGTAGAGTGCTTGCCTACTGTACATGAAGTCCTAGGTGTGATGCCCTAGCACTGCATAAACTGACTGTGGTAGTGTGTGCCTGCAATCACAGCACATGAGAGGCACAGGCAAGACACCTGGAAGTTCAAAGCAATCTTCAGCTGCACAGTGAGTTCAGGTCCAGCCTGGGCTACATGAGGCCCTGTCTTGGGGGGAAAAAGTCTATATGTAAGTATTGCCTTTATTCTATAACCTTTTTAGGGTTCTAATGATTTGCATATTAGTCATGAAAACACTGATACTAATGTTTAGTTTTTGGTCCATTTTTGGTTTATTTATTTTGGATTCTTTCAGATGACAGTGGTTGATTTACCTTTAGTAATGAGGTATGACTGTTGGGATTTGAGATAAAACGAGGAAGACAGTTACCTCCAATGAGCTATCAAGGGAGTAAGAGCCTTCAGCTTAAGTAACTCTGTCCTGGAACTTTACCTTTCTCTGCTTCACGATAGCTCATTAAGTCTGTCCCAATCGTTGCAATTTGATAAGCTTGGCTCTACTTGGCACATGGTCATAGAAAACCAGCCTTGAGGACGGGAACCTGGTCCTGTCACTTGTACTATGGTGGGTTCATAGAATGCTTTCAAGGAGTTTTAACTGGAGATAGGAAAACTGGCCTGTCTGGTACAAGTGACCAAAGCAAGCAGACTGCAGAAGATGCTGAGGATTGTTCTGGTCCACGACAGAAGGCCATTAGCTCAATTCTGCCTCTAGCTTTGTATACTGAAATGCCTTCGTTTCTTCATCTCCTGGTGGAAGACTGTGTGGCTTCCACTCACTTTGCCTTAAGGAGCTCTGAAATAATTAGGTAAGAAGACAGAAAAGCAGCAGGGGTTCCTTAATGGCAGCTTGGCCAAGGCATTAGGAATCCAGCAGACAATCCTGATCAATTGGATGCAGGAAACTCTATTATCACTCAGCTACAAGGCTACTGTCTAGCAAACAAGCCGCTGTTTCTATTGTGTTATAGCTGAACCCGTGATGCTCTTCCTGCTGGGAGGAGCCTGGGTGGTTGGGAATTACTTTGTCAAGCTGGCTCTTTGGGGGCTGGGAGAGAAAACAGCTCCGAGCTTTCACCACTGTGAATACCATAAAATCCACCTTGAAAAGCCATGCAGAGTTACAACAGAGATATGGTGCTTGGCAATTGGCTCCAGCTTGCTTAAAAGAAAATGAAGAAAAGAGGAGAAGGAGTCTGTCCTGGGATAAAGAAGAGAAGAAACATCGTTCAGGAAAGAAGGTTCCTGCTGATATCACCCCAGGAGATACAGCAGCTTGGAAGGGACCCAGAGAGAGTGGGTGATAAGCAGTCCCTACTAAGATCTCCCCCTGCATGTTCCAAACAAGAAGGTAGTGATGGGAAAAGTACTTGGAGAACACAGTGCAGTCCTGGCTGCTGGCAGTGGACCAAAGCTAAGTCTGGTTGCTTCAAAGCGGCAAGAATCGGGTTCCCTGGCGTCACCTTAAGTGTGGTGTGTGGGGAAAGGATTGGACCAACATCATGGATGTCATCAGACTTTACACATACAGTGCTAGCAAAGTGAGGACAGAGATGAAACCAAGGGCCTCCAAGGTGCTCCATCCTGAGACAGGTCTTGCCATGTAGCCAAGGGGCCTGGAACTGGAGATCTTCCTGCCTCTGCCTTCTGAGTACAGGGATTATAAGCAGGGCCACCATGCTTATGTTTTGATGACTTAAGCAAAGGACTGACTAGGTCTTCTTGCGTAGAAAAGAGAGCTAACAATAGATTGTCTCCAGGAAGAGGAGGGTGGCACAGGCAAAATTTGTATCAGAATAACTAGATGTCTGGAGCACTTGGAGACCCTGGTCAGGCTCCCTGGAGTGGGATACCCTGCCATAACTGTGAATGTGATTATTGCCATCAGTTCAATGGGACTCAAATGAAGCAGGAACTTACAGGAGAGTTGCTGTCTTGGAAGAGGTTTTTCTCTTTTGTCTTTTGTTGCTCACTTTCCAAGCATCTGTGGCCCTAACAGTATGGAAATCTCCAAGATCCAGATACAATGTAGGAACAGGCTGCCAAGTGCCAACCCAAAAGGGTGGTGGGTACTATCTTTCAGTATCCTGGAGTTTCTCAGAAGTACACTATTCAGAAGCCT
Source organism: Mastomys natalensis (assembly GCA_021653895.1). Lineage (NCBI taxonomy): Eukaryota > Metazoa > Chordata > Mammalia > Rodentia > Muridae > Mastomys > Mastomys natalensis. Next base: position 287,010 of record JAJTUV010000153.1, read on the forward strand.
GGGTTCTTAATAGACAAAGGCCTGTGTTACTAAAAGTTCCTTTTACTGAAAAGGGCACAGGGGGAAAAAAACCAGGAAAGCTGAGCCCAGCTCTTAAAGAAGGTTGATAAAACTGACAAAAAAAAAAATAATAAAGAAGTAGTTTATAGTGCCTCTCAAAAGACCAGGACTTCTCTTTCTCCCCTTTAAAGGCAGAGTTAATTAATCCACGCAGGCTTGAGCTCTGAACGCAACGCTAGTTCTGACTCTAGGGGTGCAGTTAAGTCCTCTGGACCCTGGGTAAGCTTTCATTAAAGCAACACTATTTAAAACTGTGAATTTAGAATCCTCCTCAGACAGAACAGGGCACCAGGAACAGAGAAGAAAAGCTAACTGACAAGCTGTCCAAATCAGAGGATCTTGATGACACAGATGCCACCTCCTTCCCACCTCTGTGATGAGAATGTGGAAGCCACGAGGGTGTTCCAAGGACCTGCTTCCTTCTGTCTGTGCTCAGCCCAAGGCTGCTTACTGTCTAGGGGTTTCTCCTCACTGGCCCCATGCTCTTCCCATCCTGGCATGGATGACTTCAGAAGCTCTCGGGTTTTATGTCTTCTAGAACTGACTGTCCAAGGACTTAGACGTTCACGGTATGGCTTCATTTTCTTCCCTTGGGGCTGAATTCGCTGGGATCTCCAGGCAAGGCTCCTGTCCAATTTGACAGATTTCCTGGAAGGGAGTCACAGGTTTCTGAGCATTTGACGGGAATCTGGGTTGCTTGCTGCCTTGCCCATCTCCCATTGGAATGCATAGCAGAGCTCGGTGTGCTGTTTTGACTGGCATTGACACTCGCTGGCCTCATTGGAAGTGACCTCTAGCCTCTCTTGGTTTCCCCCTACTTTGCTTGCCCAGGCCTGCTTGGATTCCTCTTACTCATCCTGTTGGTAAGATTCTAGCCTGCCTCTTGCATGGACTGCTCAGTCTGGGACCCCAAACAATGAGAGAAGCCCTGGGAGTGTCTGGGTGGAAGGGAACTCACACTGAAAGCATCAGGGAGACCGTGACCTGCACAGGCAGATGCAGGGGAGTTTAGGCTCAAACTCATTCAGTAATTCATTTATTCAATTAAACATTTATCAAGGGTTGATTATACACCGAGCACTGTTATGTGTGATAGGCTTACAGCATTAAACATAATACTGCTTAATTTAATGGAAGTTATGATGGAGCACGGAAAATAGACTTGCCAGGCATGCATAAAGCCCTGGTGTGGTTCCCCCACACTCATAAGACAAAACAGTAAAATGGGAAAAATAAGAATTTCATGGAGAGAGAGCAGGAAGGTGAAGAGTCAAGATGGGTGAGCATCATGATTTTTCAATGCAGTGAAGGAAAAGTCATCACCAAGGAGGTGATAATGACGGTCTTGGGATGTTAGGAAACAAATCTGCCCTTCTGTGGATTTGGTAGATAGCGTTTGAAGTGAAGTAGTGTCCAGCACAAAGGCCCTGGGGTTGAAAGATCCCTGGTATGTGCTTGGCAGCCAATGGGAAGAATGGAGAAAACAAGGGAGGAAAGGAGTGGGGAGGTGAGGAATGGGGAGGTGAGGAGTGAGGAGGTGAGGAGTGAGGAGCGGTGCTACTTAGACTCCGTTGGAGGGAGGAAATGAAGTACACATGTTCCTATCTGTTCAGGCTGCTGTAACAAAATATCATAGATTTGAGGGTGGAGGGTGTAAATGACAGACACTTATTTATCCAAGCTTTGAAGTCTGATGTCTGAAGATCAAGGTGCTGGCATGGCATGGTCTAGTCCTGTTGAGAACCTTCTCCTGGCCTGTGGCCAATCATCTTCTACCTGTGTCATCTAGTCCTCTTACGAGGATGCTAACTCCATCATGAGAGCCTGCTCAGGACATCACTGACTGCAATCACTTTCCAGAGACCTCACACCCTAGCCCCATTGCACTGGGGGCTGAGCTTCAGTTTGCTAATGTTGGATTGAAATCATTCACTCTGCAGCAGGGAGCTACTGAAGAGATTTAAACACTGAAACCATTAATCCAAAGCATTTTACCTTTTGCTAAGTCTACAATGACCCACCATCCCCTCACCGTCACACCCTGCATCTCTGTGTTTCCAGTTGCTGCCCTGGACTCTTTCTTTGGAACTTTTGGGACATAAACATGGATTTTACTTGAGAAAACTCAGAGGAAAAGGAGCTGGAGTAATGGCTCAGTAAAGTGCTTGTATGCAAGGAAGGCCTGAGCTGTACCCAGAACCCACTTAAAAACCAGGTGTGGTGACATGTACTTGAAATTCATGCACCAAGAAGGTGAACTGGGTGGATCCTTGGGCTCACCGCTAGCCAGCCTGATCTAATTGGTGAGCCCCAGGCCACTGAGGAATCCGGTTTCAAAAACACAAGGTGAGTATCTGAGTAACAACAGGTAAGACTGTCCTCTGGCTTCAACACAAGAATTCACACACAAACTCTGATATATATGAGCTTGCAATACACATGCCCACACACATACACAGACATGCACATATAGGCACACTGAATACACACTCGCATACACGCATGCACACATATGCATGCACACACACATACACACACATGCATACATATGTACACACATACAAGAATACACACATGCATCATACATATGCATAAATATGCACACATATACATACATGCACACAGGCACACTGAACACACATACACAAATTTGTGCGCACGCGCACACACACACACACACAGAAACAAACAAACTTGGATTCCCATCCCTGTGCTGCTTGATGGTTTATGCAAATCGTTGTTATTTCTCCACCAGAAGAGACAGTGATTTCCTGCTTCTGAAGTTCATTGACAGTAGCTTTGAAGCTTTCCTGTGCTTGTACTTAGCTGGTCTTAAGAAGCAGTGGGAAGCTGACTGGCTACTGCTCTGACTATAGATTAGGCCAAAAAGCTGCAGCTTCAGACATACTAATCGCAAACTAGGCTTGGCTCGATTGAGGAGCCTGCCATCCAAGATCAAGGATAAGCCTTGCTTCCATCCGACCTTTGCTATAGTAATGAGGGCAGGGATAAGGGTCTATGAGTTCAGAAGCAACAACAAAAACTACCATGAATTATAAACCGCACAGCTATTCTTTCCAGTCTTGTCTTTTGAGTTTAGGAAAGCGTCCATCCTCAGCTGGGGTTGTGTCTCAGTGGGTAGAGTTCTTGCACGGCATGGATGAAACCCTGGCTTTCATCCCCAACATTACAGAACCCAGATGTGGTAGCACACATCTCTAATTCCAGTGCTTACATGTCGAAGCAGGAGGATCGGAAGTTCAAGATCATCTTTCTTTACATGGAGATTTGAGACCAGTCTGAGATATTTGAGAACTATTGTAAAACAAAACAAAAAAAACCCAAGCCCAGTAACAACACCCACCTCAGTGTCCAGCTAGCTCTGTGAGAACCCTTACCAGGCTGAATTAGCCTCTCCTTTAAAATAGAAGGGCTCTTTTCCAGAAGAAACTACACTGATGGTTTGGATGAGTCTTGAAGAGGCAGACCACAGAGCAACTCAGACATAGCAGGGCAGACACAGCCCTTCACTTGGATTGTCTGCATTCCATCCCAGACCATCCTTGCTAAGATGGAGAATGAACACAGGATTTTTGGGCCAGCCTCTGCTGCATGTGCTCTTGGGGGACTCATCAGATCTGAGCTTGCTCCAGCTCCCCTGATGACTAGTTCCCAGGCCAGTCCAGTATTGACTTGCAAGGGCACAGAGAATACAACGATGCAATACCACAGGCTTGTGATTCTCTGGAAAGTGTGGCTATTTGTAGGATCCATGTGGCAAAGATGGCTGTCTGTTTACCATCCATACTCACTGAGAGAACCCCAATTGTGCCTCAGGAAGCCATCAGCCTGGTTAGAATGACATTGCCTGACAGGAGTGGAGAGTGAGCCAAGGCTGGCTGGGAGCTTCCAGGATGAGTTTTATTTCCTGTTACAGGATAAAATCTTTCTCTCTTCTGCCATCCACACCTTCTTCTGTTTTCTGCTTTGTATGAAACAGCTGGGGCCGAAGCAGTTGTTTTGTGAGCATGAGTGTAGGCTTTTATAACGTAACAAAACCATCCTGGTCCTCTGGGTCTCAAATCTGGGGACAGCATATCTTCATTTAACAAATATCTATTGTGCCTTTGTGTTCTGTGTACTAGTTGTATATACACACATAATATTGAACACATTTTTGACATGCTGGAACATACATTCTACAGATGTAATAGTCATTACACAAGCTTTGATTCTAGAGTCTCTAGGGCTGCAATGGATGAGAGAGGAGAGCAGAATATTCACTCAGACCTGTCCCTGGCCTGAGCTGGCCTTGGCTGGGCTCTGAGGAGGGGGGCGGGAACAGTGATGGGTCAATCAAGTCAGGCCTGTACCAAACTCCTCACCTGGTCTCTGAATGAATTTGGCCTTGGTGATGGCCTGGTCACAGAGGCTGTAGATGACCACAAAGAATCATTGTTAGACATACCAGGTAAGCTGCACACATGATCCCTCTCTCTCTCTTCCTCTCTTTCTCTTCCCCTCTTTTTCTCCCTCCTTCTCCCTCCCTCCTTTTCCCCCTCTTTGTCCTTTGTGTGTGTGTGTGTGTGTGTGTGTGTGTGTGTGTGTGTAAGCTTCATCAGTAGTAGGTTTCCACATGTCTTTTTTGAAAGGTATTTAGGTATCTTTCTTAGACAGAAGGCAAAAGTGGCAATGGGAATCAAGGTGAGGATACTGGTCACCACAGCATCACCTGACGCGAGGGCTGGGAATTAAAGTCTCCGGGTAGATAAGAGGCTCAGTACAGGAGTTTCCAAGACAGAGGCATTCCAAGCTATGTATAGCCATCTGCCACTCAAGCTGTCTAAGAGGAGAACCTGGGCTCTAGGTAGGCACCTTGGGAAGAATGTTGCCTTCAGGGAAGAAAGGTTTCCTGGAGGGCCTCTATGATCCCCTGCACTGACTCATTTGCAAACTATTCAACCTCAGAAGGACCAGCCACTGACCCTGGAGGAGATATGAGAAGATGGACAAGAGTGATGGCTTGGTCAGCCTGATGGCCAGGAGGAAGAGAAGCTGGCCAGTCTCCATGTTCTCTCATCTCAGGATGGTCCTCGGTGTTGATGTTATGTAGGAGCTGGTCAGTCTCCATGTTCTAACATCTCAGTGCAGTCCTGGATGTCAATGTTGTGCACACTGATGGATTCTGCATAAGGTGTAGTGATAGACAGAAGGATGTCACACTAGCATAGACTGAAGAGGCTCCAGGCTCAGGGGGAGGGGGTCTCTGCAAATGCCACAGCCAGCAGAGCAACGATCCCAATGAATCAAGATGGAAATCCAGTTCAACATGACCTAGTGAGCCAAGATTCAAGACTGGTTCAAGATTCTAGCCTCTGACACCTATTTTATTTTTCAGACATATTTAAGTCCAGTATAGTTTTGGGAAAAAGTTTCCTAGTAACAATTATCTCAATCCCTTGTGCACATTAAAGCTTAATGTGTGACTACATTGAAACACTTTTTCAAAGTACTTGTGACCTTTTCCATAAAGATGGGTTCTATAGCTTAAGGGCCTCGGGAGGATCAGGTAGAGGTCACCAAGCTACAAAGTACATGTGACATCTCCCCTAAGGACAGGTTCAATTGCCTGGGAAATAATGCTCAGGATAAAGATCTAGGAAAGACGAGTCTGAGATAAACATAATAGTCCGGGGTATTCAGGTGTGACCCGGCCCTACAGATAGCACAGATCACCAGGTTATTAACTATATCCACTCCCAGCCTTGTGGGTGGAAAAGAGAATATATTCCTACTGTTGAAGATACCAGCCTACATGTTTGACCTTCCTGGTTTCTCTTGACCTTGTGCCCTCAACACCAGCCTAGGGGTTACTAGAAAATGTGGCAGTGTCTTGCAAAGAACCCAACGTCAAGACAACCTGTTGTCTATTTATACCCAAGGTTACCTTTTCCCTTCCTGGAGGAAGCAATAGATGTATTAGGAGGACAGTGTCCCTTAGTCTTTCTTGTTTACTGTACTTTTGTATGAAATAGCTGGAGCTCTAGCAGCTCTTTTGGGAGAAAGAGGATGAAGACCCTCCTTACACTAAAGATGAGAGGTCAACAAGGTAGAAAGACCTAGAGTCACTGGCAGCAGTGTGAAGCCATTGCAATAGTTTCTGATTTCACACTACCCCTGTCTCAGGACATATGACTTTCGTTTATAATTTGACTCTTAATGAAATGTATTGGTAGTATTCAAAACCTGCTTTCACCTACCCATACTGAGCCCATGGGCAGTAAGCCAGCTGAGTAGCTAGTGACTTATTACCCTTCTCCTTTGGCATCATTATGAGAATGGAGTTCCTCCCCCCCCCCACCCCGTTCCTATCACAAAACCAAAGGGTAAGGGAAATGAGAAAATTGACCCCACCCACTACCTGGTGAGCCCTAAGCCACTAAGGACCAAAGCTCAGCCCGTGAGCCCATGCATGAATCAGGCTTGAGCCCATTCTTAGAACCAGAAACTACCACTTTCGTTATCCTAAGTAACTGTCAAGTTTTGGCACTAGATTGACATACGGTTAGGAGAGAAACTCCTGGGAGGAAAGGGGCTTTGACTTAGTAGAACTGGAGACAGTTTAGACAAACTGAGGATGTCTCGGTGCTGTACTGCAGAAAATGACATCATTTCAATTAACTGTTCGCAAAGCCATTCGCCAACTGCAGTTTCTCAATGCTTGCCACATCTCCAAGATCTGACAAGTGCCCAGGAGGCAGAGTGGAGGGCATAGCAAGTTACTGTTTGGAGAATAAGCTTGGGCAAACTAGAATTTTATCTTGTATCAGTACAAGGAAGTCCTGGAGGTACCCCAGGATTACCCAGAGGGAGTAGGAGCCCATGTTCTGAGAATAGCCTTCTGTAGATTTGCCTCTTAAACATGCAAACATATCACCTACTAAATATGCTAAACACAAATGTTAATGTCACAGAGCATTGAGTTTTCTTATAGAAAAGACATTTAGGTCACTGGATGCCTAAAATAGCAGACTTCAACTCTCCTCTTCATGAACTGCCAGTAATGAAATCAAGGGCTCCAGCGCATCTCTGCAGCAAATGTGTGCCTGGCCTGTGTGAGGCACTGCGTTCCACCCCAGCACTGGCAACCAAGTAGCAAGAGATGAAACAATGACATCTATGAATTTGCTACATCTGTTAGACAAGCACTTCTCAATTCATGAGGCAGTCTTTTTTAATAAGATCTGGAGGTTCTGTGAGCTGGGGCTTAGTGGTCACGTCATGAACCAAATAATGAACCTTCAGTTTTAAAAGGAATACCAGTTTGTGATGCTACTTGGAAGAAATCCTAATTCACATAATTTGTTACTGTCTATAATTTATGACTATGGAATATGCTGTTATGTAACTTCACTAGAATTATACATCCACATATTTATATATACAAATATATTGGCATATTGTATTATTGTAAACACTGAAGTATTACCAGTATATTGACCTAGTAAATTAACAAGTATAGTGTAAAATAGTTTATTAATATGTATTTTATATTGATATAATATGAGTGCATATTACATTAATCAATAATGTGATAGATTATATATTGTATATTTGAATTGTATAATATGTTATATATACTAAAACATATAATACTTTTCTCACAGAACTCTAACACTGTGAGAAAGTCAACAGTTCTGTTTCTTTATGGCCAGTGTTAACAAACCAATGCTTGTGGGTCAAACCTAGTCAGTTGTCTGTGTGTGTGTGTGTGTGTGTGTGTGTGTGTGTGTGGTCAGTAAGCTAACAATGGGTTTTATATTTGTCACAATTATATTTTAAACAGTTATATAAATACCTACAAAATATCTTGCCTATTGGCCTCAAAGTCTGAAATGTTTAATATTTGTGTCTTTTAGAAAACTCTCACACACTCCAGATTTAAGACTTTTTGAGACATACATGCTTTTCCTCATTTTTCTCTAAAGTGTGTAGTTAAACTGGAAGCCAACCTGTCTCCTGATGGAAGTTTCCACTTTGTAGTGTAACACTGGGACACACACACACCTTATTGCTCTGGGCTGCATTTTTCTATTGTGCTAGCCTCGAGACCCTGAAGCAATAAGACTCACTTGGGCCTGGTTCCAGCTCCTAACACGGAGCAACCTCACCTGCATTGCACACTAGATCATCAGCTCAGAAGTGTGGCTCTTCACTACAGCAAAGGTGACAGCTGTCAGCTATTGCAGTGGGGTTCTGTGGCTTGAAAGAGACCTAGGTATTGTATGCTCATCTGAGTAATTGGAAGCTGGACTCGTCACATCTTTTTCAGCAATGACACTGAAACAGCATGGACCCATCTATCATCATGTTCTCCTTATGAAAATGGCTTCCAGTGGTCAGCTTCCAGTCACAACTAATTAGTCTTCCAATGTATGAACAGTCAGAAGCAAAGCAACTCTGAGGGCTTTGACACCTTTCACAGTGAAGTTGAGAGGTATCTGATCTCCTCTGCCTTTTAATTAAAGCCCTTTCATCTGTGCCAGAGTGTTCTTGTGGTGAGAGGCCCAGCTGGCTGGTTCTGCCCTCCTTTCTCAGTACTGGAGAAAGCTCAGCAACTGCAGAGAAGCGGGTGGAACCTTGGAAGTTCTGGAACTCAATATGGTTTGGCTGGTGGCTTCTCAAATGCGGGTATTGTTGAAGGGTTAGTGGACGCTGGAAGTGTATTGATTAGGTACCGTTCGTGGGTGGAAAAATGAAAACAAATGTTCCATTTCGTAGCTGAAGATTCTGTGGGTCCTCAGCTTAGTTTGGGCTCAGCTTTCTCTTCAGGCTTCCTCAGTGGAATGTCTGAACCCTGTTGAAGCTGTGACTGTGAGACTCTTGCCCAGGCTGCTCACATGTCTCAGGAAGAAAACACTAGGCATCTCTGCTATGCAGGGTTTCTGTTCTCAGCAGGCTAGTCCAGGCTATATGCACAGGGCAGACAGAGGGTCTCAAAGAGAGGATATTGATGTGTGTGTGTGTTTATGTGTGTATGCATGTTTGTGATCATGTGTGCATCCTCTCTGGAGTCCAGAGGTCAACCTTAAGTGTTCTTTCTTAAGAGCTGTGTTTTATTTATTTATATTTATTTATTTATTTATTTATTTATTTATTTATTTATTTTTGAGGCAAGGTCTCTCACTAGCCTTGGGCTTAACAATTTGGCCAATACCAGGGATCTTCCAGTCTCTATCTCCCTTTCACTAGGATTACAAACACCACCATGGCTGACTGTTTTTTCTTTTGCATGGGTTCTGGGTCTCAAACTCAGGTCTTCCTGCCTAAGCACTTTACTGATTGAGCTAGTCATAGCCCCATGCAAGGACTTTTAAAACCAAGACTTACAACTGGTGTATTAGATCTAGTGGCCCAAAGAACTCACTGGGCAGCTCCAGATCTGGAAGATGGGAACACAGACTCTGCCTCTTGATGTCAGGAGCTTCAGAGTCATACAGCAGGGGCAATCATGTCTCATGTTCCACATCTGCCACTACGACATACAGGAGCACACACACTATAGACACCTGGGCCAGGGCAGCGGAGGTGGGAAGAGTCATGACTATGGTCTGGGTGCTATGGGACTGATTAGGAGACCCAGTGACCTCCATCAGAACAAAGAGATGGTGCCACTGTTTGTCCCTGGACTTCTTTTCATCCAGCAGAAAGTCAAGATTGGGAGAGGGAGGGAGAGAACAGAGACTATGTGGAATCTGTGTAATTTAGACAAGAGAGTGCTTTCCATCCACAGGAGAACCTGAGTGGGAAAAAAGCTCATATTTTGATAAACCAGCAGGGAAGACAGTTTGCTATGACCATGAGCTTAGAAGGCAGAAGGACTGGCTTCTAATAACTCAACCCTAACCTTGTGATTTTAAACAAATCACTTCTGTCTGAGGCCAGGTCCCTTTCTTGGTGGTGCCGGGGATTGACCGCAGGGCCTCATGCATGCTATACAAGTGCTTAACCACTGAGCTGCCTCTCCAGCCCAAGGCTTAGTCTCTGTATCTGTAAAATAAGGGCAACAACATATCCAAGAGGGTACAGGGATTATTAAAGGCAATGGAACAGCCTTGACTGTTCTGGGACAGCCCACAGTTCAACCTTTGGCTATACTGCTGAACAATCCTGTTATGTATGTACGTATGTACGTATGTTATGTATGTATGTATATGTATGCATACATATATGTATTTGCAGTAATATTCAGGAATAAAGATCAAACACAGAACCTCATGCATGCTAAGCAAGCAGTCCCTGCTAAGCTATACACCAAGCTCTCTTTTTACACTCTATTTTGAGAGATGGTCTCCATTAAGTTGCCAAGGCTGGCTTTGAACTTACTCTGTTTCCCATGTAATCATTGAGCTTACAATCCTCTAGCTTTAGTCTCCTGAGTAGTGAGAGGTCAGGCCTGTATTACTGGGCCTGCTCTGCTGGCACTGGGGACCATTTTGGTTTCCAAGTACACTAAGTAGACCAAGCCTGCCTCTTCAAGCACTCTCCCCTCCTTCTCCTGCTTGCCCTGCGTGCCTGTTCAGCCATCAGCCTCCCAGGCAGCCATCCAGCTTTATGAAATGCAGCCCCTTGTTGTTCTCATCCCATTTCCCACTGGCTTCAGAGCTAAGGTTCCTACCTGCTGCTTTGAGCAGCACTATAGTTTCTTGTCTCTTGCTGCCTGCAAGCTCTTGACACCTTGACACTTGCAGGTATTGTTGCAAAGTTAAATCTGAAAACCCAATCCCTTGGTAATAAGCATCAGTAGAAGCCATTAGTGGCGGCACATGCCTTTAACCCTAGAACTTGGGCTGTACATTAACTCTGAGGCTAACCTCAGCTACATAGTGAGATCTTACCTCAAATCAAACCAAACCAAACTAAACAAAAAAACAATCGAGAAAAGCATCAACCCCTCCACAGCGCCACACAACTCGACAGGTGGCATTCTAACCCTAAGCCTGGCAATAACGAAGGTTTCTCCCACCCAGTTATTAGACTTATTTTCCAAGACTCCAGGCAAAGCCATTTTGTCTTAAAATTTTGTGTATCAATCTTTTGTTCCCATTTAGAATAAGTGAGTGTTCAGTACAGAGGCCGAGTACTCGTTTGGAATGATCCTGAATTAGTTTCTTTACTTACTGTTGTGACAAAATGAAGGAAGGGAAGGAAGAAGGGAAAGAGTGAGGGAAGGAAGGAAGGGTTTATTTTGGCTCACAGTTTGTCAGTACAATGTACCAGGTGGGAAGGGAATGGAGGCAGGGGCTGAGGTAGCTGCTCATGCTAACTGTGGTCAGAAAGAAGACTCACCGAATTCTGACATCAACCGACCCCTCCCTTTCTACTCTCTTTCTTTTTCTTAGTCTAGAATCACAGACCAGGTAACGGTTCCGTGCTCATCCATGATGGGCACCTCCTCAGTTCCTCCCTGGAAACACCCTCATAGAAGTGTGTCTCCCTGATGATTCTGAAACTAGTCAAGCTCACTATGACGATCAACTGTCACAGACCCACAGAGTCATAAGCATAAACTAACAAACCATAAAAATTTGCTGGTCTCTGCTCTTATGGGCAGAGACATCACAGATGACTTTGTTTTCCTGTAGATCTGTTTATTAGTACTATTTGCAAAGGCATGTTGGGTGGATGTTCCAGTTACAGACCTTTAAGCATCCAGTCCTAAGATTTTTCTTCTCTTCGGAGAGGCTACTCCCTCTTCGGCCGACCTGGATGAGCCTGGGCAATACTCTCAGGTCTGCATGAAAACTCGTAGAGAGCCTGTCTGATGGCACTTGGTCTTTTCGGTTCTAACAGCACTGACTCTCCTGTGTGCTCCTCTTCTGTTTCAGGTAGGTCTTCACATCTGAGTGGGCCATGCATCTAACTGACACGCATGCCTTGGTGGTTGGCCAGCCATTATCTGCCCTCAGCACTCAGTGAGTGCTTGGAACATTTTCTCTGACTGTCCATCCTCTCCCACCCAGATGGGACTCTGGGTGCTAGTGTGTTCCTGGCTTTTCCTCGTGACATTTGTCATCGTGTATTCGGATCACCGTTTTCCTTCTGGTGTTATCCCACTGAATTTTGAGCATCTAGTGGTTTGGTTGGTGTCTTCTTCATTAAAGTGTTTCAGCATCTGGAATGGCACTAGAGACAGTGTTATCGAAAACAACAACAACAACAACAACAACAACAACAAAAAGCCATTGATTTGCTGGACATGATGCTATCCCCTTTTCATCCCAACAGGCAGAAACCAGAGGCAGGAGGATTCCAACTTCAAGGCCAGGACTACACACTACATACTATATACTACACACAACACATGACACACTTCAAAGTGAGACCTTGTCTTTAAAACAAAGAGTTGTTGACTAATTATTCACCTGATTAAAATATTGGTACTACTCCTGGTGACATACTTTTGTTCCCTATTGTATTAAAGTGTAGTCATCTACTTTTGTTCTATCTATCACTACTCTGTATCTCTGGTCATCAATAAATACTGGCCAAATTTTATAGGACTGTGGTTACCAGAGAAAACCTGAGATAGCCTTGAAAAGGCCAAGTGGGGAGATCTTCAGGCATCCGAGGGAAGCAACAGCTGATTCTCTTCATCATGCTTCTCTCTTGAACCAAAAGCTACTCAAACAAGCAGCCCCACACATTTTTTTTCCTCTGTGAATTAAGCATTTCAAAGACAGCCTGAGTACTGAATAAAAGACTCAGGGTGAAATGAGAGCACATCCATAGCCATCTGCATGAATCAAGCCCAGGCCTGCCTGCCATTCCACGCTTACCCAGCATCAATAATACTAAATGTTTGGACATGGAGCCCATCTACCAAATGTCGGGATAATATAACGCACATGCACATTATCAGAAGTGGGAAACAGCATCCTGAAAATTGTCTAACTCATTGCAAATGGGAAGGAAGACCCCTGTTTATCAGACAACTTCTTCCCTCTGTCACGTCTCCCCCCTAAAGCTGTTTACTATTTGAGCCTGCTCCTATCCTCTCAGAGAAGTCATATTGCAATCATCACATTCTGCTTAGCTGTCCATGATCAGGTTCTTCAATGCAGATAAATTAGAGACAGGCTGTAAATTGGTCAGCAGTGGCAGCAGCCCAGATCTTGCAGTAACTCAGATGCATTCTAACCAAGCTTTCTGTTTCCCTTGCAGAGGCGGCTTCCGCGGGAGCTCCCTCCATGGAGTTAAATAAAGTGGAAATGAAGCGCAGAAGCTCACCCAATCAGACAGAGAACAGACATTTGGCATTTTAAAAATGCCTTTTAAATGTCTAGATAGATGGTATATTACCCTGTAGCCTTTTCAAAATCTGTGCGACATGCCAGGAATGCTACTGTCTAAAAAGTCAGCCCTGAGAGCCCTCTGATTTGCCCTGGTAAGAAAGGTAGCAGCCCTGCCATCTCAGGAAGAAAAATGTTGTCACTAACTTCAAGAAACAGTTTTGCATGTGACCCCAGGACAAAGAAGAGCTTGCAGCATGCTTTGTTCAAGATTTTCATCCAGTCAGTCAAGTTCTACAATGCAGCTTGCTCACTCGCACAATATGCAAAGGAGGAGACTCACCTCGGAGACTCACCGCTTCCCTGACAGTTGAAAGGGCAAAGGGTCTTTAGAACAACACCAGAAACATGCACTGCCTGGAGGGAATGGTCAGTAGACACTTTCATCTTGAGCCCAGTGGCCAGAAGACAGCACCTGAGTCTAGGCTCTCTGCCATGTGAATCAAACCAAGACATCCCGACATCCCTGGATATATTAATTCATGTGTATTTGTTACTTTTTTCAATGAATAAAATTCATGACAGAAGCAACTTAAAAGAAGTTTTTATTTTAGCCCATGGTTTCAATCTATCATGGTAGGGGAGCATAGACAGGGTCCATGAAAGTGAGGAGGAGGCTTGGGGTGGTGACTAGCTGATGCCCCTTATTACATCATGAAGCGAGGCAGATAGCAAGAGATAGCAAGGCAGAACCAGAAGTGCGTGTAACCTTCAAAGGCATTCCTCTAATAACCTATTTCTATCAGCAAGCCACACATTTCAAAGTTTCCACAACACCCTAACATTGTACTACCAGCTGGGGAGCAGGCAGTGAAACACATCAGGCCTAAGATGGGAATGTTTCAGACTTAAACCACAACATACGGCAACAATAAGATGCCTGAAACAGGTGGGCTTTATAAAGAAAAGAGGTTAATTTAGCTCATAAGCATAGAGGCAGAGAATCCAAGTGACATAGTGTATAGGCTCTGGTGAGGTCTCCCACTCCCACCTCGCCTTCCATTTTAGCTGGATCCCCTAACGACTGGAGACAGAAGTAGAAGTGTAACTGAGATAAAGGGACCACACTCTGAACCAGAAAGCCAGGTTGCAACTCAAGGGTCAGGCTCAAGCTTTCCTAAGAATCATCTTGAACTAGTCAAGGTCTATTTCAAGGGCATCCCAACTTCTTGATCTAGAATTTCTCTTGGTCCTTGCCTCTTAAGATTCTATGATTTCCCAACACCATCTCCTTAGGAAAAAGCTCCAAACATTGACTTTTGGTAAATGGGGGAAGGGGGCAAACAATATCCAAGGCAGAACTTAAAGAGATCATGGAAACCAAGAGAGTAGTCTGGCTTTAGTTGTGGCCGCAGAGCTAACTCCACAGGCAGTTGGCCACAGGAGTGCCCTGCTTGGGCCTGTGATCTGGAAGCTGTGCTCTCACTTTTCTTCCCCAAAGTTCACACCTGAGTTGTTCTTGTCATCACACTCCTGTAGAAAAGGGGACAAATTAGACTCCATAAGCAATAACAATGGTCAGAACAAAAGAGAATGTACCCCAATAGTTGAGGAGCTGTTCTCTGAAGTGGCAGACACCCAGGCTTCAGCAGCAGCCCATGGTCTGCTTTCACCAGCTGGGAGAAGAAAGCAAGCCAAGATACAGTGGGCCTATCTTCATTGAGCAGAGATGAGAAGCTCACCAAGAGGCCATGCTCTTTAAGCTTCTGTCTCCTTGGTTAATGTGTCGGGAAGTGTTCTCTCCATTTGGTTTTCCGAGTTTCTTGCCTTACTTTCCTTGGGAAAGCTCTGGGCCTTCTCCTACCCTCCATACTGTGGGTCTTCCCTCATCTCCCTGATGCTTTCTTATACCTCCATTTGTCTTCTCAGGTTGCCCTGGGAATACTGGCCTGAAGCTTCACCCATTTGGACACTCATCTCTAATGCTCTATCGTCCCTTGATATCTAGTCATAGGCACCTCTATTCATCTGCAATGAAGCCCAGCCTTCCCAACTTGGTTTTACAACTAAGCTAGACTGGGCCATGGGGCAACTCTAAGGGGAAGAGACCAAGGGCATCCTTCTTGTTTTCGGCTTCTTTGGCTTCTTGGAGTCAGTAGTCAGATGTCTGCGCCAAGAAGAAAAGGACTGATGGTTATTTATATTTTTATGAGTGTTGTAATTCTAAAAAGATTTTTAAAAGTCTATTCATTCAAACTGAATCACTTGTGGTATTCAATAAAGGTCATGTGGGAGGAATCACGAAGCTCTGTTGTTATAATGGCAGACATCACACTAGGAACTGTCTTATTTTGGTCCAGCTAATGTTGATGCCCTGATTAATGTTATGTGTAAGATGCTGGTGGTCTTTTTTGTCCATACAGCTGAACTTCTGTGCTATTAGCCTGACACATCATCTATTTGCTCCCGTGTGCTCTC
Organism: Mastomys natalensis; assembly: GCA_021653895.1. NCBI lineage: Eukaryota > Metazoa > Chordata > Mammalia > Rodentia > Muridae > Mastomys > Mastomys natalensis. The sequence goes on from JAJTUV010000153.1 coordinate 302,840, forward strand.
ATTTTCTGATTAAGCTTCAGCGATCCCCAGCAATCCCTATTCCAAAATTGTTTTTACTTGTTCTGTTCTCAAATGAATGTCGTTCTGCTTTCTTTTCACTCTCTGCTTTATCTCCTCCTGCCTTGTCTCCCTTTTCCTTTTCTTTGTCTGTTTCACTCTTTGTTTCTTGTCCAATAGCATTCATTTCCAATCACATCCTCCTTGTACCTCAGGGGCTGGAAGCCTGGAAACTAGAGTTCTAGATTTTTTGTTCCTTAGTGGGTTTTGGAAGGCAGAGGAAGGAGAGTCTCCTCTCTGAGAGATATACAGGCTGTAGTTCACGTGAGTTTTGGAGCACATGGCAACTCCCTGCCAGTCATAAGGTCAGGGTAAAGAGGCCGCTGTGAAAGTAGATGATGTTTTCTGCAGTTTCCTGACCTCAGATTATTAGTAGAAATTTCATGATCTCTGGATTATGGCTGTAGAACCAGAAAGGTAGAGGCCACGCCCCAGAGTACAATCCTTTGGTATATCTAGTGTTTGGACTTAAAACCCATTCCTGCTTGGCTTAAAATGAAACATCTTTCTCCTGGGAATACATAGGGCAGTGGTTCTTCAGCCGTGGCTCTGCACCAGGGGTGTCACCAGTGTCAGAGAACCCACCGCCAAAGCAAATCCTCAGGCCTTATCCTAAACCCACTGACTTGAAAACCCTGGGGAAGAGCCAAGCAGCCTGTAGAAGACCTCCAGGTGACCACTGAAGACCTGTCACAAACCACCATTGGCAGACACGTATCCTCAACATCACTTCTTTTTATAATTATAAAATACCAAATTTAATGTAGAAAACTTAGAGAGGTATCAAGAATTTTAAGACTCCACAAAACCCCAGTGCTCAGAGTTAACTATCATTAACCCTTTGATGTCTTTCTTTTGCTTCTCTACGCATATAAAGTTATACATGGAATTACACATACAGCTCTCATAATTTTGTATTTTTTTTTTTTTTAATAGTAAAGGATTTCTCTGCACCATTAAATAACTTACTCAGTTCTTACCCAGCATCCCATGCCTAGAAGTCTTATAGTCAACTAGCCATTCTTCTACTGAGAAAAGTTTAAGTTGTTTCTGAAGTTTGGTATTATGCATTAACATTGAGTGGATGTTTGTGTGGTTTGAATGAGATGTTACCCATATTCTTGAGCATCTGAGTTCGTGGTCCCAAGTTGATAGCACTGTTTGAGGAGGTTGAGGTGTAGTCTTGGTGAAGGAAGTATGTTACTGGGGGTGGGTTTTGAGGTTTCAAAAGCCATGCATGGTTTCCTATTTGCAGTTCAAGATGTGAACTCTCACTTGCTGCTCTAGCACTATGTGTGTGGAACCGTAAGCCCCAAGTAAACCCTTCTTTCCTTCTATAAGTTGTCTTGCTCATGGTATTTTATCACAGCAAAGACATAGCCAAGACAATGTCCTTGTATACTATCTCACAAACTCCTGATTGTTTTGTTCAAGAGATGGTTAGGCTACAGATGAGAGCTCCCAGGGTCTAAACTACCAGCCTGGGAGCACATAGGGAGGGACCCATGGCTCCAGCTGTATATGTAGGGGAGGATGGCATGTTGGGCATAAGTGGGAGAAGAGATCCTTGGTCCCATGAAGGCTGGCTGCCCCAGTGTGTGGGAATTTGAGGATGGGGAGGTGGGAGTGGGTGGGTGGGGGCACATCCTCATAGAAGCAGGAGGAGGGGGGATGGGATGGAGATTCTGGGTGGGGGGGAAAATGGGGAAAGGAGATAACATCTGAAATTAAATAAAATATCCAATGAAAAATGAATTTCAATAAAAAATAAAGGATACAGATGAGAAAAGAGACCTAGGGCAGGGTAGTACTGAGTCCTCTCAGAACAAACTCCTGGAGTCTCCAAGAGACTCCGTGTGGGGGTAATAGAGACCTCATGAAATGATCAGCTAGATGGGGTATTAAGGGAAGACAGGGGACCTCAAGAAAGCTGCTGCTTTCATTTCCTTGATACCAAAAATGCTGCTTTTTAGGGGATTGGAATATATGGTGTCAGAAAAACAATCCTTCACAGTCCGTTATTTCTGTCTTTTTCTGAAAAGTCTCTGCACTCTCAATCTTGGTGCCTGTTCTTATGGTCTTGTAGGCATTTCCATCTGGGCCAGAATGGCCAAGTCTTGTAGAACTGGATTGGCTCTTGAGAGATGAAAACGGCTTATATATAAGCAAGTTCCCTTGTATGGTTTGCTCTTTAGCTTCTGCTTTCTTGCCTGGGTCCATGTGCTATGTCACAATGCAGTTAGGAGGCCTTTGCTACATTCAAGAGACATGTTGTTTGGACTTTCCAACTATTGAAATTGTGGACTAAATAAAACTCTGTCTGTATAAAGTGCCTAATCTCAGGTGCTCTGTTATAGTAACACAAAATCAACCAAGACATCAGTGTACAGGACATAATCAGTACAGACAAGTGTTGGACTGTAGGTGTGTGGGGGCATGGGTCCTGTGGTTGAGTTGTGGGTCCCGCATCTGCTGTTCCCAAGGTGCTAGGGCCGTGGCTCAGGGAGGCAGAGGTTGAGAAGTTGACTGTGTTCACTGCACCCAGGGCTGGGTGGATGTTGGACTGTGAGAAGCCACAGGACTCCACTCCAGGGATGAGGGAACACAGTCTGGGTCCCTTGGGCCAGAGCTCTTGAGTTGGGGGGTCCCCTGGCCAAGGTGGCCGGGAACTGACTGGTTCTCTGGTCCTTGGGCTCTGAGAAGCTGAGGAAGGACTGAGACACTAGGGGCATATGGGCTGGATTGACCAGGCAGCCAAAGGGAGAGAAGCTCCTATAGAAATGAGACTCTTGGTCACAGCGACTCACTTGGCTGGGTCTCTGTGGCTGGAATTATAGAGGTCATAAGCCAGAGATTAGATGGCAGCTCTGTAGTTGAAGACCTTCTCCACTGTTCCCCACTGCGGACCCCAAAGAAGAAAGTCCATGGTCTTAAGATATGGTCTTAAGATATTTATTGTCATGGCAGAAAATGATGAAACTCTACCCCGGTATTCTCAGGGTGGGCCTGAGGTTGAATACCTTTTGCAAGGAGGAGGGTCTGGTAAGGAATGCTTAATTGGCTTCTCCCTCAGGCCTTTAGGTATCTCATTAGCATGGAGATCTGTCTTGAGGCTCTGTGGCCTGTAGTCACGACCCCCTACCTGTGCTACATGACCGATGGCCACAGACGTCTCTGTGGGAGGAGCTGTAGCTATGTGAAAGGAGCCAAGAGCCCAGGAGCAAGACTGAACTCCTGCCATCCCCGAGGGTCTCGGGGTTCAAAGCCTGTTCTTGACCAGGTACCAGCTGCCTCTCACAGCCCCACAGACAAGTATATCATGCTCAATAGTACTTTGCTATGGTGGTAACTGGCTCTTCTTCACAATGATTTTGGTCAGGGGCTTGCTTCGAATAATGATTGGCAACTCCAATTTCAGATAGAAGTAGAAGAAGTAAAAGTGAATGATTATTGTCCTTTGATGCAGCTGTCCCAGGAAGCTAGAAGTATATGATCTGAGGCATAAGCTTATGGTTTATTGAAGCCTCAAGAAGTTACCCATCTTTTATCCATCGATACAATCCGTTAGCTGGTGACTGACTGATGATGTCGCCACATGCCCAGTAACAAGTGTTATGGTGAGTCTTCTCCAGACTATCTCCATAGTCTAATCTATGACTGTGTTTGGTTTTATCCAGGCCTATCTGATGAATGGGACATAACTTTTGGTAAAGGCACAAAGCCTAGGAAATGAAACCTTCATGAGTACTAAATGATTATTCCAAAATACCCAAAATACAGAGTAAGTCATTAGTGGGAGATCAGCTGTGGTCTCTGGAGGCAGAAAGGATTAAAAAGACTATTTGACTACATAATGTTTCCCCATCTCCAGAATTTGGAGTCTCTTACAAACTGTATGAATTTGAGAAGGCCAATTTCTTCCCTAAGCATCAGCTTCCCCATTTATTTTTATTTTAAATATCAACAATATAATCTGTGGTTTAAAGTGGGTTTGGCCTAATGCTACTTGTGTTATAATGTTAATTTTGGTCCACAAAACTGCTTACATGAGTGTCTGCACGTAAGACTGAGGGACCCTGTCCCAGTTGGTTCCAATTGGTAAATAAAGATGCCAGCAGCCAATGGTTTGGCAGGGCAGACAAAGGCAGGACTTTTAGGATTCCTGGTCTTGGGACAGATAGGAGAGAGAAAGGAGGCAGAGTCGCCATAACTTGGAGGCAGAGGTATCAGGTTTAGGAACTAAAGAAGAAAAATCATCCAAAATGTAGGTAGAAGGGAAAGTTGCCCTATGAGGGGAGCTGCCCAGAAGGTAACGTTTAGCTAATTCACTGCTACACTGGTTTTCCTACTTTGCAGTGGTTCTCTGTAGATCTATAAGACAGTGCTTGTGTGAGCAAGCACTCCCCTATCCAAGAACAAGCGTTTATCCTTAGTTTGCTGGCAGCATGGATGAGCTTCTCCCTTTTACCCTCGTCCTCCTTTTCAAAGGGTGGCTATGGCACCAACGAGGGCAGTTAAATTTCTAGCCAGCATGCTTCCCTTAGTGCAATGATTTAGAGCCAAGTGTAACTCGTACATAAATTTATTATGACTTGGGTTCAAACCAGGAATGTATTCATGAGAAATGCTGCAGCCTCAGAAAAAAATAGAGCTACCTTCTTCCTAACTCCTGACAGCTCAGGTGCTGTTAAAACAAATGAGACCAGGTCACTTCCATACACCTGTGCAATGCTTTAAAAATCAGACAAATCTTGAGTCTCTGGTAACATCAGACCCAAGAATAACATTCTGAATCTCTAGTGCATGAATCCTCACTAGTCCCTCCTGGTATGCCCATGTAGCTGTCCCAGACCCCACAAACAAACAGGAAGTTGACCTTGGGACCAAGTTAATCAAAAAGTTTTTAATAGAATACTTGAAGGAGCACAGACAATAGCCTGAAGACATAAAAGAGGCACAAATCATTTCTGAGTCTTGTTAGAGAATACAGGGTGTGCTGTGGCTGGGAGATTATTTTCTGCCTAATTAATCTGCAGGTTGCTGCCCTGGAATACTCATTTGTTGGCATACATCCCATGTATGGGTCCAGTTGTTAGAATCGATGGGTATGGACTATGTTTTTTTCTTGTTTATTTTTGGAAAGAGAAGGTAAGAAACAGAGTATGGGGAGATATATTATAGTTATATTCCAGATTGAAATAAATTAAATATTCCTGTAGGTTCTCAGTGTTTGGAATAGTTATGACAGAAATGTAGTGTGTGTGCACTTCCATGCACAAGTACATACCTACTTTCTCTCTTTCTGTAGCAACATCTACCCAGGCAGAGTTGATGGGGTGATGACTCCCCAGCTGTGCAGTATGAAGGAAGTCAGTACATCATTAGCTGACAGCGGTCTTTGTGAGTATTAGAGGACAGTGTCCCTTGCTTAAAACAGTTTTTACCCCTGCTTGCTGGAAAGTTGTCCCACCCCATGAACATGCTATAGTGAGACATTTTGCTACCACTCATCAGAAAACTGTCATTGTGAAAACTAGCCTAGAGCGACTTCATGCAACTTCAGAGAGAAGACCAGTTTCTAGCTGTGTCTTTAACAAACTCAGAGTCTCTGAAGAATAATGCTATTTATTTGGGAATAAGCCAGGAACATCATCGTGTGGAATACACCTGCCACTGTAGCTGTGTTCAGAAGTCAAAGCAAAGGGGAGTTGAACTATATTCACATTTATACCAAGTGAGCAGAACAACTGTATGCTTCCTTACCACCAGAGATGGCACATCTGGCAAAACTGGGAAAACTGGTGAGCCGTATGTCCAGGCCCACAGGCAGCGTAGTCAAGCTGAGGAGGCATTGATCCAAACAATCATCTGAGCATGTACACAGTGACAAATGGATAAGCACTTTGAAGCAAAACAATGAGGAGTTTGGGGGATTCTGAAACAAGATGATAAATCCATCTTTAACATTTAAACACTTTTTTAAACAGGTTCCTTTTAACACTAAATGCCTAGCTAATGTCTAAAAGGACAGGAATTTGAGAGACTACTACTGTCAGCAGGACAAAAGTGTGTGATAACAAATATCTGGAGAAGTGATTTAACATCTGATTCTTAGTCCCTTACCTACCAGACGGCATGAAGACATCTGGATTGATCCGTTCAATCTAATGACTTCTAGTTCAGTTCTATCTCATCTCCTTCAAAGCTCTCCTAGGTCTATGGTCAGTCTCTGGAGATACAGTTCTGTTCTCTGAACTCCAGTAGCCCTTTAGAGCTCACCCCATCCTACCCCCCACCTCTAGGTAGCTTATTCAATCTGGGATTCAATGTATTCTTCCTGCTCACCTTTGGGCCTCACTGTAGGGCTATCAAGTGTCCACCAATATCGTGTTACTTAATGGCTCAGTTTGTAGCCAGTGGCATTATTAGGAGGAAATGGACATCAAGAGATCACTCCTGGAGGGATGAGCCCTCAATGGTTGTGGGACCCCAGTTTTTTCCCTCTTTTGTTCTTATCAAGGCCCCATCCCCACAGATAGATAGCAACAGGTCTGCCCAACTGTAGAATGACACCTCCAGAATTATGAACCAAGATAATCTTTTGTCTTTATAAATAGATTGACCTTAGGTATTTGCTACAGTAATGGGAGGCAGGTTAACACAGTGTTCTTTCTAGACCCCAGAAATTTACCTTTTTGTACTACTTGAGGTGAGATTAGTCATATCCAAGAGCAGCCAACCACTGTGCCTCTGGCTTGTGCCACACCTAATGGGGCAGGATATGCCTTCCAATCCTTTCCCAGTAGGCATATGATAAGGTAGGACTGATGACTGGAGGACTCATGCAGCGATGGTTATAGAGATTTGGATTACTCTCAGTTCGGTCACAGAAGTATGTTTTTTGCAGCTAGATAAATTTTGCAGTGATTAATGCAAAAGACTCGTATCTTGTTAAAGTGCCAAGAATAAGGAACCATGAGTGGTCAGCTGTGGATATGGGTAATCTATGTTGACCTTCCCTATCCAAAGTCTGGGACTATCATGGATGAATGGGCATAAAGGATATAGGGGCTGGTGGGTGAGGAGGAGAGCTGTGAAGTGCAGGCTTCTGAACATGATTGGGAGTGATGGTAGAGTATGATTGGGCCAGGAAGAGAAATGAAGACATTTGAGCTATTTTATGCAGTGTTGCTGCTAATCTGCAAAGAATGGGCTACATATTATCAAAGTTGTTAGAATCAAACTGGAGCCATTTATATCAAGCCAACAACAACTACATCAGAAAATAAGTTAGTACAGCCTGAAGATTTCAAAGGAGGGGACCTGGTGCACTATGTCCAGCAAGAATGACCAAGAAGGACTTTGCTGAAGGACTGGGGAAATGGCTCACTGGATAGGATTCTTGGTATGTAAATGTAAGAACCAGAGTTTGGATCCTCAGAATCCACATAAACATTGGGAAGGTGGAGCAGCCACCTATAATTCTTAGCATTGGGGAGGTGGAGACAGGAGACCCCTTAGCACACTGTCTAGAAAATCAGTGAATTCAGTAGGAAGCCCTGTTGGCTTTCATTTTTCAAAACCTACTTTTAATATGGATTCTTAAATGCATTAACGTCTCTTCTAGCCCACCACCCACCAGAGGTAGTGGAAAAGAAAGGTTATTAGGACACAGAGGAAGTGGGCCTGTTTAGAAATTGTTCTTTGAACAAATCTGATCTGCAATGTCAAGAAACCAGCAGTTCAGTTCACGGGAATCAGCAGCAATGGCAGCTCAATCCATTTACAAACACTTCACAAATATACTAGCAGTGCAGTTCAGTAGAGTCTGGATAGCAAACATGAATCAGCATCGGTAGCACAACCTAGCAGAGACAGCCAGGCCTCCACTGAATTGGCACAAGTCAGCAGGAGGGACCAGGACCAGCAGGGATGCCAGAAGTGCTCTGCTGTGCCTCTCTCAACAGAACAAAGATCAGTGATCAGCAAAGATGGAGACAGGAGACCAAGAAGCATTGCAAAGCTAGCCATGTAAGCCTGCTGTTACTGTCTGTTGGGTCCGATTTAGACTACCTCCAAAGGTTATGTGTCTGCTCATGGGTCTTATCTCACCAAGTGAGTCTGTCTTAGCAAGACTCCATGTTGAGTCTATATCAGTTGACATCACTCTGCCAATTGGCCAGAGTCCACAGAAATGGCAGGAAGCCACCAGAAGTTTTTTGGTGAGTTTCTCTCTATGGAGTCACAACAAATGGAACTCATCAATGCAATGTAAGGTGAACCAATACATGTGTGTTGCAAAACATCCTTTCACTTGTGTCTGCTTCAGGAAAACACTCCTTATGCGTCTGCCCCAGAAAGACATCATCTAACACAATGACTTTCCAAAGAAACTGTAAGTTTTCACTTCAGAGCCCTGCCTCAATAGATTAGCTGAGAATGATTAAGGAAAACACCTGGCTTATATACCATATACCATATACCATATACCATATACCATATACCATATACCATATACCATATACCATATACCATATACCAATACCTACCATAACCACATACCACATACCAATACCATATACCATATACCATATACATACAAACACACATGCACACACTACACCTACTCATAAATAAAACTTCGAGAATCACAACCTCTACCAATTTATTGCAACACACACACACACACACACACACACACACACACACACACACATGCACGCACACCTGCAAGGACCTGTTTAATCGGGGATGATTCCACTTCTCTGATCCTGTAACCAAGGTATATTGTTTCAATATAGCTTATGCCACCTCCTCACTTTACCTCGAGATGCTGCTCCCTCTGCACCAGCCTCCTTGCATTGCTCCTGACTCCTAAGGCATGTCTCTTCTGCATTGCAACGTCCCCTGTTTATTTCCAAATATATACCATTTATCCTTAGGGGATCTCTCTGCTTGTTATTTAAAGGTTGACAACATGCATATGCAAGCTACGAAGTACAAATTGTGTAGTGTCAGTAGTTCTGCATACAAGTTAAATGTTTTTAAATTTGCATTTAAAAATGATGCTGTTGTGGCAATATAAAATAGAATGGTAAAATATAAGCTAATTTCAAAGTTTAATTTTTTTTTATTTAGAACAACATTAAATAGCTGTTTTAGTGACTTTTCTCATTGCCATGACAAAATATCCGACAAATTAATGAAGGGTTCATTTTATTTTATCCTCAGTTTGTGGGTACAGTTCATCACTGGACATGTGGCAGGAACAAGGTTCACATTACATCCACAGTCAAGAAGCAAAGAGATATGGCTGTTGCCCAGCAGGCTCCCTCCTGCCCACAGCATGGTGCAGCCCACATTCAGACTGGGTCTTCCCACCCCATTGACTTAGCCCCACTCCCCACCCCACCCCCACCCCACCCCCACCCAGCTGAAGCTCCCTCAGACCAGGCCACAAGGTGCCCCCACCCCAGCTGATTCACAATCCCCCTCCAGTTGACAATCAAGGTTAACCACCATGAGAACAATGTTGTTACAATTCTCTGTGATAACAAGAGATCAAAGAAATGAAAAGCTTTACATTTTCACTCTTTTCTATTACTCTGTGTTTTGAACAGGAGCCTTGACATTTGCATTTACAAGGGGGCCCTGCAAACAATAAGGCTGGCCATGCTCAAGCTGTAAGTCTGTGCATGAGGGTTTTTATAAACCCTTCCCTACCTTTTCTTCCTCTAAGGAGGGCTGGCTCAGAATGATACAGTCCCTTCTGTGTGTGCTTGGCCATCCTCACGGCTTCACTTGTGACTTCCTAGTTCTCTGTGTGTGTCCTCTCCAAGGGGAGTGGTGCATCGCCGAAGTCTCTGGACCTACAGCCTAGAGGAAAGCAGCATCTTCTGAGCTTGGTGAACCCTTCACTTTTGGGGTTAGCCTGTCTGCACAGCTGATGGGGCTTCTGGGAGGATTCAGGCAAGAAGCAGCAGGAATCCAGAGATCACGGGAGGAGGACTGTGCATCTACAGCAGAACCCATGGCAGCACCTGTGCAGAGCCTGGCTCCCCTGTGGGCAGGAAAGAGGAAGTGACATGTAGCAGACTCTAGGAAAGAAGAGCAAGTCTTGGGTCAGCAGCACTGCTAAGTTTGGATCCCCACAGCCTTGCTCCCCTAGCTCTCCCCGATCCAACACGAGTGGGCTTCAGGATTCTGAGAATTATTCATTACCACTGCACTTTTTAATTTTAGGCAATTGGCATATGTTTTATTCATTAAAAAGTAAAATATCCTTGTGCATGGAGGCCCCAGAGGACACAGTGCAGAGGGTGGCTAATGATTTCTTTATAAGGCAGTTTTATGCAGTGAGGCAACAAATGTGTTTATGCTTAGGAGGGTCTTTTCTTTGATGGGGGAGCTTCAGATCGGGGTTACTTTAGAATCTCTACTCAGCCTCTACACTCAGCTGAGGTATTCCTCAGAGTGCCTGCCATGCCCAAGAGGCCAGCAGCCTCTTCTTGTATCAGGTTTGTTGGGTGGTGGTGGAGGAGAAAGCCTGTGATTCTGGGTATGAGAGTGGGACAGGAGCTTCTGGGGCTGAAAGACTTGTCCTGGCGAACCCTGGATAATCAGGAAAACAGCAATAGCCCTATCTGTGACCACATTGTAGTCTTTCTTCCCAGTACCTACTGGCACTGGGGAAAAGAGAAAAAGGTGAGATTACAAATACCTGTCAAAACAAAACAAAATAAAGCACAAGGTCTTTCTTGGGATAGAAGAAAGCCCACACTGAAGGCCTCCCAAAAGGGGTGGGCCAGCGTAAGGTCTACAGGGATGGAGCAGGTTGGGGGAGGCAAGGCTGAGGAACCAAAGGGTCCCATCTTTGACTGTTGCTTCCTCTCTCCTCACTCTTTCCTGCTGTTTTGTTCTACTGTACTTGCTTCTGTTTCTCCCCCTCCCATGGCTTGGAGAGTCTCTGAAAGGAGGCTTGTGGCGGCATAGGAGCAGGGCTGACATGGAAGAGCACAGACTGGAGGCAGCAGGTGATTGGATGCCCTGCTGTGGGGTCAGAGTCAAAACTCTTTGAGGGCCATTGTTCTGGTATGAGCAGTTGCATCTCTGCAAGAGATATGAAGACAATCATTTCCTATTTTCTTTTCCTTCCAAAGTTTACTGATTTGATTGAAAACAGGCAACTGTACAAACTCCCAGGCAAGAGGACAATTTCACCTTCTGTTGTTTTGCTTTCTCTGTGTATATATTACCATATCCTAATCTCTGTCTTCTTTCTCAGAGTGCTCTGAGCTGTTAGGGAGCAATGGACTTGAGAAAAAAGGCATGAGCCAAGTCACAAATGGAAAGGACACAATATCTAATCAAGTAAATCTATGATAGTAGAAAAAAAACACCCAGGGTGGTAATAATGATTGTTATTGATTTAGAATCCAATACTGTCAGGGGCCTCAATACTACATCTCACTTAATCCTCTCAGTACCCACATCACAGCCCAATAAGCATCAAGAAGTCAAGTGCCTAAGCAATAGATGCAAAGGAAAAACCAGGACGAGATTACTAAGTACAGGAAAGTGAGTGCATAGAGTCAGAGTCACTTCCTCCCTTTCCGCTCCTATGCCAGGCATGTTAATCCATCCCAGCATCCTTGATGTAACTTGCATTTTCTTTTCAACACAGTGCTTCAGGAAGCCATGACTAATTGGGTGAGCCCTCAACTTAAAATCACCTACTACTGCTCATGTTGTAGGGAAAAAGCAGGGACAATCTGAAAGGGGAAAGATCCAGGAAACGTCAGGTGCTTCAGAGGGGTCATGAGAAAAGTATTCGAGGCCGACCCTGTTGGCATTTGCCATGAGAATGTTATTGGTTGAATGGTGGTGGCTCTATATGGTCAAAGGGTGTAATGAGGGAGGATGGTGCAGAAGGTACAGACACCTGCACTTCAAAATTGACAGCAATAGATTCAAATGCTTCTCTGACAGGGGTATGGACCAGCAACGAGAGGGACCATGATAGATGGATGCCTCATGGAGAGACAGAGGGGAAAAAAAAGTAGCAACTACTATAGCAAATGCTTGGGAAGATATAGAGTACTTTACAAACACATAGAAAGGAACAGAAAAATGGAGAACTATTTGTTTCTCACATTTGCAAATTAAATATAATAGACAAATTAACAATCTTCTCCAAGGGCTGCACACATCAGACAATTAACTCCTGCTGCGGGCTGTGATGGACAGCACTAAGCATGGGGGCTTCTCTCTGCGGATGTGAGGCACGTGTCTGAGCGCCTGCTTCTCATCCTCTCAGTTGTCATCTCTATATTTTAAGAACAGGTCTTGCTGCGAGTAATTGGAAAATATGGGCTTGCTTCTAGCTACAGTCTATCACTGTCCTCTCAACCGTGAAGTCCACACAGATGCTGCTCTCTCTGCCTCCTTCAAGAGCTCAGATTCAAAGGGCTCCCAATCGCTGCTGCCACCTCCTCCCTGCCCTGCTGCTAACAAGTGACACCCCACTCAACCAAAGCACTTCTAATGAACACCGTCCCTTACAAAATATCGTCACTGAACGCTCACAAAACAAGTCAACCTTATGTTAACTTAAGAAAAGCTCCATTGGCATCCAGAATTTGATTTCTGTCCCAGTGTCATGTCTACCCACTGACGACCACTTCTAGCTTTGTTACTTTCTAATGCTATGCTGAGCTTTGGAGCTGGGTAAGCTTCAGCATTGACGACTATAGATAAGGAAGGGGAGAGTGAGTTGTAAGGTCCAATCAAAGGTCCAACACTTCTTTGAGTAGCATCTTCTAGGGGGTTTCCATAACATTCTTTCTGCCAGCATGTGTTGAGTAATGTCAACTGTATTTTAACACTCCTTTCCAAGCATGTTATTAAAGTGATTTCTAATCCTATTATTGATGGGGTAGCCTCTTACAGTAGAGGTAGAAACACATTGCTAGGACATTCCCCACAGCTGTCTGCACCTGCAGGGTGCCCTGGCTGTAGAGAGCTGTCTTACTAGAAACTTGTTCTTTGAGCACCAGCATCTGAGTGAGGTGGGCAAAAATGATAGGAACATTCCCTCAGGTGACAGATGTCAGAGCCCCAGAATTTTATCAGTCTTTAGAAGGGTGCAGCCTGTCTTCTACTTAGTCTAGCTTCTTCCTTACTACTTTCACAGGGGTTCACCTCAGTAATCACCTTGTACCCTGCGGTATTTTGAAAGAGAATGACCCTCATGGGCTCATAGATTTGACTGCTTGGTCTCTGAGTTGTTAGAATTGTTTGGGAAGGATTACGAGGTATAGCCTTGGAGGAGGTGTGCCGCTGGGCCAGTTTAAGGTTTCAAAAGCCCAAGGCCTTCCCAGTTAGCTCTCTCTGTTTGTTGTGTTTCTAGGTGTAAGGTCTCAGCAACTGCCCCAGTGCCACCCCTGTCTGCCTGCTGCCATGGTCCCCACCGTGGTGTCCATAGACCCTAGCTCTCTGGATCCAGAAACCCTGAATTAAACACTTTATTTTACAAGTTGCCTTAGTCATGATGTTTGATCATGTCAATAGAAAAGTAACTAAGACATGCCCCAAATTCCATCTCAGCATTTGCTTCTGTTTTCTAGTGTTTACGATGGAGGCAGTCCCTCCTACAGCTATGCCACACAGTGCATGAGAAAATGTGTGTGGGAGTGTTTTCCACAGTGCCTGGCTTATGGAGTGTGCTCAGTCAGCGTCAACCATTGTGTTGTAGCCCAGAGCTTGAATGTTGGATCCAAGACTCTAATCCACGGCCCCACTCTAGGCCTTGGGCAGAGTCAGTTTGGGATTCTCTCCAGAACAAGTTCTGACATACAAACCTGCAAATGTCTTTCTTAGTGGAAATTCACACAGGCATACCATGCAACAAGTCAACTTTGGAGAACCATGCTTGTTTACGTGTTTCATGGTTTCCTCCTGTTGTGTCATCTCTGCCTTCGAGACCATTGTGCCTCAGAACAGGAAATATGTAGCATTCACTCCCAACTTCATGGGCTTTGCAGGGGCCTGACACACAGGACCACGGAATAGTGCTGTTTACTGTCCAAACGGCTACATAACTAGCTAAAACTTCAATTCTTTTAGATTTTCTGTTGAACTTGAGAAAAATTCATATCACTTAAGGTACTTAGATTTTATGGAGAGGGTCTGGGGTTCCCATCATTTCAAAACTACATTTGTAGGCATCTGTAATAAATAGACAAACCTTAACTCTTACCTAATCAGGTAAAAGTGACCATGCTGGTCCAGGTAGGGAATTTGAGTGATAGGTGAGGGCCAAAAATACACCAGTTAACCATGGAGACACAGCCCACTCCTCTAGGGTCCTGCTGTGCAGGAGAGGGGAACAGGGGTGCCCCATAACTGCCCTCAGCACAGGCATATTGTTCTGTATTGAGGGACAGGTAGGGAAGCCTCCTATTCTAGCAACTTCTGTGTGTCAAAAGGGGCTTCCTGATGGCTCTTTTCACTTTAATGAGTCAAATACATGGACATAAGATCGTGGGGGATCTCCCCAAATTCTGAAAGCCTGGATATTTGGTATTTCTGTAGAACTATCAGATAAATATGAAAAGCTCTTTCTTAGCAGAAATTCACAGGTGTACTATGAGACAAAGAGCTTTGGAGAACCAGTCCCATTCCTGGTCTTCCTAAGATTTCATTCTTCCAGAGGTAGGAGCTGACTGACAGGTAGTAGTCCCCGGACAAACTCTGAGAGGCTGCGTTTGTCCTTGTGTAATGTCTCCCACTTAGGAGGATTTCAATGGTGCTGGATATTGCTTCTTCCAGTAGAATTAAAGCTTTAAAAAGAACCCAGGAAAGAGCAGTGGTGGCTACAGTGGTACCTTCCCGCCCCAGCAACTGCCTGCCTTGCATGCTAAAGACAGACCCGGCTCCTGATTCCTCTACCTTGTTAACTCTCAAGAGTGTGAGATTCTGTGCATTTGGCCGATGGCATTATTATAAGTGTATCAGATGACTTCCGGATTTGATTACTGAAAGCAGAGTAGGGAGAAATTAAGAAAATACTGCCGAGGAAAGTAGAAAATTTATTTTTATTTCAGATCATACTTAAAGGTAGAGCTAACAAGGCAGTATGAAAGGATTCTGGGTTGCCAAGAGCTCTCTGGTTAGTTAGAACAGCTTAGAGAGGTGGTTGGATAAGGTACTGTCTCTGTGTGGTGACTCTGGACTCCAGAGCTTTTATTTTTGCTTTAAAAAGTGTTTTCTCCTCTAATTATAAAACAGTATATCCTTATAAAATTTTATTTTTAAACTGCAGAGCTGAAAGTTAAAAGCCTATATAACAATTATCCCTTAAGTCAGCCATTTTGAGAGTTTGGAAATATCCCCTAATGGCTCTTATATACACATGTGCTGTTTTATTTTTCTAAAAAGGTTTTGGTTTGAGAGAATGTCTGTGCTACTAGGCAAATAAGAGCAAATAATATTTTTTCCTTTATAAACTTTAGGGTCATTTTAACAATACCACACAATTAACCCTTTAGACATGGGCAAGGTACACGATGACACACTTGTTTGCACAATGCACTCAGCACAGCTGCTGAAGTCACTAATAAGTTTGGATTTCCTACACCGAAGTTTACATTATTTGTAAGTAATGATGATGTTTCTTCCTTTTTATTCCAATAACCTTGGCTTCCCTTTTATGGTCTTGCTCTGTGGAATAAGGTTTCCTGTAGAACAAACATTAATAGACCTTGCAACAAAGAACAAGATCTGTTGCGAATGCTTCTAACATTCCCAAAATATAAAATTAAAGACTCATTAATAATGAAGGCTGCTTAACAACTTGGAAAAGGAAGAGACATAGAAATCAAAAGGCAATGGCTATGATGTTAGTATTATATGTGTATTAAGTGGGCATCTTTCTAGATCAATGTCTTTCTGGAAATAAAGCAGCGTGTGTTTTTTCCCTTACAAAAGCTATTGGGAAACATTCTAAAATGTCAAGGGTGGTTTACTCAAGATGATGGCATTTATATCAGAAGGCAGTCTTTAAAATTTTTGTTTACTTATTTGTTCTTCTCTCATATATTACATCCTGGCTGCAGTTTTCCTCCTCCTTCCCCTTAGTCCTCCTCCCTCCCCTCTCCATCATTTTAAGAAAAAACATTCTAAAAATAAAGATAAACATTAAAAATGAAGAAAATTTTGTGAGGAAGATGGGCATATTTAAAAACAATCTGATGATGTCTCTTTTGTTTCTAAACTCAATGCTTCTTTATATTCATAATTACAATTCTTCATTTATTTGCTCAACAACTCTTTGTGTTCTAGTTTTATGTCCTAGCTTCAGTTTATGTCTAAGAAACTCTTTAGCATCTCTTTCAGCAAGGAATACTGAGGGGGAACCTCACAATGTTTACTCTATTTTACTTCTCTCTTGAGTGATGGTTTCTCTAGATACTTGATTTTGGAAAATTATATTTTCTGACTATATCAATCTATTTGTTGTTTTGTTTTAGGTATCTGTCCTTTTATCTTCTAACTTCTTAAATCAGTGTTTATTTTTAATCTCTATTGCTCTATATTGTTCTAAATAACTTCTTCATTTTTGTTTTCTACCTTAGTAATTCTCTCTTTAGCTGATTCCAATCTCATATTTTATTGGATATTGACTTTTAAGATTATGTTAATATTAAGCCTTTTAGTATACATGTATTTCATTTTGCATACTTCTTTAAAACTATTTGTTTCAGATTCTTCTTTTTCAAGTTGGGTGCTAGCTAATTTTTCTACAGATTGCTTCTACTGCAGATTATATTTGTCTTTCTTTTGTGTGTCTTTCTCTCCCCCCACTTTTCCCACACACAAAGGTTTCTAGAAATTCACCAATCTAGGACTTATTTTTCATTTGTTTCTTAGCCTTAACCCTGAGTCAAGGAATAACACACATCTGGACTCTCATAACTGATACATCTTCTTGTCTAATTATGGGAAGAGACAAGTTTCATTGGTACTGTCTGGGTCAAATCCTAACAGAGGAAGGGGGTCTGGTTTTATATATGAACTGCAGTTCTTGTCCTACCTTGTCTGGTGTCAGTGTGCCAGCATCTGTCCAGTGTGCATATTCAAGAATTAGCTCTTAGCTGAGGTTTTCTTGGGCTTCCATGACAGGTGTGCAAGGCATCGTCTCTGCTTTTTAATCCTTATTTTTTCTTATTGTCTAGGTGTTTCTTTTCTCCTGTCCTCTTTGTCCATCCCCCTTTCTACTTTTGTTTCTTTGCTGTGAATTCAAATGTATTTCAAAACTTTAATCCAACATTTCTATTTTTGTAGTGAAAAAGACTGTTAGTCTAGTTCACTTTCTTGTCAGAAAAGACATACTAAATTTTGCCTGCTTTTTTTAAAGGCTAATATCATAAACAAAGAAAAAGCTCCATTCCACTGCAAACTTTTTGCAAACATAATTTTAACTGAAATATGTTTAACTTTATAAATACATATAATTGAACATTTATATTCTTGATTTCAAAAAGTAACAATTACTGGTTAAATTAACATAGTAAATATGAATGTTTACCATAGATTGGGCCATTTTTTGCATTTATTATTGCCTTGTTTCTTTCAATAAAAATGTATATACAATGTAAAAACTTAATTGAGTTAGAAGAAAGGGAAATTATTGTTAGGAAAAGAATACAATTTTTATTTACATTATCACTTGGAGGCTGGCCATTAGCTGAGAGTTTACCCAAGTTCTAACATATTATTGAATAAAACTGAGGATGTATACAGTCAGAATGTATGTGAAATTTGAGTATGTAACAAGAATCAGTCCAAGCATAGGATTTGAGTTGGATGGTAAATAAAACCCTAAGAACACACATATACAACAATGTATTCTAGAGACAGAACAGTGACTCACAGCAAAGCTCCAAGGAACCTTCCCAAAGAACACACTATTGCCTTCATTGCCTTCATAAGCTCCAACTCTGAGTCTCCTGGATGGGGATGGAATCTAGACCATCAGGACAGTGCCCCAGATGAACAGGATATCTGAGCCAGCATGTGTGTGCCTATGCTGAAATTCTTTTCCTATTTTGCACGTGTGAACGCACATGACCTTGTGTATATACAAGTGGAGGGCTGAGTTTGATATCAGGAGTCATTCTTGATTGCTCTTCCACCTTCCTCATTGAGGCAGAATCTTTCAATTAAATCAATAGCTTCCCAGTATGGCTAGTTACTGTCCATCTTCCTCTGGATATGTCTTGTCTCTGTATTTCACCCATTCAGAATTTGGGTAGATTCTAGAGACCAGACTCCAGCCCTCACTCTTGAACAACAAGTGCTTTAACTAGTGCTGTGCCATCTTCCTAACCACTCATGCTGAAATTCTTACGGGATGGTCTTATTTATTTATTCCATCATTCATGTTCAATTCTTCTAGTCAGATACTCGTGTAAGCACAGGAAAAACAAATTCCATCTTTTCTTCAAATTGGGCCATAAACTATAGTTCTTAGGGATCTGAGGGGACAGGAAAACATGGTAAAAATATGTGCTTCCATAAATAAAACTCAGTAAGTTGCTTCAGAGATGTAGGTTTGTTTTGGGATTTTCTACTAACAGTTATGGCTGAAGAAAACCATAGCAAACACTGACATACAATTCAGTAACACCAATTCTAAGAGACAAACAATTATTTTGAACTGGAATGTAGCTCAGTGGTCAAGGGTCAAGTGCTTATCTAACGTGTAGAAGGGCCTGGGTTCCATCCCTGGCAACACACACACAGACACACACACACACACACACACACACACACACACGCACACACACAATTTCACACATATAACTTCCTGAAAATATGGCTTTGTCTTTGGCTGACATTTAGAATATCTCCCATAAAGTAATAATGTTCATCTGGAGAATGTAATACTTAAATTGTGGTGGCAAAGAGACTTGAAGCTGTAGATGTGGCAGTGTCTCTGGTCATATTCATTCTGTACGGCTCTAACTTCATCCTAAGTTCCCATAGGCTTTTGGTTTTATCCCTTTGGCTTTATTCCTGATCTACAACGGGAAGGAGACCTTAACTGGCCATTGGGTAAATGGGCTTGCTTATCCCTTCTCTCTAGATCTCAAAAAGAAGCACAAAGCCAGGGTCACCCTGGAAGTCATCTCTCCCATAGCTAGCTTAGCAGGAAGTTGATGCTCAGACATCAGAACAGTATGTGCATAGCTTATTTAAGCATCAGAAGAACTGACATCATCTCCATCACCCCTATTTATAGATGTAGAAATGGTATGACGAAGGATAAGTCAGTTGGGTAAGATCATTTAGTTGTTGTATCAGTTATTTTTCTATTATTGTAATAAAACACTATAACTAGGAAAATTTAGAAAAGAAAGACTTAATCTGGGCTTAAGATTCCAGAGGGTTAGAATCATGATAGAGACAGATGCCAAAAGGAACTAGATGCTAGGTATGAAGGGCTCACAACTTGAATCACAATTAGAAAGCAGGAACAGAGAGACAGAGAGACACAGAGAGGGGGAAGGAAAAGAGAAAGAAAGAGAGAACTCAAAATGGCATGCATCTTTAAACCCTCGAAACCCACCTCCAGTTACTTCCTTCCTCCAACAAGGCCATGCCTCCTAAACCTCCACAAAAGCACCACCAATTAAGAACCAATCATCCAAATGCAAGAGACTATGGGGAACATTTTCATTCAAACCACTACCGTTGCAGAACCCAAGCAGCCTGATTCCAGAACCTGGCTGCTTAATTATTAAGCCATACTGCCTCTGGAGAAAGTGGATACACCATTTACAGGGATGATGTTTCTTCCTACCTGAAGTTCTGAGTATAGACTGAACAATGAGGACAGCTATTCTGTGTCACCAAGGGATGGCAAGTGGAGAGCATTCATTGGCAGAGCAGGATAAATGATATGACATCAGGGTATTTGGATAACCGTAGTGAAGTCCTGGCTTGCTGCGTCCCAACATCATGGTACCACCAGAAGGAGCCTTGCTTTCTTAACTATGAAGTGAAGGATCGGAATGGTTAGTTTGCAGGTTTTCCACGCACTCAGTAGATAGTGTGCATATAGTAGGTCACTGAAATATCACTGGCTATAATGGATGACCCACATCTTATGCTTCTTGCATGGGATTTGAGAGATTTGGTAGTTAGCCTATGTGTCAAGGGGTTAAGGAGATGAAATATGGTGTTTTAGACAGTAGAACAAATATTGGGCACTTCCTTTATGTGAAGTAGCTGGAATAGGTCAAACTCCAAGAGACAGAAACTAGGATAGAAGTTACCTGAAGCTACCCAGGGGAAGGAGCATGGGGAGTCATTATTTGCTGGGTGTGGGATCTTGGCTTGATGATGTCGGGTCTGGAACTAGATAGTGTGGTGCACAAACTGTGTAATGTACTTAATGTCACCGAACTGTACACTTACTCTTGTAGTGTTAAACTTTTAGTGGCAATTTTTTCCATTTTTTTCTTTAAAATTAAGAAATTTTCTAAGAATATGTTTTCATTTTAATATGTAGGGATGTGATGCTGCTTCTGACTCGCTGCCGCGGCGGCTGACTATGATTTGCTCCATGTTCTAACAGAGGCATGGTTTTTGCCAGCTGTAGATAATGTCTGTGATTGTGTGATGTTTGGAATTCTGGGAACTTTTCCGAGGGTTTATAAATGACCCTGAGAGGTGGGGTGGGTGGTTGTTGGTAATCCAGAGGGTTATGGGGTAACTGTGCTCAAAGCGCTCTCTCTCTCTCTCTCTCTCTCTCTCTCTCTCTCTCTCTCTCTCTCTTTTCTCTCTCTTTCTCCATCCTTCTTTTTCTCCTATCTAGAGATACAGGTTCAAACCAGGTTATCAAGGTGGGAAAAAGAAAAACCCACAAAGTAGCAAAGACTATAAGTAGTATCCCAATGATAGAGAAAAATGGGAATGGATTTTTTTCCTCAAGATGCCTGCAAAAGCCCAATTATTTAAGCTGCTACCTACCACGAGTCCCCTGCTTTGCTCTAAAGGAGATTTTGTGTTGTAAATTTTTCTTCTCATATATTCTGTTTCAAAAGAGGTTGGAAGAATGGATGAGCAATTGGAAAAACTATGGGTAAAATGGAGGGGCCTGAGAAACAAACAAACAAACAACAAAAAAGAGCTGAAGTGGGAAAAGAAAAGGGGCTAGCCTGCTCTCTTTTCTGAAAGGGTTGCAGAGTTGGGACGGGAGAGGTTTCGGTGCAATGAGTTCAATGTGTGGAACCAGAAGGTCAAATAGGAAACTTAAGTGGCTTATGGCTGACACACTCATAAGTTTATGGGGAAGGGATCTTTTACAGCAGTGGGTACTCGGATTAATATTCCTGCAATTCCAGAGATAGCCCATATTGAAATAAGGGGCAAAATAGTAGAAGCTCCTGAAAGCTGACTTTGATTTGCCTGGTGCTCTAGCAGAAGTATGGTTTTGCCAGCTGCAGATAATTTCTGTTACTGTGTGATGTTTGGAATCCTGAGCCTTTTCAGAGTATACAAAGGCTAGAGCCCCGACAGGTGGGGTGGGTGGTTATTGGTCATTGGAGGGGGTTGGTTGCAGTTTGTTTGTAGCTGTGGTCCTTAAGAAAAAACAAAAGGAAAGAGATTAGACCCAGGGATTTTCCCAATTCCTCCCTTCCCTCTCTCCTTGTTTCTGTCATAGTGTTAGGGGTGAGACTGGGGATAAAGGGTGGGAAAAAGAAAAGCCCACAAAGTGGCAAAGACCAGCTACATAAGCTGGTAAACTTTATGTTACATATATATTAATACCACAATTAAAAATAAGACAAAATAAAAGCACTTACCAGTTTAGTGACAGTAAGAAATGGTAATAACTGGATATGAAAACCGCGAGCATGAAAAACTTAAACCCATAAAATAATGAGATTATACTTTAGAGTACCTCTTATGTGTGATATCTACTTGATCATAGTCGTTAGTTGTATAATAAAAGTGTTGCACGGATCACAAGTGAGAAAGTACATCGAAAGGTCATCCGTTCAGTGCCTTGGCATTTGAAAACCATGCGCTCTCCACTCCAGCTGTGAGCTTGTTGTCTGGTGGGAGTTGGGACCTCACACAGAACCCAGAGCCGAATGGCTCAGGATGTTGAGTCCTTCTCAAGCTCTGTCAAGGCCTGCTCACTTCCCGTCATCCTTAGTGCTTGGTTGCCTGTGCTATTAAGTAAATCTCAGCCTTAAACCCAAGAAGTATCTAATAAAAAGAAGTACATGACCTCCTGTGACTAAAAGAAAAAGAAAAAAACCTAGCTGTAAACTTTTAAAGGAAAGAGCATCTTTATAATAACAATAAAACCTTCCAATCAAGCCTTTAAGAGGCAAGGCTGCATCCTATCTTTGCCTGAGGCACATAACTATCCTCAGCTAATCTTTCTCTGACAGATAAAGAGCTGCTATATCCATTCTTATAGCTCAATTTTGAAACTTTATTCTGAGAAGCAGGGAAAGGAGCCCCGGATGGGAATAAAGAATGAGTGTTTGAGGCTAGGTAAGGGGAAGAGGGACATTAGGATAATTGGAAGCTCGGCTTACTTCTTTGCAGAACAGAAGTGTTTTAGAACAAACAAATCTAAGATTGAAGATTTCAGGCAAATTTGTGAGACTGTAGGTTCACACTTGAACCAGCCCTTTATAGGAATGCCACGCCCACTCCAGGTCAGCTCTCTGAGAGGTATGCCAGTGTAGGACAGCTGGGTAGCTGTCGCAGGCTGTTGTGGAAATCATACAGGAGAGAAACAAGCTGAACATGTTTGTGATCATTCTGAGACCCTGCAGGGAGTCCACAGATCTTTAATAAGAAGAAATATGTTTATCAGCTGGAGATGGTCTCTGGTTAGCTCTGAACTAGATAGAGCAAGTTACTTGAAAAGGGCCATTGAGCCTTGGGGTGCTGTGCCTTCATGAAATCAACATGAATTGTATTCAATTTGGACTTTTAAAAAAGGCACTGGGTGTGGAGGTGCTGCCTGGCTCACATGGACTCTTTTCATGGGAGGGAGGGTTCACACTCCTTCCTGTGCAGAACTAGTTAAATTCTGATGCCACACTCAGGAGTTTAGGTTGAGCATGTATCTATTTGGATTTGTACACTTTGCTTGCTGAAAGGTATATAAACTCAGAATCCGTGGAGATAACCATCCTTTGTCATTTGTGTAGGAAAAGAAATTGCCTGCTTAGGATAAAGACCTAAGAATATCTGACTGGTTCCTGTCATCTTTCTAGTCCTTTTTTCTCATCCTTTTTAAAGCTAAGGCTATACTTGGCTTCCGTGAGCTCCATCATCATTTTTCTCCCAAAAAATGTTTTTATGTTTTAATTCAGCTAAGATTGGTTTCTGTTACATGTGGCGTTTCAGTTCAAATGTCAGTCATGGGAGCTGAATCCATAGAGAAGACTACTAGATAGACAGTTGTGTCCGTGGTTAGCTCAAGGATTAGTATTACATGAGAGCCTCCTAGGCCAACAATGCTCTTTCCTCAGTTCCCACTTAGGTATCTGGAGAAATCATTGAACGATCTTATCTATTACTTTGACTTCTCTTCCCTTAACCCAGATACCCAATTAATTCTCAGATCTTTTTGTTTCTGCTCCCAAAAATAGATCTCAGGCTCAGTAACCTGTCACTATGTGCAAAGCAACTGCCTGTGACCAAAGTACAAGAGAGAACAGCTTACAAGAAGGGAGATGGATTTTGCTCCTGGTTTCAGAGGGTTTGGCTCATGGTTGCTTGGTTTTATGTGTGTGGACAGAGCATCACAGCTGTGTGAGCCTGGAATAGAACCTGTTCACACAGACAGGACTCGGGGAAAAAAGGAATAGGAAGAAAGAAACCAGAGCATGATATCACCAAGGACATGCCCTGGTGACATATTTCCTCCAGATAGGCTCCACCTCCTAAAGTTTCCACAACTCCAAAATAAGACCAGCAGCTGAAGTCCAAGTGTTGAAAAGATAAGCCTGTGGCAGCAGGGGTTGGGGGAGAGGTGGGTGGGCTAGCATTTCATATTCAGATCATAACACTTTCCGAAGCCATCCATGTCTTTCTTTGAATGACTACAATGGGCTCTTGGGTGGTCTCTGGTCTTCTGTACCTACAATCTATTATTTTTCCATCTAAATCCAAATGGTAGGTAGGTTAATATCACTGACATTTAAACTGTCCCTGAGTGAAACTTTCTGTATTAGGATGCAGCCTAAGCTAACATAACAAAAGAAACTCAAAATCCAGCCAAAGGAAATGAGTAGTTCAAAGCAAATTCTATCTTGTTGCTCACCATACCCAAGGGTTGCTTTACACTGTCAGGAGCCAGAGCTGGCTGCCTACATAGGGCGAGTGTGATGGGGAAAACAGAAACAGAACACATGGCAGATCTTTCTCAGAGTTGCACTGGTCACTTCTGCTCACAGCTTATGGATTCATAAGAGCTTAATCACATGACCACACATATGTGCCAAGGAACTTCTAGCTGTGTGGCCATCAGTTGGCTGAAACTCAGAAGGTTCTGTTTTTAAACTGAAGGGGAAATGGGTACAGAGGAGAACCTATAGCCTCTTCTGGCCTTTCCAGTGACTGCTGGTCTTAACAGAAAGACAAACCTTTCCCTGTGGCCTCCCACGGGATCGACTAGTCTCTCCTTCACTGTTCTGTGTAATTTTAATTTTTTTAAAACCTTACTTTTAACAATGAGTCTTAAATGCTTTAACCTCCATTTTAGCCCACCACCACCACCAGAGGTACTGGAAAAGGAAGGATATGGGGTCTCAGCTGGAGTCAGCAGCAGGAGGGACCAGGAGGGACACCAGGAGAAATTCTCGGCTGTGTCTCTCAGCAAAGTGAAGATCAGCGAAGACAAAAGACCCACGAGCATTGTACAGCTAGCTCTATAAGCAAGCCAAGCTCAGCTTCCGCCACTGTCCATTGAGTCCTATGTATATCCTTTAAACATCATGTGTCCTCCATGTGTCCTTCTCAGCATGTGTCTTGTCTCAGTACATGTGTGTCTCTCTCAGCTGACATCATTCTGTCAATCAGCCCAAGTCCAAGGAAGCAGCAAGAAACTGTAGTATACCACCAGAAGTTTTTTTGGTGCATTTCTCTCTATAAAGTCCAGACAAATGGAGCTCAACTATGCAAAGTAAGGCAATGTAATGCGTGTTGTTAGAAAAGAATCCTTCATCACCTGTCTTTTTACATGTTTATTTTAGCAGAACATCCTGTCTCCTGTGTCTGTTTTAGCCAAACACTCCTATCTGAGTGTGCCTTAGCTTAGCTTTTCACCTGAGTCTACTTTAATGCAGCGTTCCTTTACATGTTTGCCCAGTAAAACACCATCTAACACAACTGACTTTCCAAAGCACCCCTAAAGTTTCCACTTCACTTCCGTTTGCTCTTTAGTCTATATGGAAGCTCCTCTGTCCTGTCCATTACCATTCTCTGCTCCGTTGACGTCATGTGTCTTTACTTTTAACCTTGTCTCTGGAGTTAGTTCATAGGTTTGATCATTTGTTTATGTAACATTGGTCTTGGCTTTGAGCTTCCTGGGAGCAGGGGCTTTCTGTGTGCACATTGGCACCACCCCAGTGTGGAGGGCAGAACATGGTACCGACTCAGAGACTGACCAAGTGGTCAATTGGAACTAGGTACCTGCCTTCCTGAACGGAAATTCTCTCAAACTGTGGAAATATTTGCTGCCCCCACTCTTTGCCTCTGGTCTCACCCTGGGGCCAGGCTGGTGTCACTTATTCTAAAGTCTTACCCACAATTCCCATCTGCTTTCCATTGCTGAAATGGATATAACATAAAGATGTGACTTATTTAATACACGCAGGATGGTTCTCAGACTAGCTTCAGTGAACAGATCTTCCTAAGAACACCCTCTCTGCCCCTCACACAGCCCCCTCCACCTCGCTCTCTTGCTTCTTAAAGGGATGGAGGGAAAATATTTATAATAAGCAAGTTGGAGCATTAGAATTCCCAGTTACACAGAATGAGAACCTAGTCCAATAATAATAATAATCCTCAATGTTATTTATATGTCACTTTTCTGCCAAAGTCATCTAGGTAGTTCCCAAAAGAACCTTGCAGGAAAATCTCCACCGTCAGCGAGTGCCAAACATCTTAATAAGTAAGTTGTAAGGCGGAGGGCGGATGGCAATTAAAAAGGCTCATTCAATAGCCTTTTTCAGATTGGAGTAAGCCTGTTCCCAGGATGTGTGTGCTGTGACAGTCAGCCTGGGATGATCCTGTCATCTTTAGGGCCATTTATCTGAGAAAGACAGCCTCCTGTGCCAGCTCTGAGACATTTCTCTGCCCCAGATGGAATCCTATCATGAAGAGCCGACGTTGCTTAAGATGTTGGCAGCCCCTCCGGAGGTTGGGT
Organism: Mastomys natalensis; assembly: GCA_021653895.1. NCBI lineage: Eukaryota > Metazoa > Chordata > Mammalia > Rodentia > Muridae > Mastomys > Mastomys natalensis. The sequence continues at coordinate 329,364 of JAJTUV010000153.1, forward strand.
AGCAAAGGCCCTGAACATGGTGGCAGAAGCCATCCAAGGATGCTACTTTGCAAATAGTGCTTAATGCAGTATTAGGCAAAGACGATTTTTCTAGATCAGGAATAAGTGTGGCTGTCAGTATAACTGTCATTGCTGAGTTAAATAAAAATTGGAACATCAGAAATCACATTTTAAAAACCCAGTTATCATTTTTTACCCATTACTTTACAAATATATATCTACTTACTGATTCTTATGGGAATACAAATGCCACAAAGAAAAAGGAAATGAAGGGAAAAAATTTAAGAAAAGAAAGAAAAGAAAAATCCTTCTTTCAAGTCAAGCTAGATAGGGAGCCTGCCAGACACCCAGGAGAGATATTTGGGTTTCTAGTTATGGCTTTGGTTTGCTACCTGCCAGGTGGGACCCGGGATTCATCTGCAAGATGTGGCAGGTACTTTTCAGCTTGGTCCCTGATGGGAAGCCAGCCCACTGAGCTGGAAGAAGCAGCTTAACTGTGCCTGCCTGTTCTGTGCTCCAGACCACTGGTATTTGCAGATTCTGCATGTTAAATTGTTGACCCTGTGACCTGCAGAGATCCTGGGGAGTCTGTCTCTGCTCAGAGAAAACACCTACAGTTGGCAATAGCAGCTAATGAATTCGTTCTTGGAGGCAAACATTGACTTCATCTTTGAACTCCAAGGAGACTTGGGAAAGCTCAGCTACTCGCTTTCACAGGTGGTGGGGTCACCCCAAGAGCAAATCAACACTCAAGCCAGCTGCTACCCCTGTTGTGTGGTATTTATAGCAGTGAGGGTTCTGTGACCTTAGAGAGGCATCAAGACACAGGGTTCTTGTGGCCATTCAACCTCCTTAGGGGGTGGGAGGGGAATCAGAAGACCTGGAAGGTTCTCGAGGTTCTTGAGCTCAGCGTGAAGGTTTCCTGGTAGGAAGGTCAAGGGCCAGCTTTAACGGTGTGACAGATTCAGGGTGAGCATGCCCAGGAGTGTTGGGGAACAGGAGCAAATGTGGTTACACAAGAAGCATGGTAGGAAGGCTCCCCAACACCTTCATAAGAGCTTAATCACATGACCACACATATGTGCCAAGGAACTTCTATCTGTGTGGCCATCATTGGCTGAAACTCAGAAGGTTCTGTGGAATGTGAGGGGAGGACAAGCACCAGAGGGCCATTTTCCAGCCCCTGCTGACAGCACCTGTCTCCACACTGATGCCTGCTGGGAGGGGCTATCTCATCATGGACTTCTAAGCTCTTGCAAAAAGGCAGGACTGCCACTACCCCAGAAGCTGAGAAGAGAATAAATAGGCAAGGTTGAGGCACAAAATTCCACCTGTCTCTGCTATAGGAACAAAGTCCACGGGCTCTTTTGTTTCTAGTGTTTGATGTGCTTGTGTGTCTACGTGTTTGTGTGCTTGAGTGCCTGCATGGGCATGTATGTGTGTGTGCGTGCGTGTGCATGCCTGTGTGTGTGTGTGTGTGTGTGTGTGTGTGTGTGTGTGTGTGAGATGAGTATCTTCACTCAGCATACATTTCCCAGGTGTTCATTTGTTCAAGACAGGGTACGGGGAGGCAATGAGAAGTCAGTTCTAACTTGGAGACACTTAAGTTCCCAGTGGATAGAACCAGAATGGGTGAGGCGGTGCCATATTCTAAAGTGCCCCAGGAGATTCGAGACGGTAAAGAGTGGACAAAGGGAGGATGCCAAAGTTGAATTACAGGAACTGCTTTGAGAGAATGGATGCGCAGCCTAAGTTTTCTTTCTAGAATTGATGAATGGAGCTTTGAGGGCTGCAGAAATGGCTCAGTCAGTAAAGTACTCGCTACAAAAACAAGACGACCTGAGTTCAAATCTCCAGCACACATAACAAGAAATCAAGGGAAGTGGTGTGCACCTGTGATCTTAACAAGAGGGTCCCCAGGATTTTCTGACCAGCGGTCTAAATAAGTGAATGAGCTCCACATACAGTGAGAGGCCCTGTCCCAAGAAATAAGGTGGAGAATGATTAAGGAAGACTTTGATGATGACCTCTGGTCTTCACATGCACATGTATGCCCATCCATCCATACACACCACACACACACACACACACACACACACACACACACACCAAATAAAGAATGGAATATTCTTGTGTCTGAAGCAGGCATCAGTTGGCCTACTTTGTCCCCACAAGGGCAGCTGGTAAGAGGCCCTAATTTGTCAACCTTATTTTAAACCCTTTTATGGGCCTAAACTCACTTAAGGCTCACAACTGGACTGAGTACAAACAAGGGAGAGTTTGGGTATCTTGCTCAGAGAGAATAGCATGGACTAAAGTAGGATCGGAACTCAGATCATCTGCCATCGGGTCAAAGCCCTAACCACTGACATTTGTCTCCATGATAAGCTGACAGAACACCTCCATCACATTTCCCCTTTCTTCCCCATCGCCTTCTTCCTCTTTTGTCCCTTGTTCCGAACATATTTTTTTTGTTCGTTCATGCATTCATTCATTCTCTCATTTGCTATACATTTCACTTTCTCAGTTCAATGCCAGACACTGGAGAAAAAAACAAAAGGAGGACTAAGAACATAAGTATGCGACTGAAAAGATGGCTCAGTGTTAAAGGCTAGGCTCACAACCAGAAACACAAGAACAGAAGTATGTTGGCAGTGGTCAGGACACAGGCAGACTTCCTTTCTGCTCTGGAGGCTCTGTCCAATGCAGAGGGAATATATATATGTGTGTGTGTGTGTGTGAGGGGGGGGAGGGAGGGGAAGAGGGAGAGAGGAGAGAGAGAGAGAGAGAGAGAGAGAGAGAGAGGACGGCATGCTTAGCCACCCTCTGTCCTCCTGAGAGAGGAGGAGGAACAGAACAATGAAGAGAGCCCATGTGGGCCCCTAGTGCCCTATGAAAAGAGCACTATGTCTGGAGCCATAGAGTCTAGGGGAGGGAGAAGAGTTTGGGGTGGGCTTGGGTACCTTAACTCCAGGCAGAGGTTAGGGTGAACAACGTTTAAAAAGCTAAGACTTGGATACATATTTGTGATTGCCTAAAATCAGGGTCCTGAGGCTCCCATACTTTGTTGGTTTTCCCCTAACCCTTGTGTAGTGGTTGAAGGACATGACACCCCCCCCAATAGTCACTGAATACTTGGTCTCAAGTTGGTGACTATTTGGGGGATGATTGAGAGGAGTGGCCTTGCTGGAGGAAGCATGTCACTGGGCTTTGAGGTTTCAAAGGACTCCCATTATTATGAGTTAGCCCTCTCTTGTCCCTGTTTATGGCTCAAGATGTAGCCCCTCAGCTCAGCCGCTGGTCCAGCTACATGTCCGTCACCTCTGCTTCACCATCAAGGACTCTAACTCTCTTCAACTGTAAGCCTAACATAACCCTTTTTCTATAAGTTGTCTTGGTCATTATATTTTATTGCAACAAAGAAAAGTATCTATCTTGGAGACCTTATACAGGGCACAAAAGATGAAGTCAAATGTCCAGGGTATTCTTAGTCCCACAGAAAGTGAGAAAAAGCTATTGAGACAACGGAATCTATCACTACAGCAGCAGATCCCAAACATAGGAGGCCTCAGAATTATCTGGGTACTCTAGAAAAGTACATATGCCCAGATGCTACCCCCAGAGACCTGACTTACTAGTGCTGTGATGATTGTGGGGGGGAGGGGTAGACATTTAAACAAACATCCCAGATGATAAGGGTCATGAGGTTTGGTATATTAAAGTTGATAACCTTCTTCTTTACACTCTCACCACTTAGCAAATGCCCAAGTCATTCTTCATAGCATGTTGGTTGTGGCCCCTTGTAGATCTTGTCGTCTCCCTTTGCATGTTTACACTAAACGACAGACCATGTCAAAAATACTAAACTCTGCTGATGGTCAGCTCTTAAACGTATGTTAGAAAACTCCAGGCCCATCTCTGCCTTTGCAGATGCTTGCAGCTAATGGCTCTAGGATTTTCTTAGAGCCAACCCCTAACTTCCCAGCTCCTGACTAAACACATGCTATTCTGATACCTCTTGGCATGACTCAACTTCCTCATTATCGCTTTTCTTTTTCTATCTTACTGTGATATGTAAGTAACATACAACAAACTGCATGCAAGTGAGTATGCAATTTGAAGACTTAGAATTTTTTTATTGCATTTACTCATGTCATGCGTGTGTGTGTGCGGTGTGTGCGTGTGCTGTGCGTGTGTGGGGCGTGGTGGTGTGTGTGTGTGTGTGTGTGTGCCTGCCACAGAACTCAGAAGACAACGTGTAGGGGATAGGTCTTTCCTTCCACTGTGTAGATCCCAGGGATTAAGCACAAATCCTAAGACTTAGCAAAAGGTACCTTAACATGCTGAGCCATCAGCCTGCAATTTAAAGGCTCTTGGCATGCACATACATCCGTATACCAGCACCACAGTCAAGATACTGAATATATCTAGCAGTACCCAGAACTTCTGCATCTTTTTAATCCAAGATCTGCATTTCAAAAATTATTCTGTACCAGTTTTAGTTAGCATTTAAAGTAACGGGTTTTCAACACATAAATATCACTAAACTTTCTTCTTCTTCACTCTGCACTGCTGTCTCCCCAGAGCCTTGTCAGTCTTCCTCCTCCCTCCTAATAGTTCCTCTTGCCCTCATGTCACATGTTTTCCAGCATCTTTTCTTGTTGTCCTCTCCCCTCCCATTTTAGATAGCTTTCTCCATCCTCACAGTCCTCTTTCTGCTTTCATGTCATACATACATATATATTGTAATATACACACACATGTGTATATATAGATTTAGATACAGTTTTCAAATATAGGAGAAAACATGAGGTATTTGCTTTTTTCTGAGTCTGGTTTATGTCTAGATTCATCCATTTCCTGAAAATGTCAGAATGTCTTTTCTCCTTTGTGGCTGAGTGAAACACTTTGCACAGTGAGTCATGTTTTCTTTATTTATCTGTTGCTGTACCTCTAGGCTGGCCTCCTGTCTTGGCTGTCATGAATAGGGTAGCAATGAACTGCTTGACTGTTTTGGACCAGTGGTTCTCACTTGGTTTTGTCACAATCCAGAGACTCAGTGAGTCCTCTCCTATCATCCTGCATCCAAGGGGTCCAGTTTCAGACACTCTCTGAACCCTACTTCTGGCTTAGCTTCCCATAGGCTCATCTGGGCCCTAGTCCTTCCTGATCAATAATAACGGAGGCAGTTAACTTGTCTCACACATGATTGTTTTTCAGATGGTGCTTCACCATTGGTGACTAATACAAGTTTACAAATAATAGCTTTTATTTATCTAATAATTATTATGCACCAGAAGTGGGGTCCTATGTCATATGTAAATATTAATTGCATACCAATTGTCACACTAATCACATGAAGAAGAGCCTCATTTCTCCATGTCATCCTTCAGAAATGGCATGGTGACTGATTTTCTAGAATCAAGACATACAATGTCTGTACGTTCTGCTATAGCAGTTCAAACTCTTAGCCCTAACAGACTGTTCTTCTGAAGTTCACTATGTCTCTCATTACAAACCCTCCTTGTTCTGTACACTGTACTTGAGATAAAATATGTTCTCCAGATTCAAAGTCCCTCACATCTCGCTATTATTTTCTATTGATCTTGTTTCCAGTAGACAAGTGATTTTAGCTATTTCATAGGCAGTCTTATTTCAAATAAATATTGCTTGACTGCTGTAAAAGCCTCCTGATGTGGCCGACTTCCAAACCGATCACAGAGATGCTGTGTTTGCCTTGGCAGGGGATGGGAGGGCGGGATAACGCCTCCTAATCCCACAAAGGTGATGGATAGGGTCACTTCTCCCACTCGGAATTTACTTATGTTGGACTTGAATCCGAAGAACATTTGATATGGTTTAGCATTTTCTTCCCATGAAAGTTGATTTTTCTCAGTTTGAAAAAGAATGACTAGAATACGTAGACTCAGCTAGGGTTTCTCCCGCCCCCAATGGTAGCAAAGAAGTTACCTAAAATCAAAGCATACTTTTATCCCAAATGTAAAACAGTACAAATGAAACATTAAAGCTTTGGGAAGGCAGATGACAACACCACAGCACATTTCTTTCAAGATGTATGAGGCTACTTTATTCAGAGTGGCACACAGTAAGACTTCGGTGAGCGTGGGTTTGTGCCATGCAGAGCCCTACACCTGCCTCGCCTCTAGGGAATGACAAACCTGTTTCTGAGTAGTTAACATCCCTACCAGGCTCCCAGGTAAGCACTGCCTTAGGTTTTGCCTCTTCCTCCCAGTCAGCAGCTTAGATAGCATGGGTTCTCGTAGCTTTTTCAGACAAGCTCCTTCTCACATCTACTTATTCCTTCAACAAATGTTTATTGAGTGCTTCCTATATTTTAGATGCTTAGGATACAATAGTAAGCTCAATAGAAAAGAACTCATGAAAATTATATTGGAGTGAGGAGGCAGACAGACAACACAATGAATGGATCAATAAATATATATGGTGTCCCCATGTTCTGATAAGAATTGAGAGGAAAAGTAAAAAGAGATGGGATAGGAAGTTCTTGTGTGTGTGTGTGTGTGTGTGTGTGTGTGTGTGTGTTGTAGTGTTGTGTGTGTGTGTGTGTGTGTGTGTGTGTATGTGTATGTGCATGTTTCCAGAATAAAGTGTGTGAAGCTAGAGCTATGGGACTGGAATGTAGCTCATTTAGTAGGGTGCTTGCCTAGCAGCCAGAAGTCCCATTTTCAGTTCCAGCAGGCTGTGACCCTCCTACTGTGGGAGGTGGAAGCCAGAAAGGTCAGAAGTTCAAGGTCAACAATGCCTACACAATAAGTTTGAGGACAAGTTGGGCTACTTGAGACTGTCTCTAAAAAGTAATAAAAACCAAGCAACCTAAAACATAAGTGCTTTTCTTTTATCTTTCTGGGAAACAAGAACAAAAGTCAGCCAAAGGGAGGCAGAAAGGCTGGAGAGTGAATACAAGGTAATTCTCTGATAGTTGTTGCTTGGGGCCAAGAGCAAGTGATCACATTCCATAAAATGGCTCCTGATTGACCACAAGAACTGCTGAGCCTCAGGACACTACAAAAGAGAAGAATTTGCAGCTTTCTACATCCCTCAGGGTATTAACTCTAAAATTGTGGGTTGTCCATATGTGGGCACCAAGCATATCCTGTGGCACCTGCTACTTGGCACAGGTAGGGAAGCCTGAAGTGTGAGGGGGGAGGCATATGGTGTGCTTTGTAGGAAGGTATGCCAGGTTGTGCCTACATAACCCTCGCTGGAGCCCCCATAGCGTCAATGTTCTGTGGCAATTGGAGCAGAATAAGAGGGAAGAACTCTGGAAACAGGAGAAACCAAAAGGATTGGAGGCTCTGCAGATGAATTGTCTGATATTGAAGCAGAGACCAGGGGGAGGAACTCGTCAAAATGATAATTAAACATAGGTTAGAAGCATGTGATTGTCTGAAGGATAACATTAGGGCGGAAAGAAGAGTAAAACCAAGCTTAGTCAGAGAGCACACACAGAGCATGCTCACGGGCTGGAGATGGGGGGTGCCAGGAAAGCAGCAATGATCCGAAGAGGAAGGAAGGTGGGAGGAGCGGATACTAGGCAAGCTAAGGTGGTAGGCGCATGTGAAGTTACAGGTTGCAGGAGGAAGTTGGATTACAGTTCAGGTACTGTGGTGGTTTGAATATGCTTTGCCTAGGAAATTAGGAGTCTGGCCTTGTTGGAGAAAGTAAGTCACTGTGGGCATGGGCAATGAGACCTTCCTCCTAACCACATGAAAGCCAATCTTTTCTAGCTACTTTTCAGAACAAAAGGTAGACTCTCAGCTCCTCCAGTGCCATGCATGTCTAGATGCTGCCATGTTTCCCGCCATAGTGATAATGGACTGAACCTCTGAGCTTGTAAGCAAGCCCCAATTAAATGTACTTTATAAGAGTTGCTGTGGTCATGGTGTTTTCTTCACAGCAATGAATCCCTAAGACAGGTACCACGAACAGGCATTGGACAGGGAGATTTCTGGAAGATGTTTAGTATAACCCAAATGACAGTCAAAAGGTTCACTTTGGGTTTCTATGTGGAGAAGAAGTTAAGGAGTCCATGTAGAGCAGGAAGACCATAACTGTGGACCTGCCCTGAAGTGTGTCAATGGAGCATGAGAAATGACTGAGTAATGGATGCTATCTGATGGTAGAACACCAGAAGGATAACCTTAATGACTGGATAGACAGGGATTGGGGAAAGACAAGGTCAAAGAGGCTTCCACGGTTATTGTTCTGAGAAACTGGAAAAACGGGTTCAAACAAGGAGGACTATGGAAAGAAAGTTTCTAGGCAAGTTAGCTGATGTTCATCCTTGGACACCACTATCTGAGGTACCAAGTGGGTTGGGTAGTAGAGATTTCTGAACTACAGATAGAGCTTGGGAGTCACCAGAAAGATGATCACAATTGAAACTACAAATCTAACTAGAGTCACTCAAAGGTGAGGCAGGGAAGTAGAAAGGTAGAAGGTTTGAGTTAAGAGGTACTAGGAACAAAAATGATAAAGGAAAATAGTTCTGAAGAATAAATTACCAGAGAGATCCGGGAGAATGAGTGAACAGAATTCTAGGTATGTCAGGAGTTTGCTAATCATGAAATAAACAAGCTATAGTTTTGTAGCTCAAAGGCATGTATTAAAGTTTGGCCTACACTATGAACTATTGGGAGATGGTAGAAATTTGAAGGGGTATAGCCTAATGAGAACTTCTAGGTGATTGGGACATGCCCTCACAGGGATTGTAGAACTTTGGTCTCTTCACTTTTCATGGGTATGCATATATGGGCATGCATACATGTATGAGTCTTGGTCCTCAGGCAAGTGCCTTCTATATTTAATTTGGGGACCTTATCTGGGATAAGTTCTCATTATTTAAACCCTGACCTGCTTGAGTTCTAGTCCTGACTTCCTTTGGTGATGAACAGCAACATGGAAGTGTAAGCTGAATAAACCCTTTCTTCCCCAACTTGCTTCTGGGTCATGATGTTTGTGCAGGAATATAAACCCTGACTAAGACAACAAGTAATATATTATACAGAAAGAACATTCCATATCATGTTAGCCACGTCTGTGATGCTCTTCTCTACCCCCTGCTTATTTCTTTGCCTTTCATTCATCAGTCTTTCATTGTCACCTTCTGTTCAGCCCCTTTTGTCTTTTTGTGGAGGGAGCAGCTGCTTCAGGTCAGTGTTTTGCTTGTGAAAGCATTGCTTTCCTGTGTGTAAGGAGATGTTAACTGTGGGCTTTCCTCTTTCTGACTTTCGAGTTTTAGCCAAGGACCCAAAAGGCCGAGAATAGTGGATGCAAGATCCACCATCAAAAGTTAACCAAGATACCTGAAGCATAGTTGATGGCCCTTAGTTCTGAGCCCACATTAGGACATCTAAAAAATCCTGAAAACGCTCAGAGAGGCAGAGTTTCCTTGGAGAACATTCTCAGACAGTGGGGAATTTCTAATAAAGCTAAGTGAATATGACTTTGAACAGACCTCTTAGGGATTGGCCACGAGTCTCTGGGATAGTGAAGATTCCAGAAGCTTTATTCTCACATCTGTCCCAAAATCAATCTAATCTTGAGCTGAGCTGAACAGCAGGGCAAGATTAGTGTAGGAAAAGGCTTAGCAAAGAGCTGAGAATGCAAGGATGTTCTCTTCTGAGGCCAAAGTATAAGGTATAAACCTCTGGACAAGGTGATTACTGAGGATGGCAAGGCAGCCCCAGCTGTAGGTCAGGGATCACTGGATGCATGAATGTCATAAAAGCACCATGAGGAGGCACTGCTTAGTCAGACAGGACTCTCTCAGACAGGGATTTCAAATAGATGGTCTAGGTTCAAACCCACCCTTTGCCATAGTCTAACTGTAGGTTATGAGGCAGCATCTTTGTGTGCTAGTCCTCCACTCCTATGCTGTGTAAGTCCAGGCATAGAACATATCAATAATAGGCAAAGAACAGCCGTGCAGTTCTTTGAAATGTGTTATTTTTCTCATTTCTGCCATGGGCCCAAGCCTACAGTGAGTTAGAAAGAATGTTGGGAGGAAACAGACTTTCTTCAGAAAAAGATGCTCAAACTCCATCTTCCTCTACATCTGCTTCCAGCAAAGGTTCCAGTGTAAGGCAAGCTCAAGTGAGAGAATTGGAAAGCTTTAAATAAATATGTACAAAATAAATGCAAAAAAAAATATGGATAAGGTCTAGCTTCCTGCTGTCAGTATCTGGTTTGCTGGAACACTGAAAGGACTGTAAAAACAGTCTGAGATGTCACAGAGGTAGAAAGGACCAAGGCCACTGGCACTTGAAGGGGCCACCAATCATGTCCAATAAATGTAGTTAACAAATCAAGCTTAAGGAGTGCCTTAAAGCTACCTTTTCTGTAATTGCTTCCAATTCTACCCAGAAGCCTTTGAGACAGAGGGATTCCCTTTAACCTTTTCAGGACCATGACTGGGAAAACAATGGTACTGTGCCTGTGTATAGGACTTCGTTACTTCTCTGTGAGAAGCCGGGGAAGTTCTGAGATGTTGTAGGGTGGGACGTGAGAACCTTTATCCAAATCATCCCCATGGGAACCTTAAAAGCCTTTCTACCAGTTTTGATTTTGTATCATTTAGCTTTCCTTTATAATTACAAAAAAAACCCTAAGATGCTCAACTCAAAGAGGAAAGGCTTACAGCTGTGGAGGCTGGTTGGCCCATTGCTTCTGCATTGGTGATGGACGGAGCATGTGACAGAGAAAGCAGCTCACCATGTGACAGCTCAAAAGCAGAGAGATGGAAGAGGGTCAGAGTCCAAATATCCTGTCAGAGATATTTGGCCCCTAAAGCCCAGCTACCTTCTACCAGGCCTCTCTTAAAGGTTCCGACATTTCCTGTTGCCTCAGGCTGGAGACCAAATCTTTACAACATAGGCTACAGGGAAACATTTGTCATGTAAATTGTAGCAGATTTTTTACGAAAAAGGAAGAAATTACTGAGTTATTCTGCTAATTACCAAAGCATTTCTGTGTTTTCCCGAGAGTCCTTATAATTCTTATTATTGGGTGATTTTCTAATTTTATTTATTATGATGTTGTGGTCCCTGTTTTTTCTAGGAAAGCCTTCACAATTTAAACCTCCTAAGCTAAAATCTGAAGTTGCCCTGAACTGCATGCCTCCCTCTGCTGCCTGTTTATGTATCTCAGTTCGGAAAATAACAGCCACCAGCTGTGAGTAAAATATGGAGCCAATGCTTTAGGACCAACTAGGGGGACAGTCTTCCTGCAGGACAGATGGCACCTCCAGCATGACTCAGACTGGCCATCTAAACCCATGTGGCCTTGGAAGTGTGCCTAGGGTCAAGGGTCCAATGTACTTGCAAGCAGGCATAGGGCCAGCACAACAGATGGAGGCGGATGGGGATAGCCGGCCAGCCACATGAGGCCTGAAGAGTCCACATCTAGGGAGTGGTGGTGGTGTTTCACGCTCTCTCAAAGATGCCCCACTACCTAGGCACAAAGATGAAGGCTTGTCACAGGAAGGAGGCACTTTCAGGACACTCTCTGCCTGTCCTCAGTCAGACACCCTCAGGTGTGGAATCAAGCCAGAGAAATTAAAATCTCAGACTTGATCTGAATTGACCAGAAAGGCTCCATTGGGTCTGAGAGTGGAGGGTTTCCAAAATTAATAACCTTCTCCTTTTAGCCAAATCCTAAGGGTGGAAGGGGTATCTTAATGATATGTCCTCCTCTACTGTGTAGTCCTCTGTGGTCTGATGGTAGATGAAAATCCAAAGCCTTTGGGAGCTCATAGATACGGGACTGGCATGGCAGCTCTCATCATAGAAGAAATGCATTTCAGGGTTTCCCTACTTATTCTGTGACAGTATTTTCCTCCTATCTCTTTCTCAGCAGACTGTTTATGCCATCACTGCCTCTATAAGCGTCAATTGTCTGACCAAATGTCAGTGATCCTACTGTATGTTAGTCAACTTTCTGTTGCTATAACAAATACTCAAAGTGCATGAGCTTAAAAAGAAGATTCATCTTGGCTCACTGTTTTGGAGACTTCAGTCCGGGATTACTTGTCCTCATTTTGGGACATGTGGTGAGCCAGCACATGATGGTTGGAGCATGTGGTGGAAGAGGCCACCTACAGCATGACAGCTAGGAAGTAGAGAGATTGGGACAAGGTCAAGGTCCGGGTCCCTTCAAAGGCACACCTCCAGTGACCCTATTTCCTTCAATTAGGCAATATTTCCTCAAGATTCCATCAACTCCTAATAGTGTAACAGACAGAAGGCCAAGCCTTCCAGCACATGGGCCTTTAAGGATACATTTCATTTAGATGCTAGCCCATTACAAGTGGGCAGGGCTGAGATACAGTCTCTTTGCAGGTCTAGATTTATGGTTTTTTTTTTTTTTTTAACCAGCAACATATTTGTCTGGTCAAGACGGTTATAAATGCTGAGTTTCCCATTTTTACATTGCAGGTCATAGGGACAATTCTAGGGAGACCGAGAGGCCGTCTTGAGGGTTCATAGACGGGGAAGGAAGGGAAAGAGACTGAGCAGACATGTGAGCTGGGCAGAGTCTACATGGGAAAATAAAATGGACCACGAGACACAACCACTCTTTCACATTCCAGTGACAGCCAGGGAGGACAAGAAGGGAGGCAGGAGAAACTGACAGTTGTATTTTTTTTCCCAGATACTCTTCTTCTATTTTGACCTGCATATCTGAACCTGCAAGACATGGCTTTTTCCCCCCGAGAAGACCTCTCTGTGGCATACACTGTTAGGTTGAGCAAAGAACCTATTAGTGACAGAGTTGGCACATAGTTGACTCCCAGACTCCGGCCTCTTGTGGTTGCAGTTGGTATTTATAAAGTGAGTGTGGATGAAAGCCCCTTAGGTCTCGTTCAGGACTGTGCTCTGAGCCTCATCTCTCAGCTCCTCTTTAGAAATTACTGAACGAACCTTATCATTTGCTGGATGTTACGTTCAGCGCCTTACAGTTGTCAACTCTTATAGTTCTCATAGCAACCCCTCTGACGTAGGTACCATTATCACCTGCATTCCACAAGGTCAACACTGTGCCCAAGCCCACAGTTTGTGGTACACTCAGAGACAGAAGCCTTGCTCTGTAGTCTGGTCAAATCTTACCTACAAGGTATTATTTCAGACTCTGCAACTAGAACTACCCAGCAATTCACATATCCTTGGGGCTTTCTCCATGGCAAGGCTAGATGAGGAGCTGACTACTGGTAAGGATCCTGTGATTTTTGTCCCTCCCAGGAGGTATCCCAGTCCATGCATTCTACTTCACACTTAGTGAATGTGTTTTTCAACTACAACTCCTCGACTGCTCCAGCTGGGCCTCTATGTTCTCCATGGCATAAGTTGTAGAATAAACAACTTTGTTTTTCCTTTTGCATCCCAGCTGCTGCTCAGACCGTTTGCCGCACTCCCGGGTCTCTGTACCCTGGCCTCCTCCTGACTGTTTATTATTGCTAGATGTGGCTCCAGGAGAACAGTGGGCTGTCAGCTAGGTGTGACCAACCTCTCTTGGGTCTGTTTGTTCCACCACATGTAGCCACCCACTGCAAAAAGTGGCACCCTTGAAAGTACTTCCTCCCTCCAGACTTTTCTCCTCTGCCCTAGGAAGTTGCCTAGCAACCTCCCTCTTCCTTCTCTCCTGATGCTCTTGTGCTGTTCCAGTCTCATTTCCATCACTCCAGCACCCACCCCCAGCTTCTCCTCAGTGCCATTAAGCCGCACATCTCTGCTTCAGTAGCCTACTATCCAACTCCCACAGACTCCATTATGGGACATGCCTGTGCTGAAGCATCCTTTCATTCCTTCTCTTTGACAGCTTTGTGGAACTCTTCACACCACCCTTTTAATATTAACCTCGAGAGCAAACTACCGAAAGCAAAAGGCTAATCAAGACAAAAGACAGAGAAGCAAAAGTCTCCAAAAGCAAATGACTGGAATTTCCTAAGGTATTCACCCAAACTTCAGACAATTCTTTTATCCCCACCCTTAAGAAGTTGGACATATCAGGCTCTAGCAGGCATGGTAGGAAGTGGCCTGAGGAGCAGCTCCTGAGGAGCAGCCCCTGAGGAGCAGCACGTGGTACTGTAACTTATCCCAGAACCATGGCAGAGCTGTCCTCTGCTGCCCACTTCAGAGTCTGAAAGAAAGGAAGCCTCTCCCTTGTCTTAAAGGCCATTCAACAAGCACCATGGTAGTTAGGGGTACGTCTACCGTCAGTTTGACTGCTATTGGCTAGCAGACAGCAGATGGTGCCTTGCCAAGCCCACCTCTTTATAGAAATAGGTGGTCCCTCAGGGAAAGAGAGTCACCCCCTTTTTAACATCAGTCAAGACTGATTTTTCAACAGCAAGATTTCCCGTCTCTGCCCCAAGTTTAGATCTAATTGCATCTACTAAACTAAGGCTTCATAGACATCGCCACTCATGACCCCTTTGTGCCTGAATTTTTTTTTTTTATATGATCCAAGGTACACAAACTCGTATTTATCCATGTGTATGTGCACAAGTGTGCACGTGTGTGCACATACACAAACATAATTATTCAGTATACATGTAACTTACAGTTTATGAACGATTAAATTTTCACACTAAAGAGATGAATGCACATATTTATTTTTTACATAAGAACTAATCTTTTGTGAATATTGTCACTGTGGAGTAAAGACAATCTTCAACACTTTCCCAAATTGATCATATTTTTGTTTGTTTGTTTTCGAGACAGGGTTTCTCTGTATAGCCCTGGCTGTCCTAGCATTCACTCTGTAGACCAGGCTGGCCTGAAACTCTGCCTCTGCCTCCTATGTGCTGGGATTAAAGGCATGCATGGCATGAGTTGATCATATTTTGATGTTATGATAAAAATGCCAAGAATGCTTCTCTGCATGAATGAATAGTGCAAAATGGTAGGTGTATGTTTAGGGCCACATGAGAAATTGTTAGAAATTCTTCCCAAGCCCAAACTCATTCAATATTTTTTTAATGAAACACAAGGTAGCAAGTCAAACAGCCACTTTGAAAGTTAAACGCAATGCAATCCAAAGTTATATGGACTTGATACTTTCATGCTAAGGAATGTCAGTAGGAGGATATTAAAAGCCCTTGGTTTTTCTGTAATTAGGCCATTATATTTCTGTAAGAACAGAAACTTTTTATGTGTGGGTCTGCATTTCTACCTTGCATTGGGGAGTCAAAACACCGCTCAGGGGAATTGAAACACAGTCTAAGACAGGGTCCCAGCCCATGTCTCCAGGGGAGAAATTCGAGGGTGGGGTTGGGGGGGAGGGGGGTGCTAAGACAGAGGCTGTGTTCTCAAACTCCTGTGAACGCAGACTACTGCTGGGAACTGTGCAGAGTTGAGAATGGTGGTTCCATCCTCCTGTGTACACAGACACTGCTGTGGACCTCCTCGACGAGTTGGGAATGGGGGTGGGGCAGAGTCGGGAATTGGGGAGGGGTGAGGGCCTGTGATGAGCCAAGGTAGGGGTGTGGAATCTGGCTTAGCTCTGAGTGAGTGCCAGGCATATAGAGGGGCCTTTCACTGAAGACTTAGGCATTGCTCTGTATGATGAAGGCCTACCCCCATGGTGGTTCTTGATGAAGGAGACAATCCTTTCTTGTCCAAACTGCTTTATTCATGGCGGATGAGGATGCATATATATATATGCCTTACTCAGAGTGAACTACAGATTAAATACTTTTTGCAGGAAGGGATGTCCAGGAAGGGAAGCTCATTGACTAAATCCTTGGAGCCCATCTAGATATCTCATTAGCATGGAGAATTCTAGACTCTATGCTAGCTGACTAGTTGTCATGGTCCTCTTAGTGGGGTGATGTGGTCACGTGCTCCAGGACAGGAGTCTGGTTGGGAGATAGTTCTAACTCCTACTGTTTTCAGTTATGAGTTTTATTGGGGTTCTGAACTTTGCTACTCCCTTACCAGTTCTTCTGTCTGGTGGCACAGTCCACAGGTATGTACAGTAAAACACTGCAATTCATGACATATCAATACTCATGAATCTGAGCCAACAAGTTTCAGGTGACATTTTGTATCTTTGTAACAGGTTCAGGGTAAAATATTCATGCAGCGTGTTGAGAACTAGGATTGTAGGGAAGAGCATGAGAAAGCTTCTACAGACACGTCCCAGATTCAGTCCAGGTTTTGATTTTAAATTAATTTTTGGTTCCTATGTGTTCAGAAGCCCTTTAGTATGTCAAATTTCTTACAATACTGGCATTGGATTGCTTAACCTAATATGACCCACAGTTTAAGAATCTGAGGGCCAGGAAGATAGCTCAGTGGATAAGGACACTTGCCACCATGCCTGGTAACTTGGATTCAATTCCTGGGACCCACACGGTGAAAGGAGACAAGCAATTCCTGCAGGTTGTCCTCTGACCTCACATGTGTGTTGTGCTGTGTGCACAAGCAAAAATTAGCTAATTAGTCAATGCAATAAAAAGTTCATGAATCTGGGTACTAGACTACTATTTGGAGAAAAAAATGGGGAGTCACCATGGCCCCCCTTACAGGAGAATGAGCTGTTCTGGGACAGACCTATTTTACTAAGACATATTCCACCACCCTCTACCTTGCACAGCACATAATCCCTGAGGTGACAAGTTGAAAGTAGGGTGACAGAATTCAAAGGAACAAAATGATTGTGATTTTCCTCCTCACTGCCAGATGATTACCGTGATCCTCTGCTTCAAGGTGCCTCCGAGGTGTTCAGCCCTGTGTGGCCTCAAGCTAGACTTCCAGCTCCAGTCAGAGTCCTTGGAGAGATGAAAGGCAACCGGGGTCAGAGAGCACAGCTGTGTGCTCCTCTGGGTCAAAGCAGAGGGATGTTAGCCCCTGTGGATACAACCACTCAATCTGCACGGTCACACCAGAAAGGCTCTGGATCTTTCTTTCAAAGATCATCGTTATCCAGTCATCTTCATGCACAACTTCATCCTGTTTTCCTGGCCTTGAAATATTTCTATTGCTCAGTTGTAGAATGTATGCTTTGTATGCATAGGGTATGAGGTCCCATCCTCAGCGCTTGGGATAAAACCCCAAACCCAAAGAAACAAACAAAAATGATCTATCTGAACAAGTAGCCTCTTGTAACTACACTTGTACCGTTATGGAATTAAAAATCAATTCAAAACCATTCCAGTGTGTATAGTTTCCAGTGTGTATGGTTTTGCTGAGGTTTTTAGTGGAGAAGACATAAAGGGTATGGAAGCAGGAATACAGATCAATCCTCATTCAGGCTCATCTATCCCTGGTTGAACCCAGTCTCCTTGGTCCTCTTCTGTACGCCAATGTCTAGACCTAGGTCTAACAGCAGGAGTGCAGGAGCAAGCAGAAGGAGCGGCTAGACCAGAGTCCAAAGTGGCACATGCAACTTAATAAGAGGATTCAGCTAAATGCACCTCCTGTCATCGGGCTGCTTACTCCTCCTTATCTCTTAGGCTCAGGAGACTGGGCTCGGTTAAAATTGCTGCCACAATCCACACCAGGAGGACTGGAGGGCATAGGTGAGGTTGGCAGCATGATTGTGCACACAAATTTATTCCAGTTGCAGAATTAATTCTGCAGCCCTTCTTTCAAGCTCTAAATGCTGAGTAGTAGAGAAGCTGCTATATGGTGTAAGACTAGGAGTACTGTCAAGTCACTCTGGAAAAAGTTAGACCTAATATTAATATTGGATGATGATGAGGATGACCATGATGATGACCATGATGATGACAAAGACGATGATGACGATACGGGCATTAGATGCCAGACCACCCAGACAAATGCTGTTTGTCATTTTTTTGGTTTTTTTCCTTTTTTTTCCCTTCACTTGAGTCTTATAACAACCCTGTGGAGCTACTCCTACTACTTTTCCATAATGCAGATGAAGAAACAGAAGTTCTTTGAGATGAAGTACCGCTTGATGGCTGGTGATTTTCCTGGTTTCAAAGCCTGAAAGCCTCCTTCCAAATGACTTAGCATTAACTTGAATGATTCCTTTTGCTTGAAAGTTATTCCATTTGAAAGCAGAAAAAGAACCATATGTCAGGAATGAAAATCAGAAGCCTTGCTTGTTATTGACATCCTGACATCGGCAGCAGTGGTGGGGAGTCCTTCCGACTCTCTGGGTGCCATGCTGGCTTTCTGCTCCTCCTTGGTCCTCACAGTCTGCCTCAGAAGCCATCTTGGAGAACACGCATGTGAGCCATATCAAGGGTGCTCTAACAGGCCTGTTCCCTTCCATTTTTCTTTGCAGTTTTCAGGATAACAAGAGTAACGGTGTAGTCTCCGGATCAGGAGAGAACATTATGGGATGGCCTGGTGATGTCACCTGCTCCACTACACTCAGTTCTGCCAACCGGCCTGCTAGGTTGCCTTCATACTTGCTTGAGGTTTGCCATCTCCCAGGCTTGTCATATACTGGGGAGAAATGGGGTGAGCTACATGGTGTGATTAGCTGCTTCTGGGTTCTCAGTGCCCACAAAGGAATGGGAGGCAGGGAACACAACTCTAGGGGCTGAGTCACCTAGAAGCAACCTTTGATGACAGTAGGGATATAGAACCATCAAACTATAAAAAGCAAGCCTTTGGGCTCAGGACTCAACAGCACTAACCAATCATATTAACATTTAAATTAGACCCCACAAGACAATTTGTTAATCTTCCCCAGGGGTTGCCTGGCAGAACTGTAGAGATTGAACAGTGAAGCACCTAATGAACCCGCCAGGTAGACTGACGATGTAGAAGTTGTGTATGTTTATTTATCAGCTAGCTTTTTTTTTTTTTTTTTTGGCAGATAGCATCTAAATGTTTTGATGAAGGAATACCTTGTTCTAACTCACAGAAAGGTGCCATATGGCCTAACAGTGACTCTGTTCCTCCTCTTGATGGAGGAGGCAGATGGCTCAGTGGTAGGGAAACCATGGAGTGGGGACATCAGTAGATATCTGTCTGTTGAGAGAGGGAAGAGTACCTGGATTTGAAGCTTGCTTTACCACTTAGGGTTCTGCGCATGCCTCTTAATTCTTGAGTTTCTTTTCCTGTCTGTTACAAGCATAATAACAGTAATACCAGCATCTGAGTGTGTTGTTTCACTTGTGTATGTGTGTGGGTGCATATGTGCACATGTGCTTGTGTGTGTGTGTTATTCATCTTTTGTTAGGCAGTAGAGCAACTATGTTTCACTATTTATATTATTAATCTACTATCACATTGTTATAAATTAAAAGATTCTAAGTAGAAACTATGGTTGTTGGCTGGCAATGTGCCAGGACCAATTTGTTCATGTCTCTTGGCAAGCTCTTAAGTAAGGAAATGACTTACCAGTGATTACACTGGCCAAAAAGTTCAATGTCATATCAAGATTATCCATGACCAAAGCCTGGAACATCTGGTGCCAACACCCAAGGCATCAGAGTGCCCAGTGTTTGCTATGGTGAGACACTTCACAGTCACAGGAAGAAAATGATTAAATATGGTGGGATTCTCAGGCACTTTCACTTATTCAGTCTCTGATCACCTTTGTTCTCTGTGGTAAATGCTCCACTTAGTCAGGAAGCAGAAGTGAAATTAGATGTACCAAATAGACCAAAATTGCCAATTCCTAGACACTAATTGTAGACACCATGTCTTTCTCAGGTGACTTTTTCACATCCTGGAAAAAACTGGAGCTGAAGGAAGAGATTGCCCCCTCTAGGTTCCCTCCTTTTGTTATGTCTTCATCACCCCCAAAGTCCTTTCATTGTCCACAGCTAGACAGATCAAGAGGAAAAAGCACAGAGGAAAAAGTGTGAGAAAATTTTAGGGATGGACAAGAAGAAGCCCCTATCAGTTTGTCTCCATCAGAGAGGGCTGAGCCTACATAGCCAAACCACAGTATGAGAGAGGTGTGACATCAGTTCATGCAGCTAGTGGTGACTGTCACAGGACAATCCCAGGTGACAAGGGCCATGTCATAAGATGACCAAGAATTGTTAGCCATGGAAACAAACAGAAAAGACAGTGGGAATCATGACTAGGGGGATGGAGACCTGTGTGTTCTGCTCAGGGTTAGTGGAAAGGCTGTGAGGAGAAGGCTGTGGGAAGGGCAATGGTTCCACAAAGGGGGCTGGCAGCCACAAGCCAGCATGCCCACCATAAATATGAACACAGTGAGTGAGTGCTATTGGCCACCCAGGGCGAGTTCCTATCACTGATGTGAGTTCCTGTCCCCAGGATGCATTTGTGACCACTTTAGATGAGGCCTGGCCCTTGACCAGGATTCAACTCCTTCTGAATACTCCTTCAAGTCCTTCTGAATATACTTCAGCTGTGCCTTCCAGTGGGCAAAGGGTACTCAGTGGTGCTGATGGGAGATGGATATGACTTGGAGGGATGTGTTGGTGTTCAGGCCTTCAATGGCCCATCACTCAAGTTCATAAGGGAAGCTGTTGACTCGTCTGGGTCTGAAATCTGGCAGTCACAAATGGTTATCAGTGGAGGGCAGTGTTCTAGCAGGACCCTAAGATTCCCACCCCTTGGTTCAAACACCAAGTGTAGTGCCCTCCTTTTGAGAGTGTTTGGGGTACATTGATATGATGAACAATGACTCCCAGAATTAATTTATGTAAAATGACAAAGCTGCTAAGTTATGGATTTGGCTCTTAAATACCCATAAAGATCCATATGCTAAAGGCTTAGTTGCCAGCCTGTGACACTGTTAGGAGGTGACTGACCCCTTAAGAGGTGTGACCTAGGGGAAAGAAAGTGGGGCACAGTGGGAGTGAGCTCTTGGGGGGTAGATATTGAGATCATTGGCCCAATGGGATATGGGATCCTGGCCTGTCTCCTCTCTTCTGCTTTCCAGCTTCCATGATTGACCTTGATTCCATGAGTCACCTTGACTGACTACAGGCTTCCAGCATGGTGCTCTGTCTCTCCACAGGCCCAAGGAGATGAGGGGCAGGTGACAGTGGGTGGAAACTTCGGAGACTGAGCCAAGATCAACCTTTTCCTTTACGCTGGCACTGCAAGTGAAAGCTGACTGGTGGATCCTAGGATAGCTGCTGCTGTCACATTCAGTACAGAAAAAGATAGCATCGTCACCAGCTGGAGAGAGGTTCCCCTGCTGCCTCTGAAGTAGGCTGCCATGTGGTCAAGTGCCTAGGACCCAGGGAAGACATCTGGGAGCTGAGGCTGACCCAGGTTGTCAACAGCAAGAAGCCTGGCACTTCAACTCTGAAGAACAACTCCAAGGAACTGAATTTTGCAATGATGTGAGTTTGGAAAAGAGCTCCAAGCCTGACATGAGACTGCAGCTTCTGCCAGGGCCTTAATTTCAGCGTAGAGGGCTCAGCCAGCTTGTATCTGGACTCCTGACCTGTACACATGGGATATAATAAATATGTGCTGCTTAAGTCGCTGTGTCTGTGGCCGTTTGTTACACAGCAAAACAAAACTAATGAAGGGTAATTGGATGAGTCACTTAGCTCTTCTGACATCCCAGTTTTCTTGTTTTCTCTTTTTTTAAAGTTAATTTCTAAAATGAGTATTCCAACTGGATTTATTGAGATAACCTATCTGAAGGAGTTTTATAAATTGTCAACTCATTAACACTGGTGAAGAGGGTTTATTAACAATATACAGTAACACAATAAATTAACAATGAGCAGAAAAACAAGGAGCTAACGCTTTTGTCTTTTTAAAAAGCATATCTAATTAGTGCTTATTTTTAGAAATCACACTGGTCTTCTCCTCTTAATGCTCTACTTTTTTTTTCTCCTGCTTAGTAATCAGAGTTAGCGAAACCTGCTGGCTGGAGACTCAGAGCGATTCTGGGAATGTCTGTGAGAATGGATTGCATTGTGTAGATGAGTCCTAGTTAAGAAGTAGCCATGGGAAGCTGTGTACATATTCTCTCTCCAGTTACCTCAGGTTCCAAATCCACTAGCTGGAGCTTGCCATTGCGCTGGAAAGAAAACACTGACCTAGTGGTGCACAGACCCAACAAATGTCAACAGGAACTGTCATTGTCATTGGAACACAGTAGTCAAATGGCCTTCTAAGTTTTAAGTTCTTCCAAGGGCTTGTCTATTTGACTAGATATAAATATTGATATAAAATGATGTAGAGAATTTAAAAGGAAGATAGAAAAGTACTATTTTTTCAGGATTTTAAAAAATTAAATAAATAAAAATTCATCTATAAGTACCTATCAAAAAATTCAATATGGCCCCAGATCCTTGAAAAATATAGCTGACTAATGATGAGAAAGTATTAGCAAGCTACATATATAGATCCTGAGATTATATAAAATGGAGGCTTGTATTTGCCTATGGAATTTTTTTGCCTTCAAATCACTTTAATATGTGCTATGTGATTATTGGCATGGCTAAAGCCTGATTATACTGAGATATGGGGAGGATTGAGCCAGAGACCATTCTAAAACAATGAAGTGGAAGACAATTGAGGAAGCTCTCAGATGCTGTCCTCTGTCCCTGCTACACACAAAATCACGGTCACTACATTATCAAAGTTTGATTCTCACAACAAAATTATGGAGTTATTCAGAAGAATATTTAGTCTTTTATGTGGGAGGATTTTAAGGTCCTAAGGAAACGTGAGTTTCAGAGGGTTTTCACCACACTGAAGTTTGTCAGGATGGTGCAAAGGCACTCACAGGTAGGGTTGCCTTACCAGCCAAGGTGTGGATAGCCAGTCCTAGGAGGACATCCCATTCTTTCCTGCCAGGTGCTCACTGTAAACCAAACACAGAAACACTGCAAACCCACACCATTTCCCCATGTGAATGTTCTCGATGATCCAAAACCAAGTAGTAGTAGCTTTCCTAATTATTTGTAATATTGTGTCACAAAATGAGATGCATGATAAAACCCTGACATTACAGGCCAAATGACGGTGGTTGCCTTGGGAAATAACACTTGTGCAATTGTTTGAGTGACAATCTGAACTAGCTACTCCCTGCCCCAGTATCATCTTTATTTGAGACAATTGATGGCTCATGATGGCCACTCTGAGATTTAAGTATTTAGAAGACATTTTCCCAGTGATTGGCGAAGCAATCCCTTTGAGGGAAGCAACTAGCAAAGTTTGCTGCGCCTCTTGTGAAATCAAGCAGCTATTAAAACTTTTGAAAATTTACTAGCGGTTCCTCTAGATGTAAGGCTTTTCTGATAAGCTTGTGATGACATTAATTAGCATATTTTATTATCTCACGAAGGGTGCAAATGCAGGATTGGTCTGCCTAACTTAATGAGCCAATATTTTCCAAGTGAGCAATCTGAGGGTATTATAAATTCACATGTGGGGGAAGGCTATTCAAGGCCAACCAATATAATTTTCTATATCAATGAAGAGTTCCTAGGTGTGATTTCATACTTGCTATACACTGTTCCTTCTCTCACTGCTGTGCACAAGTGCTGACAGACACAGCGTAAGGAAGGAAGGATTGCTTTGGGTTCATGGTTTCAGAGATCATAGCCTATCACGGCAGTGCAGCCTTTGCTGAATGGCCCTGCAGTAACAGGAATGTGAGGCAGTTCCTGTTACATCCTGACAGGCCAGGAAGCAGAGACTGGCTCTCTAAAACTGTCCACATCTGAACCTCTGGAAACATCCTAGACATTGTTGAGGTAAGGCCCTTAAAGAGGTGATAGCCCTGGATTCATCAGATGGGATCTTGTTCCTCACAAAGAGCACACAGGAGAGAGAGTGTGAGTAGATGTAAGGCTAGAACCAGAAGCCACAGTGATGTGGGGAAGAGATTGCAAGCCAAGCAATGCAAGTGGCCTCTAAACGCTGAATGAAACAAGCAACCAGACTCCTGTTAGAGTAGACCATGTTGGCATCTTCACGTGAGTCCAGTGGGACCCATTTTGTATTTCTGGCCACCAAGACAGTCAGGGCTGATTTGTACTGTGACATACTACTACTGTGTTTGCAGCTATTGCTTCAGCAGAAATAGAACAGCATACAGGCTCATAAGTCCATCCATAAGACTGTGTGAGAGGGTTCCAGAACCAAAGAGTTTGAGAGTCACCACTGGCAGCCACCTAAGAACGGCTGTGTCAGACCTGAGTGTAGTGCAGGAGCCCAGTAGAGTCAACAGTGGCTGCCTCCAAAGGGGTCATTATGCCAGAGTAATCCAGGACTTGGCACACAAGAAAGGCTTTATAGACTCGTATATAGTAAGAGATTAGCATGGAAGCAGCCCCCTTGTTCTTTGTCACATCAACAGCCCATTTACAATGATGACATGAACTTACAGGGCTGCAGGCTGGAAACTTACAGATAACTCAAGTCTTACTACCTTTATTTCCTAAGACACAGAGACTGAAGCCCAGGGTAGCCGAGGTATCTGTTCAAGACACAGCCAGCAACTGTCAGAATGGACATCAAATCTCTGTCAGTCATGTCCATAGATCCTGCTCTTTCCACCACAACCTCTGTGGATTTGGATTCATCTACCCAATATCAACAGACACTAGGCTATCAGGAGGAACTTTGAGACAGGCCTCAGGTGGGCAAGGGGAGCTAGGAAGAACAGGTGACACCCACTAAGATCATCACTTCCTTTTTGTCACCAGCTGTCATGTCTGCTACACTGGCAAAAGTCTTAGTCAATTTATCCAAAAAGCCACTTGTTTTCTTTCATCTGGATGAGTTTTATCCCCCCGGGATTTCAAATGAAAGGAATAAATAAGTTTAACGCAAGGGAACAATGGCTGAGTCGCTTAAGCCTCGGTGGCAAGCATTATCTAATACAATTTTCCAGAAATTGTTATATTATCGCTTGTCTTCTGGAGGCACCGAGGCACTCGAAACCGAGTGTTACCATGGTGCCTACAATCTTCAGCAATTTTTCTTTTTGTTCAGTTTTACTTGGTAAATATTTCTCTTACTTTGTCTTTGAGCTGAAATAAGAAGGCAAAGGGTGGACTGGCCCTGGGGTGACCTTTCAGCAGTTCCTCCACTTCTGGGTGACTAATAAGTTAATTAAGCTTCCCATTAATTAACTTCAATAATTACTTTCGATATGGTCCTACCAAATGGCTATTACCTTGGCCACGGATGGCTAGCCAGCCTGTCAATCGGAATGCCAGCCACATTGCCAAGGGGCAACCTGACCCTAATGCACAAGAAAGATAAGGCTTTGCCAGTTAGCTGCCTTTGCCTGGACAGAGAAAAGGCCAGGAATGAGAGGTCAGTTTGCACACACCCTCAACATCCATACTTCTGCCCTTCTTTAGGTATCTCTGTTTTAATGAGATGTTGGCAGAATAAGTCATCTAGTCTTAATTTAAATCTGATTCCAAAAGACAGATCTGGTTTTAAGAGAGAGAGAGAAGAAGAAAAAATGTTGACAGATTTCAGATTTTTTTTTTTAAAGGAACATTTCTTGATTTGGAAAAGACTGATTCACCCAGAAGTCATCAATGGTAAATCAGCATGAATGCTCCTGGTGACTTTTAATGTAAATTACTCACCACACCATATCCACCTGCTTGCCTCATCAACCGAACCCAGGCACGGGCAGAATGAGCCAATGACTAATGAGCTGGGTCTGAGCGGAATGCGGTGCTCAAGAGCCGCAACGTCATGCTAATAACTTGAGAACTGTTCGGTGTCAAGGCTGCACACAGAGTGGATGATACTTGTCAGCTCATTTGGCTTTTAATAGTCTGAATGTCCTGGTGGCTCTGAGACTTTTTTTCCAAAGCCAAATTGTCTTGCTTGTTAAATATGTAACATATTTAGGAGACCTCATTTTACATGCTTAGAAAAATGGCCTTGGAGCCTTGTAGCAAGCGCCCTTTGAGAGGTCTGTGGGCATTTGGAATGGGTTGATGGCACTGCCGTGGGGTGTCAGCATGGGTGCAGGGGAGCCAGACATTCTCCCTGACTCCCTTAGAGAACTTGGTGAGATTCTCTTCAGTGCTTCAGAAGAGAGAAAGAAATCCGAAACGCTGGTATTTTTAGCTCCCACTCCCTTCTTGACTGTGAATAGGAACGTGATTGAGATTCCCACCAGTCTTCAAAGCAGACTTACCTTTAAAGCAAATGCCAAGGGTTTGAAAACTCATTGGGGATGGAGGCACACGTGCATGAACAGAGGCAGCCTTTAAAAAAAGAAAGCCAAGCCCTGGGGCTGTCAGCAGAGTTGAGATGAGGTCTTGCTCCCCTCCCCTGCCCCACACCTCAGGAGCACAGGCAGGGATGTTCCTTCCACTCTGACATGTCATGTACCCCACAGTGTGGACAGGGACTGAACTCTCAGCTGGTCATATGCCTCAGGGCACATGGGGCTCTCCCGGTAATTGGAGTGCTTACAAAACCAGTTCGGTATTCGAGGAAATGACCTACAGGGTATGCTGGGATGGATTCAAACATTTCTTGTCACTTTATAGCACCTGTGACTGGAGAGAGGTGGGGACAGAAAGGAGGGTTAGGAATGCAGAAAATCTAAAATAAAACCACGCACGACAGAGCTCAGACACATGTCTGCTCACAGAGACATAAGCTGGGGGAGACTGTTAAAAGAAAAGAAAAGCCCCTTTGCTTTAAGAAGCACATTCTTAGGACTTGGCACCAAGCTAACAGTGGGAGCCAAGCCAGGGCGAGCCTTGTAAGCGTTCGCTGCCTCAGTCTCTCTGAGAAAGCTACCTGGCTGCTTTCAGCTAGAAGCCTGCTTCACTCCATCTTGGACAATGCTGTTTGTAGAGCGATCTGGTGTTGGCCATGGAACACTCAACAGCACCAGCATCGGGAGTGATACTTTCTTTCCTTGGGTCACAGACAGGAGAAATGATATTGTGTTGATTAACTGAAGAATCTGGAACATATAAGCAGATGTCAAAAATCATCTAGCATTCACCCTAACTTTTAAAACGTGTCTAGTCTTCAAGTTTCCTATTCCTCCATCCTGTGACCTTCCAGACTTAGCCAATAAAATCTCAAACTGAGAGCAAGCTGGCTGTAAACATGGCTGGCTCTTTCTATCCATTCCGTCGGAAATATCAGGGTCAGGCAGAGTGGGGCCTCTCCTTGCACGAGCTCCATTGGTATGCCCTTCCCATTTCCTGTACTGTGATCTCATCTGCTTCCAGTCTCCATGATGAGGTTACAGCGGCCATCAGAATTGCAGTCCTCATCCTCTTCTTCCTCCTCTGCTACTTCTCATCCTCTTCTAGTAGCTGGATCAGAACTCAGGAGGCATCTAGAATCCTTGCCTCTCATTAACATGGGCTTTGCAAGGTCTGCTAATGTCACAGGCTTCCCATACGTCTCTGGTCTCTGTCTCCACAACTCCAGTCTGAATTCTGTCGCCTGTGTGTGGAACACGGTAATGGCATCCTCATTGTCATCCCTTCCTCCTGTCCCACTGTGCAGTGCTCACTCCTTGGAGCTCATCTCTGGCCTTCTGTTCTCCTCAGAGATGAGCTGCTTCTGTAATCCATTAGCATGGCAGCAGCAGTCCTCCCCATCTGCCTCAGGCTTCCCCTGCAGAGTGTTTGCAGCCCAATAGGAGGCCCCACCTTGGGTTCCTGCAGAGGTGGAGGATAAATTGCACCAAGCAGTAACTCTGGACCAGTATGAGGTGGTAGCCAAGAAGCATGCTCCCAGTGCAGTGGTGACCACCTCAGGATACTCTTTAGTCCATTGTCCTCGGCCCCTCATCTGTAGGTAAAAAATGGAATCCTTGGGTGATCATAAAATGGCATGCACAGAGAACTCATCTCCTAGGGCCAATGGCTTCCTCTGTAGACCAGAATGTGGATGTGGTGGAAGTGTGACCCAGGGGTTGGGAGCCCGGGGTGAACTTAAACAATATCTAATGAACACATTTAGTCTCCTTTCAGCATCTGAGTTTCTCAATGAAAAAAAAAAAAACATACAAAGAGCTTCGAGCTGCATGCTTTACTCCATAAGATACTTTCTGGCTTGCTCATTTTTTGTAGGCTAGTTAATTCCCACATGACAGGGATGTTACACACCTCACAGGTCTGGTTACTTAGCTGATGTGTATTGGAGTATTTTATGGCGATTTTGCAAGAGCAAAGATGGCATTCCCAAGGAGAAACACCACTCCCTGTGAGTCACCTTCAGTACTCAACTGTTCACCACGGGAGGGCATCATCAAGGGGGCATACAGAAGGAAGGGAGCTTTCCAGATAAAGAGAAGCCAAATGTCCATGCAGAGTGGAGCCAACACTCCTGACAGTGTGGGTCTGTCGCCAATCTGGAGGCTATTCTCACTCCCTACCTGCCAACAACCCCACCTCTCCAGCAATGGGTTCATTCATCTCTCACTTTACTCTTTGAGTCACCTGGGGGTCTAACCAGAAGGTTCTAGAAAACAGTAATATTTCAGATTCATTAGGGGCCACCTTAGCTTTACTTTTGTCTTCAATTCTGTCTCAAGAGGAGATGATCTTTAGGGTTGGCCAGGAGCATAGCTCTCCTTTTGGAAAGATTTGTCCTTTCTTTTATTGCCACTCCACTTGGGGCCATGTGCTCCCCCACATGTGGTGGTGTGCTTATGTACGAGTATCGGTTTTTCCTGCTATTGTAGTTTGAATTGATATGTCCCTATAGGCTCATGTGTCTGAACATTTGGTCCCAGCTGGCATGGCTATTTGGGAAGGCTGGCAAGTTTTATAGTGGTTCTCAACCTGTGAGTTGCATCCCATTTGAGGGAGTCAAATGACCTTTTCACAGGGGTCACATATCAGATATCCTGCATATCAGATATTTACATGACAAGCTCTAACAGTAGCAGAATTACAGTTATGAAGCAGCAATGAAAGACAATTTTATAATGGACGATCATCACAACATGAGAAACTGTATTAAAGAGTCACAGCCTTAGGAGGGTTGAGAACCATTGGTTTTAGGAGGTAGAGATTGGCTGGAATAAGTGGATCACTAGGGGTGAAGCTTTAGACTCTATCATCCAGCCCTACCTCCTGCCCTTCCTGTTCCTTAAATATGGACTCAGACTTTGCTGTTACTATCCCTTCACAATAGACTCCCTTCCAACTATGAGCCAAAATATATCATTCCTCAAGGCATTCTGTCACAGAAAGAGAAAAGTAATCAAGGCACCCACAAAGTTTCTGTGTTGAAACTAACACCAAAGATGATGACATTAGAAACAGGAAGTGATGGGTGGGAAAACTATCTTAGTTACTTTTCCTGTTGTGAAAAAGTACTCTGAGAAGGGGCTGGAGAGATGGCTCAGCAGTTAAGAGCACTGGCTGTTCTTCCAGAGGACCTGGGTTTAATTCCCAGTGCCTACATGGCAGTTCACTAGTATCCACAACTCCAGTTGCAAGCAGTCTCATGCCCTCTGCAGGCACCAGGTGCA
This sequence comes from Mastomys natalensis, assembly GCA_021653895.1. Taxonomy (NCBI): domain Eukaryota; kingdom Metazoa; phylum Chordata; class Mammalia; order Rodentia; family Muridae; genus Mastomys; species Mastomys natalensis. The sequence continues at coordinate 358,770 of JAJTUV010000153.1, forward strand.
CACATGGTACACAGACATATATATGAACAGACATATACATGAACAAACTATTCACATATAAAAATAAAATGAATAAATAATAAATGAGATAAATAAACAATAACCTGACAAAAACAATATAGGAGAGAAATAGCTTGCTCTACAATCCACGGGTACAATCCACTCTGGTGAGGAAGCCTGGAAGTAGGAGCTTGAGGCAGCTTGTTACTTCTGCAGTCAGGGAGCGAGAGATGAATGTTTGTGTTCTGCTTACTTTCTCCTTTTTATACAGTGTAGAATCCTAGCCAAGGGAATTGTGCCACCCAGAGTGGACAGATCTTTCTCCTTCAATTAACTTAAGATGTTCTTTCACCAGCATGCCCAGAGCCCATCTCTAGATGATTCTAGATCTCAGTAAGTTGACAATTGTGATTAACTGCTACAAAACTGCCCTGAAATCTGAATTCTCTCTTGAAGAGGTGGAGATGGTTTGTTCATTCAGCAAGAAACCACTACTTATTTAAAACTGGTCCCCATGAAATGCCAAGTGTTCTGGTACCTGAAGTCCTTGACTTTGGATTCTCCAGCCCCCGGAACCCTGAGAGAAACACCCCAGAAGTTTCTGAATCTCAGATGTTATCTTCACAGCCCCCACTGTTTCTGGAATGAGAAGGAGCCATATCCTCTCAGATGCTTTCTTATGTGTGCCGATCAATTGGGAAGTTGATTTCCCAATTGGCAAATGCTTTCTCCTCCTTCTTTCCTATCTTACTTTGCATCTAGGCAAAGGCATGCTGAGCAACCAGCTGTGCTCCAGCTGCCTGAGGACTTTAAAAAAAAGAAAATTACATTCTGAGTGATGGTTCCCAAGTGTTTTCCTCCAGTGCTTTGGTGCCCCTCCCTTTGGAAGACAGGACCTGCCCCTCACCCTAGATTGCCCTGAGTACATGATAGCTCACCTCTAATAAACACCGGAAATGTTGCTGTGTGACTCTTTAGCCTGGGTCATGAAAGGCATCATGGCCTGCCTCATTGTGTCTCCCCCATCACCTTTTTTAGGGGGAAACCAGCTACATCTCTCAAGAGACACTCAGACAGCCTTATAGAGAAGCTCTTGTGGCAAGGCCCAGCCTGCAGGCCCTTCCTGAACCTTCAGTAGAAAATAACAATAGAAATGCTTATTGTTGGAATTGCTAGGCTTTGGGAAAAAATTACAATAGCAATAAATAAATAATATAAAACAATGGTTGAGTTATTCTCAGTGGGGACTAAAGTGGGCTCTGCTCTGTGGTTCTGCTATGCCACACTGGCTGAGGGATTGCAATAACCAATAGGTTGTTGGGATTTTAGTCTGAGAAGTTGGCCTAGCAGCGCTTGCCAACTGGCTTACTTTTTGTTACTCTGTTCTCCCCAAAAGCTCAGCAAAATAAATTCAAGGAGGCCATTAGCAGAAAATTAGGACTAAACAAAAAATGGTAATAGCTAAGAACTACAACCAACAGAGATATAACTGTTAACCTTAATCATGACAAGCTTCCTAGTAGCTATGATGAAAAGGGAAACTAGTACAGCAACTGCTGTGCTAAGTCTAATGCACTGTCTACAGCTCAATTCTTCTTGTTGGAAGAGAAACAAAGCGTTTGTGAGCATTGGATTTAAAAACAAAATTCTCTTAATAGATTTCAAGCTAAGTAAAGCACAGGCTACCAGTCATATTTTGGGGGATATTGTTAGCAAAAGTCATTTAGCTGTTACTCCTATTCTTTTGGAAAGGAGGGAGGGGAGTGTGGGTCAAGCATAGCGGGTGGAGTAGAGGAAACTGGACAGATTCATCTGACCTGAGTGACCTGAGGCCTTTAGAAACTAGCTTGTAAATGAGTGATGATAAAATGCTTTGGACCTAAGCCCTGCCCCACCCAGTGTGCAACAGGTGTGTGTGTGTGTGTGTGTGTGTGTGTGTGTGTGTGTGTGTGTGTGTGTGGGAGAGAGAGAGAGAGAGAGAGAGAGAGAGAGAGAGAGAGAGAGAGACTAGAGCTCTCTCTTTCTGCTTGTTTTTCAATTCTCCTGATTCATGGCTGTAAATTCCTGCCGCTATCTCAGACTCTGCCTGGGAATCTGAGCCCTCCAGCACCTCCCATGTCATTCCACCCATTCTTGACCTTCTGTGACATATGAAGCTACTCTGAGCTTTGCTCAAAGCCCTGAAGGGAAGCCACTGGGGCCGTGGAATGCAGACAAAAGCAGAAGCCTCGATGGACATACCAAGCTTTTAGTGAACTGCTCTGGGCTCTTCTGTGCCACAGCAGAGCCATCCCAGGCCACAGTGACGTAAGACAACTTATGGCAGAGCCGTTGTTGGCTTGGACTAGCTAGCCTTGGGCAAGGGCAGGGCTGTCTTCTCCCATCTATGTGGTAGAGTACCAGTTGCTGTGAGTGAAGGTGTCTAGTACACTGCACAGAATGCAGCAGAGTACAGCTATTCATCTCTTCTTCCCCCTGGCTTCTGCTCATCTTTTCCTCTTGTCCTTCCTGCTTCTCTGTCTTTCCTCACCACGTCCTGCTATGTGTGGATACACACACACACACACACACACACACACACATACATATATATATACACATAAACATATATGTATGTATATATCTACTTGGGGCTTGCCAGACTCTTCCTGCTACTGGGCCTGGAGACCTTTGTGGACCATCCCTGCTGGATCGACTTGCCCTGACATCTGCTTCTACAGCCTTTTCACACCCCTCTCCTTTTGACTTCTCATGGCAGCACACCTATGACTGTATGATTAGTTGATTAAAGTAAATTTAAATTTACAATCATTCCTCAGCATTCCCAATGGGGTTGACACCAGGACCTTAGCTGCCTGGTTACTCAAGTTCTTTATATAAAATAGTATATTTTATATATGATTTCTCCATATTTGAACTACCTGTAGATTAGTAATACTTCCCAAATATATTGTGAATGCGATATACACAGTTGTTCTATTGTATTGTTTGTGGAATGACAAGTAAGAATAGCCTGCTCATGCTCAGCACAATTGCCATTTAAATTTTTATTCCACCCATGGCTGGTTGAACCTGTGGATATAGATTCTGTATTTTTATGATTATTCTGCAGAGAGTGTAACGTGCTCCTGGTCACCATTAGATTCTCACTGTTGCAATAACATTAAAGGAAAGGGTTTTCCTTCTGGTCAAGACAATGGGATCTTCAGCTGAGTAGAGACTAACATTTTATCCAGTTGGGCTAGTCAATCACCTGGCTAAGGGAGAGCCCTTTAGGAAGCATTCAGGGATCAGTGGAATAATTATCCCTTTAATGGAATACTGTTCCTTTTCTTCCCAGAAACCTGGACTACCTGCCTTTGAGTCCAGACGCAGATTGGGATAATTCTTTCTTTTTCTTCTTTTCTGAAACTGGCTTGAGCTTGGGCATGTTCTTCTTTAACACATTGAGCGTTCCTACTCTTTTCTGAAGCTGTGGCTGCCTGTCCACCATGCGGCTCAGTCCACTGCTCAACAGAATGGTTTAAACCAAACGGCTTGCCTTTCTTTCTCTTCTTCTTCCTTCAACAGGCAGCAGCCTCTATTTCTCATTTGCCTGTCCAGTTGTTTTCCTTTTAAACTCTACTACAGCTTTGTCTCCTGGTGGGGTACCCTCCGCCCTGAAGGAGCCCTGGAGCAGGGTGCTGATGTGGAGGAACAAGACAAACCCCTCTTACATTGACCTTACATCGACATACGAGCCAGGGTTGGGGCACTTTGAGGATGGCTCCTTCTGAGGAGGACTTTGGTTTATAAATGATCACTTCTTTCTGTCATTACATCTTCTCTTTATACCTTTTTTTATATCTAATTTTCTTGTAAGGATGCTGGCCACCACGGATCAGGGGCTCCAATAACAACCTCACTTTAACTGACTTACCTCTTTAAAGACCCTGTCTCCAATTACAGCCCCATTCTTAGGTCCTGGGGGTCAAGGCTTCAGAAGGCACAGTTCAGCCTGTAGCTGTCTGTCTAAAGCAGTGGTTCTCACCCTTCCTGATGCTGTGACCCTTTAATACAGTTCCTCATGTCGTGATGACCTCCAGCCATAAAATTATTTCATTGCTACTTCATAATTGATATGTTGCTACTGTTATGAATCATGATGTAAATATCTGATGAGCAAAATATCTGATACGTGACAGCTTCCTCGTCCCCAATGGGCTGGGACCCACAGGTTGAGAAACACTGCTCTAAAGACAAATTTCCATTTACCAAGTGTCCTCGGTTGAAGTGTCTAAAGCTTTCTGTGCCTCTGTTTCTCATCTGGAAAAAAAAAATTTCCACCTCACCAAACGGTGGGTCTGACAACTAACTGAAAGAGTTGGTGCCTTGAAGGATCAGGGACAATGGTTCATGGTGAAAGCAATCGCTGGCGATTATCACTTACCCCTAAGGAAACCGTTGTGGGCAGTCTGGGTATGAGAATTTGATCTGTGCCTTCAGGATGTTCACAGGTCCTCAAGTTAAAGATAAACCCAATCAATACAAGAACTGAGATACTGCTTAACGCTGCTCTCTGAATCGCTCTTGCTGGGCAAAGTCAGAACAGAAAGAAGTACCAGCAACTGAGCAACTCCCTTCCTCTGAGTTTCAGAGCAGCCAGCAGCACTGGCTCTCCCAGGTTCCCAACAGGGTGCTGCCCAAGAGGAGGCAGAGTCCTCACAAAGGTGGCCAGGGCTCTTCATCAGCTCTTCACAGCCATCATCTGTGACTTTCTGCACATCATCAGAGCTGCCGAGGGATAAATGTGCCCTCTCCAGAGTGTCCGGGGTGTCTCTACCCTTCTGCAGACCCCGCAGTGTCACTCTCTGGTTGCCGCCTCCAGTTCTATAGAACTGGTGAATTCTAGCTGACCCTGCCACGACCTGCCTGTCTACTGTATCCAATGGGGTCACTACTGTGCCCTGGTTAGGCAGGAGCCAGTCTCTGCTCCCCTAGGAAAGCATGTGTTGCTTTCCCTCTGCTGACTCTGGAGGCCGAGGGCCGCAAGAAGAAGAGGAGGTATCATCAAAGTCCCCACTCCTCCACCTCGCACCTTGCCTGCTTCCTCCTTCCCTCTGGCCTTCACTCAGCAGTCATCTACTCAGTGAACCTTCCTGATGTCACGTCACTGGTGGGCGTGCTCTCTACGCCATCACGTCACTGGGGGAGGGGGTCGTGCTCTCTTTGCCTCTAGTTTCTAACTCCTTAAGGTTAAGGAGGCTTGCTGTCTCCAAGATGAGTGCCCAGTACATAAAGCACAAGTGTTTGTTGAATGAAAGAAGATACTCTTGATGTTGTGAGCTCCGACTCCCAGAGCCAAGGAGAATCAGAGACACTGAAGCTTTTTGTCTAGAACCAGGCATCCAGCGATCTCTATAGCCCAACACGTTGTCAGTCTGGCTCTAGCAGTCCCAAAGCTGGTGGTGGTCCCCAAGGATGGACGGTGGTCGATCCCTGATGCAGGATTAACATGATTATGCCATTTGCGTTAGACTGTTTCCAATGACTATAAATCCACGTCTAAAGTCCTTTGAGAGAAGGATGATTATTATTCCCTGAACCACAGGACGAGGTTAAGTGACCACCCCAGATGAACACAGCTAGTAAGTCCGAGGTTTAGACACAGTTCAGGGTGCTCTGACCCCGACCTCTTGCTCTCTGAGTATTCATCTCTTTCTGGTGCTGCAGGTATTTTAAGCTGTGCCTGGGCTTGCTCACCAGATGGCTTTTTAATCTCTCTCCTGTTGCTACATTATTAATCTCTAAATTGTTTAGCGGTGAGATGAACTGGTACTGGGGCAAGGCTTCCTGGAAGAACTGCTGACATTTTACAAGGACCTGGGAGGGCGGTGCAGCTTTGGATAGAGGAGGGAGAGACAGCAGCTCACTAGGGCTGGGGAAATAATAGTGGAACCCTGCAATATGGCACCTACCATTCTGGAAAAAACAGACAGACACACTCTTTTCTCTTAACAACAACAAAAAAAAGCTGTGCACTCAAATTAGTCAAACACTTAGTTGTCGGTGGCTTCCTAATATTGCCTGCTCTGAAAGGATTTAAAAAAAAAAAAAAAGCTCCTTGCAACTCCATTTTCAGAGTGTCTGCGACTCTATGAGACATTGGGTTGTTTTCCTCCCTCTCTGCAGAGTGATGGATGCTTCCGGCAGAGTTGCAAGTAGCAAAGTCCCACAGCCTGGAAGCTTTCCCTCGCTTATAGAATGAGTCACACTAAGCCTGCAGAGGGGCAGCTGCCACACACCCTTCGAATAGGCTGCGTGTAGGAGGCCGATGGAGTTTGATGGGGCTCTTGGGTGGTTGCATCTCCATGGGATGGAGGGCATGATGCCCTCAGATGAGCAGAATAGAGGGAGGCTGGAAATCTGGAAAGCTAAGTTATTCTGCTGAATGTAAAGCATTTTGAACTTGCCCCGCCCTTCCCACTTTCCATCTGCTCACTATTCACCACAGTAATATTTGGGTACTTTAAAAAGAACGATATTTTAAAATGAAGCTATTCTAAGGAAAAGGAAAAATATCTTCATTTGGCATCCACCAGTCATGCAAATTAGCCCAAATAAAAATAAGACTAAAGGCAACTTCGAATATTATTGTACTTTTCCAGGCTCCTGCCAGTCTCTGCTGTCAACTGAAACCACCCTCCATCTTGGTGACAATGTTGTAAACAGGGCTTACGGTCTTGCCCAGGTCTGTGCAAAAGCAGGCACTCAGAAAGCATGGACACCAGAGATTCTTTACTGGATCTAGTCCTTGAAGTGACATGGCATGCTCTATTGCTCCATGACTGGACTTTATACAAGTGCATTTCTACAGGTGATACATTGTTGATAAAGTGTTGGTTCATTAAAGATTAGTCTATCAAAGATCCTAACACTCCCTATGTTCTTCCTGAGAGGCCAGTGTAAGACCTATAGGATGAGGTAGAATTAAAGGTCCAATAGGATCCAGACTATTTAGAAACTCTGCACCCTTGCAGTGAAGCAGAAAAGTTTTCCAGGACCCCTTGTCCAGGAAGTCCTCAGGGTAGGTCACCACAACATTCACTTCAGTCTGTTCTCCCCTTCTCTTTCTTTTCCATCCTTAGTCTCTCTGTTGCCTTCTCTCTTTCCTTCCTCTGTGAATGTACATCGTGTTTGCTCTGGGCTCCAGGGTCATGCCCGCTTGCTTATACACAAGCCCAGGACTGAAGATGCATTCCATGATTATTTAAGACAATGGCTGATGCTTCTTACGATTAGTTTCCTAGCATTGTGATTGAAATGGCATCACTGGGTACAGTTTCAAGGTCCACTATTTGTGGACAGTTCTGAAAGTTCTCAGCCTTCTATATTCATACTAAGCTACTATTCAGTGCGATGTCAAAGAAACTGGGACAACAGCATCACTTGGCTAGTCACAGAGGAGACAAACATGTCAGTATAAATGTTTTGCATCTATCTTTCAAGGGTCATGAGGATGGTGGCGCAGAGATCACACCAATGGAGCCCAGGAGAAAACAATCCTTCCTTAAGAAACAAACTTCTTTCAATGAGCCCTTCCTTTCCTTTTTCCATGTTTTTTTCTCCCTTCCTTCTCTCTCTCTGGCAAGATCCTGTTCTTCAGCTTAGAAAACTTCATCAGTGGAACACACAAGATCTTATGGAGAAGCACTGGGCCATCCAGTTAGAGTCTGAGCAGATTTCTGAAGTTTGCGTGGACCCCATTCTTCCATGCAGTTTTGTTTGCTGTCAAAGCAATACCCTTATCCCTTCCTGAATACGAGGTATGGTCCCCTTTACCAACGATGTTTTTGTTCAGTCTTTGCTATGGGCCACATGTTCTCTGTATTTTCCACTAACTTTAGTTCTCAATCCTCCCAGAAGATCAAACTCTAGATTTCAGTCATGTAGTCTCAGTATTATGCACACTCTTTGATCTATTAACTCTCCTAGAGCTATTTCTTTATATTGGTATGTATTCAGGCATAACGGTAACCATCAGAGACGAGCAAGACCTTTGTTGAATAAGTTATAAATGCTGCTGAATTGGAATATTATGCAGTCATTTCTTATAATATAAAAGATCAACAACATGGAAAAACATCTCCAATATATTATTTAGCAGAGAAAAAAGATAGCTATAAATAGTGTTGTTTACAGCATCTGGTGGCACAGGCCTGAAGGCATAGCCACTCAGAAGACTGAGATGGGAGGACTGCAAGTTCAAGGCCAACCTGGACAACTTAGTGAAGCCCTGTCTTGATACCAAAGTTGAAGGGAGGCTGAGGTGAGTGGTAAATGCTTGCTAGCATGAGCCAGGCCCTGAGATCAAGCCCTAGCATCACATGAACTAAAGATGACTCTTCCATTTAATAAAAACACACACACACACACAACATACATATGCACGCACACCACATGCACACACATGCATACATGTATACACATGGACAAGCATACATACACATTCACACAGAATTAGAATATTTATCAAAACAAATAATTTACTGTCTCAGTAACAGGGTTAGAAATTATTTTTCTTATCAATTTGATACTTTTTATTTGTTTTGTTTAAATGCATTTTCTGTACGTAGTGCAACTCAGCATTTACTTTGAGCATGAACTTTTATGGTTGTCTTAAAATATGATTTCCTACTTCTTAAAAATGTTAGGACTGAACCAAGGCGGGTGGGCGTTCTTGAGTAAGGCATGAAGGCCATTCTCAGGGTTCAAAGGTCAACTGGGAAAATGACCATGCAAGATGAAAAGAGCAGGAATTCGGTTGGAGAAGCAACGGAGAGATGAGGGACACAAGGTGACAGAAACTTCCAGTGTGCACTATCTTTGGGTCACAGGAAGGGATGTGGGTGTGGTCAGTGTTTCTATAGTGACAAAATCAATTTAATAATAGTAGCACCCCAAGGACTACACGTCTGTGAAGGGAACACTGAAGAGGATACCGAGGTCTCAAGGGCCACAGAAATCCATGTGTGCAATGGATGTTACCAGGGAAACAAACAGAAGCAATGTTAAGAGTCAAGTTTCTGGGGGTTGAGAGAAGCCTCAGAGGTTAAGAACACTCACTGCTCTGTGAAGGACCTGGGTTCTGTTCCCAGCACCCAGATGATAGCTCACAGCCATTTGGAATTTCAGTTCTAGAGCTTCTGACACCCTCTTCTGGCCTCCGAGGGCACAAGGCAAGCACATGGTGCACATATATGCATGTATGGACAAAACACTCATACACATAAAATACACAAATTCTTTTTAAAAATTAAAACAACAGAAAAAAGATCAGATTTCTACTGGGGCAAAAGGGCTAAACCAAATAAAATTACCAGAGGCCACTGCCAGGCCATCAGCTTAGCTAGCCAAGGACACCCACTTATGTGTGGAGCTGCAGTCTTTTGTTAGTTGTAGAGCTCAGAGTTCTCTGATGGAGGTAGACTGTGGCCAAACCAGGCAGACCATCCCCAACGCTCCAGGGGAGGTGGGTGAGGGGTCCTCTGCTTTTCAAGATTGTTCTGCCAGGTCTGTCTGAAGGCGTTTGCTCAAGAGCTATCAAATGTAACCTTACCATGAAATTCAGATTATAGAGAAAGTTTAAGAGAACATTGGAATGGTTTCTTCTGCTATAAAAGATGAAGTGCCCTAGCCAAGTCCTGCAGATGAGGGAGTTAAATGATTTTTGCAAGTGATATAGAACACCCCCCCCAAATTCTGGTTACTTAATGTAATAAAGATACTTGTTTCATTTTGAAAAATTGGAAAAAGTACCAGAAATTAAGTCCAAATACCACCAGACCAAAAAAAAAAAAAAGAAAAGTTTTTGATGAAGAATTAAAAATCTCTGCTCCTTGGTATCTAACCTCAATCCTAAATTAAGCACAGTGCTTACACTTGGGGAAAATATAGAACAGTTCTTCTTGAAATGAATTCTTGGCAGGATACACTGCCAGCATGATTGGCTATGGTGACTCCAGCGTGTTTGTTTATTTGTGTCTAAAATCTTTAGTGCCTTGCAAGTGGGCCCTGTTGCCCACATTTCCAGTTTCAATTGACAGCCCTGAGAGTTGCTCCATTCACAGTCATCAAAGACATATTCCTTCAAGCTTAGCATGATCCTTTCTGAAGGGTGGCAACAGCCAGTGTTATACTTGAGGAAGAATTTTCAGCCGTGGAGAAGTAGATCAAAGGGGTTTTCTGTGATTGTTTTTCTTTTTTGGATAAAAATTCATTTGACAAGAAAATTAAATTGACCAGAATGTAATAGTCTCCTCTCTTTCTTATTCATTTAAGCCAATCAGTCATTGAAGGGCTACTGAACACATTCTGTGCCAGGCTCGGGCTGGTGCTGGCTAAGAATAGATGAAAGCCTGGTCTCAGCCCTCAGGAACTTCAAAATCTAACTAGATGCACCTACCTATCAGTGTCTTGTGACATGCGTGCTGATATTAATGACAATAAGAGTCATCTGGAGCTGATCTTGGCCTGTTTCCCCAAATGCAGATTTTTGCTCGACCTGCAAGGTCTCTGCTGTCAGCATCTTACTGGGGATGAATTTCCACTGAGTCCAGGCAGGTGACCTTCTCCTGGCCCCTCCTGCCTCACCCCACCACTCTGCTCCACATCAGTCTGCTCTGGAGGCCAGCCCACTTGACTTCTGGCTTTGGATTGAATTTAGCCTGTTCAAGGTGACAGGAGGCAAGTAAGAAAGAGATAGAACAGTGGGTTTGTGGTGGTGTGTGTGCCCACCCTCCCTTCTGTCTCATCACCTGTGGTAGTTTGAATAAAGGATCCCCCTCCCCCCGTAGGCTTATATATGTTTGAATGCTTGGTCCTCAGTTACTGGAACTGTTTGGGAAGAATCAAAGGGCGTGGCCTTGTTGAAGAAGGTGAGTATTGTTGGAGGAGTAGGTCACTGGGTCACTGGGGTGGGTTTTGTAGTTTTAAAAGTCCCAGGCCAGGCCCGGTTTCTCTCTTCTCTCTCTCTCTCTCTCTCTCTCTCTCTCTCTCTCTCTCTCTCTCTCTCTCTCCTCTTTCTCTCATGCCTTTAGCTCTAAGCTAATGCTCCAGTGCCATGCCTGTCTGTTGTCATGCTTCATGCCTTGATGGTCATGAACTCACCCTCTGAAACTGTAAGCAAGCCCTCAGTTAAATGCTTTCTTTTATAAGTTTCCTTAATCGTGATATTTCACTGCAGTAATAGTAACCCTAAGACATCACCCTACAAAAACAACAGTGGGGAGTAACCTCTGCACAATACCCTTTCTGCCCCAAGAGGCATGCCTGCCCACTGGTGCTTGTCACAGTGCTTCCTGACTCTTTTAGTTTCCTAAATACAATTTGCACGTTGTGAGATTTTTGTTTGTTTGTTTGTTTTATTTCATTGATTTCCGTGGTGTTGGAGATGGAACCCAGGGCTTTATGCATGCTAGGCAAGCACTCTCAGCCCATGCCTTTGTGAATGACTCCACTATGACACCCTCACCCAGCTTGATCAGCTACCGACCTCATGTCTTCCTCACACAGCGGGGCAAAGGCCTTCTTCATTAAAGGAAACAATACAGGATACATTTTTGACTAGTTCTGAGGCCAGAAATAATGGAACCCTCAGGAAGCCTTGTAGTAGTAAGTCTTACTTGCTTATTGTCATTGCTGTTCTGATGGGTACATGCCAGTTCAGCAGATCACAGATCTATCTGGTTTATTTTACCAACTGGGAAACTATTTCCTTGCTACTTCCATCTCATGGCCCAATTCCCAACCTCTACACAGTCCTGTCCACACAGCTAGGAACACTGGCCTTCCATCTTTTGTTTTAGCCTGGGACGAGCTTTTGCAACAGGTCATGCCAACAAACTTAAGGGTCTGTGTTTCAAGGCTCACTGGTTTCTGACAGGGATGGACCTTGTGTTCATTTCCTGACTGAGGTGCACATGTCCATTCTCTCTGCAGCTGAAATCCTATAAGCCATCTCACACTTAGGAATTCTGAAGTGCATGGTGAGCTGTCCTTAGCAGGGTACAGTGACTGAGATCGAGCTACTGCCACCACCCACCAGAGCCAACTGGGGTGCTCTTGGCATAGTGCCTAGGTACAGTCTCTGCTTTGCATTTATTATGGACCATGTGATCTGTGCACAAGCACACAGGACGCATCAGCTAAGACCAGCTCTCGAAGTAGAGTTGCTGAAGGTATAGACTGTCCTCTGGACTGCTCCAGGTTCTCAGGAGGCTGGGTCCATATTACATTGAGAAAGTAGAAACAGATGGATGAATTAGACTGTTGATAACAAGAGGAGGGTGGCAGCTATCAAGCCTTAGCTTCAACTAGGTGCATTCTTCTCTTCTTCACCTTTGAATACACAACTACCACACCCCTCCTCATTTAAAGACTGTGTTCTTCCCCTAGACGGACACTGTGCTGGTTAGTTGTTTTGTTTTTAATCAACATGACATAAGCCAGGGTTATCTAGGATGAGGGACTGTCAACTGGGAAAATAACTCATCAGATTGACCTGTAGACAAGCCAGCTGGGCATTTCCTTGATTAATGATTGACGTGGGAAGGCAGTGGTACCTCTGGACAGGTGGTCCTACGACTATAAAAAACAGGCTGAGCAAGTCAAGGGAAGCGGCAGCACCCTTCCTGGTCTTTGCTTCAGTTCCAGCCTTGGCTTCCCTTCATCACTGGCTGTAGGCTATAGGCTGAAATATACCCTTCTCTCCCCACACTGCTTTCCATCAGGGTTTTATCACAGAAATAGAAGCCAACTAGGACAAACACGGGAAGCATTAATGCTTTCACTAATGATATCCAAGGACCTGGATCTGCTACAATTTTAAAGTTAACATTTACTTTCAAAGACCACAAATCTAAAATCATCCAAACTCTCTTCCAACTCTCACGGTTTGGATTGTGAGATACACTCAGCATTTTGACCATCACTGTATAATGAGGATATTTCTATCATCTCATGAACTATGCAAACTGACCCTGATGTACTGAGATGGCGTTAACAAATTCTCTTGAATAAAATTGCTGATTCCACAGCATTAGTGACAATTTGCTGTCCAATTAGCAGATCCTAAAGTTTTATCGAGTAAATCACTTGGGAAAGTTTTGTGTACTGTCGAGGTGGTATAAAATGGATCCTAAATGTTCCCCATCTCTGGTCCATGGTACTACTGGGAAGTACTGGAACCTTGAGGTCAGCCTCGGGGAGAGCTTGGGTCCTTTATTCCCTTAGAAGGAATGCAGGCAGGGCTGCCCATCCTGCCACTCCCTTGCTTACTTGCAACCACGACAGAAGCAACTTTATTAAACCATAAGCTCTTGCCATGATGTCCAGCCTTGCCATGGACCCTAAAGCAGTGGGAGCCAAGTACACATATATGAAACCTCTCAAACGTGATTTAAAACAATCCATTCATGCTTATGCTATTTATTTATCTCACAGTTTGTTACAGTAACACGTGGGTATGCTTTCCCCCTCTCATTCTGTGCTTACTATTTTTTTCCATTAATTTACTTATTTACATCCAGATCTCAGCCCTGCCTCTCCTCTCAAACCCCACCTCCATGACCCTTCCTCCATGTTTACTTTATTTTTAAAGTTGTAGACAAAAGGTAAGTATATGAAGGGCTCGGAGATGGTTCAGTTGGTAAAGCACTCTCCATGTAACCTGAGTTTGGTACTCAGCACCCATGTAAAAGACAAAAAGCCAGCTGTGACTGTGGGAACCTGGAATCCCAGCAAGATAGAAGTGGAGACCTGGGCTTTCTAATCAACCATTCTGAATCAATGAGCTCCTGGTTTAAAAAGGCTCTGTCTCAAAGGGGGGCAGGGCATTTGTGGGAGCCCCCCAACATTGACCTACAACCTCCACATACACCTGCCTTCTGCACTTGCATTCTAATCTGCCTGTGTGTGTGCAGATACACACACACACACACACAGAGAGAGAGAGAGAGAGAGAGAGAGAGAGAGAGAGACAGACAGAGAGACAGAGACAGAGACAGAGACAGAGAGACAGAGAGAGCTTCTTGTCCATCATTTCCAAAGCTGGTAGGTATCAGCGCTAGATAGTAGTCTGAAGAGTTCACAGGCTATTAAAAACATTAACATGGTGTCACAGAGTTCCCTTGGGAGCTTTATAAATGGGAACTGTCCTTAGAGTGAATGTGTCAGAAGTATCCAACTGGAAGCAAGAAGAAACAGAGAAAGAAACGCGACTCCTGATTTGGATTGCGCTACTTTAATCGCTAAGCTGCACTCGGGTTACGCTAAAGAGATATAATGGCACATTTGACAGGCGCCTTCACATCTAGATCAGATAGGAGGCCTCACAGTCCCGAGTTGAGACTTTCTTCCTTTCTGCTGAGGATGTCACTCAAAATCTCTGCTCTTGTCTCTTCCCTGTTTGCTGCTCCCACAGTTCGAGTCAGCTTCATTCCTATGGAGGCTCAACACTCTCCTCAGGTGAACCTGGCTCTACAGAAAACACCTGTGTGGGACCACGGTGGAACGATTAAAGCTGTATTCCAAAGGCACCACGGGCCTCGTGCTGTCTAAAGGAACACTGGGGTAAACGCTTTTGAGCAGCAGAACACCCCCTTTTGTAAAGTAAACAATATGAGCCCAGATAAAGCCTCCAATTTACCTAATTTTAGATTTTTGCATATTGGGTTTCATTAAAGCAAAACATATCTGTAAATGAAAATATTTTAAGCCCAGCCCTCTGCCCATCATAATGGTTTTTTAAAATCTCATTACAATAAACCATTAGTGTGAATAATTAAATACCCCCCAAAATTGCTTTCCACGATGTATTTAAATATCTGATTTAAAAGAAAAAAAAAATCCCGAATGCCTCGTTCTCAAGCTTCTGTTTCAGTCTTGTTTTAAAATTGCTCACAGCGTATGCACAATGCAGGGAGAGAAAGTGGTGGACAAGCTGCTTCTAGGACACGAGAGACAGCTGAAAGGGGCGGGGTGTGGCTGGAAGGCTCCAGCCTGAGTGTACCCAGGCAGTAGTTGAACCAGCTACTTGTACAACTGTATCATTCTACGCAGGAGATGTAAAGTGCCCTGCATGTGGTTCTAAGCAGGGGTCAGAGTTCAAATTCTCATCCTGCACATGAGATTGCTTTAACCCCTCAACTGGCCCACTATTAAATCTGAAATTGTCTTTATTTGAACATTTTTTGGCCAACAAAGGCAGAATTTTATTTGGTTTGAAGAATAACTCTCAACCACATAGAAATCAAAGCAGGAAGAGTGTACTGGTACCTCAAGGGACATGAGTGTATGAGTCGCCGGGCCAGGGAGAGCTGTCCCCAGGTCCTCCACCTTTCCGCATGCTTCCTTCTCATTTCTAATTATACCAGCACAATTCCTTTGCATTCTTTATGAGTTTCATCTGTTAATTTTGTCCTGCGTGAAGTGCTGGACACACCAACTTATTCCTGCCCAGGAAAAGCCCTTAGCCATTCGTGTGTGTGTGTGTGTGTGTGTGTGTGTGTGTGTGTATGTGTGTGTGTGTGTGATATGTGTATATGTGTGTCATGTGTATGTTTGTGGTACACATATGTTTATGTGTGGTGTGTGTATGTGTGTATGATGTATTTGTGGTGTTTTGTGTGTGTGTGTGTGTATGTATGTGTGTATGTGTGGTGTGTGTGGTGGGGGTGCATATGTGAGTGCTATGCAAAAACTCTACTCCCTGCAGACTGATTTTAAGGGACAAATCTAGAATGTATATAAATGACTTAGCAGAAATTCTCTTCCAGAATAGGCCCAGCTGCCTTTGTGGAAGTAAGACCAGCTAGCCAGCTCTAGTATATCCTGTCACCGAAATGAGGAGACAACAGCTGCCCATGCTGCCTGTCCTCACCCCTGTGTCATCTCCAGGATCCCCTGACATCAAAATCTCTCTACTCCAGTGGCTAGAAAAAGCCACAAATCAAAAGGCCAGACCCCACATGGCAGACATTGGTCATTCATGTCCAATTTGTCACCCAGAAGACCTGGATTGCACAGCTTGAGTAAAGCCATATCCCACAGCCATTTACTGGTTTGTTTGTTTTTTTTTAAATCCACTGTCTGACTTCTGTTCCGTATTCTGTATTTAATTTTGGCTCCATCTGGTCTATGCATTGGTTCTAGAAAGAGCCTTAAAAGCCATGCTTTAAGGACTTGGTCACTTGCTTTTAGGAACTGGTGGAACTTTTAGGAGACTTGTCTAAAGAGAGGAAGTTAGACTATTGGTAATATGACCTTAAAGTGGATACTGGGATCTCTCTCTCTTTCTCTCTCTCTCTCTCCCTCCCTCTCCCTCCCTTTTTTCTCCCTCCCTCCTCTCTCTCTCTCTCTCTCTCTCTCTCTCTCTCTCTCTCTGTCTCTCTCTCTCTCTCTGTGTGTGTGTGTGTGTCCTTTCCTTCAGCTCCATCCCTTTTTCCTGGCCACCATGAGATGAACAGTTTCCTCTAATATGTACCCCATCATGATGCTATGTTTCACCACAGTCACGGAAGGAATGGAGCCAAGCAATGATGGACTGAAGCCTCTAAAACCATAACCCCAAATCTTTCCTCACTATAAACTGGGTATCTCAGTTATTTATTACAGCAACAGAGAGCTGACTAGCCTACCTGGTAGGTAAATAATTTGGATGTTAATGAAATTTCACTTACCTAATCTGCATACGCATATACCCATTGTGGAAAGTTAACTAAAGGAAGTTTGTCTTTCATGGAGCTTCAAAGCAAATCAACATTTTTTCTTGTAGACTATTACCTTACAGAATAGTAGTTGGCACATTCTGCCCAGTGCGTTCGATTGCACACATTCCTTGTGACCTTGAGACATTTCCCTTCAGAACACAATCTTTTTAAATGCTTTAGGTCATGCTGTTGTGTTTAGCTCAAAGCAGAGACAAACTTATGGATATTCCAGAAAAGTTTATTTTGGGTTCAGTGGAGGTTTTTTTTCCTTCTCTCATGGCTGGCCCTTAGTACTAATAAAAAAAACTCTCAATTATCCTGAAAATTGGGGTGGGATGTCATGCAACTGGTAATCGTTAATGACAACTAATGGTTGGTACTTATTAATGACATTTGTGAGAGCAGGATAAAAATAATAATTATAATAATGTGAAGTGTCGTGAGCAAACAGTAATTGCAATGATGATTGCCGTTACAATAATGAGTGAGAAAATGATTGGAGTTATTAAATCAGGGATGATGGAGGAAGTCTGCACATGTATATTGTGTACATGCCTGTGGAGGATTGCCAGAGGAAAACACCAGTCCCCCTTAGTTGAGGCTTATTATGTGCCTGGCACCATACCAAGGATGGACCATATATCACCCATCGAATCCACATCGACTCTGAGAGTACTTGCACTTGGTAGTGTTAGTCTTGTTATACCAGTGAGAAGGTGGAGGCTGGACCAGAACAACAGAACAGCTGGCAAGCAGCACAAAGGGAACCTGAACTATGAATGGGCCAGCTAACACCAAAGCCTGTGTACTTAGCTAGCATTCTACATGAACTGAAAACCACTGGGCTTACTCTGTTATCCAAAACAACAGGGAGCTTGCTCAGCTGCCAAGTACCTTGAAGGTAAGAGTCTCCCTGGCAGGTCCACCGAGACACAAGGTCCCAGGTGCATTAAGAATTTCTCATAGCCCAGTGTGAGGAGGACTCCTGCGACAGGAACTGCAGAATTCCCGATGGAGACAAACACTGAGAAGAGGAATAGACTGGCCTGTGAAGGGAGTTGCACTGGAGTTCTCGTTGGGTTGGACATGAAGTCTAGTGATAATGGACCTCGTGTAGTTAGAGCTGTGGTCTAAGTCTGTAGACAAATGACAAACCCCCCTGCTCACCATTGACCACATCTTGAAAAGGCTACCTTGGAAAAGGCCATGCATTTGCACATGTCCGTGTGGCCTTAAGACTGTGTGGGTAGCTGCCATGCATTGTGAAAGTATCTATTTAAAAATCAAAGTTTCCGGTCTTTTGCTGATCCACTTTCAAGTCCCTCCCCTGGTTTCTGTCTCAGAAAGGCAGCTTCTGCTTTGTGTTCTGTATCTGACAATAGCATGATGGAATTTTGGCTAGTATTTTATCTAACCTGGACTTATCTGTATATCAAGAGTCATGGATTTTGCAGTGAATTATAAGAAAACCATATACCTTTAATCCTAAGCCTAGTAGTAAGTCATTTAACGTTTGATGATTCCGCAGGCACTTTGGAGTTTCATGATACCTTGGTGCCGTTATTAAGACTATCACTTGTCGCTGAGAAGGAAGAATTTGGCTACTTGAGCATCAGACTTAAGCCTTTAGATACGTGTGAGTACTAACTACTGACTTGGAAAAATGATTCATAGTAACTGATAAGAGCCCAGGGTGGCTAGAAGTTCACGTTAAGGCAGATACAAAGTATACAGTTTGTTTACTGAGCCTATTCACCTGCTCCCTTAGCGAGTATTCAACTATGCTTCATATTGAATGATCCCGTGGGATTCAGACTTCAGCCCTCTGGATCAGCTCTCTTCATTTTCTGGTGTGATGGAAGTTGGAGTTCTTTTTCCAAAACGTTTGTTCCTAAACCAAAACAAGAGACAGGGGTCAAAATAATGTTCAGAGCCCGGAGAGAAAATTCAGTTGGTAAAGTGAGTGCCTTACAAGCATGTGGACTGGAGTTTAATCCCCAGAGCCCAAGTTAAAACCAAACAAGCAACGGAAACAGGACATGGAGGTGTGTGCTTACAGCACCAATAGTAGAGAAACAGAGACCAGCAGATCCCTGGACCTTGCTGCTCAACAAGTCTAGCCTACTGAGTTTTAGGCCAATAAGAAACCCTATCTCACACATAAGGAATGACTCCCAAGATTGTCCTCTGGCCTCTACACACATACATGCACACCTGTATGTATAAACTTGCCCCCACATAGAACACACACCACACACACCACACACACACACACACCCCACACACACTGTTTAGCTGGTGACACAGGAGAAAGGAGGATCTCTTTAGAGGTCCTCATGTATTTCTTTAAGGAGTGAGTTGACTCAGAGAGTCAAAGAGAATGTAGCAAAGATGGTTGTGACTCCCAAGATGTAATGCCAGGATGAACTTGTCACTTCGAATTCCAGGCCAATCCACCTTAGCAACAAACAGCTTCCATTTAAAAAGCAAAAACAACAACAGCAGCAACAAAACTGTACAGAAGACACTGAATGCCCAACACTCCAAAACGTGTGGTGTTCCTCTGTCTTAGCTTCCTGGGCCAAGGTTCCTAAATAGATACTTCCAGGGGGGTGTTTCCATTACATTCACATGGGTGTTTAGAATCAAGTCCAGGGGCTGATATTCAGGACCACAGAGATGACACCCATGCCATGACTTCCTATTTTGGGTGGAGCAGATGCTGATAGGAATACATCTTTGCAGAAAAGCAACCATTTTGGTTCAGCGTCTTATCCATTCATTCTGCATTGAGGTCCTCTTGAGGTAGACAGAGCAGGGATTACGCTTGTGGCAGGAATGATGTGGTAAAAATAATGGAAACAAAGAGACTCCTAAACTCAGGAAAGGCCAGGTACAACCATTACAACTGGATGTTCCAGTATGCAGAGCAGGAATGAGCAGCAGGGGTCAATTTCTGGAAAAACAGAGCGTATCTGAAAAAAAGTTCTCATTAGCAGTTCCCCACCTGAACAACTTCCTGCATTTTACTGGCCCTTCTCTCCTTTATCTCCACTAGGAACACTTTCATCAAAGCTGAGTATGTGGTACTTAAGAGTTCTCCTGACACTGCTTCTTCAGACCAAATAGAGTCAATCCTTAGCATGTAAGTTCGAAATCCTTTACACAATAACCAATTGCTTTCCAAAGAGGATTGTGACTTCAGATGGAGAGTAAGCCGCTGACGGAAATTAACTCTCCAGAAATGAAAGTCCTGTTTTGTGCTCCCGGAGACAAGAAAAGAAAATAGGAGGCTATCACACAAATGCTGAAGCATCCTTTATGCTGCCCGCATGGTTCCAGGGCCAGGAGCCTGCTCTGTTCTCAAGGCTCTGCAGTAGGAGGATGATGAGACACATTTCCTGAAGGCAATGACATGGGGAGAAGGGGAGAGGCTTTGACTCTTACAGATGCCTCAAATTCCTTATCTGAAATAATACCTGTCCATACTATATCCTTTCCTTTTGAATTTTTATACAATAGCAGCATCCTAAAAGATTTTCTTTCTCTTTTTTTTTTGTACTTTAGAAGAGGGAGGGGCATCTCAGAAGTAGGAAAGAAAACAGCTTTCTAACAAGTGCACTTATAGGGGGAAGGTATTTGTCCTCTGAAAACTAATCCACAGGCCACTGAAAACATACCACAGCAGGCAAATTGAATCCTGTGTTTTGGTTTTACAAGGGCACCCACAACAAGTGGGTGGGTTAAGGTACAGAGGTAAAGAGCTTGGTGACTGTAGCCATGGTTCTGAGTCCTGGCAACACTCATGGGTAAGGCTGAGCAGGTCATGATATCTACCTGGTCCTAGTTTTTTAAATCTGTACCATGGGGCCTGGGATAAGACTGTTCCTACCCACTTCAAGGGATGTACATGTACTTTGTAAATGGTATAGTTAAATTCTTAGACAAAACAAGGTACCCAGGTACATGAAGAAATGTCCCAGTATGTTTCATGTACCACCATTGTGGAACCACAGGCCACTGCAAGTCCAGGGCATGGCTCTCTATACACAGCCCATGTCGTTTAAGTCCACTTATGGTAGCCATCTTGGTTGGACTCCCAGCTTCAGTCTTAGGGTAAGACACATGGGTAAATGACTGTGGAGGGATCATCTCGGGGGTGCCTCAGGAGAAGGGAGGGAAAAAGGTACAACAAAGACCCATACTGCTCAAGTCTGAGTGCAGCCTGAGATCACACATACCCTGGTGTTTGCTAGCATCACAGCCTCTGGGAAGGGCTGGCATGTGCCTGCAGTACTGGTCAGCCTTTGGCTTGAGCCACACCTACTTGACTAGACCAAGGTAGGAGGGACTACCACCTATCCATTGCCATTTTCAGATGCTGTGGCTATGCCAGTAAAAACTAATTCTCCTTTTGGCTTGGGGAAGACACTTAGCTGGTCTGCTCCTGTGGAAACACCTGATCCTGAGACATCCTACCACACACCTATGGTCATTTGATCTTTGACAAAGGAGCTAAAACCATCCAATGGAACAAGGACAGTATTTTCAACAAATGTGTTGGTTCAACTGGAGGACAACATGCAGAAGAATGCAAATCGATCCATTCTTATCTCCTTGCACAAAGCTCAGTCCAAGTGGATAAAGGACCTTCACATAAAACCAGACACACTGAAACTAATAGAAGAGAAGTGGGGAAGACCCCAAATACCTAGGCACAGGGGAAAAGTTCCTGAACAGAACACCAATGGCTTATGCTCTAAGATCAAGAATTGACAAATGGACTTCATAAAATTACAAAGTTTCTGTAAGGCAAAGACACTGTCAATAGGACAAAACGGCAACCAACAGATTGGGAAAAGATCTTTACCAATGTCACATCCATAGAGGACTAATATCCAATATATATAAAGAACTCAAGAATTAGACTCTAGACAACCAAATAACTTTATTAAAAAATGGGGTACCGAGCTAAACAAAGAATTCTCAACTGACAAATGCAAATGGCCAAGAAGCACTAAAGAAATGTTCAGCATCCTTAGTCATCAGGAAATGCAAATCAAAACAACCTGAGATTCCACCTCACACAGTCAGAATGGCTAAGATCAAAAACTCAGGTGATAGTAGATGCTGGCGAGGATGTGGAGAAAGAGGAACACTCCTCCATTGTTGGTGGGATTGCAAGATAGTAAAACCACTCTGGAAAACAGTCTGGCGGTTCCTCAGAAAATTGGACATATCACTACCTGAGGACCCAGCTATACCACTCCTGGGCATATACCCAGAAGACGCTCTAACATATAACAAGGACATATGCTCCACTATGTTCATAGCAGCTTTACTTATAATAGCCAGAAACTTGAAAGAATCCAGATGTCCTTCAACAGAGGAATGGATACAAAAATTGTGGTACATTTACACAATGGAATATTACTCAGCTATTAAAAACAATGAATTTGATAAATTCTTATGTAAATGGATGGAACTAGAAAATGTCATCCTGAGTGAAGTAACCCAATCACAAAAGAACATACATGGTATTCACTCACTGATTATTGGATTTTAGCCCAGAAGCTTGAAATACCCAAGATTCAACTTACAGACCACATAAAGCTCATGAAGAATGACGACCAAGTTGGGTGGGGCTTCAGTCCTTCTTAGAAGGAGTAACAAAATACTCAAGGGAGCAAATATGGACAGTACAGGACAGAAACTGAAGGAGGGGCCATCTGCAGACCATTCCACCGGGTATCCATCCCATGTGCAGTCACCAAAGGTAGAGGTTGATGTGGATGTCAGGAAGTACATGCTGACAGGAGCCTGATATAGCTGTCTCCTTAGAGGCCTGCAAGAGTCTGACATATTCAGAGGCAGATGCTCACAGCTAACCATTAAACTGATCATGGGGTTCCCAACAGAGAAGCTAGAGTGAAGACTGAAGGAGTTGAGAGGATTCAAGACACCATGAGGAAAGCAACAATATCAACCAACCAGAGCCCCTAGGGTCTAAACCACCAGCCTGGGAGCGCTTAGGGAGAGACCCATGGCTCCAGCTATATATGCAAGGGAGCTATATATAAGTGGGAGAAGAGATCCTTGGTCCCATGAAGGCTGGACGTCATGGGGGGTGGTATTTGAGAGTGGGGAGATGAGATATGGGGGAGGGTGGATGGGTGTACACCATCATAGAGGCAAGAGGAGGGGGGAAGGGATAGGGAGTTCCTGGGAGGGAGGGGGAAAAGGGGGTAAGGGGAAAATATCTGAAATGTAAATAAAATTTCCAAAAAAAAAAAAAAAAAAAGTAAAAACAAAACAAAACAAAAAAAAACCTAATTCTCTGAGGAGGCAGGTAAGAGCTGTTATAGCCAGTTTTCAAGGTTGCCCTAGGGTGTGTGAAGCTGCCCCAGGTGAGTCACCAAGAGCACATTCTACTAGAAAGGAAACTTAGCATCACAAGGCTGCTATGATTTGTGTCTTACATAATTCATGCATTAGAACTCCAACCTCCTATGCAGTTGTGCTGGAAAGGAGGCCCAATAGGAGGTAAAGCAGGCAACACAAGCTCCTCTCTCCTGAATGGATTAATGTTTTCCTCATCGGATTAAGTTGTCATCTTGAGAGCTGGTTTGTTGTAAAAGCAAGTCCAGCCTGACTACTCTTACCTTCTTTGTCTTCCTGCAGAGATGAGACTGCCACAAGATCCTCACTCACCATGAGTCACAAGGTCCTCACCATGTGTCACAAGGCTCTTACAATGTGTCAGTGCCAAGTTCTTAGTGTTCCTGACCTCTACAATTATGAACAAACTTCTGTTCTTTAAAACTTCCTCAGTCTCAGGTATTCTGATATAGCAACAGGAAACAACTGACAGCTAGAAACTTGGCCTTAGTACCCCTCTCCTGACCCTCCTTCTGCCCAGCCCCCTCACACTGGTCCCTCCTCTTCCTTCTAATTCTTTCTGCTCTTGCTGCAAGACTTCCAGAAAAATCTTCCTTCACTCTTCCAGATTAACTTAGTCCTTCTGGATGTTCCCTTGACTCCTGTGCTTGTCCTTCAAGGCACTTACTTATCAGACTACAAACTAAATAATTCTCACTGCAGTCCTGTGTTTGATATCTACCCTCAACGCCTCACCATAAGTCCTGTGAAGGCAGGGACCATTTGTGTCAGTCTCTATGTTGAAGCCGAGGTACCTGGAACATGGGGCCTCTGAGATCTCCAAGGGCAAGCTATTAGACACCATTGGGCAGCTCAGTGCTGTCGTGTTCTGTACTGTTCACAACTGCTACCAGGGACTTAAAAGTTGACCCCATCTCTATCATCTTTCCACCGTGAATAATTCTCGTTTGCTTCTGGGTGCTGTCTGTCTGCATGACCTATTATAAAGTCAATCTCAGCAGACAGTTTCTTATAACTTTTATGCCACAGGCACCTCCACCCCATCAGTGGTGAGTTTACCCCTGGAACACAGGGCCTTCGAAGCCTGAAGTAAAACAGCATATAGTCTTTCTGTTGTTTATTTTGAAAACGTTCCTTTTAGGTTTGAGGATGTGTTCATTTGTAGAGTTTTCTAAGTTTCAGCGAGCTGGATAACCTTCAGCGCCCTCCCATCAGTGGTTCTTGACCCATGAATTGTGACCCCTCTAGAGGTGGATCAACCCTTTTACAGGGGTTGCACATCAGATCTCTTGAATGTCAGGTATTTACATTACAATTCATAACAGAAGTAAAACTACAGTTATGAAGTAGCAACGAAATAATTTTATGGTTGGGGGTCACCACAACATGAGGAACTGTATTAAAGGGTCTCAGAGTTAAGGAGGTTGAGAAGCTGTGCCTTAGGCCCTTCAAACAGAGCCTCTCTAATTTCGCCTTCTGTAGCTTCAGTGTCTCCAGGCTGGAGAGCCCCAGTCGTTTTTGTTCCTTCTCACACAGAAGTCTCATCTCCCCATCATTCCTCTGACTGCCTTTCCAGCCCTTCCCACTCTCTTTTGGACTTATCCAACTTCAGCCAGGGTTTTGGTAATCCCTCCCTCTCTCATGCTCTCCTTAGCACAGATCTTAACAGCACTTGCTCTGGATTCTGTGCTCTTTCCTCCAATTCTGAGCCCCCTCTCCAGCCTGTGAGCTGTGTCCTCCTGTTACCTTCTACTTGCCTAGAAGATCAGACGACCCTCTAGAAGCCCTTAACCTTGATATGTACTCTCCCCAGCTTACCGCTTTCTTATCCCTCCTTTCAGTCTCTTTTCTCAGACTAATTGAGGACAGGAGAGGTGTTTATCAGACACCGCCTCAGTTCTTCAGTGGCTCAACACAATACCCAAGTGTTGCTTTCTCAAAATCTGGTAAGGGTTGGGTAGCCCTCCTCCATTTTGAAGCAATGCTCCCTAGAGTTGTGGCCAAGACAGGGCTAGGGGTGATGGAAAAAAAAGATGCATTGGCTTTTACTAGCTAGCCTCCACCAAAAATGCACACCCACATCTGCTCACGGCCCTCACATCTGCTCACAGTCCTCATGCCTGGGTGGAGAGCAGTTTCTCCATCTGCCCAGACCAAGCATCTCTTCTTCAGGCACTCGCAGTCATTAGATATGAGTCAGTGGATGACAGAATCATAGTTTATCAGGAATTCGGTGTGTGATGGATGCTTTGCTGATGATCAAGATCCCATAGTTCCCTTTCACGGAGACATTTTAGATGATTCTTTTTTAACTTATTCTTCCCACCTACAATACATCCCAACCCCAGCTTCCCCCTCCCTCTCCTCTCCCAGCTCCCTCACTCATATCTTCCCTCTTTCCCAGATCCACTTCTTCATTTTCCTTCAGAAAAGAGCAGTCCTCCCAGAGATGTCAACTGAACACAGTATAACAGTTAGAGTAAGACTAGGCACAAACCCTCATATCAGGTCTGGGTGATGCAACCCAGTAGGAGGAAAAAGGTCTCAAGTGCAAGTAAAAGAGTCAGAGACACCCTTACTCCCATTGTTGGGAATTCCACCAGAAACACCAATGCAACAACCATTGCATAAATACAGAGGACCTAGCACAGACTCAGCAGGCTCTGTGATTACTGCTTCAGTCTCTGTGAACTTCTATGAGTTCTGCTTAGTTGATGCTGTGGGATTTGTTCTTCTGTGTCCCTGACCCCTCTGTCTCCTACAATTCTTTCTCCCCTTCTTCTGTGGGTTTGGTTCCCAGAGCTTCAAGGGGAGGGACCTGATAAAGATCTCCAATTTGGGCTCTTTCTCTGCCTAATGTTTGGCTGTGTGTCTCTGCATCTGCTCCCATCAGCTGCCAGAGAAAGCTTCATTGATGACAATGGAGCCTGAACTGGCTGTCTTCTGTAACCAGGCAACTTCCAGTGCCAGAACTGGGTCATCAACTCAGCCATGAAAACTTTGATCTACAATCTATCCTGCCTGCAAGATGTGCTGGCATAATGTACAGGATTTCTGGGAGTGGCCAGTCAATGACTGGGCTAATGTAAGGCTCATACTATGTGAGGGAGCCCATGCCCTGACATTGCTTGGATAACCAGGAACCAGAGGTTAGACAGCCCAGAGACCTAGGATAGAAAAAAGATCAATAAAATGACTCCTGATAATATTATTATGTTTTATTCCTAGATTGTTAATATTTTAAGACTTTATTTCAGAAAAACAAAAATCAAGGAACTAGAGATAAGGCTCAATAGTTAAGAATGCTTACAGCTCTTGCAAAAGACCCACCCTAGTTCAGTTCCTGGAACCCACATTAGGCAGCTCATAATCTGTAACTCTAACTCCAGGGGATCCAAAACCATCTTCTAGGCTCCAAGGCATCTATATACATGTGCATACAAACACACACACCACACACAACACACACACACCACACACACACACAATTTTAAAATATAAATCTTTATAAAAATAAAGATGGGGTGCACAATAGATATCCATCATGTCCAGGCCTGCATTTCACCTGAATTTCATTCATTCAAGTCTCTCATTCATTCGATAATTCTGTTCCAGACACAATGCTAAGCCCTGGGATAGACACAAGACTTGGACAGAGCCTTCAAGAAGATTCCCAGAGAATCCATGAAGCCGTATGGCAAAGTGTTCTAGTGATAGCTAATTTTTTTTCTATTCACAAGCTTGGATGATGATTGACATTCACTAATCATTATAATTTATAGTCAGTGTTTCTTCATTTAAGCTAAAAGCCAGCCATCCCTGAGTCATGGGTAGTACCTAGTGTCCCCTGAAGGCTAAATGGACATTCATATAAGAAAAAGTGTGAACCTCACGCACAGATGCCGTTGCAGGCCCTTGCAGTATAGTGTGGCTATTCCAACTGCTCAGTGAATTTATGTGTTCTATCATTTATTTATTATCCAAACTAATCTGCCTAAGATGGACATGTTAGGTTAAATTTTTGTCCTGAAATAAATTATACATTGAAGATAATACCAATAATTAGGGTGAACTTTAAATTTTTTTTATCCAAACAAGGATTTCCCTTTCAGGGTAAGAGGGCATTACTAATCACTGTGCTGGGAAACAGATATGACCTCGGACTGTCCTAAGCAGATGGAGACATGTGCTCACCGCCGATAACACAGGCACAAGCAAATGGTGAGAGTGACAGCTGCATCCAGTCCAGGCAGGAGCTCTGGTCTCCCTAAGGCAGGGAATTATGGGAATCCTGTTCTTCCAATATATATTTCATATTCTCTATAATGTGGCTATATTACTTTCATAATGAAAAAATTCCAAATAAAAACAAATAAAATACTTCTTTAATTCAATTTAATTGAGATCCAGAAATAATTGTTCTCATTAGGTAGCGAGACCTTGGAAGTACTAAGGGTAATTTAGATCAGATTGGAAAAACTCAAAAGTGGTTATTAGCATACACCAGCTCCTCCAAATAGAATTGCTCCTTCTCGATGACCGACCACATTTTCTGGGGCAATCACATGTCGCCCTAGTTTTGGATTTCCTAGAATACCCTCCAGGGTCAGGCCAGAATAGCTGTCAGAGATACCTGATGTCAAGACTTATATATTGCATGCTAAACCTCTAAAAAATGCATGCATGCATGCATACATACATACATTACATACATTTAGTTTTCTAGTTGTCAAATGGATCTTAACCATTTTTTTCTGCCTGTGTAGCTTCTAAAGGTGTGAGGGATGAAGAAAGTTATCAGCAGTGGTTGCAGCAGGCACACTGCTGTTTGCTCTTAGAGCCATCAAAACAGAGGCTCAATTTGCATAAGATGATGAATATTTTTCATTTAACTGGCTAATGTTTTAAAGTAATGAGAAAGATGGCTGGCTGGCTGGGTGTGTAGGTGGACCTCCTACAAAATTACCAACCAAACTGAGTTCCACAGCCGAGTCAAGAAGGTCAGAGAGACACGACGAAGAAAGAAAGAGAGTCCCCGGAGAGCAAGTGGACAATCTCTCAATCTCCAACTCCCAGTACCCTCTGCATCTCCAGCTAGCTAATTGAGCAGTGAGTTTTATTGCTTTGATCATTTATGTCATATATTTTTATCTTTCTTCCCACTCAACTCTCCGTGGTCCTGTGAAGGGCAGTTTTTATTTCCAGCCCTGTTGAAATCTGTTCAACTAACTCTACTCTGTGGGTTTGGAGGATTTGCTGCTGATACCTCCTCTCCTGACACGGTTCTCTGGAAAAGCAAAAAGATAACACAGGTTTGTCCCATGTTTCCATTAGAGAAACCCCACAGCGTTCAGTAACGTTGGCTGAGACGATAAACAGCCAAGGCAGAGAGGCTTATAGCACTGAACCCGCTGTTTCTCCTCAGAAGGTTTCTTTGCCTTAAGATCATATCATTGAGGTGATAAACATTTAAGGATTCGAATTTTCTAGATCATACAGAATAGGCACCACAAATGCTGTATTTTCCGAATAAGTTTGAGGATCACACGTGGGAGGGGATGTGCAGCTGGCTCTTCTAGGGCTAGTACAAGCAAGCAGTGAGCAACACTGCAAACCTCAGGGCAGTCAGTTCCAATCTCAGGATAAGCCAGAGCCAGAACAAAATAATACTGAGAAATCAGGTGTCCTGGGACTGCTGACCTCAGCTTTTTCACTGGTGACACCTGAGCAAGAAAGGGCTTCCAGGAGCCCAGGGGCCTCTGGGCCTGAATCTGAATCAGGATGAGTAAACAAGGAAGCTCACAGTGGTTTTCTCTTTCCTCAGCAGGGTCACACAAGCGCCTCCCCACTTTTTCAAAAATTAGAAGCTTTATTGATTTAGTGCTCCTAGCATTGCAGTGTGATTTATGGCCCCGAAAATGTCTGACAGCATTCGGTGGCCTCTGAAGATTCCAGGCCAATAACACAGTAAAGAACTCCAGGCTGGTCTTCTCCTCACTTGCAGATAAACTCCTGAAAAATCTCATCCCTGCTATTTAATCCACCCCTGAGTTGCCTGAGGCTTCCTTTTGATAAATCATGGGGGAAATTAAACCAGATCAGACCACTTGTATGGCCACTGTCCATGTCCCTGGAACTCAGATACCATGGCAGTTGTCTTGCTGTTTTCTGGTGGTGGCCTTGATTCCTTCCAAACACACATGGGTTTTAGTTGTACTGCTACTTAATTCAACACACATTTCTTGCATGTGTAATTCCAGCTCCATGATAGATTTATGAAATTGGCAAAGATTAACACACTAAAATTAATTTTCCTGAAAAAGACCTAGAAGTATATAAGCATGTCACGGAAATAAATGATTGTCCTCAGACATCATACAGCCTTCCATGGTATGGTGGTATACAGTGTATCACTGGGTGTAGTTGTACAACCAGGGACCATTTTGCCTAACTTCCTTGCATGGAACTGGAGCCATGTGGCTATTTTTTCTTAAACTCTAAGGGCAAGCATCTTGCCCCCAGGAGCCTTTGTGGACTTCTTCCCTCTGCCTTCCTCTCCTGTCTGAGTAGGATGAGGGTGAGCCTGAAGCAATCTGGGAAACCACATACAGAAAATAAGGAGGTTCCCGCCAGCCTGGGTCCCTGAGTAACTACACAGAGAAGGGATATCTGCTGGTTCATTGTCCTATGCCAGAGTTCCATCAAGAAAAATGTTTGAATACTTACTGAAGATTAATTAATAAATAGATTCAAATTTTAAATTAAATATAAAATGTAAAAAAAAAAAAAAGCATTTCTTAAAATTTATTTTCCTCTTACAAAAAGAGTTTTCATTTTCA
Source organism: Mastomys natalensis (assembly GCA_021653895.1). Taxonomy (NCBI): domain Eukaryota; kingdom Metazoa; phylum Chordata; class Mammalia; order Rodentia; family Muridae; genus Mastomys; species Mastomys natalensis. The sequence continues at coordinate 388,756 of JAJTUV010000153.1, forward strand.
AGCTTTTATTTTTCAGTAGAAAAACAGAAATAAGTGGGTTTTGAGCCAATAAATGTACTTTTGAGGTCTATTCATTATGGCAGCTTGAATAACCTAACATATAGTTAGGAAGAAATACACTGATTCCAGAAAAACAATAAAGTATGTATCAATACAGGGAGAGGGAGAATTATGGGAGTGGCCACAAAACTACGAGACTGTAGAAACGTCGGAACAGGCAAAGGAATCCTCTTCAGTTCACATGTGTGTTTTCTGCTGTTTTCAGGACTCATCCTCGTCCAACTCAGACAGGAGAGGAAAGCAGAGTGGTGTGTTAACAGGTATTAGAAGTTAAATAATCTGGGGTAGAACTGGGTTAAACAAAGCTTTGCATACTTCTTTTTCCCAGAAGTTCCTGAGACCATATATTCCACCATGCACCAGATAAAGGCTATATAAAACCACCCACCTATCCAATGACCAAGTCCTGTTTAGTTAAATGACTCCCTTAGTCCTCAGTGCTAAAGGATCTGTCTCCAGAACAATTCTGTAGCAAAGCCTTGGAGAGGTGAGGTCTTGTAAGCCATCTTTAGGTCACTGATGGTATATTCTTTAAAGGGGGATGGTAGATTTCTGGTCTCTCCTTCCCTTCCTCCCCCCACTTCTCTCTGTCCCAGTCAGTAAGGGTTTCACTCTATCTACCATATATTTTCTCTTCACACTGCCGCTTGCCACAGACTCAAAGCAATGAAGCTAGCTGATCATGGACAGAACCTCCAAGACGTGGACCGAAACCAAAACCAAACAAACAGACAAAAACACCAACCTGTAACTTTAATTTTTTCAAACACCTGCTTTTAATGATGGTTCTTAAAAGTTGAAGCCCAACACCCACCAGAGGTAGAGGAAAAGAAAGGATATGGGGGAGGGGGTAAGTGGGCCTGTTTAGAGAGATTCTTTGAAGCAACTCCCATCTGTGTTGTCTGGATTATCTTGGACATTTGGCCCAGTGATGAAAATCTGACTGACATAGACCATTAGAAATAAAAACCAGACCTTTATCGAGACCTGTGAGAACTCACATGATTTAACCTGTCTTTTCTCTGACCTTGGTCCAGACATCAGATGACTTCTCCATCACTGGATTGCCAGCATTCAGTTCATAACTTTTTAAAGCCTTTCTCGATTTTACTTGATTGAAGAATTCTAATTTGAAGAGCAGCCAAGGGATACATTTTAGAAAATGCTACTGGAAAGAAAGCCCTAGAACCTTCCCTCTGACTTCATAGGGATTTAGAGGCACAAGGAAATTCAGAGACTTGTGGTTCATGTTTTAATCCACCAAAGACAAGGACATACCTTTTGCTGCCATGTGGAAGACCCTGAGAGCGGGCTGAATATGGGTTTTCAGAGAATAGAACTCAGAACCAGCCACTCCAGCACTTCATTGCATGTCTCAACTGCAAGCAGATTGGCTATTGGCTATTTTACCAGGTCCATGACCGTGCACTGTTTTGTAGCCAAGTGTCAATAGCGCTGAGCTGATTTAACCTCCCAGAATTTATCAAAGACTTGACCTATCATTTGGTTTCGCACCAATTTAGTTATTATCTGTTTCTTTTCTAGGCAAAATAGAGACCAGACCCTGTTTAACCTGGATGAGTTCCCATTTCCTCATCGACGTCACATGACCTCTTTCAGTGCACATGTAGACAGTTCTCAGCCGTTCACATCTGCTGTCCCAGGGGACTCTGGCATCTGTTCAGAAGTCAAGTGAGTTTCCTCCTTCTCATGAGCATCACTGGAAGCCAAGGATCACCTTCCTCCAGGCTCTGCCTGCCACAAATCCTGCACAGCAACCCCCTCATAAGGCAGACACAGAGGTCGAAGAACTGAGGGATCAGAGCAGTTAATCATGTGCTCTCCCATCTGTTCACAAGCAGTGTAAATGGGGCCGAATTCATCATTTGGTTTTGGAGACACAAAGGTTAAATGCTTTGTTCCACCTACAAATCAAAGCAATGACAGACCCCGGAATGGAACCCAGAGAATTGACAGGGGTCTTTTCCTTCTCTTTGCAAAGAAGTGTTGGCTAGTATAGTTCCCCTCCACTTGGATGGCAGAAGTCAGCAAATGTCCGTTAAAAGAAAACTTTAAGAACCCAGTGCAATTGATTGATGATTGAAGTGGAGCCTTAAAGTCAAGAGGGAATGTTCAGTCAACAGATTTCCAATCTCCTCTACGGTGAAGGGCAAGGTAGATTTGCTAACTTTCATCCCATCCAGACTATAAAACAAATGAGGACCATTTCAAGAAAAGGTGAAAAAATTCTCCAATCATAACGACTCATTTCCTCCTCCACTCCAGGCTTATCAAATAAGGTAGAATGCCAGCTCATCACATCTAAACATAGTAGAGACAAGATCCAAAGAAAACTATTTCCTCGACATAATTTTCTGCATGCCCTTTTCTTGCAAGACATACTGAGACGTAGATTAAAACAAACCCCAAACTCCTAGAGTATATTAGCTAGAGCCAGTGCCTTCACCTGCTCTCAGATTTTGTCTGGCAAGTTTTATTTGACGAAGTTTGGAAACCTTGCTAAGAGTTATGGCCCTCAAGTTCAGGAGCTTCCACTTCTGAAGTCACAAAAGCCATGGTCTACTTTCTTTTTTTCTTTTTTCATTCTTTTAATTGGATATTTTATTTACATTTCAGATGTTATCCCCTTACCCCATTCCCCCCACCTCAGGAACCCCCATCCCATCCCCACTCCTCCTGCTTTTTTGCGGATATGCCCCTACCTACCCCCCTCCCATCTCCTCACCCTCGAATCCCCCTCCCCCCAGGCATCCAGCCTTCATGGGACCAAGGATCTCTTCTCCCACCTATGCCTGACAGGGCCATCCTCCCTTACATATACAGCTGGGGCCATGGGTCCCTCCCTAAAGGCTCCCAGGCTGGTGGTTTAGACCCTGGGAGCTCTGGTTGGTTGGTATTGTTGCTCTCCTCATGGGGCCACAAACCCTTTCAGCTCCTTCAGTCTTCACTTTAAATCCTCCATTGGGAACCCTTGATCAGTTCAGTTCAATGCTTAGCTGTGAGCATCTACCTCTGGATATGTCAAACTCTGGCTGACATGGTCTACTTTCCTAGACTGTGGATCCCAAGTTTCTAACTTAGACCACATGTCTCATAGGACTTCTTGTCCCTGCAAGGTCCTTCCTTTCCTTGGCCACTGTGCTAGATGGATCCATGAAACTGAAGATGAGACTGAGCTTCAGATGGACACATGTGTTCTGGGTGCCTCTGGAGTCCCACTATTTCAGAGAACGATAACATTAAGTGTCCATGGAACCAGCAGGAAGTGACTGCAATGGGCTGCATCTGGAGCGTCTTCCAAAGACCCGTGTGGGAAAGGTGTGGTCCCAAGCATGGCACTAGGGGAAAGTAGGAGAGCCTTGAGAGAAGAGACCTCCTGTGGGAAGTCTTTAGATCACTGAATCATTGGCATCAGGATGCTCCTTTTCTTCTCGTTTGCCCCTTGGCTTGTTGTGTTGGGTCCAACATATTAAAAAAAAAAATGATAAGTTTTCTGGCAACAGACCCAAAGCAATGCAGACAACCAACTATTGATTGAAACCAGCTAAATCATGATCCAAAATAAGGTTTTTCTGTTTATAAGTTGGTCACTTCCTGTTATGATGTAGTAACAGAAAGCCAACTGATACAGCGACCTCCCTTGAAGAACGGGTCTGAATCCCTGCGTATTTGAAAAGACATGCCATGATTAGACTTTGTCCAGTAGTTCTACTGAATATTTTCTCTCTCTCTCTCTCTCTCCTCCCTCTTCTCTCTCCTCTCATATAAAGCTTGCTCCAGGCTTGTTAATATGCTACAGTTGCCAGAATGTTCTATAGCTTTCTTTCCCCTGTGACTCTTCCACAGGACCTTTGCAGTGGCTGAGAAGTCCCTAAGGGAACGCAGATGTCCAGACTTCTGGGAAATGCACGTGAGGGAGCATTAAAAGCTTCTGCTTCTGTGTGCAGCACCTTGACATATACACTTTACGGAGTCACACAGTCAGGTCTTTCTGTGTTTACATGTTGTTTTTCCTCCTGGTGTTGATGTTGGAGTTCCTGGAGGTGAACTGGACTGGATTCAACAAACCTTTGCTGAATAAAGATTTGATTATTTGAAATACAATTGTTAATGTATTTTCTAAGAATTATGGATTAAAAATCTAATCTTTGCCACATGATTCTACCTGTGGTCTTAGATGTTCATTCCATACATTCTTCCATTTTGAGTATGTAGTGACTCTCTGGGATTACATACAAATAGACCTATAAATTCTATAGAGGAAAACACTGTTTAAAAAAAAAACAAACAAACTCCTTGATACCATTGAAACAAACTCCTTGAAACCATTGCGACGATCTCTACCCATTATCTCATTGACTTCTCGGAGGCAGGAAGATTGAGAGTTCAAGAGCGCCCCACCACAAAAGAGAAACACGATTCTTGTGGAAAACATTTCAAATCACTTCACAGTTGCGTGCTATAAGGCACATTAAAGCCTCACACGCCACACTGTGAGGTTGTTTTGTTCCTGTCTATCAACGAGAAAACGTGGGAGAGAAATTCAAGGACAGAATGGGACAGTAAGTTGGTGCTAGTATATACGATTTTTTTTTTAAAGCTGTGAATGTGGAAGAAAGATTGTTCCGGAATGTGTTAGTCCATGATCTACAATCCTCTCAGTCCTGAGAAGCAAATTAAAGTCTAGCAGATGGTTCTCTGAAGCCTTGTCACTATAGTTACATGTTTAAAAATCAGAAACATCTTAGAAAATTGTTATTGAATTGTAGTGCTTCTCCAAGCTGCAAGAAGAGGCTCCACCCAGCAAGGTGGGTGGACAGGCTCTGCAGTGGCCAGACCCTCCAGTTCATTTCCTGGCAAGCATTTTTCCCAGACTGCCCCTACCCCCATTCCTCTTCTCAGCACTCTGGTCTCACAGAGAAAACTATATAAGTGACCTTGTTCACATCTAATGGACAAGGGTTGTAGAGTCCCTGGCTTCTCTAGAACTCAAACTCTACTGAGAAGTAAATTTCTGCTGGCTTTGTTCATAGAAATCGCCCAGGTACTAGATTAGTATGACATATTCAGGTATACAATAACTATTCATTCATTAGTAATAAGTGAGCAAATGAATAGATTTGGATGGCCTGGCCTCTGAACAACATTGACCACAGTATTCTGAGTCTTCCCCAAACAATTGAAAGTGCTGGCCATCAGGGACAATATCATGGAACCCTGGGTCCTCATTCTAGACTACTCCCCTCCCTTTCTCTTCCCTCCCTCCCTCCCCTCCCCTCCCCTCCCCTCCCCTCCCCTCTCCTCTCCTCTCCTCTCTCTTCTCTTCTTCTCTCCTCTTGCTCAGCTTGACTCTTGTCTAGATCCCCCCAGTACACTCCTGCTCCATCTCTGAGGTAACCACTGGGCTGCAGACTGCTTCTGGCATTTTGCTTACCTGGTGAAATACCTTGTTGCTTAAGCCAGGCAATACAGTACCTGCTTTCTTTCTGTTGTGCAATGATAGATTCTGACTCTTCCTCAAGCCCCACCTCCCCGTCAGTCAACAGCTAAACCTTGGGCAGGCTCTGAGGTATAATAAGCTGTGAGAAAAATTATGAGCCCACTGATATCTCGGTACTATAGCAAATAAGGTCACTGGAGACTGACTGATGTGTCTATGCCACCAGACACCTAAGCTATTTCTTTGCATTGATATATTTTTAACCAATTCCATCATTTTGTCTTGAGGCATAAAACCCCAAACCCAAAGACTCCACTTTTCCCATTGCATGGAGCTTTTTAGGCAAGGCCCTTTAGAGATTACCAAGGGTCATTTTAATCAAAATGAAAGACATCTCTTATTAAGATAGCTTTGCTGACAAATAATTAAGATGAATTACTAGCATGTACTTGTCCCGGCTGCCTCATTGGTGTCATTTGGAGTATGCATGGGCAGTTCATAGTCTCGCCTCAGCCCTTTAAAAGCAATTTATAACCTAACTCACCATCCTAACTACCTGAGAAGATTCTAATCCTAAACCTGTCACCACCCATTATTTTCACGGGATCCTGACAGTTCTACATTAAAACACTTTATAAGTAAAAGTTAACAAGGCCTAAAGAGAGTGATTTATGTTTCCATGTGTGAAACAGTCAACATTCTTTCCCTGGCCAAAGATAGCCCAGAGCTCTCTATGGACTGAAGGAGGAAAATTATCTTAGAAAGATGGATGATGGCTCATGCTTCCAGGTAGGTGGCTGATGATGTGTGGTCCTGGGCCTGAGACCTGGCCATCTGGCAGAGCTTGTGAGTGGGAGGAGCCAAGTGCTTCCTGTCCCCCACTTCTCTCCAGAATCACCATCCTCCAGGGTGCAAATGCTCTCAGGTATTTGGTGATTTGGAGCACACGCCAGCTTTTCTCTGTACATTCTGTACGCTGCCCTTCATTCCTCAGAGCCTGATTTGAGGAGTCAAAAAATTGTTCCATCTTGTTGCTGGCAAATCAGAAGGATGAGTCCTAGAAGACAGGAGGCGTAGCACGAGGCTAGTCCCCAGCTCTGCTTCTCCCAGAGCCTCCCCCAAATCTCCCCTCACATACACTGAACTCTGTTTCCCCAGTCTCTGTCTCTCTCTGTCTCTTGTCTCTTCTCTGTCTCTGTCTCTCTGTCTCTGTCTCTCTCTCTCTGTCTCTCTCTGTCTCTCTCTCTTCTCTGTCTCTCTCTCTGTCTCTCTCTGTCTCTGTCTCTCTCTCTCTCTCTCTCTCTCTCTCTCTCCATCTACACACACACACACACACACACACACCAGGAAGATAGAACAGCCAAATGCTTTGTTTCCTTAGCCTTGACCCCTCTGCCGAGTGAACTGTTTGATACAACCCTCCAGAAGCCACTCCACTCCCACTCGAATTGCATTAGTTTTCTCTCGGGCCGCTGTGACAGAACTCTACAGTCATGAGGCTCACACTACAGAAATGTACCTTCTCATCATTACAGAGGCTGGAAAGCCAAGTGTAAAGCATCAACGGGTCTGTCCTCTCCTGAGGACCCCGTTGCTGGCTTGGAAGAGCTGCTTTCTGCCTTATTCCCATGTCCTGGGGTTGTCTTCCCTCTGCATGCATCATTGGTGTCCCCTCCAAATCTCCATCATCTCTTCTTACGTGTGTTCAGTTGTGAGCCTGGAGGATGGCCCATCCCAATGTTCTCACTTCAGCTTAATCAGCGCTCTAAAGTCCCATCTTCCTCAGCGTCTCAGGTGCTGGGGTCACTGTGTCTATATCTAAATCTCAGAGGAAACAGTTCAGTCCACACCCTTATCTAGCTGTGAAAACCTTCCAGCAGAAGTGACACCAGCAACAGAAGGACATGGAGTCTCGCTAACTCTTAGTGTGGCCCAAATCATCCTGTTTTGAGGACTAACAGACAAGCTTCTCATGCAAAAGGATAAAAAAAAAACAAAACAAACAAAAAACAAAACAAACAAACAAAAAAAACCCCACTCCCTTTGAAAGGAAGCCTTGAATGAACTGAAAACCAAGCAGGATAATTGGGAGGTCGAGTGGGAGGTTACCTTGAGTTGGAGGCCAGCCTGGGCTACAGACTGGGTTCAAGGCTAGCCTTAGCTACAAAGTATGAACTGGAAAAACAACAGGGAAAGTGAAATCCTTTTAAGGACAGTTACTTAGTTTACTTCTTTTGATGCAACTTTCAGGACCCTCCATCTTCATTCTCTGAGTTAGTTCTGTTCATTTCTCCTTCTCTGGGCACATATCATTAATACAACAACATGACATCCTCCCTTGACCACGGTTGCTTTCCATTTTTGGTACCCAACTTTCTAAATGTGCTCAGGAACGAATTCAGGGTGCTCGGTCTGCAGTGGGTGCGGCAGGTATTTCTTCATCCATTATTTCAAGTTATAATAAGCGAGTGTGGTCAGAGCTGTTCCCAAGATAAGCAGGGCATAATATTTTCATGGTCACCATGATCACAGACTCAGATAAGGGGCCAACTTGCTATTTTTACTCCCTACTTTTCTACTCCTGGTGTTAAGTCCAAGGAGAACAAGTGGAAAAACAAACTGCCTCCTTCAGCTCCGGCAGCAGAATACAAAACGTCCAACCTTTCCCTTTTTTCTCGGGCCACCGTGTACGTCAAAGAGGACACAAATACTACTGAGGTGATTCTGTGCTGAGGAGATGCCTCTTAATTGAGTTTGCAGCCCAGAGCAGAAAAGCATGCTCATCTGAGGTACTTGTTGTATCATTTTTAAATCAAGGCCATCTTTTTCTCAGTGGTAAACGTGAAATGTTTTTAAAGGCCAGACTTAGCATAAAAATCTATTGGTTGCCATGGAGACCACTTTACCACACAGGACTGTGCTCTGTGTTCAACTGTGATTTTCTCTATTCAAAGGTTCAGCATTGTCAAAAAACAAATTACTTTTTCTGTTGTTTATCTCAAAGTTCATTATTGGGAAGGCAATAAATAAGAAGATATTCGCGTACAAAGGGGAGCAGCATAGGGCTTCACTTGGGTGCTATGACTTAAAAAATTTCGTATTTTACAGTAATTATCGCCAAATTGGCTATTGTTAGGAAATAAAATACATTTTGATCTTTTTTGTGTATGTGAATAATAAGTAAAGCAGGTACTTGGAAGTCTGCTTCTAACAAAATTACATGGTAATAAGGCTTTTCACACCTACAGGCACTTAGTAACACAGCTCTGAAAGAGACACGAAGCCCTGATTAGTTTGCGACTTGGTACCTGAGGCACTGGGCTTTCCTTCTTTATGGGAGAAAATGTGAGTTCAGGACCTCGAGCTCACTGAATTATTCATGCCATCTTTCCATCACGTATCTTTAGGTTGAAACCTGTTAGGCTATTATTAAGTGCAATGGTCCATTGCATCCAACACAGTTCCAAACCGGCACCACTGTCCTCGGCTAATTAGCAGAAACCTTTGCAGATGGCAACTCCTTCCAGTCCCCACCCCTTCTTCCCTCCCACCTCCACACCTCAAGGAAAAGTGTGTGGTGGTGGGGGGGAGTAGAGCTGGGGAGTAGCAAGTATGGGGTGGGGCGGGGCTCCTCAAGGAATTTACTGAAGTAGCAAGAGGGAGTCTCTACATCCCTGGAGGGCATTCCAAGACAACCAAGTGTCAGCAAGTTGACATTGGCTGAAGCCTGTTTTATTTTGTTCTGTCTCCCAAATTAATTAAGGAATGTCCTGAATTTTGACTCGTTACTTATTTAAGATGCTCCCCCACGCACCTCTCAGGCACTCTTTAGATGCCTTGATTCAGGCAATTTGCATTACAATGAGGGAAAGGGGCGACCTTAATGAAGGCATCTGGTTTTGAATGTACTCCTGGTATTGGTTGCTTATAATAATATCCCAGAGGGGGATGGAATTCTCTCTCATTTGGGTTCATCTACAGCAGTACACTGATGACTGCTAATATGCAAATTCTTCCTTGTCATCACAATTATGCCTATAGCTGGTAAAGTTGTGGAGGCTGGGGAGTTACATTCAAATTGTGACCCGGGCATAACCCACTTACGAGATGCACTGGTAATTAATTTACATGTTGCACACTTAAACGAGGCCAGCTCCAAACCAGACTGCCCAGGGAAGTCGGGTGTTCGCAATCTCTGTACTGCTCACTGGGCCTTGCAGGAACTGGCTGGGCCAGTTTCAGGGCCACACTGAAGGCACTTCCAGGAAAGAGTGGTGGATGCCAGGAGCTTTACTGGCTGGAAATTAGGACCAATTATAGTAATTGAGTGAAAGCAGTGTTTTTTACTGTGGGGTTATTTGATGGTTGTGGAGCCTTTAAGAGGTGGGAGCTAGGGAAAGGAAGTCAGGTCATTGTGGGCATGGCCCTGAAGGAAATACACTATCTCCAGCTTCTCCTCTCTCGTTTTACTTCCTGGCCACCATGGAATGGGCATCTTGGCTCCATCACACCCTCCCTTTACCAAGGGCCTCAAAACAATAAAACAACTATTGGAAAATTGGGATTTCCTTTTGGATTCTTGGTCTCATTAATAAAAGAATTTAGAGACAGGCTGGAAAGGAAGCTTAAAGACAATTTTATTAGAATTAAAAAAAAACAAAACACTACCACCAACAACAAAAGAGGCACGCCCACACGTGTGCACACACACACACACCACAAAAACAACAACAAAAATATGGAAATAAAGAAGAGCAGAAAGATGTCTTTTACGTTTATGGCCTGTCCTAATTAGAGGTACTCATGACCAAAAGCAACTTAGGTAGGGTTTACTTGGCTTCACTTCGATATCGTAGTCCATCACTGAAGGATGTCAGGACAGGAACTAAAGCAGGGCTGGATCCTGGAGACAGGAGCTGATGTAGAGGCCATAGTAGAGTGCTGTTATTGACTTTGTTTCCATGGCTTCCTCAGCCTGCTTTCTTACAGAACCCAGGACCACCAGCTCAGGGATTCTATAAGAATCAGCCCATGCCCACTCCTAATGGTTTGGGCCCTCTACATCAATCAAGAACAATGCCTTAGAGACTGATCTACAGCCTGATCGGATGCAAACATTTTCTCAATTGAGGTTCTCATCTCTCAAATGTCTCCAGCCTGTGTCAAGTTGGCATAAAACTAGCCAGCATGGGCCAAAGAAAGCAGGTGTGTTCAGCTCCAGAGGCTCCATAGCAGCTGTCTGACAGAAATGCAAGGCTAAGGAGGGTGGCGTAAGGTGTAAGGTGCCTCAGAGAACCAGAGTTCCCAGAGCGTATGTAAAAGCATGCTTAGGCTTTTGGCCAGTTTCTGAAAATGAAATAGAAGGAAGAAAAAGGGAAAGATAGGCTTACTGGAGTAGACTTAAATAAGGGAGAGATAGTTCTAGAAAGAATAAATACATTATTTCATTAAGAGAATAATTATTTCTCCCATCTCCCTAAATCAGATTTCCTGTGAGGTGGTTTCCTTAAGAGTAATTGATAGGTCCAGCTAAATGAACCCAGTAAAGCCCTGATGCCTCTACCCAAAGCTGACCACAAGGAGGGGTCCTTCCTCAATGGTCTCTAAGCCTTTTAGTTCCTGTAAGAACTAAATAACCAATCAATCATAGAGTAGGACAAGCAGCAAACAGTTATTTTGGCTAGCCTGGGCTAAAAAGGTACTTACAATCAGAGAGAAAAGTGGGAGGCAGAAATTAGGATGATTCCAGGGGTTCAGATGACAGATGTCAGTGGAGGACCGGTTCATGATGCCACCACTGGGGCATTCAGCTTTGCTCCTCTTCAGTCTTTTGTCACTCTGCTCAAGACCTAAATTTTGAGGCAATATGTTTGAAGGAAAACACCCTTTACGTTATTTTACTTTTCTATTTCCTGACTAGATATGGATTCAACAAGTGGGGCCCAACTATAAACTAAAAGTCCCAGACTCCTTTTCGGCCAAGTGTAGCTGGAACGGAGTCTGGGTGATACATAGCCATTCATAGGCCTGGGTCTAAAGTCACAAAGTAAGCCTCCTTCCTTCTGGCTTGTAAAGAAACAGCAAAGCTGTAAAAGCCATGTGTTGAGGATGGCAGTATCCCCATTTAACTGTATATGAAACAGAGCCTGTCTGTTGGTTCTGGATCCGTTATAAGACAACCTTCTCTCTTGTTCAGACAACACTGTGGGATGTCTTTGCTATGGCCACTATGCATTCTCTTTGCCCAGAGAAATCTGTGGATTACTTTCATCAGGAGAACTGGGTGCTCGGAAGGAAAGCAAGGAATGTCCATTTTATAGTTGTTATTGTTGGCAATAGGATCCTTCCGTGCCATCTACATCCATTGTGAAATCCCTTATCAGTATATACCTCTTTCATGGCCACTCAGACTTATGACTTGTCCCTAGGGTGGCAAGCACTGAGCTGCTCTCCTCCCCTTTCTGGAGCATTGAGCATGAATCCTCACTTAAGGGACAGATGGGTCATCCATGACCCATTAAAGATGAAACAAGCTTGGTGCCTGCTCTCTCGTCTCTAGCTGTCACCACTTGGATCACAAGCACAGTCTGTAACATTGATTAGCACCTGCCAGCTTCAACAAGCATCATTCTGTGCTAACTGCTCCTAAGAAGAAGCCCTTGTTGAGGAAGTAAACACCTCATTAGTCTGGGGGAGAGAATGATCAGCAGACACATGGATCTCTAATTTGTATTTTTTATTTTGTGATTTATTTTCAATCAATCAGAAGATATTCATCGATCACCTTCTGGCTGCCTATCACTGATTTTATTCTGAGTAGAACATGTATTGTTTTTGACATAGGCGCTGCTGCTATTGCTTAATTTTTAAAAAAAAGTTCTTGAGTTTGTTTTCTAGTTAAAACACACATGCACACACTCATTTGTCTGCCTTAGCTCATTGCTAATGGTAGCTTTGCAATTCCCCTCTGGAAAGCAAAGGAGACATGGGATTTATTTGCAATAATTTCATTCTAGCATAAACTCTTTCTGGGATGTGCTTATTTCTTTGATGATATCGTTAATGGTCTTTCCTTTTCCTCAGTTCGCACATTCCATCTCTGGGACAATCTCTCTGCACACAGTCTGGCATCACACAGATGTGCAACATCCCTTCATTAGCTGTGTAGGCTGATCCACTCGAGTCCAGGACTCACTAAACTCTGGCCAATTCCATTTCTCAACCAGCAAATCTTTAGATCTGATCCCTTGTGCTTGGCCCAAGAATCTGTTCTTATCAGCTAGTTCTGATCACTGTTAGTATGCAGAATCAAATGACTTCTATGCATCAGCATTCTGGCGGAAGGGCACAATTCTGTCCTGACATGGAGAGTGTATGGTGGAATAGAATGAGAATTAGTCATTGGGGATTAATGGAGTCTAGACCCAGAGGATGATTAGGATAAAAGTCTAGAGCAGAACTTTCTATGATGATGGCCCTCTGTCTCAGTAATGGTTCCTAATTGCTGTGATGAAACACCATCAACAAGCAACTTGGTCAGGAAAGGGTTTACACTTCCATCAGTCCACCACTGAGAGAAATCAGGTCAGGCACTCAAGCAAAGCAGGAACTTGGAGGCAGGAGCTGATGCAGAGACCATGAAAAGTGCTGCTTACTGGCTTGTTCTTCGTGCTTACTCAGCCTGCTTTCTTATACACCCAGGACAACCAGTTTAAAGTTGGCACTACCTAAAATGGGCTGGTCCATTCCACATCACTCACTAATTAAGAAAATGCTCGGGGGGGGGGTGAGACTGGAGAGATGGCTCAGTGGTTAAGAGCACTGACTGCTCTTCCAGAGGTCCTGAGTTCAATTCCTCACAACCACATGGTGGCTCACAATTCCCTGTAATGGAATCCAATGCCCTCTTGTGTTTCTGAAGACAGTGACAGTGTACTAGTATACATAAAATAAATAAATTGGAGAGAGAGAGAGAGATAGACAGACAGAGAGAGAGAGGGAGGGGAATGCCCTACAGACTTGGTTACAGCCTGATCTTATGGAGACATTTTCTTAATTGAAACTCCTCTTCTCAAATGATTCTAGCTTGTGTCAAGTTAACATGAAACTAGCCAGGACAAACCTTTCTATATTTCCACTGTCCAAAACAATGGCCAGTACCCACAGTAGCCACTGAGCACTGTTAAAGAGATAGCAGAAGAAAGTATATTTGCTAAGGAATGCTGGTTCCACTGGGCTTTCTATTCTTTCCTCTCATTTAGCATATGCCTTAAGCCATCACCAGTAAACCGACTCTTTGGCTCCCTTTCCGCCCTTGCCAGTCCTAAGCAAGCCCAACTCCCGTGTGAACCCTACATTCAAAGTTTCATTGGTTAGGAAGAAATAGTGCATCAAAGAGGTGTCCCTTTGCACAGGAGGGGCTTGAGGAGACAAGATTTACCTACAAGTAAAGTAGCAACAACTCCAACTTTTTCAAATTCTTTGTGGCACAAGGGTTCCAGAATGGGAGCAATACTGGAAAACTGAATTGAATCTAGCAACAGGGAGTTAAGCATGTTGTTATAATACAGGGATAGTGAGCCAGAATACAGTTCTTTGCTTGGAATGGTATGGGGGAATGGAGTAGATAAACTTTTAATTTCATTTTATCCCCTTAACAGGATTGTGTGTTTGCATTTTCAAGTGAGAGTAAGGAGGGCTGGGACATAGGAATGACTGTCAATCTAATGCTGATGGTTTGTAAAGAGAGGCAATGGACACTCGGCAACAGCTGCTGAATGCCTTTTAAGCAAAAAATGGATAACTGAAGGTCTAAAGTGACATTTCTTGGGGTTCTGACGAGCAAGAGGAAGGAAGTATTACAGTGTCTTAGTTGTGGATTCCAGAGTATGAGGAGAGACTGAGAAATGAGATGTTGTAGTTAGGGTTTTGCTGCCGTAAAAAGATACCATGACCAAAGTAACTCTTACAAGGACTACATTTAATTGTGGCTGGCATACAGGTTCAGAGGTTCAATCCATTATCATCAAGACAGGAGCATGGCAGCATCTAGGCAGGCATGGTGCTGGAGGACCTGGGAATCCTGTATCTTGTTCTGAAGGCAAACAGAAGACTGACTCATCAGGCAACTAGGAGGAGGGTCTCAAAGCTCACCTCCTCAGTGACACACTTCCTTCAACCAGGCCACACCTACTCCAACGAGGCCACACTCCCTAATAATAGTGCCTTTCCCTGGGCCAAGCACATTCAAGCCACATGGGGATTATAGTCTAGCCCTGAGTAGCATGATAAGAACAATAGGTCTTATTTGGATCATCCTATGGATAAAATTCCACCAAGCTTGTTAAGTAGTATATCAGAAGAGACACAGAAGAAAGATTTGACTAAAGTCTTGACTAAAAGATCTTTTTCACCTGTATCCCCAGGGTTGTGACTTGAACTGAGCTAATTGAAACAGAGTGGCCGTTAGAAGTGTCCCAGGTAAGGTTGCTAAGCATGTAGTCTCCGGTGTGTTAGTTAGGGTTTCCATTGCTGTGAACAGACACCATGACCAAGGCAACTCTTAAAAAGAACAACATTTAATTGGGGCCAGCTTATAGTTTCAGAGGTTCGGTCCAATATCATCATGACAGGGAACATAATACCATGAAGGCAGATATGGCACTGGAGAAGGAACTAAGAGTTCTGTATCTTGATCCAACTGCAGCCAGCTGAGACTCTCTCTTCCACACTGGCCAGAGCTTGAACACTAAGAGCTCACAAAACCCGCCCTCACAGTGACTCATTTCCCCTAACAAGGCCACACCTATTCTAACAAGGATGTACCTCCTAATGATGTCACTCCTTATGGGCCAAGCATTTAAGCACATAAGTCTATAGGGGACAAACCTATTCTAACTACTATATATGGCTTGCATACCAAAGCCAGATAAGCAATGAGGGTAGGCTTGTAGTGATTCTTAAGTATAGAACAAAAAGCCATATACTGCAGACCCACAGCAGAGCTTTAAATGACATAGTAGGGACAAGAGAAACTACTAAAGATCCAGAGGCGGTTGTCTCCCTGCTCACTACTAAACCTAGTTTAGGGACCAAAACATTCCTTTAACAGCAGAAGCTGGAGGTCATCCAAGCACGGGGTGAGGGTCCTTCCCTGCAGACACAGCCAAGCTTTGTTGTAATTCTAGAAGGTCTTAAGTGTTTCTCTTCTCCCTCCTCCATCTTCTTTCCACTCCTCCTCATCTTCTTCCTCTTCCTCCTCCTCCTCCTTCTCCTCCCCACCACATACTGCATCTTTTCCCTTCTATTAACCCTGCATATTTACAGAGAAGAGATGGGCTTACATATGGAATGAGCTTGGAGCTATAGCAGTGGCCTGATCAATTAGGAGCTGAATCACTCTGAGCATCCACTGATATGATACTGGAGGCCTGAAAGCAGCCTAGAGCCCTGGAGCCTTCTCAGATGCTCCCCAAGTAGCTAGAGATTCAAGTCAGACTCAGTTGAAAACCATGCACTTTGCTCTTCCTCTACCCGTGGGTCAAGTATCTGATTCTATCCTCTTGCCTGGTCCTGAGTACTCACATAGCTTCAGTTGCTGCTGGAGCCAGGTACTGACAAACACAAGGTTCACTTCTCCTAGGCTGCCTTTCCTGTCTTCTCAAGAACATTGTAGTGGCTTAATTTATCTTAATTGGGGGGGGGGAAGGTAGCTAATAATTGCAGCTCTCTCAGCCAATCTGTAATAGAGCCACCAGGCTAAAGAAGCTGAAATCCACCTTGTGTATTTAAACACTTGCTACCTCAGAGTAGCTGTCACATTTAGGTTTGGGCATGTGGCTCCCACCCCTCTAAAGAGGGATGGTTAACATAGTTGATGTCAATTCATTTTCTGTCCTTCATGGAAAACCCACCCCATGGCTTTCTGCAAGTCAAAAGAGTTCTGGGGTACCCATGATTTTCTGCTCAAGGAAAAGAATGGCTTTTTGCATAATTCTGTGAGAAAGCAACATGACTCTCCACCACATCATGGAAAATTCCCAGAAATACAATGCATAAAATGAATAGAGGTCCCAGCAAGCAAGCAATGATAAGGAGGTGTGTGGCATTCTACAGCGGTCTCCTGCCTGGAAGTCACATAAAAGCCCGGTTTGCACTATGTAGCAGCTGCATTTTTCTTGTCTACAAATTCCAGTTGTGTGAAAGTGGCATGCTATAAGGGAACACCATGTCTGCCAATAATAGAAATTGTCTGAGATTCCTGAGGAATTGGTAAATGGCTGGGGATGGAACAGAGGTGGCTTTGGAGTTTGTGTCTTGACTGGAGATTCTGGACACAGAAGAGCCTTGCTGCTCTTAATAGCTTAACCCCAGGCAGGGATGAGAGGAGATTTGGTACTCAGGTAGATAAATGGCAGGCAGAATGTTAAATGGTTTATTTTTGTGTTGCTGTGGCCAAAATATCTGAGAACAACTTAAGGGAAAGAATGTTTTATTTATCTTGCCATATCAGAGGTATAAGTTCATCATGACACTAAATCACAGCAGTTCATACAGTGACCAGCAAGTAGAGAAGAGCACACAAGAAGAAACCTAGGTGAGAGAGTTCCCAATGACATGCTTTTGGGAGAAGTAGGTCACCAGGTCACTTCTCTTCTGCCTTTTACTACCTCCCAGCAATGCTGTCATATCATGAATCCATCAAATGCTTAATCTAAGCGTGAGTTCAGAGCCCTGGGGCTCTAACTGTGTCTGGACATGCCTCGAAGACACCCCCAGGAGGGTGTTCCACTAATCCCCTTGATGTTTCTCAGTCCAATCAAATAGACTGTCAAAACTGACCATTACAGATGACATAGAATTCATGGGTCTGTGGAAGCCAAGATTGCAACATGAGGACAGTTAAAACTGGACTCAAGCACAGACCAGAACTACCTCTACGTATTAACCATCAAGAGCCACTATGTCCCCAGCACCTCTGCTCAAAAAAAATTTAGGAAGACCAGAACAGAGACTCATAAATAAGAGGCTTCTGTGTATGGATTCAGGCATCCTCTGGTTTACTACTCTCTGACCTTCTGGTTAGCAAGTGTATGGTGGTAGAGCACATGAGAGCCCAGGACTAATGAACACCCAGGAGGTTGTCATGGTGGGTTCTAGTTGCCATGGTAGGTTGTCACTGTGTCTAGTTTTACAGACAAAGAAATTGGACTGTAATAGGATTACATGCTCAAGGCTTCTGTGGACGCAAAACATCCATGCCCTGAAGATTCCCTTGAGTTAACTGATGAAGTTTAACTAGAGAAAAGTTATACAGATTTATTATGTACATGGAGGCAACCATATAACCC
Source organism: Mastomys natalensis (assembly GCA_021653895.1). NCBI lineage: Eukaryota > Metazoa > Chordata > Mammalia > Rodentia > Muridae > Mastomys > Mastomys natalensis. The sequence continues at coordinate 406,627 of JAJTUV010000153.1, forward strand.
AACAGGACTCAGCAGCATCTACAGCCTTTGTGTATAGGAGAGGGGAATAAAGTGTGGGCAGATTTCCAGGGGAATAGTATGTGACTTAAAGGAAGTTTCACTTAGACAAACACAGAGCAGATAGTGGGCTGCCAAGGATTCTCCTTGGAGTGTGGATGGAAATGGAAGAGAAGATGAGGGTGGGTGCAAGTCTGTACAGAGTGTTCACGTGGTGGGTCTGACTGCAGCAGATAAGGAGATGCCGAGTAGAGCCTCTTCCAGCAACTGAAACCATTAAACTCCTTTAATTCAAAACAGCCAAACGCTGGACATGGTAGCCATGCCTGTAATCCTATCATCAAAGAGGTTGAAGCAGGAGGATCCCAAGTTTGAGGCCAGCCTGAGCTACATAGTAAGAATGTTTCAGAAGCAAATAAACAAAGCATACTAGGGCAGCACTTTTGAGAACGAGAGTCCCGTGGGCTCACTTGTTGTGCAGCTAGCAATGGGTAGAAGCAGGATTCACAGTCAGCATTTGGGCATCTCTCTCTGCCCTTTATACCAGCATCACCTCTCTGGCCACTGCACTTCTGACCATCAATTTACCCTTCTGGTCTCTACTTTGCTTTGCCTACTAGCGAGTCCACATGGCTCCTAACTGCCTGCATCTCTGGCCTTCTATCATCCATTCACACTCACATTCTGGCTCATGGCATAGGTTTCAGAGGAACTTGCTGTAGACTGCTGCTTTGCTGGGTTTCCACACACCCTGCACCTATCTGCCTGGTTTCTGACCCCATCCTCAGCCCACTTCAGGTCTGACACTCTCTGATTTTGGCATTGTTACTGTGCTATATGGCATGCTTGCTAGATCACTGACCACAAAGCTGTGTTTTGTTTGATGAGAGCTGGACTAGGCAGCAAGTCATTAGCCAGTGACCACTCTACTGAGATGACAGGACAGATGGGCAAGTCAAAACTGTAAGCCAAGAATAGAGGCCAAAGATGCACCAGGTGCAGGCTCTTGAGAAAGGGAATGGAGATCCATGCAAAGGTCAACAGTACAGAAGCCAAGGCAGACAATGGTAGGTATAGTGGGTGGGGCAGCTCTCAAAGAGACCTCTCCATGGGATACAGTGTGAAAGCAATGTCAAAGCATGCAGGGAGGCTGGACGCAAGTGGGCAGGGATGCAGAACTGGAGGGTGGCTTATAGTTAGTTATATTCACTTCCCTTTGGGAAGAACACCGGATACCACTCAGGACTATGTAGCAGGATGCTGAGGCTGTCCCAGGACACAAAGAGGAACCAAGGAAAGGGTCTTTAATTGTGGTTGCCAGGAAAGAAAAAGAAGGCTGTGTAGGCAGGATTTAAGAGGGCCTAGCTAGAGTGATTTCAGCTGACCCAGGGCTTGCACTTGGCTCTGGGAAACTGGGGTGAGTGTGCCATAACTCTGGAGTATGAGAGCGAGCTGAGGGAGGTGATTGGGTATGGACTTAATTTTTCACTCAAAAGGAAGAATTGGCTAGCAGTCCTTAAAACTGGGTCAAGAGAGCATGTATAGGAGCAAACATATATAAAATTTATATTATAGCTGGATTGGAACAGACTGTAAAGGAAAGTTGTTTTCTGTTTTCAAATTCCAAAGTAGTATATAGAAATTACAGTGAAAACTGATTTTAAAAAGTGATGATCAGATTGAAAGTAAATGTACTATTTGTAGGATAGATACATAGTTTTCTAGAACGTAGGCTGTCCTGATAGGAAGTGGACTTCTAGGGTGCTTATATGTACACTCAGTCCATTTTGTAGTTCACAGTAAAGATTAAAATAGGATTGCTAACTATCGTATGAATGTCTTTTGTAAGCTTACTAGCATATTATGGGCCTTGTTCCATATCAGCACAAGGCTGTAACATCACTCTTTTTAAATAGCTATATAGTATTACACAGTGTGTCACAAACAGAATGAATTGCAATCATTCTACTATTAATTAATATTTGTGTTGCTCTTAGACTTTTACTAGTATATTGAGTCAGTAAACATTGGACACATTTGTGTGACTTTTCTGAGACATAAATTCTTAGAAATAAAATTTCTGGATCAAAAGAATCATAGCGTTTTAAATTTAATTAGCAACTATTCAATTTCTCTCTGAAAAGATTACATCAGTCTATAATCCCACAGCAGTTTATGGCTAGACATTAGGCATTATTGATCTTCATTTTCTCAATATAATTGGTGGAAAATGTGACTTTATTTTAATTTGACTAGGGATGTATGTAGTCCTTAAATGTTGCTGGCATTTGAATATCCTCATCTATAAATTAATCCTTTGGGTCTTTCCCTAATTTTCAATCTCTTTTCTTTATACATTTAGAAGACAACTGCTTGCTATGTAGCTTATAAGTAGCCTTATTAGTTTATCAGTTGCTTTTAATTTTGTTTATGGTTTCTTTTTCAGCATAAAAGTTTCCGTGTTTTTATGATAAGGTATTTTGGTGCTTTCTTTTGTGGTCTCTGGCTTTCCCACCTGGCATCAGAAAATTTTCATATTGGAGGAGCACTATTGAAGGGACCAGGCTGGATTAGCCAATACCCCTAGCATTGTCTATATTCTCCCAAAACCCCTAGTATGTCTTCTTGGAAGTCCCCTGGTGGCTGAGGGTTGAGTAGAGCCACTGTAAGCTCAGGCCATTGATTATGTACTTCTTAACTTTTTGTGTGTTGAGATTCTGACAAAAGCTATGGATCTCACACATAATCTAATCTAACCTATTTAACCTAACCCAACCCAACCCAACCCAACCAACCCAACCCAACCCAACCCAACCCAACCCAACCCAACCCCAACCATCAATCATCAATCCAATCAATCAATCCAATCTAATCTAATCTAATCTAATCTAATCTATCTTCTAATCATCATCTCAAGCCGCCCGGACTCTATCACGACTCTTCAGACTAGCAACTCTTTCTACTGCACTGCTGACTATCTAATTCATGTCAATCAAATTGCTGCCAGTAAATGTTTCATTCTGACAGCTTTCCCTACACCCAGGAACCAAGCATTCCGTGGCTGATATCCAATACCTGAGAATCTTTCTGCAACCCTACTGCCCTCTTAGGAAGTCTGTGACTCCCACTGCCCCACATGCAAAGGCAAGTCTCACTCCATCTCAGATCCAGTGTCCCTGTATCCTTATGGAGGACAGCTGCTCCCCTGTGCTTTTCCCCTACCTCTAGTCATCTGACTTCTCACCAAGGAGGTAATAGCCAAGTCTTCTCCATATGGGGGCCCTGAGCTGGAGTGGAATTGAGAAGAGGTAGACTAAAGACCCCAGGCAGACGTTGGCATCTGTTCACTTCTCAGAAGCTCCCATGAGGAGAAGGACATGGCTTAGTAGTAAGATTTTACCAGCGCTCTGGAAGGCAGAGTGAGGAACTCGGAAATTCAAGGCCACTTCTGGGAAAACCAATACATCATAATTGAGAGACAGGTTTTGGAGGATCTCTCCAGAGTGTTGGTTCTCTTGAGTGTCCAGGACGAAAAGAAAACATTACTGTGGCCTCCAGTTCTTGCAGAGCCAGGATCTTTAATAGAAAAGCTAACATCCTCTGCAGATCTCCCTCTCTCTCTCTCTCCTTCTCTCTTCCCTGTCCCTCTCCCTCGGTCCCTCCTTCTCCATGTCCCTCTCCCTGGCCCTCCCTCTCCCTCTGTCTCTCCTTCCTCCCCATGTCTCTCTCTGTCTGTCTCTGTCTGTCTCTCTCTCTCTGCTTGTCTCTCTGTCTCTTCTTCTGTCTGATCTGTCTGTCTGTCTCTCAGATCAGAAAGCATCATTTCCAGACAAATCTAATCAATGATCCAAGAAGCACACAGGGGGCTGATCTTGGCTTCAGAAATCCACCTTTATAGTCCCAATTGCTTTCCATGGGGCTTTAACTACAAAACAGTCAGTCCAGGGCATAAAGGCTAGCACACTCAGCTCTTGAATTGGGTAATATCGTCTAAACACCCCATGTGGAATTCAAATACCATCTGATGAAGGTCTCAGCCATCTCCTGTACCTCCCTAGTCCTTCCTATCTTATACACAGCTACCAAATATTGGCTCGACTGTTTCGGCCTCCCAAACATAACTAATCTTGATCATAATCCTTCTGGAGAAATAATGAACCAAGATTCAACTCTTAAAGGAATATGGAGAATAAATCACTCAGCCCCTACAAAATGTAGGTCATTCCAATTTTAGCAGTAGGCTTCATTTCTCTCAATCAGATGCTATTTGTTTAATCTCCTAATTCTCCTAAAAACATGCCAAGCAAGGAGGAGAAAGAGTCCTCTTATAAAGGATATCCAGCGAAGTGGAGAAGGACCATTTAAGCTTCCGGCACTAGCAATGGCTTATGGAGAGAGCTGTTTTCAAATGGACCCACAACAAGATCCTCAACCTTCCACTGGCTTATAGCGTGTTTTACCTGAGAAAAATGCCAGCCCTCAGGGAAGATGGTCTGTTGACAGAAATGCATGGGCAGAATATAATTCCACCAACTGGGAACCGAATGTTCAAATGTCTGAGAAAGAAGATGGGGACATTTCATCTAAACCACAAACCTAACAGACAACAAGCCATGTATGAGTAAACTCTGCTGTGGAGGAGGCAGCCTGAATTAGTGCCTCTTTCCTGGGCACTAAACCTTGACAGTGAAACTGTGTTCTTCTGTTTTGGCATTACTATAATGAACTGCCAGAAGCTAGATACTTTTTTATAGAGAAAAGAGGTTCATTTTGGCTCACAGTACTGAGGCCCAAGGCTGAGGGGTTTGCATCTAGTAGTAGACGTATTGCTGACAGAGTCCCAAGGCAGGACAGTGCATTGCACGGTAAAACACAGGGGAGGTATGCATTCATTACTATCCTTCAGAGTTTCTGATTTTTCTTATAAAGCCATCAGAAATCAATTACAGGGTCTTTATCCGAAGGACTTGTAACTAAACCCACTCATCTCCCCAAGTCTTCACCTCTAGACATCACAGTGGGATGGCTTCCACCTTATAACACCTCATAGAGGACATGAAGCTTCAGAGCATGGACTCTCCGGGACACACTGAAAGCATGCTGAGCCATAGCAGAGGTGCTCATTTATATCAGTGCATTAGATTTTTGGTTTTGTCTTGAGTTTAATATCAACTTCAAATTTCTTGTCCTTACGGAACAAATGAAAGCAAAGTAGATCAAAGAACCAGTGCCTGTTCTAGTCTGCCCTTGTGTCTTCTCCATTGAGACTTTTGCTGGACACCCTACAGCGTTGTCTCAGAGCTCTAACTTAGTATATCTCTCGTTTCATTTACAGGAAATCCCATGCTCAACTTTCCTATCAACCGCTTCTCCCCCTCACTCCTCCCTCCCTCCCCCACTCAGCCCCTGCCTCTCTCTGTGTCAATCTCTTTTCCCTTTCTCCACACTGTGAAGGTGGAGGGGGGGGTTAAATTCTTCGTAGAAAAGCTACTCCTTACTTGGAGTATAATGTAAGAATTAATTTTCTCACTTTCCTTTCGTACTAGGGGAAAAAATAAGTAACAAAAGTAAACCTTCTCTTCTGCCTCCCCCAAAACACAGGGAATTATATGAAATTATAGTAACCTAAGAAAGACTCCTCCTTAACATTTTATACCGTACTGTAAAGAGCCAGTGGGCAAACCTGACTAAAATAAGCACTGTTTTAATAATGCTATAGGTTTCCCAGCATGTTAACTCACTTCCTGTTACTGTGAACAATCCCAGGGAAAAATTAATAGAAAAGGAAAAAAAAAATATTTTGCACAGCTCATGGATTCAGAGCCTTTGATCAACGGCCACTTGGCCGTGTTGCTTTCCACTTGTGGAAACAGTATATCATGGCAGGAGTGTGGCAGAGAAAGCCGCTCACTTCATGGCACTGGGAAGCAGACGGGAAGACAAAAAATGCAATCCCAGTATCTCTTCAATGGCATGTCTCCTGTCATGCATATTATAGTAGTAAATTGACATGTGCTACTTTCATTGGTTGAAAAATAATAATAATAATAATAAATAATAATAATAATAATAAATCCTCTGGGTGCCAGGAGGATCTCATCTTGTCAGACTGGAGTATGTCTATCTCACAGGTCCTCCAAGACTCTCTGTCCAGAAACAGGCTGACCTCTGACACCGTAACAGGAAACCATTGAGTGTATTAAGAACATTGTGTCTTTGAGAACGGCTAAAATGTAAACTATTTCCAATAGCGCTTACTATTGTTCATGACCTAATTTCTAATGATGGGGCCCTACTTCCTAGAACTTCCACTTCCTCCCAGTAAATGTCACAGACTGGGAACCGAGCTTTTCCCACACAGGCTTCTGAGTGATGAGCCCTGAGACTCCAGGAATTGGAGCTAGATCTTTAGGGCTAAGGCATGGTCCTTATGCCTAGCCAACTTCTCTCATGAGTTGCTGTGCGCTGCCAATCAGACACAAGTGTGAAAACTGCAGTTTGCCACAACAAAGAGAATAGGCTTCAAGTGTATTGTGTACATAAGCAAGTAAGAAAAGCAGAGAGAGACTCACTTGCTTGACATCAGTGAACAGTTCATAGCTGTGGGCATTGCCCATCAGTTGAATGAGGAGATCTGGTGGAGGGAGGGGTATTCTTAGCAGCAATGAAGAAAGAAAGGGGGAGGAGGGGATGTCGGAGTAGGTGTGAAGTAAAGAAGTCAGTCAATGTCCTGGGAGGAATGGACAGCCTGGGAGGGCTGGCTCCAGTGTCTGTGACCCTTCATTCTTCTGGGATTCCCAACCTTTGACAAGGATCTTGCTTTTGCTCCTAAAGACATGAAATGACCAGAGGGAAGAATGTGTTCCGTTAGTAGTGAGGTCACTGGGTGGCACCATTCCTGGAGGAAATCCCTGATGAGTTAGAGCCTCCACCAACCCTTTACAGGGGTCCCTCAGACCACCCAACCCTGGTGCACATGAGAATCATATACATTCTTTCATCAATGTACCAGATCGCTTCCTGGGTATCCTGACTTAAGTGACCTGGGGTGGGGTCCAGGCATTGGTATTTTTAAGAGTTCTCCACTAATTCTAACTTGAACATTGAGATGAGAACCATTGAACAAACCAGTTGGGACTAGCCAGTTGGAGAATCTGTGCCTCCATTTCCCATTGTCCTGAAGGATGCTGTTGAGGTGATGTGACTTCCAGCACCTCTTGTCTGCTGTCTACCCTCTCTCTCTGCCTCTGCCACACTGTCATGGCAGTTCTGTCCCATCATTTTCCTTCCATCTTCTTCACCATGGTTTGCTTACTATGGGCCCTATGTCATTCTGCTAAGTGACAAGTGGCAAAGACAGCTAATTGCTTGATCAAAAGAACTAATCAATGTTAACACTACCTGACTAGAGTGTCCCCCATACTAATGAAATGTTCCTCAAGCCAGTTATAAGGTGCTTCCTCAGAAGCTGCTCCATACAACAGGTGCCTCTGCACAGGCTGACTGGGGCACACAGGGCTCTGATGTTACTCAAGGTCCTCGCACTGATGGCCCCACCTTCAGAGTGAACAAGCATGGCTGAGGAAAGAATGGGATTCTGTCCTTGCTAGCTGAGTGTATGCACTCACTTACTTGCTAGAACCCTTGTTAGCGACCCATCAAAGGGTACAAGCATGCTACAAACATTAGCTTCCATTTTCCCTCCTGTCAAGGGCCAGATCCAAATACATGTTCTGGCAGCTACTCTGTCTTCCTGTTAACACACGGAGGTTAAATCTAGAGCCGAGCAATACCCCCTCCACCTCCATCCATACAGTTATTTGATTTCCACATTTTCTACTGAAGGATACACGTAAGATGACACTGACTGTCAGATCCACTTTATGTGTGCCGTTTAGTGGTGTTAAGCACATCATGCCCTTGTGTGACTAATGCCAGCACATCGTGCAGCTATTTCCAGAGCTCTTCACTTTGCAAAATTCAAGCCCGATACCATTGTGTGTGTGGTGTGTGTGTTTGGTGTTACAATTTCTGTTCCTGTGGCAAAATAACTGAGGTAATCAATTTATAAGGCAGAAAGGTTTATTCTGGTACATATGTATAGCTCATGGTCATTTTGCCCTGTTGCTTTGGGTCTGTAGTGAGGCAATACTTGGTAGGAAGAACACATCAAAAACCAAACAAAACAAAAAACTGTTCACCCATGGCAGCTTGGAAGTGAGAAGAGAGAAGGGGGGTAGGGACAGAGGCAGTGACAAAGACATAGAGAAGATCAGGTCCTATTATCCCCTTCTTCAAGGGTATACCCCCAGTGACTTAAACTCTAATGAAGCCCCACCTCTTAAAGGTTTCTCCACCTTCTGTTGACATCACTCTGGGACCACACTTTAACACATGGTTGGTGGACATGTATAAAGCCACTGTGCCACAAAACAGTAACGGTTCCTTTCCCCTCAAGTTCCTGGCAACCTGCATCCCATTTCATCCTCTTTAGATTTGACTCTTCTAGATATCTCATGGAAACAAAACCAGAGTGCAGTTATTTTTCTTAGTCTAAAGATCAAGGTTTATTACTCCTCCTGTCATATTTTCTCTTGCTAGTTTTTGTCCAGGCTCTCAGCCTTCCTAGAGCTCTTGGATCCTGATTAGTGGTGCTCACATTTCCTGTCTATTGTCTGCAGAGAGTGCAGAGAGCTCCTCACAACTCCATCCAAATGGGGGCAGCATCTTTAACATAGTGAGTCAGAAGGCAAAGTTTTCCTCTAGCCAAGGTCTGAGCATGGGGCTGAGGAGTTAACTATGCGTCTTTGCTTTACTGTGTTTCTAGTCAGCCAAACGATACCCTGGTACCCTCCCACACTCACCTCACACTAAAGGCAATGATTCCTTATGGTTACTTTTGATGGTCGAAACTCACTTTCTGTCCCAACCTCTATTCTTGTCTTCCTTCTTAGCAAAAGAACCCTAATTTTCAGCTCCATTGATCCAGCCTCTCTGGCCTGATATGGCTGGGTGTCTCCATTCCAGCCAATGACTTGTAAGTAAGAGTTGTGTGGTGGAACTTTGGACATGTCTGCCCTAAAAATACCTGACTCAGCTGGGAGGAGCCAGCCCTTCCTTCTCCTTGATGTTTAAACGCAGATATAAAGGCTCAGTCTGAAGTGGCCATGTTGATCATGAGGTGACCTTGAGCATAAAGAGAGAATCAATCTCTCTGAGTCTTAGAAACCAGGATTTTAGAAAGTAGCTTGAAAGGTCATTAGAAAAGAACAAAGTGTTTTGTCAGCCCGCATTTTAGAAGCAGCCCTATAGGAGGAGCTACAAAAGCCTTTCTTTGGAGACTTCAGCCATATCTAACAGTTTCCTTTGAAATCGCTAATTATACTCTAAAAAGAGGCATCATTGGAGGCAGAACCAGCAGCCAATTACCCACGAGAAATCATTCACTGTGTGGGCTGTCTTCTCTCTCTCTGTTCGCATAATTTCAAAATGCAATTTCTAGAACCATGCTAAATACTTGTAAACAGAAATTGGTTTGATTGCACAGGGGGAACCATTTCGGGGCGGTAAAACTGACAGTTGTTTCTCCTTGTCTTCTAGTTCACAGAGCAGTTCCCTTTGGGTCACCTTCCACTGAATTCAGAGCCATCTGCAACTCCAGCCAGAGGTGCTGACTTCTAAAGCAGGTGGAGGTTCCTATGAGGTGGTGGGAAAACCTAGTTCTTGGAATTAGAAGTCCCAAGTTTTAGTTCCAACTCTAGTTACAGGTTGGTTAGCCTTCTTATGCCTCAGAATCCTCATCTCAAAACTGGCCACACTAAAGACTAAGTGGGCAAGGTATGTATGTGAACTGTAAGGGACCCTAATGGAAAGTGAACCTTGTAAAGCAGTATCTGGGTTCCTCCTGCCTTCTCTGGCATGCTAGCAGTTCCTGGAAGACTGGAAGTGTCGATATCGGTCATGACTATTCAAACTGCAGCACAACAGGAACTGCAAAGAGGTGGTAGGTGACCACCACCAGTGTTCGCTTTTCTTAGGTCTGGTCTTGATGGAGCTTGACTGGTGTCTACTGAGTTGCATCAGGCACTGTTCTTCAGCTGGGCAACAGAGCTGAGAAATCTGTGCTTATGGGTTTCTCATGTTTTTCTTAGGACTAAGGGCTAGATGGAGCCTGTCCTTTTGTGCTGATAGCAGAAAGGTAGAGGAAGCAAGACAGTTTACCTGTTGTTGGCGTTCCTTCTACATCTACCCAACAGTTACCTAGCAACAGTCAGGTAGGCCTGGCTTGCTATAAAGGGTGAGAAAGGTAGGCTGATTCTATGACAGGCTTCAAATTGGAAGTTGAGGAGACTAGGCCTAAATCTCTGTTTCTAAGAACTGGGCAATTCCAAGCAAGTTCAGGCCTCAGAAGCTCCCCTGTTGCCTGGCCTGAGGCAAGGACAATTGGTCAGCAGCAGTTTCCAGACTTCCTCAGCAACAGTTTCCAGATGTCCCCAGCAAGTTTCCAGCCTCCATATCCCAGTAATATAATGTCTGTAGAGATGGGAACCCAACAGATTAACATAGAGGTCACCTACCCCGGAATTCCCTAATGTGCTTTAAGTCAGGTCTGCAAATTGTCTTGGGTGTCTCTCTAGCTTGGTAATGGGAGACCTAGTATGCTTGACTTCTGAAGGATAAACCACCCTTTGCATTTACATACTATTTGAATCTGGGGTATCATTCTTCAGCGAATCATGGACCTTACAAGGGACTGTTTGGCTCTCCATCTCTCCCTGAGTCTCTACCCTTTTCTCTGACTCCCTTTTCCTCTCTCCTGTTTCCCCTCCCCATCTCTCCATGTGTTCCTGGCTGCTCCCCCTTTCTTTCCCTCTACCTCTATTCCCTGTTCAACTCCCCTTCTCATGCCCCCCAAATAAACTCTGTTCTATATTACACCTGTTGTATGGCCGGTACCTCAGAGGGGAGGGATGACTTAGCATGGGCCTGCTGAGGTACCCACTCCCACTGCACCATACCTCACTGTATGAACTGTAGCCCTGGCTTTATAGAAACATATCACTTGTGCTATACTAATGCCCCATTCATCAGAGGAGGATGTGTGTCCCATTCCATCCGGAGACAGGAGCTCCTTCAGCACAAAGACAATACAAGGTTCCAAGGTACATGGTTCCAAGAACATGGGCAGAAGAAGGGTAAGGAATTTGCTCACTAATACCACTTACCATGAGAAGCAAGTACAGAAATATGCATGGTTTTCGAGAGAGTGGGTGGGTGAGTGAGTGAGTAGTGAATACATGAATGTTTAAAGATCAGAACAAATTTAGGACACTTAAGGCGAATCCTCATGTTGGCCATCAGATGTCATCTTTGCATGTCTACAATCCTTTTATTAAGAGGAGGTGGGAGGGAAGAGATCGCTATCATAAACCTATGAAAGAAGTTCACATTCAGCTCCTGTTTCCTCTTGGGTCCTGTCTGCGTCTAGCCTTTGTTCCCCTCCAGCACTTCTCCACTGACGACTGCCAGGATTGCAGTTGGACCTTGAAGGTGTACCCAGACAGGTTGAGTTCATTCTAAGTTGCAGATGACTGGGGTGGGAAGGTATGTTTCTGTCTCCTTTCTCTACACATGTTTATCTGATTGTCTCTTGAATTGAAATAAGCAAGATGGGTCTCTTCAGATGATAATGATCCAAAGAAAAGTGTGAAGGAAAGGTGAATGGCGGGGTCATTTTATTCACGTTTTACTTTCCCATGTTATTGATTTGCAATGATATATGTAAAATATCTCATAAATATACACAATACATACATAATATGTATATATATGAGACAGAGAATATATTTTGAAAGGCTTTAGACATGCATTTCTTTTTTAAAAATTTTTTTATTTGCTACTGGGAATGAATTGAGCCACAGCCTTGCTCATTTTACACAAGTGTGCCCAGCCATTGAGCTCATCCTAGCCCTGAGTACTTGAATCTTAAAAAAAAAAAATGTTTTAAAAGTTGCCCCACTGTAACTGTGCTCCCAGTAAAGGGTTACGGAGGCGCGAGGCTTAAAGCAGACCACACCAGACTAGCTGATTCCAAGGGAGAAAGTGGATTTATTTGATAAGATGGGAAGAGTGGGGAGAGAGGGAAGAGAGGAGAAAATGAGAGAGAGAAGAGAGAGAGAGAGAGAGAGAGAGAGAGAGAGAGAGAGAGCTGTCGCTCACCCTGAATATTTATATTGCCTGTGACTTATTCGTCCACAGGTACCATGTGAGGTAGTCAGGTGAACTATGGAAGGTTTGGCCGTTGTCTTGGTAACGAGGTAGAGGTGCAGGTCACGAGTAGTCACCTGAATATGACTCAGAGTTCGGGCTTGATGCTAACACCCAGTCCCCTAGAAGACAGAATTGGGGAAGCTAGCTTCCAGGCTTCCAGGCTTCACAGTAGCAGAGAGGACAGGGCCTCACCCAGCTCCATTTCAAATCTCACCTGCAGACTTGGCCCGCCTGCCCTCTTCACCAGGCCCTCATTTAAAAGGAGAGAAAGGGAGTCCTTTCTCAAGCCAGTCCTAGGAAAGGAGAATGAATGGAATTAACATTCCTGTCTGCTCACCTAGAATAAAATGTCACTGGGTGAGTAAAAAAGCGATTACTTCAAGGCTGAATGAGCAGACTATTTCAGTGGTTGGGAAAGTCTTGTTGTACTCTGATTTGGGGGTTATTTCCCTTGTCTTTCCATTTCTTCCTGCTTCCTGCAGGCCTGGGTGTGCATATAGAGTGTGTTGGGGGAGCGAATCCTCCTTTGTCTCACATACGCAATAGGGTTTCATTACGTTGCTGTGGAGTCGGGAAGAACTCTAGGAAGAAGCCTGTGAGTCGAGGGGGGGTTTTTTGGTGAGGAAATGCTTTCCACAGCTCCCACACAGGCAAAGCTCCTGTTCTCAGAGAGATTTTTCTGCTGCAGAGCATGGGGGTGGAAAATGACCTTCCTCGAGTTTTAGCACAGTGGCAAGATGGGGTCTCTCTGATGTCACAGCCCATGAGAATCCCTGTGCTTCTCGCTTAGACACTGTTTGCTCTAGCCCTCCCTGAAATGGCAAAAGAGACAGATTCCAAGTCCCTGTCTAATTTGTTACTGAGACAGAAAGAAACACCATGAAAATGAGTCCTTCAACCACTGTCCCCTGGCTTTCCCTTCATGTATATGTTTATGTGTATGATGTATGTGATTCGTATATGATGTATATAGATATATATGATGTTATGATACAAAGTGTATATGTATGTGTATATGATGTGTATGATGTATGTGTATATATGTATACACATACGTACATTAAGACAAATGACCACATGTTTCAAAGCCTCTTCAACCTAGAGACCAGTGAGAATGGGTCTGGAATGCCAAGTGACCTTGAAATTCACAGATTGACAAAAGTCTTTCAGCAATGCAACTGACGATCATCGGCCAGACTTTCCCTGCTGCGACTAAAGAGTGCAGGGATTGAGATGAGAGTTTGTTCTCTTAGATCAAGGCTCCTGTCTGACCTCTCTTCCCACTCCCTTCCTCTTGGCTTGCTTTTCAGGGATGCTCAGTTGATCACACAGCCTCTTCCCATAAGGTAAACAGTGCTTTCCTGAAAGCACATCTTCGCTATGTCTGCAGTTGTGCAGTTGTGTCTTAGGCAGGTAATGTGTGGTGCTGTAGTTTAATGGTCTATTAAAACACAATGCCACGCTTAAAATCTTGACTGTAGTGCTGCTGCAGAGCACAGGAGGAAGTCAGGGTCCCCAGAAAGCACCATTCACTTGCTGAAAGTTGCTGTAAACAGAACAAGGGAAATCTCCAATGGCAGAAAATGTAAAAGGGAAATGGGTAGGCGAGGGGGACAGTAAACCCCTTCCTGCCTCCCTTCCACCAGAGCAGCTCCTCTACCTGGAGGGAGCAAAATGTGCTGGTGCCGGGGCTGCATCTGGAAATTCTTACTGTTTAATAACAAATCCCTTCAGATCCAATCTCGATCTTTATTTGGAAGCACTTCAGCTTTCTCTCTCCTTCTCTGGGAGAGACAGAGTTCAGGAAATCTGCCTCCAGCCAAGGAAAGGACTCTGCAGTCACCTCCCTCCAGAACAATTGCCAGGGAAGGAGAATTCTTCAAACAGCTGTAAATCCTCCCACCAATATCTCCTTCCTGTAGAAACCACAACAGATCCCCACATCAAAGCTGCCCGTCAGCTGCCCAGACAAAGAATCAATAGTTTAACAGAAGGGAAACCACAGGAAAGCTGGATGCTTGGTATGAAAACACCTATACTGCAAACAATCCAAATATCATCTCGGGAAGTCCTCAGAAACAAGAACGAAGGTCCCGAGGCTGCAGCTTCCTATGGACTCTGATCAGCTTGCTTGCAAGTGAGCAGCCAGGATAGCTGCACTGACTTTGTGGGAAAGGGAGAGAGGTAGAAACCAGGGAATTCCCCGGGGGATGCTCAGAAGTAGGGCAGGGAACAGGAAAAGTGAGTTCGGAATGGGGTGGACAAATACAGCAGGAGCTTTGCTACTGCCATGCTACTGTGTGGTCACCTCAGGCCAGTGGAGTCCTCAACTGTGGCTCCTCACACATAGATGGAAGCTCTCTCTGATGAATGGACTCTAAGAAAATACACACAAAGGATGAGTGTGTCCCCGCCTTCAGCTTCAGGGGTGTGTGTGTGTGAGTGTGTGTGTGTGAGTGTGTGTGTGTGTGTGTGTGTGTGTGAGTGCGTGTTGTGGTGTGTGTGTGTGTGTGTGGTGTGTGAGTGTGTGGTGTATGAGTGTGTACATCATCATTTACCTCCTGGATGTTGATCTCCCAGTGTCTCTGGTAAATGCCGGTTGTTTGGTTAACTGATTTATCATACTGCAATGGGTCTGGTGCTAAACGCAGGGCTTACTTAAATTTCTGGTGAAAAGTTGAAATGTTCCCCTGAAAAAGTCCTAGATTTTTCAAATTTGGTTATTAAGCAGTGGTATAGAACTTAGGGGGTCACAACCTGTGCTCCAAGTCAGGTCCAGCCATGTGCCCTCTATAAGCCAAAAAAAAAAAAAAAAAAAAGCCAAATTAATAATAGAAAGCAGAAAAGGAGATTTATTCAATATGGTCACATGGGAAGAGGGACTAAGACACCAGCAAGCCATTCAAGTATTTGGTCACAGCATGGAGACAGTAACTGACATGCTTCTTTTTATTACACTGTGGGGCTCTTTAGCCATTAAATACTCTGACATGAAAGGTTGCATGAGCCAGCATCTCCTTCAAGGCATGAGAGATGGAGAAAATCTGGAGTGGTTGTCATACAAAGCAAAGCCAAGAAAGGAGAAAGGGTGGTTTTGGATTTGGCAAAGGTTGGTATAAGAACCTTGTGGGGACAGGGAGGCGGCATGCAATACAGCCTTCACACTAGAATGGTCCACACCACCACGTAGGGTTTCCTATGTCTCCGAAGTGCCCTAGAGCTCCCTGCTCATCAGCTCCCTCAGCTTCAGCTCCACCAACTCTAGAGGAGGGAGGTGGGCTGAAGAGTCCAGAAAGAGGACGCTCTGCCCACAACACTGGACGATCCGCCACAACACTGGTTAGGGCAGTTTGAAATGAACAAAACATGAAAGGGGGAGTGGCAACCATGAGAAATGCTTGCTGCTTTTCTTCTCAAAATAATCTTGGTGGAAGGGGCAAGGAGGGACAAACACAGGGCATGGAGGATTTCATGACTGGAGGCATCCTGGAAAGACATAGCTGAAAACCCTTGGTGGCTTACTTGAGATGCAAGTTTGAACCACATCTCTAATGAGAATAATCACCTCAGAGGCTCCTTTCAAGCTTGGCTCCGGCTCATGTTTCTAGTACAGAATGGGAGGAGAATTTTTTAATGTAAGTTCTGAGCACCGGTTTTCACCAGCTTGGGAACTCCTTTAACTATCTAGTCTGCCTTGCTCAGAGGCAATTCTGAGACGTGAAAAATGGGCATGAAGGCAAATAATTGCCCACAAAGATCACTCCATAACAATACTAATGGTTAGAGGTTTTAGCTTTCAGAGATCTAAATCCCACAGGCTACTTTAAGTGAACACCAAAGAGCTGGGGTGTGTTGTTGTTGTTGTTGGTGGTGGTGGTGGTGCACATCTTTAATCCCAGTACTCGGGGGAACAGAAGCAGGTGGATCTCTCAGAGTTCTAGGCCAGCCTGGTCTACAAAGCCAAGTTCCAGGGCAGCCAGGGCTGTTACACAAAGAAACTCTGTCTCAAGAAACAAATAAACAAAATAAATGGACATCAAAGAACCACTTACACTTCCTTCTTTGGAGCTGACTTGAGGGCAAAAGGGAGGGAATCTAGCTCATAGTCGAGGAATTCCTGGATGCTGGCACCCAAGGATGAGCCAGTGAACTTCCTCAGCCCACAGAGGGACCCCAAGCTGTGCCAAACCAAATGAATTCCTTGGCAACATGTCACTTCCAAGGCCTGGTGTTGGAAAGAAAATCATGGGGTGTTAGTATTGCCCCCCCATCAGACAGGGAAGAGTGGGCTGTCAACCACTTTTAAAGGGGTCTCAGATCCTCTCCAAGGATGGTAGCCATTAAGTGGGCGTGACATGATTTATATTCTCCATTCTCCTCACTTAAGATTCTCCTCATCCAAGGATCCATGGTCCTCTCTAGGTCCAGGCATATCCCCACCACTCTGTTTCACCAGAAAGGTCAGGGCACTGGCTGACATTCCCAATCACTTTTTGTCTTTTCTCTGCTTTAACACCTGTGTACTTTCTGAGAAGTTAGTCCTAGAAATGGGGACCCTGGCACTCTGAGCCACATTCCCCCCCACCCGCCTCAGTGCTTGCCCATGGGAGGTTCCTAGGGTACCAAATGCAGAAGCTAACACACTCTGCCTGTCTTTCCTTCTGGGCTCCGAGCACATTCCTTAGAATCCTTGTTCTTCACACCCACCCAGGCCTGTCTCTGTGGTTTTCCTCCTCTGCTGAAATCTATAGAAAGAAGATGACGTCATTCAATGTACCGGAAAATGGACCTTATGTCCCTTCTCGCTTGCTTGTACCAGCTACCGCCTCTTCCCTGTCTTCATATTCCTCCTTGTACAGGCTCAAGCATCCTACCTCCACTGTTTTCAGAGGTGACACAAGAAGACTTAAGTCAAACAGGACCACCACAGGCACTCTTGTGATAGGGCTTTGCCATCATGGGAAACAAGGTTAGTTCCTTGCCTTTCATGTTTAAAGTCCAGTAAAATCCTGCCCCTGCCACGCAAAGTGTGGAGCCTGGTCTCTGAATCCTGTCATCTGGACCAATGTTTCCTCTGACAGGAAACCTGGCCAGCGCATGGGTGGGACACAACAGTGAGCCTGAAAGATATGTCCTTCCCCCTCTTCCTGTGCATGGTTCCCCTTATAGTCTTCCTAGGAAGGCTCTGTGATTGCTAAAGCCACCTGTCAAGCCCCAGCCATCCTTGGCTAGCACTGGCCAGAGAGGAGGCACATTCAAGGAAATAGGTTCTTAGTTTGACTTATCTTGACATGCCTGTGACCTTTCTTTGACCTGCCCATGACCTTCATTACCCACCTAACCCTTCTCTCCTCTACATCCTCGCCCAGCCTTTGCATATCTAGAGAACCAGAGACCAGACATTTGTTTTTTACTGTAAGAACAAGCCACTGCTATTTCTCTTTCCAGGTATTTTAGTTGTTCCTAACTGTGGTTTTTATATTTATCACTAAAAGGGATATGAAGGAGACAGGGGGTTCCCAGTTAGGGGAGGAGGACTTAGCTGGAAAAAGTACTTGCCATCAGCTTTGCTTTGCTCAAAGAGGAAACCTGCTGTTCTAGTGTGGAAGCAGGCTGGCCTGGCGTGCAGAAATCTTGGTGTGGTGGGACTTAGGGAGAAGCGCTTGGCAAGCCTTCTGCAGGCTGAGTGCAGCTTGGGAACAGCTAGTTTCTATTGACTAAAAACTTGCTAGGACAGGATAAAAAAAATCATAGCAGGCACAATCTAGCTACGGCAAAGATCTTGTTTTTGCTCTCTTTCTTTTTAAGAACAATATAATCAATGAAAGGATTTAGAAAGAAAAAAAAAACCAAAAAGAACCGTGGAGAGCACATGGGATCTTGAGATGGGTCTTTTTCCTGCAATTGCTTCCTGCACGGTGGTTTAGCTTTATTTGCCTTTTGAGAGATGGAGCTGTGTCAATAGCAGCCAATCATCCCATTAGCTGGGCTGACAGGCAGAGCCACAGCCTGGCTGGTGCCTGAGGTGGGTGTCTGTTCATCTTTCCCCAGCTCTAGGCTCTCAGCTTCCACCTGTGGCTGCAGCAGCTGCTGGGGAGGGGGGGGCGGGGCCCAGCACTGCAGTGAGAAGCAAGAGCATCTTCCATGCGCAAATGGCAGCAACTGATTTCTCCCTTGACGCTTCTGCCAGGAAATGAAGAATGCCCAGGGGAGAAGCACGTGGTGCCAGTGGAACGTTTGTTTCTGTTTCACTCTCTAAGCATTGCGTTTTGGGAAGACCGTAGGAGGGACTGAGCCAGGACGGACTGGATGCTGACACGGCCCAGCTGCTGGGTCAGGAAAAGCAATTTTATCCATTGGTGTGTGTGCGTGTGCGTGAGCGCGGCGTGCGCGGTGAGTCTACTATCTCAATGTTCTTGTAGACTTGAACTTCAGCATATCCCAAACTTTTTCCCTCCTGAGTCGATTCCTCCTCTGGATCCCCTCTTGAACCCTGCCATCATCATCATCCTCACTGTTCATGAAATGAGAGGAACCGGAAGTCATACTTGAATTCCCTTCTTCCCCATCCTCATCCGTTACTAGATTGCATCATTCATTTCATAGGACCACAATGTCTCTTGATTCTTCTGTCCTCCTCCTTTGCCTGTCACTGCATCCCTGAAAAACCATGGGAATCTATTTTGTCCCCACCCCTCCTTATAACAGAATTTATTGGCTTATCTTGAGACTGTCTTTCATGTAGCCCAAGCTGGCCTCAACCTCATTGTGTAGCAAAAAAAAGACAGGGGAACATACTGCCTCTACCACCTGAGTGATGGGCTACAGGTGTGGTGGCAGACTTCTGCAGTGCTAGGAATGAAACCCAGGACTTTGTGCATGCTGGGCATATACTTTGCCAACAGAGATGTACCACTACCCAACTCATTGTCATCGTCATCGTCATCATCATTGTTGTTAAGATAGAGTTTCTCTGTATAGCCCTGGCTACCCTACAACTAACTCACTAGTAGAGCAAGCTGGCTTCGAACTCAAAGATCTGCCTGCCTCTTCCACCGAGTATTAAGATTCTTTTTCTTCTCTTCTTCTTTTTTTTTTTTTTTTTAATAGTACTCATGTTAGGCTTCTTGCTACAAAATTATTAATATTTTCACATTGCCCCTTAAAGTCTAGTTTCAAACTCCTATACGTTCTATTCCCAGACCATCCCCACCCACCCTACTGACCTACAGCTGCTGTCCTCCACATAGTCACTGTTTGGGGATCTTCAAGCCTTTCTCATGGTCACATTTATCCTAGGTCTTTTGAACATGTGATTTTCTCTACCTGGTATTGGGGCTCCAGAATGACTCCATGAAGTATGGCAACCTACACACTTTGAAGTGTGGGAGATAGGAAGGCCAGAGAAGTAAGGTCTCTCTGTTCTTCTCCTGTTCTCTCTCGCCACTCCCTAGGGATTACCATGTAATATCTGTTTTCTCCTCTCCTCCTCAACTGGGTCATAGAAACTAAACTTCCTTGCCAAAGAGCATGGCCCAAAGCCACAAAGGACACTGTCTGGGCAGCCCCTCTTCTACCTTAAAGGTCTTAAGAGTGGCAAGGATCTGCTCCGTACCTGAGGGAGGACAGTCTTGCAGAAACATAGATAAGAATCTGGACAAGCCTTGCCAAGTCTTCTGTAGTCTGTCAGTATAAGGCCACACTCCTTTTGTTGAATTGATTTTCCAAACTATCTGTTCCTTTCATCACACTGAGCAGAAAAAGCCAGTTTTCCCTAGGTCTTAACTTAGCTAGTGTGGTGTGAAGTTTGTGTTTGTGCTTTGCCCTAGTCGAGAGGATAGAAGCTGTGACCTCTGTAGTGGGTGAAGACATGATAGTTCACCAGTTGATGTGTTACTTTTGTCACTGCTGTGGCAAAATATCTGACCAGAAGGAACTTAAGGAAGGAAGGATTTGTTTGGGCTCACAGCTGGAGGGCAGAGAAGCCATGGTGACATGGAAGCCAGGAAGTAGAGAGAAATATACACTGCTGCTCCGTCTGCTCACTGTCTCTGTTTCCTTCAGTCCCTGCTGCCTACAAGGTCGGTCTTCTGTCTTCAGTTTACACTTTCTGGAAACACCCTCTCGGATGTTTTCCTGGGTGATTCTAAATCCAGCTGAGCTGACAATGAGGATGAGCAGTCTCATGAGGGAAGGTCCGTCATTGTTCTGCAGTATTTTGTAAGCTTGGTGCCATTTGCAAATAGACATTAAAAAGACTCCTCTCATCTGGTTTTTCATCACAGTCACAAAAAATACCCAAGATGATCAGCTTAGAGAGAGGAACAGTTTATTCTGGCTCACAATTTCACAGTTTCAGTCCATGATGGCTTTCTTCTTGCTCTGGGCCTGTGTATAGCAAGAGCATGTGGTAGAGGAAGGCTGTTTATCACATGGTTGCCAAGCAATGAAGGATAAAGAAAAGAAAGGGCTGGGGTATCAATATCCTTTTGAAGGGCATGTTCCCAGTAATCTAACGTCTTCCCACTTAGGCCCCAACTCTCAAAGGTCCCACCACCTCCTAGAAGTGCTACATGAGGGCTCTAAGTCTTGACATATGAGCCTTTGGGAAACTACAGCATCTTCAACCAATCTCAGCTCCAAAAAGAAAAGTAGTGCATCTGTCTTGGTAACCACCGTATCCCTTGAACCCAGAGTTGATGGTAGGCACCTAGGAGATGCTCAAATATCTAAAATTTGAATTGAAGACATTTTGGTAAAACTGCTTTGAAACTATAAATTCTATATCATGCTTGTGGGTTTTATTTCTGCTTTCTCAGAACAAGTGGGATGGAATAGTCTATTATTATTTAAACTTGAGTAGAACTTACTTATATTGATGTGTCAAGGCTTCCAGGCATTTGCATTTTGGACTTTTACTTTATACGTGTAGAATGAAGGGACTGTGTCTCATTAAGGGCTTCTAGGCAGTGGCCAGCAGGTGGATTCCTTGTGGGGTACCAGAATGTTCTTATCAGTTTTTTTTTAATAGTTTAGAACTGAAAAAAGGGAGGTGTACAGTGGAGTTAAAGAAGGCAGATGAGGAGCTATCCTGCTCTGAAAATTTGCTCTCATCTCTTCAAGTCAATGGACCCTAAATGAGGGGGGCTGGAGCTGCTTGCCAGAAGGGAAGGGTGAAGGAAGAGCTCTGGGTAAGAAGTACCAGGGCTTCTGTCAGGTATCCTGAGTTCAAGGTCTCTGTTAATCTTGGGACCTCAAATCCAGCCTCAGTTGCCTTAAAATTGAGATCAAGTCTCTTATCTCTCAGGCTTATTGTGAGGATTAAGATGATAAACAATGAAATAAAGTAAAGGTTATATGCTCGAAGCAGAGAATCAAACTTCTCAGGCACAAAACCTTCTCAGAGAGCACAACAGATCACACCCAGTCCACTCACAGGAGGGGGCCCCTAGCCAGCTTGCTTCTCTGGTAGCCCACAGAGTACCACTACCAATAAACTGACCAAATGTTTGTCAGGTGACTGACTGTAAGGCAAGATTCAAGGAGGGGGAAGATCTGTTTAAAAAAAGAAAAACAAAAAAAAAGAGGCAAGTTTGAGAGAGGTTGCCTAGATCTCTAGGAAGATGTGTAAAACACCAGGACAAATAGAGGTACCTTATTAACTGAAGTGTGCCTGTCTCACTCTTGGCTGAAACCCCAATTCCTAGGATTTTGATGGGAATGGGGCCAACTAGTGGGATAGGACTGGAGAGAGGAAGTGCTCTTGGTGAGGCCTAATTCAGCTTCAGTGACCTCTTCCTGGGGGGTTCTGCAGAAGCCAGGGAGCAGCAGTGTGCACAGAATGCTGAACTGGGGATCCTTTCAAGAGAGGCAGCAAAAAGATCCAAACACAAGAAATGTTCCCTCCCAGTACCATAAAAACACATACTCCCACATTAGTGACCTGCAAGGGCAAGGAAGATGGCTCATCAAGAAGGAACTCTTGCTGTTCAAGCGTGCAGACCTGAGTTCAAATCACCAGGGAACAAGGTTTTGTTTTTGTTTAAGCTGGTGTGGACACATAGGTTCCTGTAAGTCCAGCACTGTTAAGAGAGACAGAAAGCATGCCAGGGCTTGCTAACTGCCAGCCTAACTCTAGGTTCACTGAGACACCTTGCTTCAAGGACTAAGGCAGAAGAGAGAGCCAGACTACAGATGTCTTACTCTGGCACACCTACATATATAAGTACATACATACCCTACTCCTCCTCATGCAAATGACTAACCAAGTGATCTCTCAGCTACGACCCTGCTGTGTGGTTCCCTAGGTGTAGACTGATGTGAAGGTATCATACCTGGATCATCTCAGGACTCATTTCACTTTAGGGGGAACAACTCATAAAAGAGGAAAAAGCAATGACCCAGGGGATGGTGGGAGAGCCAGCAGCTTTTTGCCATGACCCTGGGCCTAAAATCTCTCTGACAAGCCCACTAATTTCTCTCTGGCCATGAGTAGTAAAGGGCCCCAGAGCAGGAGCATAAGAGAACTCTTTCACTCTAAACCTTACCCTAACCCTAACCCTAACCCTAACCCTAACCCTAACCCTAACCCTAACCCTAACCCTAACCCTGCTGGAAAGTTGCGAAACACTAAACAGGATGCTTATTTGGTCATGGAGCAAACTTTCAGATCATGCAATAGCTTTCTGTTCCACTTCTTCCTGCACTTAACAAACAAGGGACTAATTTCTTTAGAAAAAAGTAACTCACTCCCTCCCTCCTCACTCACTCCCAACTCTCTTATTTGGTTGGGATGGAGTCCATTGGTCTGGCTTATGAAACCTGGGAGATATCAACCTGAGGACACGTCTTCCAGTTGACTACCTCATGCATACGATGTCTCAATGTCTCAGTCTTCAGATGGTACAGCTTGAGTCTGAGAGAAGACCCTGAATTGGACACAAGTGTTCTTCAGCTGATGGAAGGCCACTTCGGGGCCAGAGGCATTGGCACGGCCACCAGAGATGAAAGGGACAATTACTCAATGGGTCCCAGGCTTCACATTGAATCTGGCCCACTCTTCAGCTCTTTCTATACCTATAGCAAGAGGCCTTTGTTACTGACAAGAAGCCTCAGGACCAACAAGGCCTTCTCTGTGGCATTTTCTCAATATGTCTAATGTGTAGAGCTGCCAGGGTTCCTGGCTAGCCTCACATAGACCTTTAAGACACCCAAGTACAGTTTTGCCACACTTCCTGCCAAGCCCCTTCAAGCTTCTTTTAAAATATGTGGCAGCCAAGTAGCTTTCATCAAGACCCTCCAAGCTCACCCCCATGCTGGGGAGTAGACCCTCTGAGCCCACCCCCACACTGAGGAGTAGACAACATCACCAGGATACTTTCTTTCCAGGCCTAGAAAGAAAAACCAAGACATGAGGCTTCCTTTTATGCATGAGGTATTTCTGAACAAAGGGGCCTGTGTGTAGTGCCACAGCAGCGTGTCTGCGTCCTGGGCATGGGCCTCACTTGCCGGCCTGGCTGGAGGGTCAGCAGCATGGCGAAGAGTGTGCAGTGGAATACAGATTGCCACTGAGCTCTTGGGGCAGTGCCCATACTGTGGCTGGACCTGGCATCAGGGCCCAACATTTGGCTGCCAACAGCTTGCAGGCCTGTTTGCTGTGCAGCCAACATCCTGTTTGTTGATTTGACAGGAGTCTCAGGCTCACTTTGCATATCAGAACGCTGGTCTCTGGGCACTCAGCGTGGGACGATGCATCTGGACCACTGAGGCACTCCTTACCATTGATCGGTCACTCAGCCAGCTCAGGAAGTACAGCTGTAAACTCTTGGGGAGCCCTCTGTATGCTGCTTTCTGTCCACAGCCTCTGCCTGCAAATCGGGCTTCATTATTCATGGGAACAAGCTGCTAACCAGGAGAGCTCCCATCTTAACAAAGGCCTGACATTTGTCACTGGATTCTGATAAAGATGAGGAAAACCCGATGGCCTCTCCCTCATTCTCACAGCAGTGAGACTCATCATCCCTGTAGTCACTAGTGACCAAAATGTACGATCCACAAACCCCTTGAGAGCAGCTTTAGCATTTTTCTTCAAGTAGTTTGCACAGTAACATAGTCATCTTCAAGTCAAGGTTGGGAGTCACTTGGAACCCAGTCTCAGTAACACTGAAAGCAGAACAAGTAGGCCCATTCTGGTCCCATTACTTTCTTCTCTGTATGAGTTGATCCCCTAAAGAGAAATGAGTCCTGAGATGATCCAGGTATGATACCTTCATATCACTCTACACCTAGGGAACCGCACAGCAGGGTCTAGTAGGAAATCACTTGGTTAGCTCAGCTGTCTTGGGTCTTACAGCCCCAGATCTCTCCACATTCTCTGGTTCTTTCAGGTTTCTCTTCCTTCATACTCTTTACTGGATTAATGGCTCAGTAGGTTTCCTCAGACCCTTCAGCTCCCCTAATACTCACTAAGCAAAACCCAACTTGGTACACAGATGTTAGATTTACCTTGGTCCTTTCTGCATAATGGAGGCTGAGTTCTTTTGTACATTGTCTAGGCTGCCACAGGTTCACAATCTCTGACCTCACCTGGGTCTTTAGTACTGTCTCTTGTTGTCCAGCCCTCAGAGAGCATTCTATCCTCGGACACTCCCCTAAGGCTGGGACTTGCATTCCCATCTCTCCCCTTCAGCAGATGTGCCTGACTCTCACCAGGCCCAGCTTTCTCAGCTGCCCATCTCCACCTACAAACATCCTTATTCACACCCATCCTCACTTTCAGTCTCAGAGATGTGACCCTCTTAACCCTTGATGCCAACTGACACATTCAGGTGGTCATCCTCTCTGCCTGTTTCATTTGTTTGTTTGTGAGTTGAGACAGGTCTCACTAAGTGGACTTAGCTGGCCTGGAACTCAATATGTAGACCAGGCTGGCCTCAAAAATCACAGAGATCCTCCCGCCTTTGCTCTAGGTGCCATCATGCCCAACTACATTTTGCTTTTTTTTTTTTTTTTTTGCAGTGCTGGGGATTGAACCAGGGCCTTAAGTATGCAGGCAAATACTCTACTTCTGAGCTAAATCCCCACCTCTGCAGTCTTTTTATAAAAGGTTCTTTTATCCACTGCTCTCTGTAAGTTAAGCTCTGCACTTGCCTTCTAAACTTCTGCTGCTTCATGTCCACTTAGTCTGTTATAATCAGCTTTTACCCCCAGTCACACATCATGCAACTGTTGTCACTGTGCAGACCAACAACGTCCCTGACAATGCATTGAGGTTACTAAGTGATGTGGCATTTGGAAATACAAATCACCTCTGTTACAGTTTGGGTAATAAACATCCTCCACAGGCTCAAGTGTTTGAACACTTGGTTCCCACCTGGTGGTGCTGTTTCAGAACATTGTGAAAAATTCAGGAAGTGCAGCCTAGCTGGAGGAAGTGGAGCACAGAGGCTTGGGTTTTATGCTGGTCTCTTCTGCTTTCTCTACTCTCTCTCTCTCTCTTCTCTCTCTGCTCTCGCTCTGCTTCTCATCTCTCTCTCTGTCGTCTCTGTCTGTCTCTTGTCTGCTCTTCTCTTCTGTCTCTGTTCTCTGTCTCTCTCTGTCTCTCTCTCTCTCCTTTCTCTCTTTCTATTGCCATGACATAGGTGAGAAAGTCCAGCCACATGTTCCTGCCACCATGGAGCCACCTTCTCCACTGTGGTAGACTTTAATCTCCTCAAGCTATGAGCCAAAATAAATGCTTCTTCTTCCCTTCTTTCAGATATTTTATCACCATGATAACAAAAGTCATAAGGAAACTTGGTAGCTGGAAGTAGGGCTGTTGTGATACACCTGACCTTGTGAACTGGTTTATGGGAAGAATGTGGAAAAACTTTAGAACTGGGTGATACAGAAGCTATCTATAAGCTCTGCTTACCAGGCCACTCTTGTGTTAGCTGGAAGACCAGAATGCTAATGTTTCTATTGTGCACAGTAAAGATTAGTGTTGTGAAGTTTCAGAGAAGAATAAGGATTCTATAAGAAATTGAGCTAGAGGTCATTTTCTATTTTAACAATGAATCTGGCTGTTTTCTGACCATTTGAGTGAGGCCAAATTCAAAAGTAATAGAATAAAATGTTTGGCAGAGGGATTTTCAAGGCAGCACAACATTCAGACTGTGGTCTGGTTACTGTTTACTGCAGTTTTCTAGATTTATAGTGAAAGAGAATGGATCAGAAAGATATGAACATGTGCAGTTTTATGAGGATAAGAACACACACCTTTGAGAACAGGATAGATGCAGACAAACTTACTGTAGTTGGTGAGCAGATCAAGTGCTTTTAAAGGAATTTATTCTTTCATAGTTTCATGTTGTATATGTAGTACTCGATCATATCCCCACCGTTCTCTCTTAACCACTCTCCACTTGTATCAAACCCTCTCTCCCCAGTAAGTTCACTATTAGCATGCCCTTTATTTGTGGTTTCTTATTTAATTGGATTGCTTGCATGAACATGGGTGCAAGTTACTTACTGGTGCATGGTGGTGACACCACTGAGGAAAATAACTCTACCTTCTTCAGCAGCCACTGTCTATCAGCTTCTCAAGGAGGCCTTATGAGCTCATCTCCATCCACTATGGAATATTGGTAGGCAGAGTCTTGTGTAGGAAGCCACTGTTGATGTGAGTTCATAGGTGTAATAGCCATGTCATGTCCAAAAGATAGACCATCAAATACTCCTTCCCAAATCCAGCTCTTACAGTCTTTCCACTGCTTCTTCCAGAATATTTTCTGAGCCTTAGGATGAGTGATATGGATGTTCTGATGGGACGGGTGATATGGATGTTCTGTTTGGGGCTGAGCATTTAACAGTCACTCATTCTCAGTACTTGTCTGGTTATGAGTCTGCATTAACCCCCAACTGCAAAGAGAAGCTTCTCTAACTAAGGCTGCAAATAGTCCCAAATCAGTGCTTTTCAGAAGAAACTTTGGGCTTTGCACTAGAATAACAAGAAATGGATCTTAGGAGAAAGACCTCCTCCCAAACACACACACACACACACACACACACACACCACCACTCGCATGTATGCACCACATGCACACACAAACATATGAGGATTGAATCTCCAGAATATAGAAATGCTAACTCACTTGAAAGAAGAGCATCTAAGGATAAAGAGCTTTGGGTTGCCCTGTTGAAAAATGGCTGCAAAGGGAATTGTTTTCCTAGGCTTTACTGTGGAACCTGTTTTCTTAGGTTCAGCCATTAAGTCACAGGATTGTCAAGGGCATCAGGCCACATCTCAAGCTGCCAGCAGGCATCATCCACACATTCTTTTGAAGAAC
Source organism: Mastomys natalensis (assembly GCA_021653895.1). Classification (NCBI taxonomy): domain Eukaryota; kingdom Metazoa; phylum Chordata; class Mammalia; order Rodentia; family Muridae; genus Mastomys; species Mastomys natalensis. Next base: position 434,220 of record JAJTUV010000153.1, read on the forward strand.
TCAAATGCAAGAGTGAGGGGGTCAAGAAGGTCTGTACCAAGAATACACAAGCTAGGCATGTCCAGCAGGATTGGTCTCCCTGCAAGGAGCTCCTGAGATGGCTGTGTCATGAAACTGTGAAGGTGAAGCCTAAATTGCACTGGTGACCTTGGTTAGTGAAAATGTATTCACCAAGGTTAGCTGCAGGAGTGAAGTAGGGCTGCCTTAAGAGAGACTGTATGTGCCTTAGGGAACAGAGCTGAAGGTGAGGGGCTACCCAAGCCTGTAGGAGCCTACTGATAACCAAGAGCTCAAGCTGCTTGATGGACAGCTTCAAGGTTTGCTGTTGCTAGTTTTACTAGGTTTCAATCTTAAACAGTAGATCTCTTGAGTCTCAAAAGAGACTTCTGAACAGTGTTGGAACTATAAGACTATAGAGATGTTTGAGGTTGGACCAAATGGACTTTGCCTTTTGAGGTGGCCATGAGCTTATCAGGGCTGGGTTGCTAGTGTTTGAATGTGAAAAGTCTCCCACAGGCTCATATATTTGAACAGATAGTTTCCAGCTCTTGGTGAGGAGTTTATGGAAATTTCAGGAGGGGTGTGGGAGAAGCCTAAGAAGTAGGTCACTGGGGCTTAGGACTTGTGCTTTGTTTCTTGCTCTTCTCCCTTTCTGTACCTTTCGGTCTTATTCTCTTGATCTGTGAGCAAGCGACTCAACCATGCCGCACCTTGCCAGACTACACTCTAAAATGTGAGCCAAAGCAAATCTTTCCTCCTTTATGTTGCTTTATGTCAGAGATTTGGTCACAGCAGTGAGAAAGGGAACTGGTACACTTTGACTGAAGCTTCCTGATCCCTTAAATTTCATGCACTGTGTTCTCTCTTCCTCATCACTGGTCTGAAACCACGCCTTCTTTCCCCACCTGCGCTGCATGCATGCTGATTTCCCCAGGATGCCGCTCTGACTCATTGCTTGTCTCGCTCCACAACACATGCTCCCTGCAGCTTCCCCTCTCTCCTGGGACACACACAGAACTCCCAGCTCCTTCTAGCCCAGTTCTTTGTCCCCAGCTCTCCCATGGGCCCACTAAGCATTTCCAAATTGACATGGGACCAGTCTCTGGGAAATGACTCCTTCCCCGACATCTCTACCCTGATTAAGGGTATCATGGCTTCCCTGCCAGATTAGGGGGGTTGATATCCAAGCTTTATGTCCACTCAATCACTATATTTTCTCAAATATCTCTGTTATGTGATTCTTAGGGTCCCCCTTGACTCCCTCCTATCACTACACCACTCTGTTTCCTGATCCTAGTACATCATCCTGTTGACACAAAGTCCTCTGGACCAGAAATGCTATACATAATGTGGTTGTGAGCTTCCTGATCCTGTGGCATCAGATGGCCTGTTTTGTCTTTCATCTCTCTCAGGCTTAGGGTAAAGGGAGTATCCCCCTTCTCCTCTTCCTACTTGTCTCTTCACAAGGCTCACACTTCTTTATCTTGTGACATCTTCTTCACTCTTGGGAATGTTCCCAGATCTACCATTATGGGTTGAATTTTGTACATAAAATTGATCTGTTCAATTTCTAATCACAGAATCCCTGGTGATGCTTTATTTGGAAATAGGATCATTATAAATGTAAAGCATTAATATAAGTCCATACAGGAATAAGGTGGGTCCCTAATCCAATAGGACTGGTGCTTCCATAAAACAGATACATTTTACATACACAACTTCACATAGGGAGAATCACATGTAAGATAAAATAGAGACGGGATAATATTCTACAAACTAAGAACACCAAAGATTGGCAACAACTACCAGAGCCAATCTGGACCACATCCTTGCATCCCAATCCACTTAAAGAATCAGCACCATTGAGACCTTGGTAGTGAGATTCCAGCCTCCAGAAGGAGACAACAGTTTCTGCTATTAGACTACCCAGACTGTCCCTCTGCTCTTTATCTTTTGAAATATGCTCACCTGGACCCATTATGTCTTAAAAGTACATAATTTTCTTTAAGAGATTTTACAGGGGATTATAGATAAGAGTTTGCCTTTTGCCACAAGGGAGACGTTTGGTTTAGACTTTTAAGTGATTCTGGAGCTGTTACAACCTCAGAAAGTCTTGGAGACAGACTAAATATATTTTCCGAAAGACAGAATGAAGGAACAGGACCAAAGCAAGACAAACCCAGCAGGGCAAACATGAAACTCTATGGCCCTATTGTCTGGCATCTGCAGCATGTTGTGGCATGATGTGAACTCCAAAGAGTTTGGGCAGCCCACCCCTGATCTATTTGTTGCATCCTTCATGTCCTTGAAGACACCCTAATCCCACATCCTGCTCACTACCGAGGCATTCCCCAGAATACAGTCCATGATTTTGGCATCTGTTGGTTCCTGAAACTTCCCCAGAAGCTGGACCTTTCTGCTGACTCCTTTTTTGATCAGATTGCCTATTTCTCAAATCTTCCCCCCCCCACTCTCTTTCTTTATGTGTGTGTATGTTTTTTTTTCCCTCCTAATTCTCACTGTAAACCAGGCTAAAATTAAGTAGCAAGAACAATGCCACTGTCTGGATGCTAAATTGCCTTGCCTTTTTTCTCACCAGATGGATTAGTCTGTCATGACTAAACCTCTTCACACAGTCAGATATAAACAAGGTCTTTTCCAACTCATAACACACATGGCCTCAAGTCTAATCTTGATAGAGTCCCTATTTCCATCTGAAAACTTATCTACATGATCTCTGGTGCTGACACTCCAGTCCGTGTTCTAGACTTCTGAGCTTCCAGCAGAGTGGCCAAGTAAGCTGTGCACAAAGAGTTTTAGGGCTCCCATAGCCTACCTGTATCTTCAACTTCCCCAAATTCTTGTCACAAGGCCTTGGAATCACCTTGCCTGGGATAATCACCTCAAGGACAGGCACTCCCCACCCCCGTGTTAGTGTTTTTATCACAGTAACAGGATATCTAGGAAAAACAACTTGAAAGAGAAATGATTTATTTGGGCTCCTGGTTTCCAAGGTTTTGTCCATATGTCCTGATTTCATTATTTCTGGACTGCAGTGAGGCATGACAGACATCATGGCTAAAAGGTGGGAACATACCCTCTGACACATTCGCCAGTGGCCCACTTCCTCCAACTCCGCCACCTCAAGTATCCATTCAAGTATTGAATCCATTGTTTAGAACAGAGGAGAACTAGTCATGCATGGAAATGCTCACTCACAAAGACACTTCCAGGGTGTGTTTTACGGACCTCCTAGGCAGATCTCCATCTAATCAAGTTGATAATAGAGATTGGCTGTCACACCACATCTGACTATTATGTTGGTAGTCACCTGGTTTGGGCTCTTTGGTGTTAACTTTGTAAAACTAGTGTCTTATCCTCCTTTATCTCTGTTCATTGATAATCCTTTATCTATGCTCACTGACAAGAATATAAAGACTAAATAAGCATTTTATGGCTGAATCATTGAAAGCTCATTTCAAACAAAAATGTAAAATTCAGACAACCCACAGAGGTACTTTAACTGATTTTGATTTATTTCATAATTTTTTTTCCATACAGGTTACTTTTGAACTTGCTCATGTTTTCATGTTCATCTGGATGTCTGGGTTCCTTGCAGAAGAATTCTTTGTCTCCTTTGAGCCATTCTACGACCATGGATATAAGTCCTCTTGGGCAGCCCTCTCTAGTTTCCAAACTCTAAGTTCTAACCACCTTGCATTGTTCCTTTTTCCTTCAGGCTTGAGAATAGTTAGAACATCTCACATCACTAGTCCTAGGGCTTCATTTCATGTCCTCTGGATTCTGCCCATCCCTCTGTAAATATGTTTCTTCATTCAGTGCGGGTGAACCATCTGTTTCCCGCTGGGACCCTGACAAATACTCTTGGTAGGCAGTGGGTGGGACAGAGATGATAACCATGGTTCAAAAATAATTACTTGCTTTTTTATGATCTTTTAAATCCCTTGCTTAATTCCCTTTTGGTTGTTTTCAAAGCTCCACACACCTAGCATTTTTACATAAAGCCTGCCATTTGACCTATGCATTTGACTAAACATAGAAAATGTTTCATTGCATTTAACATTTTATTGAACACCTGCAATATGTGACTCGTGGTGTGAGCTTTTGGGAATCCAAGAAGAAAAGAGAAAGACCCAGAAGCTATTAGAGAGACAGAAACAAAGAATGTGACCATGGTAACTTGGAGGAGGGCACTGTGCCTGACTTTGGGTCAGACCCCACATTGCCATCAACATGAATATGTGTGTTGTCCTCCCCAAGCTAGGCCCTGCAGAGACACGTGGGTCTTTCCCGTTCCACTGTGTTTTACAGAACCATCTTTGGCTTTTAAATAGAGATGTTCCTTGTGGTCTTCAGATACACAGAGCATGCTCAGTTAAAATATTTTGCTGCTAAATTCTGTTTTATTTTGTCCCTTCTTGACATGATAGAATGCTCATGTTAAGAGAACTTTAAATGATTGCTTAGTTAGCAAATCCCATTTGGGATAATCATGAGTGGTTACTCAGAGGTTTTTGAGCCTCAGGATAACCTCAGGGAGGGGAGGTGTTAGTGGTGGGGTGATGCCCAGAGGGAGCTTCCCTGTCTCAAGAGAAGGCAGAGGTGGAATGGGGGAAGGACTTATGTGAGGGGGTACTGGAAAGAGAGGAAGGGCTGATATTGGGTTGTAAAGTAAATGAATAAAAACAAAACAAATGAACAAAACCCCCAACCAACAACCAAAAAACAAAAACTTGAACACCAAAAGAAAATGACCACTTACAGACTGGAAGAAAATATTTAATGTATCTGGTGAGCCATATTTACAATATATAAAGAGCTCTTATAACTCAACAACTTGAATAAGAAATGAGAAAAGCAATTAAACAGACATTCCTCTCTAAAGATATATAAATGATCAATAATCACATGAAAATATGCTTGATGTAACTCATTATGCTAGTGTTCACTTTCCAGGGAAATAGAGCCATAAGATGGACAGACAGACAGATAGACAGACAAATGAGAGGATATTATTATGGGAAGTGATTTAGGTGACTGTGGAGCCTGAGAAATCCCATGATATGCCATCTGTGAGCAGGAGAATAAGGAAAGACAGTGACATAGCTCAGTCAAACTCCAAAGGGCTGAGAACCCATGATAGGGAAGAGGGCTTACCAGTACTGGAATCCAAAGTCTGGAAAGTTGAAGTCCCTCTGAAGTGGGAGAAGATGCATATCCCAGTTCCAGAAGACTAAGTAGATTTACCTTTCCTATACTCAGTTGTTATATCTGTGTCCTCAACTGATTGGATGGTGCCTACCCACTGGGGGCGGGTCTTTCTAAGTCAGGCTACTGACTGGAATGTCAGTCAGCCTCTTCCAGAAACACCATCATAGACATATCCAGAAATAATGTGACTATTTGTTAAGCATCACACACAGATCACCAAGGAAATATCAGCCGAGCACAGCAAAGTAACTTATTAAAAAGACAAGCTATAGTAAGTGCTAGGAGAAAGTCAGGAAAGCAGGATTCTCAGGCATTGCTGGAAAAAGTGGAAAACCTTCCACCAGTTGTAGAAATCAATTCAATTCCTCAGGAAGTTAAACAGAGTTCTACATAGTCTAGCAACTCTTGAGGATATACCAGTGAGCATATGCCACGTAAGATGAGAAACTTGTACCCAAATGTTCACATCAGCATATTCATAGTAGCTAAACACTGAGACAAACCAAATATCCACAAAAGGAAGACAAATAATCAATCAATCTCTGTGTGTGTGTGTCTCTGTTTGTCTCTCTCTCTCCCCCAGTCATATAGCAATGAAGTTCTGATACATGATACCACAAAGATTAGCCTTGAAAACATTGTGTCAAGCAATAGAAGCCAGGCACAAAAGCTATGCCTTGTATGATTCTGTTGATAGAACATATTCAGAAGAAACAAATAAATAAAGATGAGAAAGTAGTTGAGTTGTTTCCAAGGGTCAGAGGACACAGGTAATGGGTAATGACAGCTAATGAATATTGGTTTCTTACTAGGGTGATAATGTTTTAGAATTACCTGATATTGGTTAAAATGTCAAAATATTAAGATTTAAAAATCCACTGGTAGTACACTCAGAAGTAAACTGTATCTGTAAATTATATCTTAGTTCTTAAAATTTTTAAAAACATTTAAAAATTAACCAGGCATTCAGGAACCTGGGACTCTATGTCTGAAACAAGTTTTTAAGAGAAATTGCAAACATAGTCACAGCGATCTCACTGTTAGCACTATATAGCCCCTAAAGCAGGAAGAATATGAAACCTTCTATAAAACAAAACAAGTGAAAATTGGACAGCCTAGGGTAGGGAAAGTGATTATTCATCAAAGAAATATTTATCTGCTGCCTGAATACTGCAGGTAGCATGCTGGGCCCAATGAGCTGGCCACACGCTCTGCCATCAATGAGCTTAGAGACAGATGAGACACAGACAAGAAGACAGCTGTGATGTCTGATTGAGTGGAGGTTTGAATAGAGTAGAGAAAATTCAATAAGGAACCCAAAATGAGCCTGAGGGAGGGGCATCATTTGAGCCAAGACTCGAGATCTTGGGAGATAAATTAGTGAGAGATGCTGGGCCTTCCAGGTAGAGGGGTGATGTGTACAAAGTATAAAGCAACAAACAGCAAGAACCTGAAATAAAAGGTACAAGAGAGGAGAGGCAGCAGAGGATGCCCTGTTGAGAAAGAAGCAGTGAGCAAGTCCCGGACTGGAGTAGAGGAAGTCAGAGGGCTGGGTTAGGTAGTCAAGGGCTTTATCCAGGGTGGTGAGGTCCAAACAAGGGCAGCAGGAGGGAGGAAGAAGAGGCACAAGTCACGTATCCTTTACTTAAAATTCTGAAGGAAGAAGTTTGAAGACAGGAGGAGGAGACGGGGTAGAAAGAGAGGTCGTTCCATGATTTAGTGATTTAGTATAGAGCTCATACTGTGTTCCAAGCTTTGTTCTGGGTGCTGAGGAGGAGTCAGCCAAATGTAGAAGCATGTTCCAGGAAGGACAGCCTGGCAACAAACATCCACAGTAGGTGGTAGTGAGGGCTTTGAAGAAGAATAAAGCGGGGACCAGAACAAAGGATGACGGGTACTATTGTAGCTAGGCTGATCAGAGCAGCTTTTGTGAGCAGCTGATATTTCAGCAGAACCTGGAGCCAAGTGAGGAAGGGAGTTAGAGTTTATGGCTATCTGATCTAGGGTAATAGCATGTCAGGGTAGAGGGACCAACACTGACATAACCCTGGACAAGAGCATCTCCAACTCACTGCAGGGCAGTAAGGGAGCCAGAGCTTTAGTAGAGTCAGTGATGAATGAAGATGGTAAAGTGGATGAGGTAGCGGCAAGATACTCTGAACCCAGAGCCTCGAAGACCATGGTAACAACTGTAGATCTTTTTCCGATGTGTGCTGGGAAGCCATCGGTGAATGCTGAGTATGACCCACTGCAACAGGAGATATGTGGGCTTGACTGTGCATGAGACTGGAGAACGGTGTGTAGGTACTGGATGAGAGCCCCAAGAGAGGATGAGTCTTGTGATACATCAATGAGAACCATCACTTCACTGAAGGCACTGGAAGTCTGCGTGAATGTGGGTATGTTTTGTAATGATGTACAGTATGGTGCAAGGCACATGGAGATACCTGCAGCTAAGGGGTAGAGAGAAGAAAAGGAGTTTGTGAAGAAATTGAAAAGAATGTCCAGAAATGGAAGTAGAGAAGAAGGAAGGAGTCACCCTGAGTGACCAGGGAGAAGGATTGAAGAACATCAGTAGTCGCCAACGCTACAAAGAAGAAAAGGACCAAAGAGTATGCTTAGATCTGCACAGTATGTCAGGTGGTACAGGGGCTTGGAAGATAACCAAGCAGGGACCGGTCAGTGTTGGCACTATTTCAAATTGGTTGGCCTGTCCCAGAACCTTTACTATCCTGCTCTCTAATTCTTCTTGTCCATGTACTGACTCAGTTATTAGGGTAGAAAAATACACACACACACACACATACACATATACATACACACACATAAAATATTGATCATGCCAAGTGGAGAATAGATTCAGAAGGTTGTAGTCATGTATCTCTGCAGATACAGAGGAGGATTCTAATAAAAACATCATCTGAAGCAGATTACTGGTTTTCTTAGAACACTTATAAAATGAGTATAAGAGGATGTGGGGTGGGCAGCAGAAAGAGTAAGAGGCTAAGGTCTTGGGGACCAGAGCTGACAAATTTAAAAATAAACTGGAGAAAAGCCAAAGTTGTGCTTTTAGAAGGTTTTCCTTTGGATAAGTAAAGCAGAGATGATGCTTCCTGGGTTCTAGGAGAAAAATCACTTTTGTAAGTAGAGGTTAGTACCTACAGGTACTAGGAACTTAGTAGATATGACAATGGTTTCTAGATGATTTATCTAAATTGGAGGCTCCCCACAAAATAGTGATGTGTTGTGTGTCAAGTTGACAAACGGTGAGTTGTACTGGTTGGTTTTGTGTTTCAACTTGACATAAGCTGGAGTTATCACAGAGAAAGGAGCCTCCCTTAAGGAAATGCCTCCATGAGATCCCCCTGTAAGGCATTTTCTCAATTAGTGATCAACTGGGGAGGGGCCCAGACCCATGGTAGGTGGAGCAATCTCTGGGCTGGTGGTCCTGGGTTATATAAAAAAGCAGGCTAAACAAGCCCTGGGAAGCAAGTCAATAAGCAGCACTCCTCCATGGCTTCTGCATCAGCTCCTGCCTCCAGGTTCCTGCCCTGTTTGAGTTCCTGTCCTGATTTCCTTTGGTGATGAACACCAATATGGAAGTGTAAGCTGAATAACCCTTTCTTACCCAACTTACTTTTTGGTCATGGTGTTTTGTCACAGCAACAAAAACCCTAAACAAGCCACCCAAGTAGCAGTAGAAATCACAAGTTGAATGTGACAAAGGCTTAGTCACTGGGAACTTGAATGAATTCCATGGAGCAGAACCTTCTTTCCCCACACCATGTGTGCCTAGCTCGCTGGACCCGATGTGAATGCCATGGAAACATGTGTTAACCCCTCTGAGCTTTTGGAGTTTTGTTATAGCAACTTGGACTGCATTAACTACTATCCCCTGCTTAGACAGCCAGCCCTTTGTGACAGCCAGCTAGTGTGTTCATTTACAGTTTGCTCTCAGCTGAAACGAGTTGTGATTTCATTTTCTCTCCACACGGAGCCTTTGCTGTGTGCTTTAAAAAATAAGCATGCTTAGTACTCTTTTTTATTATTTCCATTTTTGTTTCTTTCATCATTGTTGAGAAAAGAAGCAAGCTGCACAGAGTCCCTCAAGTCCAGAGCGGCCAACCGTCCATGGCAGGGACTCAGCAAGCATGGCTCTGCTGGTGGCTGATTGTGCTTGAAGAAATTACTTCTTACTGTTGGAGATCTCAGCTTAATTTCCAACAGAGGCAGGGCAAATGTTATACAAACCTCCAATGATCTTAAATAGACGTGGCAGTTACTACACATTGAGCATGACAAGATGCTAGGCCCTGAGAGGGCCGCTCTCTCGCATGTGGTATCACTAATCTAATCACCCTGCAAGGGAGATACCAGTATATCCTTCAATGACTTTAAAACTGCACCAAAGAATGGCCACAGTGCTTCCCAGGGTCACATAGTCAGAGATAGGTGGGACTAAGGCTCTGACTCAGATCCACAGGCTCCAGTGTTCAACTATAATCTCCCTCCTTTTTGTGTGTTCCTTTTACTTCGTTTTTGGCTTTGTTCATTGACGTTCATGGTGTACCTTAAGTTCAGCCAGGATCTCTTATTTTGTATATGTGTATATGTGTATATGTGTATGCGTATATGTATATATTTAACTATATTAATTATTTAATATTATATATACATATAATAATGTGTATGTGTGCGTGTGTGTGTGGTGTGTGTGTGTGTGTGTGTGATGGTTTATATGTGCTTAGTCCAGGGAGTGGCACTATTAGGAGGTGTGGCCTTTTGGAGTAGGTATGTCACTGTGAGTGTGGGCTTTAAGACCTTCATCCTAGCTGCCTGGAAGTCAGTCTTCCACTAGCAGCCTTCAGAGGACAATGTAGTACTCTCAGCACCTCCTGCACCATGTCTGCCTACACTGTCATGCTCCCACCTTCGTGATGATGGACTGAACCTCTGAACCTGTAAGCCAGCTCCAATTAAATGTTGTCCTTATAAGAGTTGCCTTGGTCATGGTGTCTGTTCACAGCAGTAAAACTGTAAGACTGTGTGTGTGTGTGTGTGTCTGCCTACAAATATGTATATATGACCACATGTGTGACTCATAGCTGTAGAGTCCAAAAGAAGGCACAAGATCCTCTGGAACTGAAATTACAGATGTTGCGAGCAGCCATGTGGGTGCTGACCCTGATCTCTGTGTAAGAAGGTGTAAGCACTCACTGTTCATCACTGAGTCCTCTCTCCGGGTCAGAACCTTCTAAAACAAAACCAGTAGAATCCAGTCCATTCAGTGAGAAGGGCTTTGGGCTCACTTTGATAGACAGTAGAGAACACGGTGTTTTTGTCATTCTGGAAAACACAGCTTCAGCAATGCTTACTCTGATGGAGCGACAGCAAAGGCATTGCCTACCACCTCCTCAGAAGCCACCTGGTTCAGAGTCAAAGCCCCCTGGCATCTTTTAAGGCTCTTAAGGTCTGATGTTGCACTGGAGAAGAACTTCACATCCCAGCCATGTCTTGCCTTGCACAGGTCTGAAGCCTGGTATTTGTTGAATAAATGCTGAGAAGAACTTCCTGGTGTGCGCTTGAGCACACCTTTAGTTACAAGTAATGCTTGTCTGTCACAGTGAAAACATAGCTGGAGTGCTCTCCTCAGGGTGAATGTACTGGAAACTGGATGCCCAGCCTAGTTCTATTAAGGGGCACTGGGCTCTAGTGTGTGTGTGGGTTGGGGGGGTCATTAATGGTTCCTTCAGGCTCTCTGGCTCATGGCCCCAACCTGTAATCTCTCATACCTGTTCCCACCACTGTGATCCCATCTGCCATGAGGCAGTCACCAGAGCTGAGCCAATGTCGGAGCCACACTCTAAACTTCTGCAACTGTGATTCTGATAAATGAATCTCTTTTATGTTAGACAGCTTCAGGTATTTTGTTATAACAGCAGAAAATGGACTCATATACCACACTTGGTGTGTTTATAAAAAGAAAAAGAGATATAGAATGTGTTCTATGGGGTATGGTGAGGTATGCGGAAGGGGATGTCTCAGCTGGCCCATGTCAAGACATCCCTTCCCCTTGAGGGACCAGCCACATGACGGTAAAGTATAGAATAGAGTTTATTCAGGGCATGGGGAGGGGAGTTAAGAGGGTAGTAGAGGCAGAGAAAGGCAGAGAGAGGGAAAGAGTAGAGAAGTAGAGGTGAAGAATAGAGCCGGCCATGAGCACGGAGTGCGGGAGGAAGATCCCAAGGGGCAAGAGAGAAGAGGCAAGAGAGCAGAAGATTAAGAGAGAGAGGAGGGGGCAAGCAGCTACTTTTATAGTGGGCCAGGCCTACCTAGCTGTTGCCAGGTAACTGTGGGGGTGGAGTTTAGACAGAATGCAAACAATACTGAGTAAGAGCAAGATAAAGACTGACAAAACCTTTTTATATCTAGGTTTGGATGTGAAGGAGAAAGAGGAGGAGGAAAAGGAAAAGGAAGGAAAGGGGAAAGGAAGGAAGAGGGGGGGAAGGTAGGGGTAGGGAGGACAGCAGGATGGAGGAGGAAGAGTAGAATGGGGGAGAGAGAGAGACAGAAGTGGCCATTTTAAGCTTACTGGATCTTGCGTGCATTTCAGAACCGTAGACATTTGGCACTCAGCTTTCCCTTCTTACCTTGCGCGTGTTATTAAATCCTCTGGGAAGGAAAACTTTATTACCAGCCCTGAAGTCCAGGTTAAAATCCTGGCCTGGCCACCAACTAGCTATGCTTTTTCTGCTCATTTTCATCAGTGTAGATACTAAACTGAGGCTATCACTTTTACCACAGTATAACCCCAGGGGTAACTGGTTCCCATAAGGCCTTTAGCGTCGTTCTTGGTATGCAGAATCTTATGGGTAAGAGCTACATTTTCTAGTGCTGTGGGTTTGGTTTGGTTGTTTCAGAGTTCTAGACTGGAACACAGGGCCTCTTGAACTCTAGACAAGTGCTGAGCTACCTCCCTACCCATACTCTACAAACAACGTAATGGCTCTCCAACCCTGAAGATTTAACTCACCTAAGAGAAGAAGCACTTTGTCCTGAGTGTTGATGTTGGTACCAAGAAAAATCCCAAGAGACTTGTGTCTGAAGACCTTAGAGTTCACATTCTACATTTAAATATTAAGATTCATGAGTCTCTGGGTAAATGGCGCTAGCGCTCTGTGTCTGAGCTTGCACATACAGAGGGTGAGTGGACGGTAGGAGCTTTCCAGTCTTCCAACTCAGTGTGCCATGAGCAAGCCTGTGTTGGCTGGAACTCACTGCTGGGCATTGGAAAGAGTAACTGGCTAGTTGTTATCCTGCTAAACATAGGACGGTTACAACCTTTTATTAATAGACTGAAAGATACCTGCCAAAAATCGGGGGCAGGGCTCCAAAGTGCAAACTCTTTGAATTTTAGTTTCTGTGGCATTTGATGAACAGTGAACATCTTGGTTAGGTAGAAGTTTGGGGAACCAGCCTCTACTTCCTGGTGCAAACCAATGTCATATTAGTTTTTATTTCCAAGGAAAGGAAAATATACTCCCTAGTCACTCCAGCCTTTTCCCTATTGATTTTAGAGTATAGTTCAAGGACTTCAGAGGAAAATGTATTACATTCATCTCTTCATTAGGAAAGACCTCTCTACCATACTGAAGAAGATTCAAATGGGAAAAAGTGAAAAATAAAAATCTCACATAATATCTGGCACCTGTTAGCGATTAAGTAATCCATTTCTACCTCTACTGCACATTTTAAGCTCCAAGCATGGCATTTTCATTAAACACCTTTACTATATTCTGACACTGGGTTTGCAATGATTTTAATGGTAACATAATATTTTGTGAAGCGGATGCTGGTTGACTTTTACCATTTTCCTGCACTTCCTGCCTTGTCAGAAGGCAGTGAAGATAGGAATTAAGGCCATGAGTGGTTGAGACTGACTCTGCTATTTCCTATGTGGTCTCAATCCCACCATGTCACCTCTGCAGGCTCCGGCGTCCTCCCTCTGTGTGCACGGGCTATGTTCCTCTCATCTCATCCAAGTCCTGTCAGGACCACATGAGGTCATGACTGTAGAGGGCACACTAGTGTCTGGAACATGGTTGACCCCACGGAGCTTGGCTGTGGCTGCTCTTTAGCCTGCATTCCCCGTTGATGACCCTACTTGGTTTTTATAAATATCCCACAAAGAAGTGCACAGAGTGTGATCTCACCTCTGAGGAACCTTGTCCCTCATTTGCAAAGTGTAGTAAGTGGTTAGACGGAAAGCATAACCTCCATCTGCCACCCCCGATGTGCCACTATCTCCACTATCATTACAAACGCTATGGCCACTGCAGGGAAGGGACCTGTAAACTGGTGACGAGTGAGGAAAGCCTGAAGACTTGGGCATAGTGGAGAAACACTTGACACTGTCCCATTGTGTTCTTTCCAGAGGCAACTGGTCCTTTGGTCTGTATGACCACTGATTTCCATAGATAGATAGATAGATAGATAGATAGATAGATAGATAGATAGATAGATAGATAGGCTAGCAGGCTCTGGTCTCAGCCAGGGTTTTATTTATCCATTTTGTGGTTCCAATGCCACTTTGTTGCTATGATCATCTTCCCCCTTGGTCACTGAAGAGAAATGGAACTGCAAAGGTCAAGAGGAGCCTCGGTGCCCTTAGTTGGTCCTCGAGGGACAGAGATTTTCTGCTCCACTCACCGTCGCCAGTCTGTGATCCTCCACGACCTTCCATGAGGAGTTTTTCATTAAAAATAAGAAAGTTCTTCAGACACCAGACTAATTGGATGAGTCGTCTCACTGATTCTCAAACTGTACCCCCATACTCAGACTTCTGAGATCCCCCAACCAAGTACCCTAAAGTGCCTCCAGTGACCTCCCCTTGGGATCGGAGGTGCTTCTGAGGGATGGAATCAGAGAAGCAATCAGATGCTACTATCACAGAACTGAAAGCCACAGAGTCAACCTGCCCTGCCTCTTCTGGCCTTGTGTGCCCAAGGAATGCCAATGGAGCCAGCCTTCGCATCCATCCCCAGTGAGTCCTCAGTGGGCACACTTCTACACTGGGAAGAAAACAAGGTGAGAAAGCTAGTTCACATAGGTATCCACAGAGGGGCAGTGGGCTGACAAGGTCAAGCGTAGGGTCCTACCTGGTATGAAGCCTTTTGCTCCTCTTACTGTGCTGTGTGGCTTATATAGGTTATTTAGCCTCTCTGTGCCTCCATATCCAAAATGAGAAGAAAAGGGTCTCACAGAGGAACTATATAGGGTTGTGCATGGGAAGGGCATACATCAGATATATTCTAAATGTTCAATGTTCTATAGGCTAAATGTTTAGCAGCTGATACCACAACAATCAAGGGTGAGTGGGTCTGATCATCAGCATGGACGGCCATCTGTAGCAGGGACTGTAGAAGCAGACCTGAGTTTGGGTGTCACCTGAGCTCCATCTTCAGTGCCCTGTCTGACTTCCCATAGCAATCTGAAGATGAACGGGAGGAGGCATGAGAACGGCTGGGCACAGTGTCTGGAGTGTCACTGATGTGTGGTCCTGTGAGCTCCTGACACAGCCCAGCTCTGCCAGAGCTGTGTTCGCACCAGGATCTTTTGAGGCGAGTGCTGCTTCTGTTGTTCCTGGGGTCTGCTTTGTGCTGCCAGGCTGGTCTTGGCAGCTGCTGGGCCTGGGGTCATCAAAGCCACTGTGGAAGTTTCTATTCCCCTCCAGCATCTCCCTCCTGCTGCAGAAATCCCTGTCCCTGCCCATAGAGCCTGTGTGTTTTTGGGTCACACCGCAGGCAGGCTCTCTAGTGTTGGAGCTGCTTTGTGTTTCCCGCAAGCCAATCAACAACAACCCTTCTGCTTCCCTACTCCATCATGGCTTCCATCCTCTGCTTGCCTCTGTGCAGGTTGGATGCTTCTTCTAGAAGCATCTCCACTACCTCCACTCTTGTGTTTGGGTTAGGCCACCCTTCACCCCTAACCCCACTGACACCTCCTAGGTCCAGTCTAATCTCATCATTCTCAAAGAGACTACCAGCTCTCTGCAGGTACCAGAGAAAGCTCACCTCTGCATTTCAACACTCACCCTCATAGTGTGCCCCTCCGAGGAAGGAGGCTGCCCGAGTTTTCTCTGTGTGGTCCCTCTCCTTCTCTGGTGAGCAAGCTCTGTGAGGGCAAACAAAGAAGTGTAGGCATGAGTGTTTTGCAATCTACTTTTAATAATGGTTCAACCTCTCCTCTAGCCCACCACTCAGCAGAGGTAGTAAAAGAGAAAAGTTATTAGGGTATGGGGGAAGCAGACCTGTTCAGCAGTAGTTCTTTCAGCAGCTGCAGTCCAGTCCTCTAGGCAGGCAGACACCAGGCACGAACCAGCAGCTATAGTTCCATCCTTTCATCAAGCAGACATCAGGCAGCTGTAGTTCAATCCTGAAGAAACTGCCAGGGTGGACAACTGGCCCATGGTGAGGCCGTGGAGGCAGCAAGCTGCTGTAGGAACCCCACAAGCAACTCTTGGGCAAGTTTCTCTCAATGACAGCGTTACCACAAACTGAGCTCAATAACGATCTAAGATGAATCAATACATGAGTGTCTTTACCAAAGAATGTCGACACTGAGCGAACCAAACCAAGGCTCAGTGCTTGTCTCTCACTGTCTGTGGGGTAGAATGTATACTCCTTCATCAAGCATCCTTTCATGTGTCTGCTATATCCAAACTTCCTTTCACCTGTGTCTGCGGTGGCAATATGCTTTTAGATGAGTTTTTATGCAATACATGCATATAGGATCCTAAGGAGGTGGAAGGGGATATGAGATGCCCTGGAACTAGAGTTACAGGCAGCTGTGGGCTGCCAGGTTGGGAACCTAACTCAGATCCTCCCTCTACAAGAGCAGTAAATGCTCTTAACTGCAGAGCCATCTCTCCAGCCACATGAATTGAATTAAAACAAAAAATTGAGTTGAGCCCATGAGAAAGATGAAAAGATGGTTTAAAACACAAACTTTAAAATTTTTAATTCTTGCTTCCAATGAGCAATTCACGAGTGGTGCTCTCAGGATTTGAACCTTCCCACACATGTTGGAGACCATCTTGTGACTGTGTAGTGTTACCTCAGACTGGGGCCTATGTGACAGCTATGGCCCCTTATTTAGAAGGATTTCTTCTACCTGAGGCCAGGTCTACATGTGCGAGGCCTCCAGAAAAAAATGATGTGTGATGGATGGTCCACCTCATCAAATCATAAGCTCCTAAAAACCCTGCCGCCAGGGACTTGGTCATCCCATGGAAACCTTTGGCACAGACTGAAGAATCTGCTTTTACAATTCGTTCATGGGGAAACAACCACATTGTTTAAAGGAAGAGATAAAATAAGGTGTTTAAGAAAAAAGAAAAAGACATGTTATTTCCTCTTCCAGAAATAACAACACTGCCAGCTTCCTGGGGTCATGAAGTAATGCCGTTGGCAGTGACATTGAGGCGTTCTGTCACAGTCTCTGTAAACCTCCTCTGCCCTTGGGCCACAGTTTTAAGTCACTGAGTCTATGCCTATGGCACAGACATAATTTATTTGTTTACATGTTTCACTTACAAGGCTAAGGTGGGAAATTAGTGATGCAGTGTTATGAGAGAGGATGTAGTGTGTGTGTGTGTGTGTGTGAGAGGAGAGAGAGAGAGAGAGAGAGAGAGAGAGAGAGAAAGAGAGAGAGAAGAGAGAGAGAAGAGAGAGAGAGAGAGAGAGAGAGAGAGAGAGAAACAGAGAGGAGAGAGAAACAGAGACAGACACGGAGACAGGGATGAGGTAATATTGTGTGACTATAAACATTCATTCTCTTTGAAGGGCTCAGGGGGACCTGATATATCCTGAGCCTTCAACTTGTCACAGCCTAAGTGGCCTTTTCAGGACAACCAGAGCCTTCCTGGGCTCTTGGCTTATACCCAGTACGTCTTGAACCCCATAATCTCTTCTCTTTCTCTGGGAAATGATGATCTCAGGGAGGTACAGGTTCCCAGGGAACAGGACTCAATTCCTCCTTTACTCACCATCTGTCTTAGTCAGGGTTTCTATTCCTGCACAAACATCACAACCAAGAAGCAAGTTGGGGAGGAAAGGGTTTATTCAGCTTACACTTCCACACTGCTGTTCATCACCAAAGGAAGTCAGGATTGGAATTCAAGCAAGTCAGGAAGCAGGGGCTGATGCAGAGGCCATGGAGGGATGTTACTTACTGGCTTGCTAAGCTTGATTTCTTATGGAGCCCAAGACTACCAGCCCAGGGATGGCACCATCCACAAAGGGCCCTCCCACCCCTGCTCACTAATTGAGAAAATGCCTTACAGCTGGATCTCATGGGGGCATTTCCTCAAGGGAGGCTCCTCTCTCTGTGATAACTCTAGCTTGTGTCAAGTTGACACACAAAACCAGCCAGTACACCATCTTTTGAAAGGATCCAGAAAAGACCTGTAACAATGACCACAGCACTTTCCTCCAGGTGACTGATCTCAAGAAAGAAACGAGACAGATATTATTACCCGTCATTTATATCCACAGGAAGTCTAGAGAGATCAAGGGCATAAAGAGGGAATCCAGGGCTGGAGATATGGCTCATCTATTAAGAGGACTTGCTGCTCTTCAGAGGACCTGGGTTCAATTCCCAGCACCCACATTCATAAAGCAATGCATAAATGTGGTGCATACACATACACATAAGCAAAACATCCATATAAGTATACACACACACACACACACACACACATATGGAGTGATCCTGACATAGAGAAAGAGGCCTATAGCTTATTCAGCCACTCACAGCTCTTTGACCTGGGGTTCAAGCAACTCACTAAAACTCAAGATGTTCACTCCTAAAGGACTTTCTTCCTAGGACTGCTTCTGAAATTAGAAATGTGAAAAAAATATTCAGCAAGGGCTGGAATGTAACAAAAGAAAATGAACTCAGTCTCTACACTGACAGAGAAGAGAGAGAGAGAGAGAGAGAGAGAGAGAGAGAGAGAGAGAGAGAGAGAGAGGAGAGAAGCAAAGCCCTTAGTGAAATGGCAGGTATCAACCTAGGATGTGGCTCAGTGGTAGATTGCTTCAGTAGTATACACAGGACCTTGGGGTCAGTCCCTAACACCACTAAATGAAGTTTTAAAAAACAGATGTTGCCAATATTACTGGTGTGTTTAAAGCACTGTGCTCACCCCAGCTTTGGTATGTTGAAATAAGATTCAATGCTGTTCTTTGGCAAGATCGGAAGTACAATAATAGGTGACCTCTGTGTGTTAGAAACCACTGAAGTCTTTTGTATCTTCACCCACGTTTTCAACACCACAGACCTATGTGGCACTTACTATAAATCTACATCACAGTGGAGGAGTACAGTAAGGCAGTCCATTTAAGACATTTTTGCTATTTTCTTGCCTTGAGCTAGGGCCAGCCTTCCCTCTCTGATAGTTGAGTTCAGGTATTCTTTGGGGAGAGGCAATCAGGCCCAATGGGATTGGCAGTTTGCCCAAACTCACAAGGACAGATTAAAGCTGATCAGATCTGAAGGCTGGAGCTGTGCTCTCACTATACAAAAGTGTCCCTGGGATGACAAGAGCAAAACACCTTAAGGGGGCGGGGTTTTCTGAACCCGGACAATTGCTAGACAAGGAAGCAAAAATGTTCAGTAGGGGGCGCTCGAGAGCCCGGATGGTAACTCTGGCTAGGGGCCCAGCCGACAGGGAAGGGCTTGGAATTTAATCCTCAGCATTCCAGCCAGGGTTCCTGTGACATAATAAAGCCCAAGGAGGGATCTCGAGTGACTTGTCAGCAGAACCCCCAGAGGGACGTTCTATAGATAGCCAGGGTGTGTCTGAGGCTCAGTCCCTCTAGTTCTTTCATGCCTGGGCTGGGCAGTGCGGTGTGCAGCAGGTGGAAGGGTGGGGACCCACCAGGCCAGGACCCAGAGGACTGCAAGGCTGGGAAAAGTGTGCACGGGGTGTGAGCAGGAGGGGCCCAGGCCCAGGAGGGAATTCCAACTATGGAGTTTTGGAGAAAATGTTTTGTTATTTGCCCCAGATGACCCCATCCCACGTTAGGGAGCCGGCTGCAAAGGAGAAGTCCCAAATACAGAGCTTCACACAGCCTTTGATGTGGGCTCTGAGAAGATTCCGTGGAACGCGCCAGGCTCTCTTTTGGGGAGAGACGTGCCAGGAATGTTGGCGTGCCCGGTGCTGTGATTGGAAGTTGCTGGTTTTAGAGTTCCCTCATTTGCATGGTCGAGCGGCCAGTGCCTTGTATCCCACCATAGAGACTATTTACCTTCCCACTTCCAAGCCAGCATTGGTCCTAGCAATAAAGTCCATAAATACCGGCATGATAGCAGATACTCTGGCCATTACTAATATATTTTTCCCGCCCTGTTCGCTGGAGGAGAGAAATTCTCAGAAGCCAGGCATATATTTTATGTAAAATAATAGCTGAGCTGCCAAGGATTTTAACGATATAATTTCATCATGGGATTATGGGCTTTTTGGTTTATTCTGCTGTCGGAACGCCAAGACAAAAATTAATTCATGTAACTGGTTCAAATCCAAGTCCTATTTTGTCTATCCTCCGTTATGGGTGAACTCAGCTATTCTGATTGCCCAGGCATAAATGGTTGGGGTATAAGTTGCAGAAAAGTCTGCCTCGGCGTATTCATTAGCTTTAGAATCAATTCATTCATGAGAAGCCATATACTGTAGTCTAAACCATGCACATTAGGGTCAAAGGGCCGGATTGTTTTGAATCCTGGGTTAGCAAAGCTGAGAAAAAGACTAAGTTCTTATTTCTCACCTGTAGTAAGCGGCTGTTGGCACTAGGCTCTCAGGGATATTGGGATAAAATGTGTTTACAACTGATAGGATGGTTGACTGGATACCTGTAAAAGGTCTGTCCCAGGTACCTGGATGAACTTGAAATTGTTCCTGAGCCCTTAGAAGGTCCAGGAATCTTAGCCGCTTCCATCCAGAAGCTTCTCTTTTTAGCCCCTAAATTCCTCAGATGCTCCACATATGTGAGTTGTATTCTTCCCAGCCCCTACCCTGTCTGGAATCTCAGAATCCCCTGTGAGTTTCTGACCCAGCACAGCTGCCTGTTGCAAACAATTTAGGGAACATGAAACAGAACATACTGCAATTCCACAGCAAGGTTAAGAGTGAACTTGGATTTCATGGATTCATAGATATGCTTTCTCCTGCAGTGGAACAGAATCAAGGCTCTGTCTGGAAGGATCCTGTCCTCCATGTGCCCACCAGGCCAGAAACGGAATCTTCAAGTAGCATGGGCTACCAGGCTTCCCCTTAAAGCCAGTTCACTGTGGTTTCTCTTCCAGGGATGTGGGAGCACTCCTCTGTAGGTGTAAACATAGCTTTGCCTGTGAGCAGTTCTCTCAGAAGGATGGCTTGGGAGCTTCCTCAGCTCTGTTAGCTGTGACCCTGGGCAAAGAACCAATGTTTCTGAACTTGTTTATTTTAAAATCTGCAAGATAGAGAGAATAGGAAAAACAAATGGGTCTGTAGTGTATAAAAATCCTCTCTCCAGCTTCTGGCACAGAGCACAGAGAAGTAATGTTGATATCGGAAGATAGAAATTGGCTCGGCAGCTGGGGGTCGGGTGGACCAAAGAAAAGGAAACTCTTTCTGGGCTGAAACCAGTAAAGGTCCTTAGGCCTCTTGACAGCCTCACCCAATGTTTTGGGGGCTCTGATCTGATTCCTAAATAGTTTTAGGGTTACCTCTTGTAGGGGGATATTAGGGTAAAAAAGTCTCAGTCAAGAAGTCAAGAAAAGAGAATCTCTGGCTTCAGTGGAGACCTAACAATCCAGCTGGCCCTTCACTTGGCCAAAAGACCTCGGCTAGGAAAGTGGATTCACCTTCAAACATGCCGAAGAGATAAGCGGGATCACTGTCCTTTAATGATGGACTGGACTTCTGCTTCCCAGAATCCCTGTGTTTTGCAAGACTTAAGTAGTTGATGGGCCTGTACAGCCGTATAGAGTATAAGTCTTCCCACGTTTCGGAATGGCTTTTTAGAATGATTCAGAAAATCGTAACTTTTTTTTTTTCATTTTCTTCTGTGTTCTTAAGCATACCTTCCCTAACACTTTGGACTCTCCACTCTTCTCTACCCCCTACTCCTCACCCCACATTCCCATTCCCATCCCCTATCCCCTAACCGCACCCCACCAACATTTTGGGCTTCCTTGCCCTTTCTTTAAAGCCTCCCTCCCCACCACATGCCTGCTTGTCTGCCATGTACCTGACCTTCCTGCCAACTTAAACTGCTATGGCCTTTTCATTTCTCACCTCCACCTCCAGTCAGGTGCTGAGGTTTTTATAGGTTGCCTGCCCTGAGGGTTTCTTTCACACTCTAATACAATTTCTTGTATTTGAGTCAATTTCTAAACTCTTTTATTATTATCCAGAAGGGGACCCTCAACTTCCCCTGTTTCATCTGGGCTGATGTAACAGGGCCCCAGACCTTAGCAAGACTGACACCATGATGGAATTACCATGATGGAAGGACCTTGGAACCCAACATGTAAAGATGCCCACCTGCCAAAACAAGAGCGAAGACCTAACCCATCAAAGCTCACAGTTCTGGAAAAGTCCTTAAATTTATTAACCTTGCTTTTTGGTCTCTGTAAGTTCTGCTTCTGGCTGAGTGATGTCAATCCAGGATGTGTTTTTTGAGCTTACAAGTTCTCCCAAAGAAAGGCTAAGGATTACTCTGGGATCCCAAACACCCCGTGTAGTTGTTGGCTGGCTAATGAAGACTTTCTATTGACTTGAACTGGTGTCTGAGTGGTCTTCTCTGATGGCCCTCACAACGCTGAAACCACTTCAAAAGAATTAATTACCTTGCAGGCCATGTTCAAGCTAGCTACAGGACTCCCCATCCCTCCCACCTTCCATTCACATGTCTCTCTTTCTGGGCCTTCTTCCAGTGCACCAAATTAGACAATATGAGAAAAGATGTTTTCGAGTTTCCAGATATTGCTTTTAATAATCAAAAGGAGATTTTATTCTCAAAAAAAATTTTTTTCTTCTTTTGGAGAGGCGTGAAATGTGGTTGCAGTATTTCTCAGCTGGAATCCCCAAAGGGCCAAAGTTACAGCTCATCAGTAGTGGAGTTCAGAGTTATCAAATAGTCCTTGTGAAGCAACGGCCGCTTGAATGGAGGAGGGAGTGACATGTTGCACAGGTGCTGGAGGGTCTTGTGTAAGATTGTGAGACACTCATCTACAGCCTGTAATGGCGCTGGCAGACCTCTTCAGACTCCCTACTATTTCACTCAGCTGTTTTCTTAGGGCCATCTTCTCTACTTGTAAATATTTTCCTCTCACCTATGTGGGCAACTGGGCACAGTCAGTTTTAGGAGCAGTGAATGGAGTTGAATTGATTTGCAGGTCAACTCTGCCACTGCCAAAAGCCCAGAACAGATCTTTGGATGGATAGAACGGCAGCTGCAGGGGAAAATAAATGGAAGCATGTTTGTTTTCATCTCTACTGCAGGCACCATGCCTGGTAAATCCTGTGTGTTTCTCATAGCACCACATCTAGTTCTTTCCCGTGATTGTGGCCCATATATAGTACGGTCCCATCTCAGGTTCAGGGAAAGACTGAGGGGTGAGGGCTACAGCAAGTGGAGTCCTCTCTTTTCGGAGTTTCTTGTTTGCAATTGACACCATCCACTACCCTCTAGGGTTATGTATACAGAGGGCTAAGCATTCTGAGAATGCATTGATATGAAAGATGCTATGTAAAATATCCCCAGATAGATAACTTGTTTAGATTGTGATCCTCATAGAAGCGGAGCCTCTACTTGATAAGCTTTGGCTTCATTCTCAGTACCAGAGACACTGACAGTGATGCTGAAAACCACTGGACTGACACTGCCTCCATATTTGCAATGAGTGACATGCCTCTTTGAAGTGTCTTGACCTTTCTGGGTTTGCATTATATAATAGGTCTTTGCTCCTTTCATGGCCTTTTCCTCCCCAAAACTCTCCCCTGTAAACCAAAAAACCATTCTGTTCCTTTAATGGAGCAAGATTCCCATTCAATCAATATACAACAACGTATTTACTACACAGAGACTTGAGCAGAGATTAGATTGTCCATCTAGACAGTTTCTGGCTATAGTTTGCCTGTTGATGGAATAGATTCACTTATTTAAAGTTGTATACACAGAAAAGTTTCAGATTTGGCCAGGCTATGCATTAGTCACCTCTAAAGCAATGGTTTTTAATTTCAGCTTCATTTTGAAGCATTAAGAAGTTTATGGGTTAGATTGCTTCTCAAAATGTTTTCTCTGCATGATTACTTTTCTCCACCCAACCAAGATTCACAGTTTTGCTTTGAGAATTTTATGCTACAGCTTAAGAAACAAAGTTCCCTTCATCACCAGAATGGAGTTTTGCTTTGACAGCTCATCTTCTGGGCTACATTTTTGCAGTACCAATGAACACATGAGCAACTGTCCCACATATAGCTTGGCATAAGAGCAACAGAGCTGTGTGGTGTGGAAGCTGGTGCTAATATCTAGTTATCCAAAGGTGTCTAGGTAACCAAAGAGCCATTTGAAGAAAGGCCAAAAGGCAACTGTTTTGAGTATCTGGCATCTGAAATGACATGAATTTTTAGAAACCAGTGATAGCTATTGTCTGTAAAAGTAACTTTTATTTACCTGATGTAATTGTCATCTCCAAGGCTCAGTCTGCTAACCTAGGCCTAGTCCTGGAAGCTTCTAGCCTCTGCACAGTCTTATCTAGGCCTAGAATGTTTTCAGCCTCTGAGATTTCCTGCATGAATAAGCTTACCCCTTCCTAGTTCTTTCTGAGCTCTGGCTGGCTGATTCAACTCAGCTGTTCTGGCTCAAACTCCTCTCCAAGCTGACTGATTCATTCTGGCTTCTATCTCTTGAATCCTCCTGAGTTGTTCTGCTTGGCCCCATACTAACTTTGTCAATCTGTTCTAATCTTCTGGCTTCTACTCATTCTCTGGCTTGTTCTGTCTTAATCTATGTCTACCTTCTTCTCTCTTCAACTTGTCTCCGTAAAGCTCTCCCAGTAAAACTGCCTCCTTTCCTTCTCTCTCTCTGCACTGCTCTCTCCTAAGAAGTCTCTATTTTCCACTCTCTTCTTGTGAGAATTGAGCACACCCTATTCTGTTAAATCTTTCTCTGATTCGTCACTTTGCCACTCAATTAGACATCACTTTCAAACATGGCTGCTTCCTTCTACAAACTAACTTTGTTGCATTCATTGGGATTAAAGGTGTGTACTAAGGATTGAGCCACACCATAATTATTAGAGTCAGGTTTTTCAGTAAACAACACAATCTTGGGATTTGCAGTGTGACCAGATATCCTGCAATCCTTGCTCCTGTGCTCTCCAGCTTTGGAGACATTAAGACATTGATCCAGATCCCTTTCCTCTACCACACAGCTGTGGTTTCCTGCAAAGTCCAGATCACAGCATGTAAGGCTAAGGAGGCACAAGTTTGACAGTGATGTTATGACACAAGTCAGATTTGACCTTCAAACTTTTCAACCTTTAGAGAAATAAACACCCAAGCTAGACATAGTATCATTGGCCTGTAAACCCAGCACTAAGGAGGCTGAGGAAGGAAGATCATGAGTTTGAGGCCAACTTGGGCTATATGGTAAAACCCTGTCTTAAAAATACACAAAATGTGAAAAAAAAAAGACTATTCAGCAAGATAGCTCAGCAAGGAAAGATGCTTGCTTTAAGTTTGTTCCCAGGACACACATGGTGGAAGGACAGAACTGACTCCTACAAGTTGCCTTCTGACTACCAATGGCCCCACACTGATGGAGTGGCCTGCTTCTATGCTGATTGTAGTGTTGGAGAGGTGACTGGTGACTGCTTCATGCTACACTCTACCCTCTGCCACCTTCTTTGGATAATTTCCTATCCTGTCTCCCCTACCTCATTCATTGGTTTGAAGTTTTCTGGAACCTTTATGGTGTGTGAGGTATTCTACCAGCAATCAGAGATATGACTTCTGAGAAAACCTGAAGCTATGCTTGTTCTCACAGAGCTGATAATCTGCTGGAAGAGACAGACAGACATAAAACAAACAGCACTACACATAGAAATACAACATAAACTGAGTTTCATGCCCTGAAGAGAAGTTGAGATCTATAGAAACCTAACCAAAATGGTTATGCAGAGAGAAAGCCATGGTTGTATTGTAAACATTTATAATACTTTAATTAATTATTTGAAAATCGTTTTAATACATACAATATAATGTTACTGCATGGTTGTATTTTTATGTCCTTGTCTTCACATGATTCTAGTTATTGTAAACAGGGCAATATATTCAAATTATCTATGCTTATTCATCAGAATAGTGTCTGCACACACAGAGACATTAAGCCATTTTTGTTTGTGTGCACCAGATTCTCATTTGGTCTAGAATTCATGGATTCTTTGCACACACAGACATCATACATTCTGCAAAGTTTGGCTTCTCACGGACTAGGAGTCCCTTAACCAGATCATTCCTCATCTCTGAGTTTCTAATAGCGACTGTGAGGCTCCTCAAGAGAGATCTTCAAAAACCCAGCTTCCTGTTACGATTCACACAGTACTAGATAAATATCAGGTGCAGTGTCCTCTGTACCCATTGATGATCACAAACCACTGTGCCTGAGGTAGGCTTAGGTGAGCAAAAGAAAAAGAAAGAAGGGACAGTCTTCATTGTGATGGAGGTTGAAACAGGCTCAGGCATACACAGCAAGGCATCATGTTATCACTCAAACAGGACCTAAAATCACTCCAAACCATTTGGAACAACAAGGCTGACTGGGAGTACCACTGCTCACTCTCCTTAGCTTCATTGTAATGGCATGTCCGCCAATAGCCTTCAAAAACAACTATTCTTGGCATATCCCTAACTCCATGACACATCAACTGAACAAACTCCCTCTCTCCCCAACAGCTTTATCAGAACAGCAATGTGTGTGGGGGTAGGGTAGGGGAGCAAATGGGAGAACAATCTTTATTTCAAAAAAATTCCTGGAATGTGTGAACACACACACACCACATCTTAACTCATAAATAACCTGGTCCACCATTCAAGTTTTTCCTTAAAAGGAGCCATTCAAAACCACTGAAACCCAGGAGGGGAGATGCATACCCACCCCCACACTCACTGTGAACACCTTTGCTCCATAGTAAAACTCCCAATTACTTACTTCACCTATTTCTAAATTCTTTTTCTGACAGTGACCAGAACCTGAAAGGACTGGATGGAGGTCTCAGTCAGTGTCCCATGTCATCCCCCACTCCTGCATAGTCTGTAACATTCTGTCTGCCCTTTAGACTTTCTCTCACCTTCTGGCAGGGATAACTTCCCTTTAGACTTATCTGATGGAGATCAAACCCTATGTCCAAAGCTACACCAAGATCCTTTCCACATAGTCTCAGAGGAGAAGCCAGAAAGGGCTTCTTCAGCTTGGTTCCCTTCACCCCTGAGCCTGACATTATTGGTCTCTATTATTTTATCAACTCTCAGCTAGATGACTGCATGTTATACCCCAGGAAGAGATATGTATTTCTTCTGTAATGGCTTTTTGGCTATGGATATGGTCTATAGTTGTTTGATTTATGCTCCCTAGTTATAGTCTTTACTGCTTTTTGTCAGGCTCCAGCATTTGCAGTAGATAGTTCAATAGTCTAATCCTTCTTACTTAACCAAGGAGTAATGTATTAAGGCAAGATGCTTTGTCAAAGATGGGAATGATTCCATTTGATAGGCAGAACCACCTAAGGGGAATGAAGAATCCAACTACTGGCTGTCATGGCTTGTCTTCTCCAGGCAGGAAAGAGATTTGGTGTGTGTTGTACAGGGCTGAATGAGGCACGTCAGATCCTTACCTAGATCCAGTATACAGTCAAGGAAGGTCTCTGCATGTTAAATCCTCAGAGGACAGAGATAGAGTCTCTGCAAACAGCTGTAGCAGCAGCTACCCAGTAGGCTCACAATCACTCATAAAGAGCAAGTAGCTTGCTTGTTTGCAGTACTAGGGATCTAGCCCAGGACCTCATGCATGCTAAGCAGTGTTCTAGCCCTGAGCTGTAGCCCCAGACCTAGGAATCAATAGTTCTGGGAGGTGTTGCAGTCACCAACCCAGACAAGAAGACAGAAATAAGCTTTGAAAGAATCATGAAGGATCCGGAGGCCTAAGACACAAAGAATGATGAAGAACAGGCAGGGGAGGATCCTGGAGCAGGACCTTCAAGGGCCTGATGTCTGTCTCTGCTCCATAGAACTAGGTCCTGTGTGGTGGGATGGACCAAAGACACGTCCAGAGAGCACAGTTCAAGCACAAATGCGTCTAAAAACACCAGAGCAGCTTTGGCAAAAGACTACTCATTTTGCTCTAGAAAAAGCTTCCTGTTCGTTTGAAATATTAGCACATGTTCAATGTGTTTTGCAGAGATGACACTGAACACATTCCAAACATGTGCATCATACATTTGTCTGTCAGATGGCCTAGTTTCAGCCCAGTCCCATTTTCATTTAAATTTCATCAATGTCACAGGATTGGAAGTAACTGAGTACTTGCTGGGGCAGATGCAGGCAAAGGACACAGGTGAAGGGACACAGCACATTTGCATAGTGGTTCACTACCCACCAGTCACCCTCCCACTATTCTGCCCAAGGAAGTCCCCGTGAGCCATGTGCTTAGTGTCGTTCATCAGTCACGACTCTGGTATGAGCTGAGATAATTTCCTTTTTCTATCCCCACTCCCTGTCATGGATAATTTATGTATTTTGTCATTATGGTATTTTTATGGCATGACAGTGAAATACCTTTCTAGAACTCACATTCAAATAGATTAAAGCAGTAAGTATCCCAAGAATAGATTATGTTCTTTATAATGTAAAGAGCCCTCCCCTGTGCCCAGTCCCACCCTCATTATGTTTCCCCACAGATGACAGCCTTGTAATTAGTTGCTGTTTTTAGTTCTTGTGGCTTTTTCTCATCTGCAAATGGTATGTTTATACTGCTGTGTCTTGATCACCCACCTTAGCAGACATCATCTCTCTGCTTCCATCCATGGAGAAACTGTGATTCATGGCTCCCACTCTCTCCAAGGTTTTCAACGTCTTTGAAGAAAGAGAAAGACAGTTTTCTTTCTCTGTGGCTGCTGTAATGATAGAAAACCCTTTAAATTCTACCCCAATCAACAGTCAATGATACCTTTGACTTATTTTCCTGCAAGACAAGAGTGTTTCCTCTACTCTTCTCTCCCTCCAAGCCCTACCTACTGTAATTCTCTGTAACTACAATTAAATCTCCCCAGCTTTGTTTATAGGCTGATTGTAAAAATCTGAAAGCCAGAGTGCACTGCTTACGTCCATTACAGCTATGTAAATATTGTTGATTACAGAGCAAGTAGCGAGCGGGCCATGATTACATTGCTGCTTCCCAGTTCCAATGTCATGACCTGAGTGCCACTCAAAGAAAACTGTCCCTTAGCATCCAGCACAGCCTTCCTCACATTCATCCCAGTGCTAGATATAAGGCTACATTTTAGTTACTATTTGGATTGTGTTGTAGAACTTTCTGTTTTTCCTGGAGTTTCTGATTGCTTCTTTTTTCCCTCCTTGTTGATAGATTTTTTTTTTTTAATCTCCAGAACTATCTTTTATTCATGTCCACTTATTTCTAGGAATGGAGTCCAGTCCTCTTAAAAAGTGTTCTTCTTTTAATCTGCTGATATTCTTCTTTAATTCAAACATATCTCTGTTAGCTGACAACCAGCAACCAGGAATTTCCTGGGTGAGTTAAATCACACTTTATATTAAAAAGGCCTTTCTTTCCTGGGAGTTTTAATTGTTTTTTCTGGAGTCTGTGCATTCAGCTGCAAATAAAAATCATTCTTAACCATTGGGGTCAGATACTCTGATAGGCTTACCTTCCAACGCTTGTTTGGTTTGATAGAGCATTCTAGTTTCCAAATGATCTCTTCTCCGGACTTTCAAAGGCAATTTTCCTGCACACCGTGGTTATGGATTCTCTTTCCTTCCAGGGCCTTATTATTCTCTTTAGACACTTGTAGAGGCTTCTGGCCTCCGGTTCTGGAACTCCACATTACATCAGACTAGTCTTTCTTGCTGAGGATTTGATAGATCAGTGTTCTGAAAGTTTCCAGCCTCCATCCTTCCCTCTTCCTTCTGGTTTAGACTCCCATTGGTTTGTATTCCTTTTCTCATTGGAATTCCTAACGGCCAATACCAGGATTCATTGTCGAGCATCATTCCTCTCCCTTTCTACCATTTCCTTTTCCTTGTGTGCTCTGAAAGTTTTTCCTCGCCTCCATGTCCTGTCATTTGTATGTCTTCCTAAGTTTTCAATAATGATTTTGAAATGATTTGTTTTGTTTTTTTAAATTGTGTATGTGTATGTGTCGTGTGTGTGTGTGTGGTGTGTGTGTGTGTGTGTAATAACTGTAGGTGTTCACAGAGAAAAGACATGTTGGCTCCACTTGAGCTGCAGTCGCAGTGTACACTGAGAGCTTGAGACCCAACTGGGGTTCTCTGGAAGAGCAGTGAGTGTTCCTGACTGCTGAGCCACCTCTCCAGCCCTTCATCGTACTGTTTTAATTTCTGAAGATTTCTTCTTGATCTCTGATTAATGGAGCTTTCCATCCTTCTTCCCTTTCTCTCTCCCCACTCCCTCTAGGAGACAACTCCCAAGCCCTTGGACTTGCTTGTTTCTTTCTACCACTGACCACTTTTTATCCCTCACTCCTGTAGAAATGTGCAGGGAAACAACCAGAACCAGAAGGTAATCTCAATATGGCAACCAGGGCTTCTTGTTGGATGCTCTCCAATTCTTACCATAGCTTTGGAAGTAATAGCTAGCCATGGAGATCTTCTGGGGTAGGGGTTACAAAAAAACCTGCCAAGAGTCCTGAAACAGCTTAAAACATTAATTTCTGCTCTTGAAATATGAAGAGGAGAACTGGAAGCACGGTGCAGCTCCCCAGCTGCAAGGCCAGAGCCTGCCCTGTGTTCTTCTACCTGCTCTGACTGACCAGCAACACTGTACCAGCTAAATGATCATGACTATCTACATTTGGGGGAAGGAGGCTGTAAAGTACTTTTTCTCTACACTGTCAGGAGTAGAACATAATACCTAAAAAGTTACCATCACCAACAGGCAGATATAAACTAAAATACCAGCAACATAACATTGGAATGAATGGGATATGGTTAGCATAGTCGAAAACAGGAAAGATTAAATTAAGCATTATACACTAGCAGCCTCCAAAACATAAGAGATATTTTGTATACAAAGAACATTTACTGTACACACATTAAACTATCATTATTATTGTTTTCCTTTTTATTAAAATTTAGAAATATTTTCATGAGTTTGTTGTGAATTTCGGACAGTGAATTTTGATCATACATACCCCATCTCCTAACTTCTCACAGAACTGCCTCCCCTCCCAACCCAGTCAACTTTGTATCTCTTTTCTCTCAACACACACCAAGTCCTGTCTCATGCTGCTGATATATTCTTGGGTGTCTGGTATTTGACTGGGGCATAGTCATTCACCAAGCGGAAATTAAAGGAAATTTCCTCTCCCTCTCCAGGGGTATCAATTACCAGTATATCTACTGAGCTAGGCATAGACTTCACGTTCTCCTCCTCCTATGCTGGCACTTGGGATTGAGCTTGCACAGGGACAGTGGACACTGTCACAACCTCCTTGAGTTCTGTGTGCAAATGCCTTGTTGTGTGAATAAGATTTACCTTTAGTCTTCCAGGCCTCTTGGCTTTTGATCTGCTCTTCCACCCTGACCCCCGAGCCTTGGGAGAAAGGATGATATGGATGTTGCACATATGGCTGAGTACTCCAGAGTCACTTACCATCTGCACACTGTCCAATTGTGGGTCCCTGTCAATCATAATCTTCTGCAAATGGAAGCTTTTCCAGATAAGACAGATTTAAAGGGAGTATGTAAGGGTTTACAAATATCTAATGAAATGTGAAGGAAATGGTGCATGTTTTATAGAAATGTCATTTTATTTGCTATGGCTTGCTGTTGTTTAATCATTTACTTCTGTGTGCCACTGACAATTTTAAGTATTTTTGTTTACATTGACTAGTCTACTCTTCCCAACAAACTTAAAGGAATGTTTCAGATGTGGAATCTCAAGTTACATCAGGGAAATAGCTGTCCTCTAGAAAGTTCTCACTTGCTTTGGGATTGGAATTGTAAAACCATGTCTGTGTGCTTCATGTAGATGTCTCATTCCTAAGGTGTTTTAATTGACAAATAAAAACTGTATCTATTTCTCATGTGCAATTTGACTTTGTCAATATGTACACATTGTGACATGGCTAAACTGGGCTAGTTAACACATATGTTACTTTGCATACATTTTTGTGGCAGAGCATAAAGTCTACTCTCAGCAATTTTCGAGAACTCAGTGCCAACTGTTGTACAAGAACCTCCTAAACTTTTTGCCTCTGGCTGAAACTTTGTACCCCTGAACTCCCATCTCCCGAGTTTCTCCACAGCCTCACCCCATTCTCTCTTCATCACTCATTTAAAATCTTATAGATGGTGCATATAAGTGGGATAACACAGTATTCAGCTTTCCATGCTAGATTTATTTCACTAAATATAATGCCCTCTGTTCACATCCTTCGTTTTGTTGTTGCTGTTCTTAAGACTGAGTTTTGAAAAGACAGATTCTTTCCATATTTGGCTGTTGTGAATACCGCTGCAATGAGCATTGGCCTCATCTCCTTTGGATGTACACAGAAGTGGCACTGCTAGATCACATGGGAATTGTAGTCTAAATTATATTGTTCTCCATACTGGCTCTTCTAATGTTCCTCATCCACTGTGCAGGGCCTCCTTGTCCCCCCACACTCTCGCTAGCACACTTTCAATCGCCCCTACAATTACAGCCACATTACCTGGCTCATCACAGGCTTAATCCGCTTTGCTCTCATGATTCGAGGCCCACCCCACCCCCAGCCTAAAGACTGTTTATATGTCTGCTTTTGATAAATATTTTTTTCAGGGTCCTATGGTAGTTTAAGTATGCTTGGCCCATGGGAAGTGGCACTATTAGGAGGTGTGGCCTTGTTGGAAGAAGTGTACCACTGTGTAAGCAGGCTTTGAGGGCTCTTAGTGCTCAAACTCTGCCCAGTGAGGAAGAAAGCCTCCTCCTAGCTGCCCATAGAAGAGAAGATTTCCTTCTGGATGCCTTTGGATCAAGATGTAGAACTCCTCCTCCAGTACCGTGTCTACCTGGGTGCTGCCATGTTTCCTGCCCTGATGATAATGGTCTGAACCTCTCTGAACCTGTAAGCCAGCCCCAATTAAATGTTGGCCTTTATAAGAGTTGCTTAGGTCATGGTATCTCTTCACAGCAGTAAAACCCTAACTATAACAGGTCCTTTGTGTACTTTTCATGCATTCATGTGTGCCTGCGTGTGTGTGTGTGTGTGTGTGTGTTGTGTGTGTGTGTGTGTGTGTGGTGTGAGATGTGAGTGTATGTCACACATTCCTAGATGCCTGAGGAAGACAGAAGAGGATATAGAGTCCTCTGGAGCTGCAGTTATAGGCATTCAGAAGCTTCCTAACATGACTGCTGTGAAGTCTGGAAAAAGAGCAAGCTGGTTAACCACTAAGCCATCTCTCTAGCCTTCTTGATTCACTTTTAAATCAAATGATTTAAGATGATGTAAACACTTATTTTCTTGTAACTGAGTTACTTATCTTTTTGTCTATGGATTCATTATCAAGTTATGACATGTGGTATTTCCTCCCAGTCTGTCTCTACTCTATTCATCGCTTCCCTGGCTACAGATTGATAGATATGATCACATCTATTTTCAATTTTATCAACCATGCTTTTGAGATTATAGTTACAAACTTACCACTAAGATCGGCATCACTGAACTTTGCATTTTTCTTCTAACAGTTTGTGTTTCAAGCCTTACATTTAAAGCATTACTCCCTTGAGTTGATTCTGTATATAATACAAGATAAGGAGATCGTCTGTGTGTGGATGGGCAGTTAACATGGCACCATTGTCAAACAGACTTCTCTTATCCCAGGCTCTGTTCTTGGCACCTTGGTTCAAAAATCTATGGACCATGCCTCTTCTGCCTCTGTTTCATTACCATAGCTATGCTGGATATTTTGACAACAGAAAGTTTGGAAATGTTTCCTCTTCATTTTTTGAAAGAATTCGAGACTTGATATTTATTCTTTAAATTTTTGGTAGATTCTTCTAGCTTTGTTCTTTTTGACCATCCACCTTTGTTATGGTCTTTTGTGTTTCTTTAGGATTTTGTGATGGTTTGTATATGCTTGGCCCAGGGGAGTGGCACTATTAGAGGGTGTGGCCTTGTTGGTGTATGTATGTCACTGTGGGCATGGGCTTAACTCACCCTAGCTGCTTAGAAGTCAGTCTTCCACTAGCAGTCTTCAGATGCAATGTAGACCTCTCAGCTTCTCCTGCATCATGCCTGCCTAGATGCTGCCATGTTCCCACCTTGATGATACTCTAAACCTCTGAACCTGTAAACCAGCCCTAATTAAATGTTGTCCTTTATAAGAGTTGCATTGGTCATAGTGTCTGTTTTACAGCAGTAAAGTCCCAATGAAGACAGATTTCAAGACTTTCTTTTTCTATTTCTCTGAAAAATGTCCCTTTGATAAAAATTGCGTTGAATCTGCAAGTTGTTTTGGTTACAATGGTATCTTTTACAATATTAAATGTAGCCTTTATTGTGCCATGGGATGTACTTCATATATGTAACTTGATGGTTTTATTTTTATTTGTGTATACATGTGTAACATACATGTGTGTATGCAAATCACACACGCACACACACACACAAGGCCAGAGGAAGACATCAGCTGTCACTCTCTGCCTTGTTACTTTGACACTGGGTCTCTCACCAGCCAGCAACCCTCAGCGATCCTCCCTTTTCATCATCACTGGGATATAGACACGTGCACACATACCTGGCTCTGACTTGGTTGCTTCGGATTTATACTCAGATTCTCACACTTGCACAGGAAGTAGTCTATACCCACCAACATAAGTATTTGTTGTTGTTATTGTTTTTAATTATGAAAGGATATTGAATTTTTCCAAGTGTATAGACACAAACACACACATATAAAGGAAGAGCATGTGGATTTTTGCCTGTCACTCTGCTAAGCAGCATACCATTTATAGATTCCCTGTGTTGAACCAACCTTCTATGCCTGTGATAAACCCCACTTGGCTATGGAAGACTCCCTGCGATGCCCTCTTTGGTTTAGCTTGATGGCTTTGTTGAAGATCTACTCTCATGGAGTTCATTAAAGACATTCACAAGTACTTTCTTTTTCCTAGTATCCTTGGCTAGCTTTGGTACAAAGTGATTCTGGCATCACAGAATTAACTTGGAAATCTTTCCTCTTCAAGTTTTGGAAGAGTTTGAGAAGGCTTGATATTCATTCTTTAAATTTTTGGTAGAATCCAGCAGTTAAGCCGTGAGGTCAGATTATTTTCCTCTGTGGAGACTTTGTTACTGTTTCAGTCTCCTTATTTATTATTGGTTTATTCAGGCTTTCTGCTTCTTCCTGCATCGGTCTTTGTAAATTGGGTGTTTCTCATAATTAACTTGCTTGTTTTAGACTATCCATTTTGTTGACCTAGAAATGTTCATAGCAGTGTCTCATGATTCTTGGTATTCTGTGGTATCGAGATGTTCCATGTTCTGCCTGGTCGCTTTTTCTCTCTCTTTGTTGTTATTCAAATTGAAACATTTCTTCCTGCAGAGAGAAAGGAAATTCATAAGACTCAGGAAGTACAGGGAAGTTACAAAACTCAGAAAAGTTACACAAGAAGAAGTTATGGAACTCAGAAAGACTGTCCAAAAGTTTGTGAGATCAGTGAACTTGTACAGAAGAGACTCTCTGACAGAATTGCATACAGATTAGCCAGGGAGTTCCAGTAATGCAGCTTTCCTGAGTCAGCATGCTCCCCAGGGAACCCCCCCTTCCGTCACCCACCCTCACCCTTTCCCCATTAGGCCAGTGAGTGACTCAGCAAGTTCATTGGTTGACCCAGTTGGACTTGGGCGAAGTCACTTCTTGGTTCTGTTTCTTGGTGCCCTAGCTGGGGTGAATACTTGTTTATTCACATTTCCCCAGGGAAAGTCATGTAATGCCTCTTCTAACTTACAGCTACAGTACCTATTTTAACCTGTCTAGGGGATCCTGATCTATATCTAAGACAACAGAGGATATACTGCTCATCAGCCTAATTCTCTCCATGGCAAACCCCACCAAAATTTCTTTCATATGCTTTTTGTTGGCCAGAAATGTTATGAGGTTTAGGAATACAGTTTAGTTGGTAAAACACTTGCTTATAAAGCATAGAACCTGAGTTCAAATCCCAGCACCCATGAAAAAAAGTTCAGGCATGGTACTGTATGCCTGTTGTCCTACAGCTGGGGAGTAGGGCACAGATAGATCCCTGGGGTTGCCTGGCCATAGCCAACATGGTGAGTTCTAGGTTAGTGAAAACACCTGTCTAAAACAAGGGTGGGTAGGGTGGACACCTGAGAAATGACATCTGAGATTGTACTTTAGTGCACACAATGCCCACCTGAATATAGTTCCTGCTCTAAGAGATATTGTCGCCCTCTATGGACTTCTCCAGCACCTGCACTCACATTCAGAGATTCCCCCTCCCCAGCCCACCCTCCACACACAGCTAAAACCTTTAAGTCATTGATGGCGCTTCCTTTCTATGCTTTTGGTTATGCATTTATGCTACTTTCTTCATTCTCCTGTTGTGTGTGTGTGTGTGTGTGTGTGTGTGTGTGTGTGTGTGGTGTGTGTTTGAGGTACCAGAAGCAAAGAGGTTGGTCAATAGAGTAGCTGAACAGAAAATCAAACAGGTATACCATTTTCCCCTTTATAGTGTGTGCAGAACCACTTTTTCTGTTTATTTTTCCAGCAGAGACTTCTGGTTGAAGCTTAGAACCCACTCTCCTGCATTGTTATACTATCTTACTCTATGACAGTTTTCAGCGACATGACAACCTGGAATGCCTTAACCCCTTGCTAGATGTAGTGAGCTCTAGCCTATGGGCATGAATGGAAGGCTCATGTGGCAGCTGGAACTGTCTATGAGAGATGGTAAGGATGCAGTGTCTCTCTTCATTCCCTGCCCCTCTGCCAAGCCATGTCTGAAGTAGACATGAGGACTGTACACATGTAAAGAGCTTATGCTTCCGACACCATGGAGCCCAGCACTGGACTTACATGGCTCAGGGAAATTGTGATTATGCTTAAAGAAATACTACTTTAAGTATTTTGTCCATAGAG
Source organism: Mastomys natalensis (assembly GCA_021653895.1). NCBI lineage: Eukaryota > Metazoa > Chordata > Mammalia > Rodentia > Muridae > Mastomys > Mastomys natalensis. The sequence continues at coordinate 470,890 of JAJTUV010000153.1, forward strand.
CTAAGTCAAACCTTACAAACATGATCTTTAAAAATATATCTGTGGTACCAAAAATAATCACCACGAAAGTGATTTATAAATGATAAAGGGATATTCAAATGTCAGAGGCTATTTTTATTCCTCCTACCTAGCTAGAATATAGCTGCCCCCTCTGCAAGGAATGTCCTTTAAATTATTCATTTCTGCCATCAACAGCTGGCAGAGCATTTACTGTATTTACTTAGGGAATGCATTTTAATATATTCAATATATTTATGTATCAGATGTATTCTAATATTTTCAGTATATTTGCCAAGTAAATAATTTGTAAGTAGAATTCAATATATTTACTTATTAAATAAATGACTTCAATAGGTATAAGTTCTGCAAAAGAATTTCAAAATCATTTTTAAAAAAAAGACAAGAAAAAAAGGTAAGAATATTTTCAGCTCATTAATCTCTGTGATAAGGAGCGTTAAAAAATTATAGAAAAGAATGAGCCAAGGACATGGTATTGAAGGCAAAATGCAAACGATCCTTAAATACATGGAAAGGTGCTTGGCCTTGCTGGCAAGGAGACAAATGCAAATGAAAAGACACAGTAACACAGAATTCCAGAGTCCTCAGATCAGCTCACACCCTGAGGCCTGTCCCCATGCTGCCTTGGTGTGGCTGTAGGAAGTGGGTGTCCTCCTGCAATGTCCTGAGAATGCAAAATGATGCTTCTTCATCACGCAGAGCCTGGCAAGAGCTCCCAAGATGCTAGACGAATTATTCAACTCACCCAGCAATCCCCCTTCTGGGAATCTGTTCAATTTGCCTAGTGTTTGTATGAGTTTATTTATCATAACCATGTCAAGCAACAGGTTGGAAATGATCCAAATATTCATTGATGGGGCTATTTAAATAAATTATGGTACCATGTACAATGGAGTACTACACATCAATGAAAGAGCATGTTTTCTTTGAATGCTAACATAAGAAGCATTTTCTGAACTGAGAGAAGCAAGCAGATGACAGCATGTCCGTGCATGCTATGTTCTATAGAGGAAAGCAGAGACATTCAAAATATTATTGATAGTTTACCTCTTAGTATATAGAAAACTCAAAAGGATAAACCAAGGACTAATGAAAGTGGTTAACTATCAGAATAGAGAGGCACAGGATAGGGGAATGGTGAACAATGTATCAATGAAAAGGAATCCATAATTAAAAAAAAAAAAAAAAAACAAACCCTTGAAGGTGATTTCCTATAGAGTCCCTTGGCATACAGACACATTGTACTAGCTTGATCATACTGCTTCCGATTTAGAGAGTCAAGGACTACTGACCGCATGAACAATCTGGACACTGGCTTGTTTCAATTATCTCATTTTACAGATTAGTAAACTGAGACCCAGGGGCTTTGATAGCCTGCCCAAGACCACACAGTTATTCCTAAAAGCCAGACTTTACTCCAGCCAGCCAACTACCATCCAGCCAACTCTCTTTTCTCTGTCCTGACTCTGTTCTCCCTCAGACTATGTCAGTCAAGAGCTATGCAATAGAAACATTCATATCATCTTGCTCAAACCTGAACTGATGCACCGTACCCTGTACAGCTTGGTACAAGGAGGTCTTGTCTTGTTACTACCTGCATACAGTCTCTCATGGAACCCTGTGCTCAAGGAGATAAGACTGCTTAGTCCTTGTGTACTGCTTCTCAGGTCTTTCTTCTGCCTCCTAGGAAAATGTTAGTGCTTGCCTAGACTCTAGATCAGTGTTTCTCATCCTGTGGGTGAGTATCATGTAAAATATCCTGCATAGTAGAGATTTACATTATGGTTCATAACAGTAGCAAAATTATAGTTATGAAGTGGCAATGAAATACTTTTATGGTTGGGGGCCACCACAACCTGAGGAACTATATTAAAGGATTGAGAACTCTAGGTCATCCAACTTGTAACCTTGGTAAAGGTTGGCCTTTGAGAAAGCATATGGTGATGTTACATTCTAGAGGTGCAGGTTCAGGCACAGTAGTGATAGAGTTCAAGATATGTAAGCTCCAAATGTGGCAGTTTGGTACTGCAGAAAACAACAGAGAGGTCACATTCTGAAGACCCTCATGGGACAGATGTTCTTTCTCTATACCTGGGGACATCCTATTCCTGGTAATCAAGATGAATATGAGCAAACAGAATTGCTCAGTTCCACCCAGGTTACAGGTTGGTCCATCAATCCTACTTCTTCATAAGCATCTATAAGAATGCAGATGACCCAGGCTGGAAGATGGCTCCATGGTTACGAGCCCCAAATGGCTCTTGCAGAGGACAATGGATTTCTGGAGTCCACTTCAGGCAGCACACAACTGCCTGTAACTCTAGCTCCAGAGGATCTGGCACCTTCTTCTGGCTCCACAGGTAGCCCACACAGGATGCAGGCATACACATACACACATAAATAAAAACCAACACATTTTAAAATAATGGATTTCCATTGAAAACAAATACAGCAACTATGGAGCAACATGGGCTAGACCTGCTCATGTCTGCTTATAGGTAGATGACTTTGAGGGAAGACTAGACTAAAAATCTTACAGATAAGCCACATAGCCTAGAAATACAAAGTAATAATAATAAATGGATATGCCGTGAGCACATATATAGAAATAATAATAGCCTATTGTATCATTTATTTTGCAAAATACGTTCACAAATATAAAAAATGAAAATGTTTTGGGGGCTCAGCAGCAGCTCCGTGATGGAGTGCTTTCATGAGAACTTGGATTGAAATTCCAGAACAACAACAAAACAACAGCAATAATAAAAATCTATCAGAACTTATACACACAAATAGTAGCAGACCATAATGATGACATAATTCATGGTCAGAAGAAACATAAGCCGACGTAAAGATGCAGGATTGTCACAGCTGCATGGGAAAGCGTGGAACTCACTTTGTGGCTCCCTCTTGTTGATATTGATAAACGGGAGTCAGAGATCTGTTTCATGGGAGACAGTGCTGTAAGCCCTGTTCGGGAATTACCACGCTCAGGTTCCCCGGCTTTTTTTGTTTGTTTGTTTTTGGTTCCCGACTTCTTAAGGTCTCAATGCAGCATAAAACCTACATGAAGTCAACTTGCGTGCTTTCATCCTGTTGGCGGTCATCTATTCAAGAGAGTCCTAGCCAAAACCTTGTGACAGGTAAGACAACAAACCCACAGCAAGGCCCAGATTTGCTGGCTTCCTGCATCTTGGGGCCACAGGAACTAAGGCTGGATTCAGAGTGAGAAGCCATCAAGAAAATTGGGATGCAACAAGAAGGAAGATGGGAACCATGGTAGAGATGGACTTGTGTCCATCAGGTAGGCCAGGGAAGCAGATAGCTCCCTGGATGCCTCTTGCCTATAACAACACAAATTTTCTTTCTTGGTTGTGAAAAGCTTTTCCCAACTGTGAGTCACTGCCACGAACCCGAAGAGATGAACAGAGTTGGAGACAGTTGAACTTCTATTGCTATCTGCTTGTGAGATGAATGGCGGTGAACCCTGCAAAAAGTTTATGGAGCAGACTCTCTTCATGTCATCTCAGGGCTGGGTTGTAGAGAGCCTGCTGTCATCTATGTCGTAATACCTGCTCCCCTGGTACCATGTTTGCCCTAAGTTGGCACCTCAGTTGAGTGACAGGGGACCCTGTGCTACAATACTGTGGAATGTGGGGGCTTTCATGAAGTAGATGTCAGGACTCCCAAGAGGTACTTGGGGACCTGAGAAAACAGTTTCCCCGTGGTTACAGTCACTGTGTGCCAGTGTACCACTGCTCAGGACATTTGTCAAGAGAGAAATAAGTCCTACATGACTCCATCCTGCTGGATACTTTGGGTGGAAAGTCTGTTTTTAATCACCCCAGTCTACATCCACAATGCAAAGTTTGAGGTTTTGTTTGTTCAGGAAGTTGTTTAAGTTTATTTTCGGGTTAACACATAACCACTCTATAAATCAAGTCCTTTATTTGGTTTGGAACTTTATGGGGGATCTTTTACTGCTGTGCTCTGCTCGTTTATATTCACGCTGTCACATTCACCGGTGGCGTGGTGGTGGGGGTGTCACTTGGATGTGAGCATACTTCTCCAGGGCTAGGAATGTGACCGTGTGCATATTGAAATCTGTGCCATTTCCTGGGAAGTGACTGCCCTCCTTGTTCTCTGAAACAGTGGTTAGGAAGTTATTGGCTTATTTGAATCATGTATGCATATATAGATTTCATGTCAGAAAGATTAGGTAGTGTCTTAGTTAATTTTCTATTGCTGTAAAAGGACACCACAACCAAGGAAACTTACAGAAGAATGAGATTCTTTGGGGCTTATTGTTTCAGAGTTATGTTGGGGAGCATAGCAGCAGGCAGGCTTGGTGCTGGAGCAGTAGCTGAAAGCTCATATCCTGATCTACAGCATCAGGCAGAGACAGCTAACTGGGAATGGCAAGGGTTTTTGAAACTTCAAAGCATGCCCCCAGTAACAAACCTCTTCCAAGAAGGCCACACCTCCTAATCCTTCATTAATAGTTCCAGCAACTGGGGACTAAGTAGTCAAACATATAAGAACATGGGGGCCATTTTCATTCGAATTACCACAGAGAGCATAGTAGGTATTTTTTTTTTGGGGGGGGAAGGGGCATTGGATCTGATGTCCTCAGGATTATTCTTTATGTGCATGCTTAGAAAGTGACAATGTACACAGCAAACCCACAATGCAGAAAGAATGGGGCTCAAACCAGCTAGACAAAGCCAGCTCCAATCACTACGTTTGCCGACATGATCAGGCTTGGGTACCCTCAGAGCAGCTGCAGGAAATCAGGCTGGCTGCAGACATGCATTACTCCCTGCTCTAGAGTCAGCTTTGGCTGCAATTTAAAGAGCTGGCAACTCCAAGTCTATAACAGATCAACTGAAGTCATTCTGTTTGCAAAACACCTGGGAAAACTTCCTAATGGGCCACCATATGATTGGCCCCTAATGAATATGTGTAACAGAAGTACAACTGGATAGGAGTTAGAAGACTCTGGCTGGTTTGTCTGTATTTTAGATGGATGCAGATAGAATTACATACCTCTGGCTCGATTTCCCATCTCGAGACCTATTCCTACCCAGATATATCATCACCACCATCATCATGCTCATTGCCACTGTCATCATCATCAAAACACAATCTTGCTGAGTGTTTAATCACCATCTCCAGCAACAGGGAGACACAGCTCATCCTGATAACTATGAATATGTTCTTGACTATTTTTATTATCCAACTCGCTTATTCAATATTCAACAAACATCTACCAAGCACCTAAACTACAGTGTGCCGGGGACTGTTCCAGGCAGGAACAGAAAGATGTGTCTGCTCAAAGGGCTTAACAGATTCAGGAAAGAGGCAGACATTAATAACTAAGATCACAGTTATGATGCCAGCTGCATTTGATATGGAAACAGAGTGGCATTTCTTGGATACCCTGTGGGCCCCTGAATTCCTCATTTTGCATCCCTAAAGCTTGCTGCTCCCAGATATTCAGTCTGTACTATTTGCACAGAAAACTGAGTCATTCTAGCAATTACATCTCTGTTACTTCCCATCCCTGACATCCAATTAATCACTAAGTACTGCTAATTTTATCTCCCAAGTGCTTTCCTGATGTGGCCTTTCTTCTCTCCACACAACCCTCTTTATCATACTAAGAGAGCTCCTGATGGCTTCTCCATTTTTGTCCTGATCAGGACCCAGTTGCAGAGAACCAACTCCACTCTCCCCATGAAAGTGGAAGGTGGTGTGGTAAGTGGCTAAATGGCTTGTGCAGTTGTCCAAAAGGCCAGAGAAGCAGGTTGAGACTTCCAAAGTGGCTTCGAAAGCCACATTGCAGGACATGGATGCAGGGGCCCACTGCCCCTTTCACAGCAGGTAGCTTCTGGTCAACAAAAGAAGCTATGCTTCTGCTGTAAGCTCTGGTATCACACTTCCCGCCAGTGTCGGGGTGCCAGGGTGATCAGGACACTCTGGCATTTAGGAAACAGACACAATCAGAAAAAAAGAGCAACAGCGTTCGGCACCTTCGTGAGCCAGCACACCAGCAGCAGGAGGCATGGCGTTTCTGGCCTTGTTCTAATGTTGGGCAGATACTTCTGCTGGGTAAAACCAGAGTGATAGGTCTGAAGCACAAACTGCACCATGCTTCACCACAGACAACCCAGTCTCTGGACTTGACGGATCCTCTCCCACCGTATCTTCTCAGCCATTCTCTCTTGACTATCTCGTGACACCAAGGTGCCATGCTCATTTAGGACCTCGACCTCTGTCCTTAGTTCATCCTGTCCCTCTGTCTAGAGATCGTCCCAACTTGCCTAGTGATTATTTACTCATTCAAGACTTGGGAAAACCAGGAAATTAAATGTTTTATGGTTAAATAATGTCACTGCAGCCTCCTGGGTACTCGGGGCCTTGTCAACACCTGCCAAGAGCCACACAGATTGTATGATGGAGTATCTCTACTTCAGCATCTATATAATATTCAGCCCCAAACACATGCTAGGTATGTTTATCAATAAATAGCACTGAGCTGTGCCTTAGATTCTCCGAGAATCAGACTCAGAGATAGTAGGGCTACAGGAAGTTATTATCAGTTCCCTGGGGATCCATTCCTGTCAAGGCGAAGGTAAAGGGGTACATGAAACAAGATAAAGTATAGAGAGGCGTTGGTCCACATTTGACCCTGCCACTGAGGTATGAGAAATGCCACTGGGCAAATGAAATGCTGAGACATTAGACTGTGTTTACCCTATGCCACCACCGCCAATGCTGGCTTTAGGGAAGCCCCAGACACCATTCAGGGTGTGGAAAAAAGCAGCTTAGGATGTGGGAGTTCAAAGCTGGGATTCCCAAGCTCCCATGCATCCAGTTGCTGCTGGAAAACCACACAGAGGAGTCAAGAACAAAGTTGGGGACCCACCGACTGAGGACAACTATGAGCCTGAGAGGGGGAATGGGGAACTCTGGCTTAGCTCATCGGCGGTTGTCCTTAGGTAGCTATGGCTGTCTGGGAGAGCAGAGAGGCCTTGTATGAGCACACCTCGGTAGGTGAAGGCTTTCTCCATGCTCCCCACAGTGGTTCTTAATGAAAGAAACAGTCCTTGGTTCCAAACTTTTATTGCTTGTTCATCCTGGAAAACTGGGAGCATATCATCTCCTCGGGGTGGACTGGAGATTAAATACCTTTTACAGGAAGAAATGTCTGGGAAGAGAAGCTTATTGGCTAAATCCTCAGGGCCTCTAGGTACCTGAGAACTCTTTCTAAACTATGTGACCACGGGTCACATTTCCTATGTGAGAAGTGTGACAAGTGTTCCAGGTCAGTTATCTAGTGGGGAGCAGGGAGGTGCCTACCATCTCAGATGGGTACCTGGGTGCTGGGCTCTCAGACCTACTCAACCTCACCAAGTTTCCTTGCACTGTCTACTGTCACACAGGGAGGAAAGTATTGGACTATGGCAGCCATGAAGAGACCTCCACCAGCAATGCAAAGAACTCAAGAACTGGAAAGCCTCTTTGAGTTGGCTTCCCTTGGGCTGGATAGAGTTTTTCTAGCACACACAAAGCTAATCTAATTTAATCAGGTTCAAGGTTATTCTAGAGAGCACTGCATAGTGTCACACCTGAAATTCCAGAACTCTGTAGGTGGAGGTGAGGGTATCAGAAGTTCAAGATCATTCTCAAGTTTGAAGCCAATACATAACGAAGGCTGAGGTGGGTGGGGAGTGGTGAGGAGATCACACATTCAAGGCAAAAGGGCCATGTCTGTATATCCTTATGTAAACCAGTTACTGGGTATGGAGTTGGATGTCTAGTTCTCAAAGCTGGAGGCTATTCCCAGAAGATGACAGCATCAATCAATTTGGTCATTTAAAGAAAAACTGTGCAGACAGGCAGGTGGATGAGATGAATAGGTGGAAGACAGACAGAAAGATAGACAGATAGATGATAGATAGGTGATAGACAGATGATGGGTGGTAGATAGATAGATAGATAGATAGATAGATAGATAGATAGATAGATAAGCAGGCAGACAGATAATAGACTGTTAGACTGTTCTGGTTTAAATATAAAATATCACCTAAAAGGCTTGGTGCTAAATGCAATTCCCAATGTAGCAGTGTCAGAAGGTGGAACTTTGAAAAGTGATTAGATCCTGGGGATTTTAACTTCATGAAAACATTAATCATTAATCAATTGATTTGAGTTTGATGGCACTCTTGGAGGTGATGGACACACGAGGATGTATGTCACTGGGCACGTGCCTTTGAAGGATGTTTCATGTCGTGTGTCCCCGCCTCTGTGTCTCACCTTCCTGGCTGCCATAGGTGGGCAGACTTTGTTGTAAGCTGCCACCACCAGGGAGTTCCTTTCCACCTCAAGTCAGAGTAATGCAACCAGTCAACTATGGTCCCAAACTTAGGAAACCACAAATCTATCTTTAAATTGGTTCCCTTAAGGATTTATCATAGCAACAGAAATCAGAGATGACAGGTGGATGGGTGGACTGATTGATTATGGATTGATTATGGATTGATGATACATGATTTATAGATGACAGATGATAGTTTGGTAGATGATAGACAGATAAATAGGTGGCAGATGGTATTTATTTCCTAAGACAAGCACTTTGTAGCTGTCTGGCCTGAGACTTTCTATGTGGATCAAACAGGCCTCCAACTCATGAAGATCTGCTTGCCTCTGTGTCCCAAGTGCTGAAATTAAGGTTTTCATCTTCATGCCCAGCTTGGTATTTTTTTTTTAAAGAGACCTCACTAGCTGTGCATATCTTATATGAAGCTGTTGTTTCTGTTTTGTGCTTGAGCGTACAACCTGCAAGGTGCAAATTAGAGGCAAGATGGATGTGAACTGGGGAAGGAAAACAACCTGAAATCCATGAGGCTGAGCTGGAACCTAGTGGATAAACTAGGATCTAGACTCATATCTCTTCAAGCCACCATCTTGGGCAATCTATATGGAGCTTTTCACCACTGGAGCTGAAGAGCCCCAGAAAGATGAGGGAGCTATCAGCAGAGTCCCAACAGGGTATCTCAAGCGCTCCATGCAGAAGAGCACAGAGCACGGCCCATTCCCTTGAGGTCACTACACAAGGACCACAAAATCCTAATACACACACATAACATAGTCAGTCTATGCACATCAAATGATGAAATCAATCTCTTTAGGAAACAGCTCCTGCATTTACCATGGAGTTTGTGATAGGAAGGAAGCAAACAAAGGCCATCCAGGGCTGGGGCTTTTAAGAAATTTCCAAACGAATGACAGAGGGAGAGACAAACTGTGAAGAAAAGGCAAAGGAAACAGATGCATGACAGAGACTATGGGAAGTGTGCTTTAAAGGCTGAAAGACCTGCATAGACTCATTTAAAACCAGTATATTCTGCCAGAAGCATGTGTGGCCTGGAAGATCTATTCACTCTTCTTTTATTTCACTCTTAGCCATTGTTTCTATAGTGGGGGGATACCTCCACCATCTTTATCCTTTGTCCCCCATAATGGACATCACTAATCAAGCATGAGACTCCTTCCTGGAGTGCACAAATAAGGCTCTAAGATCCTTCTTAACAATGCATTCCAGGTAGCCCAGGACAGACCTCCATAACTTTTCCATTCATTTATACTTACCTTACAATTTCCTCTAAAAATACCCATTTCTCAGACCATCTTTACCATAGCGAAATGCATGCCTGGGAAAAGGATTTTGGTCTACTCTTCTGGCCTGACCACAAGGAGGTAAGGTGAAAGGATTGAAGACTTCTGTGCCTATTACTCTGGTCTCTGCACAGCAACATGGCTATCTTAGGGTGTCATTGCTGTGAAGAGACATCATGACCACGACAACTCCTATAAAGACAAGCATTTAATCAGGGCTGGCTTACAGTTTCAGTGGTTATCATCATGGCAGGAAGCATGGCAGTGTACAGGCAGACATGGTGCTAGAGGAGCAAAGAGTTCTACATCTTGATCTGAAAGCAGCCAGGAGGAGACTATTCTTCCACACTGGGTGGAGCCTGAGCATAGGAGACCTCAAACCCCACCTACACAGTGACACACTTCTTCCAACAAGGCCATAGCTTCTCCAATAAGGCCATATCTCCTCATAGTGCCACTCCCTATGACCAAGCATTCAAATACATGAATCTATGGGGGCCAAACCTATTCAAACCACCACAATGGGTCTATTTTCAAGGGCTGTATTTGGGAACTAGGACTAGCGCTAGCATGAACAATAGAGTCTGGAGAGTAAATCCATGTATGATTTTCTGAACAGACACTCTTCCTTAAGGCAGATTTTGGAGAGAAGCAAAAATGAAATAACTCTAGACTCCAAAACAACAATGGGAAGATGTCTGATTTTATTTATAAGCACCATGAAGAAGATACACTGAGAGCTGTCACTTGCTTTCAGCAGTGAGTAGATGGAATTGAGTTGGAAAACAATCAATCTATTGGCTCAGATGTTCATCTTAGAAACCGCCACCTCTAATTTTCCCTTGAACGCTTTAATCATGCGTTCCTCTGGCCTTACTCCCAATTAATCTTCTGTAAGTAAGCACTTAAGTGTTAAGAATGTTAAGAACTCTCTTTGTAAAGGCAAATGATCCCTTTGAAGTGTAAATATCCCTCTCAGTTTATAATATTGATATTACCTGCTGCTGTCACAGACATTTATATTTTCAAAATGCTCCCATGCATAACTGTATTTGATCATTCTTCTGGCGACTCCAAGTGAGGAGTTGCTGTTCTTCCCAAGTTCTGAAGTGAAAACAGTGAGAGTGTTTTACTTTAACCAAGTTCACTTGGCATATCACAGGCATTTGGCACTTGACAAATAAGACACTTCATGGCCAAAGCAGACTCTGGTTTTCATTGGAATGCACCAGGTACCCTCATGTATCTGTTTGTTTAGTATTTAAGATGACATCAGCTGTGTCCAGTTCTCTGAATTCAATAGAGTCCAAAATGAGCTTCTTCTTGAGGAGCCTGGCAGAGGTCATAGTGTCTTCTGTTATTGTTATCTGTCAGTCAGAACAACCTAAGATGCTTCTTTAAAAATGCAGGAGCTAACCAAGGCACACTGACTCACTGCTCTGTCCCCAGCTGTTGGGAGGCTGAGGCAGGAAGATTGCTACACGGTCAAGACCAATCTGGGTTATTATACAGAGTGCCCTAGGTGTCTGCACTACAGTGTAAGATGCTGATTGTCTCAATCTCCTCCCCAGAATTTATGAGGCTAGATCTAATGACACACCCCTGTAATCTTAGTCCTTGAGAAGTATAGACAGGGGGATAATGAGTTTGAGGTCATCCAAGACTACACATTGTGCTGAAGACCATCCTGGGCTATACAGTAAGCCCTTATTTCAAAAGAAAAAAAATAAATCAAAGAATCTCAGACCCACCTGACATAGGACAGACCTGAATCTCAGGATGGTGGGAGAGAAGACAGTTATATCTCAGCAAACTATCCAGTTAATTCAAAAACACACTAGTATTTAAGGCCCATGTGGCTACATGGCTTTGGATGAGTACATACTACTGTCATTTGCTTCCATGGCATAGTAGCCTGACTCAGACCATTCCCAGGAAGCTACATGATATGCTGAATATTTGATTTGTTTTCAACCCACACAGTGATCTTGGACTTGTCTACAGGAGAATAACTGTCAGGTGGATGGGATTTTACTGCTTGTCTCCACAAGATCCAAAATGGCTCCCCCATGCCCACTCTTGGACATTTTCCAAGAGAAAAGGACACTGCCTTCTACTGAGCCTTACTCCTGACCTATGAGCGTTTTGAGGAAGGGCATAAAGATCAACTTTTGCAGACTTCAGCAGTTCCATGTGGTAGGGGCAATGCCAGGGCTGGCAGCCCTGTTTGTCTGCCTTGAAGCATCACTAGGTAAACTACCTGCTTGCTTGCATGCTTCATGTCCTGTCAGAGAACAAAGGAGGGGTCTGGAGGGCTATCTTGACAGGATAGCATGGCTGTCCTCTTCATGTCACCTCTACCCTCCTTTGCAGGATGCTGGGACACAGGGAATGGAAGGAACGGAGGTCCCTCAATGGCTAGACTACTCTACAACATAAGCTAAGCCCACCATAATTGCATACTTCATCTTCAACCTGATTTCCTCATGGCCCCAGGGAACTCTTGTGATCAGAGAATATATTTTTACTGTCTGATACGCACTGTCTGCCCCATCCCCCTTCTGCACTTAGCAAGCCATTTTTCCTCGTTGATTCCTGGTCCCTGAAATGTATGCTAGTTTCTATCCCACAATTAAATTTTTCTTGGAAAATGTTGACCACAATTAGCCATCAATTCAAAACCATCAATTTAATCTTATTTCTTTTTCGCCTACCTGCTGACATTTAAACTCGGCACATAATAAAATGAAAGGAAGGGAGGGCACAGTCCTCTAGTATGAGTCCCAAGATCTGGCTCCCAAGATGCCTAACAGTGGGAGCTGGATAGAAACTTGAATGGTGACACTCTTTGTTTGGAGAACTGTCCCCTGAGTACAGCCCTGTCATTTTCAGAAACCCACCTCTGTCCCTTCCCCAACTCCATGTTCTTACAGGAAGTCTTCAGAGGCCAAGCATTGGCAACCAACTACTGGTGCCAAGATGTTCTGCTAAACCCCTAATCCTGTCCTTGCTGGAACTCCTGGGTATATTGTAATATCAGAGTCAGGGGAAGAAGGGGGCGTGGTTTGGGTAGACAAGGCAGGGAGAGGGCTTCTGGCTCCATCACTCATGAGCTGTGTAACCCACCACGTCACAATATGGACACTGTTAGTGTTTACTGTGCGTAGCTCTATTGTGAGAGTTAAATAAAACATTGTCTGAAAAAGGCCTCGAGTCCAGACACCTAGCAAGTGTCAACAATAAATGTGAACAATGAGCAGCAATTGGGCTTACGGTAGCTGTTGTCACATCTAGAGTTCTTCTGTTCCTAAGGGTGTGTGTGTGTGTATGTGTGTGTGTGTGTGTGTGTGTGTGTGTGTGTGTGTGTGTGTTTTATTGACAAGGACTTACTATGTTGTTCAGGCTGACTTCAAGTTTTCAAGCTCCTGGGCTCAAGAAATCCTTCTGCCTTGGTCCTTGCTGTAGCTAGAGTCATAGGTGCATGCCACCAAGCCTGACTTGCTCATCAGATTTTGGTGACCATCCAGTTGCTACCTCTGCAGACTTTAGAGACGGGAGAGGCCTTTGCAAAGGTCTTCATCATGCAGCTCAGAAAGGTAAGACTTTGAGTCTCGGGTCTCATGGGGATTCAATGTCTCTCAGTTTCACATTTCAACAGTAATGTTCTCCTGCCCCATTCTTCCATGGGACTTTTCTTAAGGCCCCCACCCCACCACCCCCTGCCTCTGATATTGGACTTCTGGATTCAAGTTTTGATTTTGCCAAATACTAACAGGAGAGTCACAAGAAAGACCCCTACCCTGCATGTGCCCAATATGTCCTGGCAGACAGAAGTAAGTAACAGTGGGTACTTCCCAGAGCTATGTAGGGGACTGAAGTAATCTCTCAGTAGGGTTGTATTTAGCACACTGCCATGGCTGTCCTCACCTTGGGGATGTTAGGAAATTCAGCAGGGTGCCCCAGACTATAGCTCTGTTGATTGCCTGAGGCTCAGTGAAACAGGCTGAGCATGAACTCACAATCTTCAGAGTTTCCAACGAGTCTTCCCTAGCCAATCCTGAGCAGCATGGCCGAGTCCTGCCTGCCAGTGCCATGCAGTCAATCTAAAATGATCGAAAGGGAGTCAGTAACCGGGGCTTAACAGTTGTTTCTGATGGATGAGAATGGAAGCAGAGAGGGAAAAAGACACACACACACACACAGAGAGAGAGAGAGAAAGAGAGAGAGAGAAGAGAGACAGAGACAGAGACAGACAGAGAGAAAGACAGAGACAGAAAGACAGAGAGAGACAGAGACAGAGAGAAACAGAGAGAGGTGGGGAAGAAGTATGTGTGTGTGTGTGTGTGTGTGTGTGTGTGTGTGTGTGTGTGTGTGTGTCTGTCTGTCTGTCTGCTGTCTGTATATCTGCCAGTCTGTTTGTGTGAAGGCCTCTGAATTTAAGATCTGTTCCTGTGGGGCCCCTGCACACACATCCCAGTTTTCTCATCTTCAATTTTGATCAGTCTGAAGAATTGGAACTAGAATCCCAAGGACCTTGACTTGCTCTGACTGGTCACATGCAAAAAAGCACTGTGTTCAAAAATCTTGCCCTCCTGCCATCATAATGCCCTGCTCCCTGCAGAAGACAAAGGGGAAGGGGTGGACAGAGGGAATCAAAAAGCCTTCCTCCAAGTCACAGACACTATTTGATAAAGGGGGAAAGGCATTGAGATGGGGAGGGGCTAAATCATCTTTCCTTCCCTGGAGTCCTGGGACCTGAGTTTGATCCTCCCTTAAGACAAGCTGCCAGTCTTAGCCAAACTGCCTGGGTCACACGTGCAACCCCTCAGCAGCCACTCTCTGGGTTTCCTGAGAGAAAACCTTAAACCCCATTTCTCATTGCTCTTCTGGTTCTCAGCTCCACGAGGAGTGACTTGTGACAGTTTTAATTATTCTAGCTGCTCTGCAGACTGGCAGCCAGGTTATTGAATGGACCCTAAGAACTAAGTGTTCTCTCTCTCTCTCTCTCTCTCTCTCTCTCTCTCTCTCCTCTTCTCTCTCTCTCTCTCTCTCTCTCCTCTTTCTCTTTCTCTGTCTCTGTCTCTCTCTTTCTCTGACAGCTCAGGTACCCTCTTCAGTGACTAAATGAGAAAAGTCATCACCTGAACCCCACAGTCCTGCCCACATTAACACCCCAAAACTGAGGCAACAAGGGGAGTAACTCCTGAATCAGTGTCCTCTCAGAGTGGTCTGTGGCCTATGGCTGGGGCACGATCCACCAGCACATGTACGGTAGCCCACAGGACTGAACCAAGACCACCACAGGCCACCAAGGCCTCTAAGCAAATGAGACCACCGACTGCTGTCAGTTTGGAAAGTTGAAACATCTGCTTTTGACTCCAGTCAGGTTTTCTACGTGATACCTCAGCGCTGTAGACAGGCCTCCACAACACTGAAATGGCTGTCCTGCTCCCCTCTGAAAAGAATACAAGTGGAATTCTGGGTGCCTGTGTGTGGCTCTTTGGCACATGTGTAATTTATTGGGCCTGCCCCTGGTGACTCCAAGTCCCATCTTTTTACTCAGTGGGACAAGATCCTGATTCTGATGTGGCCAGGCATCAGCTTGTTGCCATGCCTGAGTGACCTAAAAAGACATCTGTGCTTCAGTATGGAATCAATCTACAGAGCAAGCTCTTGCCCAACCATCTCCCAGCTCCATGAATCACCAGAGATTTGTAAAAGAGAAAGGGCTGAAAAAGCTCATGACAATGGCACGTTCACCGCAGCATTGTTAGCAGCAGAGAGATAAGGGAAACAGTCTCTCTAAAATTTTATTAATTTTTTTCTTTACTAATTTGTTTAGCCTTGTTTATCACAGAGGCTAGAACATCAGGTCTCAGGGGACCAGGCTGTCCCTGCAGAGAAATGTCATACAAGGAGAAAACAAGCATCTAGATCAAGGTCACCATCAGTCATGTGATGCTTTGAGAACCCCTTGAGAAAGTGAGGACAGGCCTGTGCTGTGTCACTCCCACAGGGGTGCTCTCAACTGCCTACAGACATGCACCTACCCCAACCCCTGCTGGGCTGCCAAGGAGACCTCCCTTACCCTACTCCCTTTTAACAGAGCACTTTTGCAATTGAAAAGCTAGAATCTCTGTCCATAGAATTTTCTGAGAATATTGTAGCATAGAAGATTTTGCTCAAAGCAGGCGAATGTTAAAGACATTAGTTAATTAAGTCTCAGAACACTCTCGTTACTGTCGATACCCTCCCAGGGCCAAGGAACTAAGGAATGATGATGCTAGCAAGGCCAGAGGAATAATGGAGAACAGAATCCTCCTATCTTAGCTGTTCAGAAAAATCAAAATTCCACGTCCGTGCCTGAGAGTGGGCCAACCTTGGGGAGTAGCAGACTGTACACAAGACTCCAGCTGTTGCCCTCTCCTAGCTGTGTGACCTTCTGTGAGGACCCTCACCTTCTCTGATCCTCTGGTATGAAGAATGGCACTATGAAAACTTACTGCAGAGAACTGCTGGAAGAGTGATCTCCAGGGATATCTGTGGACCTGCCATCATGATGTTTGTACTCAGCCAGGTGGACCCACAAAGGGGCAGGTAATCATGTTTATTATGGCACTAGTCATGAAAACCAACTTACGGAATCAGCCCAGGTGTCCACTGACAGATGAGTGAATAAAAAAACAAATAAACAAACAAAAAAAATCAATGTGGTACACATGCATAATGAAGTACTAGTCATCCATCAAGAAGAGCAAAGTGATGTTACCCACAGGAGAATGGATAGAACTAAAGACACTGTGTTAAGCAAAATAAGCCAGACTCAGAAAATCAGAAAGGCAAACATGCCTCATTTGCAAAATCTAGATTTTACGAAGTGTGGTGGGAGAGCTCTGTGGGTAGTGCTTGCTGTACAGCGATGAAGACCCGAGTTCAGCCCCCAGAAGCCAGCTAACAGTTTGTGCATGGTGGAGCACGTTTGTGACCTCATCACTGGGGAGGCAGAGATGGGAGGATTGGTCAGCCAGTGAGTCCAGCTTATTCAGTAAGCTCAGGCCAATGAGAGACCCTGCCTCAAAGCTTTCAGAAAACAAGGTGGACAACCTCTGAGGAAAAACACTGACGATGGCTTCCAAGTATACGCACATGTATATACCCATAAATACACACACACACACACACACACACACACGTATATATATGTATATACATATATCTGCATACATACATACCCATATATACATATAAATGCATATATACATACATATATATGTATATATACATATACAATATACATCTATACATACATACATTTATATTCATGTATACATATATACATACACACACACACATATAAAATTACATGAAAGTAAAGTAAGGCTATTTGGGACGAGGAAATGAACCAACAGGAGAGAAAGCAGAGACAGAGAGGTTAACAGGTTGATATGATCAAACCCATGATATACATATATGAAAATTTCATGATAAAGTCCATTATTTTGCACAACAGATATGCTGTAGTATGGATAGATAGATGATAGATAGATAGATAGATAGATAGATAGATAGATAGATAGATGATGGGTGGGTGGATGGATGGATGGTTCGATAGATGGATGGATAGATAGATAGATAGATAGATAGATACCAAAGCAGCAAGGGGGACAGGCAAATGGCTTCCTGAGACCTAGTTGCCTGAATCTGTATCCTAGCCTGGAACTCAAAATCTCCCTCTATAGGTGTGAGCATGGCAATTGTCCCTTTAGGGGAGAAAAGAAAGTTTATTTGTCTGTCATTAAAAATAACTCTTTGAGTTAGGGAAGCTTGTGAATGTGCTCTTCATTTTACATTGTCAAAAGCCTGATTTCTGTCCCCCCAGAGTTGGTGCCCCAGGGGCTTTGATGTGCCTCCCTGCAGCTCCAGGCTGCTGCCATTCCCACTGGCTTGTATCAACAAGCTCTCTGCTCCAGAGAACAAGCAAGTGACCTGAGAGAGCATTCGAGGGGCGCTAAATGAGAAAAGTGCCATTTAGAGGAGCATTTGCATGTATGAATGCAGCCTGGGGACTGCAGGAGCCACCGCAGTTGGCAGGAAATTGATGTCCCCCTTGCTATTCACCTTCAGAAATTGGCTGTAGAAGAGGGACAGAGCAGTTGCTCAGAGGAAGAATGATCAGGAGAGGGGATTCTCTGTGCCCCTGGGCCCTTGGGACTCCCTTATGGTAACCTGCTTGCAGCAGCTTTGCTGGGACAATTGCCTCAAACTGAACCAAGCTCCCCTCTGGAAACAGAATTGTGAGAAGGGACACAGGACACTCAGCTGGGATTGGTGCTTACTCCTGGAACTCCTGGAGGAGGAGGGGAGGAGGAGGAGGAGGAGGAGGAGGAGGGTTCTGACTCTGAGGCAGGGGACAGGCCCCTTGGAGCATCCAATAACATCTTGCTCCTCCTGGACTCTACCACGGGACACAAACAGGCCCAGTAACTCAGAGGCCAAAGATGAGGAGTTTCCATAGATAGAGCTATCAAATGAGTTTCTGCGCAAACCTCAGATAAAGAACCCCTACTTGAAACTTTTGTAACTTGAACGTTTTGTTAGTGTAGGCAGGAGCCAGTTGTTCTCTATGTTCCACAGAGACATTTGGAAAACTCTGGGAAGACCCTGACTCTCCACGGCCAAGAGCCAGCCTACCTAAGATGTTTAAGGCATCAGTTATAGGAGAGTTTTCCAATAGGTTGCATGTGTTGGCATTCCTTTCCTTCAGGACCCTTCTTTAAGACTGGGATGTGGATGCCATGCTTGGATAGACGGCAGCCAGCTGACAACCATGAGTATAAAATCAGAGCCCATCACTGGATTTATAATGGCATGAACAAAATGACTAATTTTGAAGTCATTTCATCAGAAAAAAAAAATGAGGCTTTGATGACTTAAGCAGACACTGATCCTATTTTTGTCATCATTGTCTTGATATTCAGTTGTATTGATCTTGGTAGCATATGTCACACTCATGTTATCAGTTCTATGTCCTCATAAGATCCAGATGCATTTTTGTCCTTGGATTGTGTAAGTTAGCCCTCAATCTTAATACCCATTAGTACTTCTCATTGGCTAGCTGGATCTGGTTTCTCCTGCAATTAAGCCACCCCTTGCCAAGGATAAGGATGCTTGAACTAAGGGTACAAAGAAGAATTTTATAAGGACCAAGGCTCTGCCAAAGCAGGAGTTGGGAATATGATCAGCTGAAAGGCTGGCCAGGGGTCTGGGAATGATCTTTCTCAGACATTGTTCAGAATAGTGTAAGCTGCTCTTTGGGGACAAAAGCGTGACACATGTGACTTTGGATGCACAGCATCCAGCTTGTTTGGATAACCACACAGGAAGTCTTCAGAGTTCAAAGTAGCCCAGCCTCTGCTGTAACGAGGCTTGAGAAGGGAGATGGAACTGAAAACAGCGTATGGTATGGACCTGTCTACTCTTCCTTGCCCTCCTCTGGTTTGAGGGCTCTGTGTAATGGCATAGAGCAGAAAGGGGCCATTCATTAACTGTGAGGTCTTGGAGCGTCTTCTGCAAGTCGTTCTGTTTTCTCTGTTCCATTTTCTCAGTGTACAGGTATGACTGTCACCTGCAGGGAGCTTTGCTTGGAGAGTAGTACTGACTTGCTGCTGGTGGCACAGCTTTGTGGATGAGACCCCAGCAGTAACCAGCTCTGCAGCCTTTTGTAATAACACCCATGGCCATCTGGGCTGTGGTGGTGTATGCCTTTAATCTCAGCACTTGGGAGGCAGAGTCAGGTGGAGGTAGTTCTCTGTGAATTCAAGGCCAGCCTTTTGTTCAAAGCGAGTCCAGGATGCCAGGACTGCTTACACTGAGAAACCCTATCTCGAAAAACCTAAATAAATAAGCAAGCAAGCAAAAATAAAACAAAACAACAACAAAAACCTGGCCAAGTTCCTTTGATGTGAGTCACCACAAGTCCCTACAGGTCCTGCAGAGGGGAGAACAGCTTTTCTGATATAGGAGCTTTCCAATGGAGAAAAGGCCTTTGTGGGACAGGGGATGGGGTGGGGGCCGTGTACCTGCACAGCGCAGCACAGCGCAGACCCACCTTCCTTCCAGGAACTTCCCTCCAGTAGAATCACTGACATTTAAATATGTCATCCCAATATTCTGTTTGCAGAAAGATCCAGCTTCTCGGTGATTTGGAAGGGAGGTGGGAATGAAGGAAATTTGATCGTTCTCTTTTAAATGCCTTCTGTGAAAGCATTTTCTAAAAGTCGTGGGTTTGCTAACGATACAGTGTTTGACCCCAAAGAGAAAATTGCATCCTGATGGAAAACTAGAAATTCATTCCAAAACACTAAATTGTAGACATTTATCCAGAAAGATGTTCACAATATATTTTTAAATGAAAAAAGTATGGGTTGCCAAACTATGCATGGCATGATCTTAATTTTGCCTAAATAGAGATAGAGGAAGGAAAAATGTAAAAATGGCAAGGGAAAGAGAAAGAGGAGAAGGTGAGAGGGATAAGGAAGGAGTGAGAAGGAAGGCAGCGGGGGAAGAGGATGAGGGAAAAGGGGCGGGGAAACAGGGGAGAAGCATAAGTTTTCATTTTAAGATTTTTTTTTTAGTTTTATTTATGTGTATTGTGTGTGTGTGCATGTGAGTATGCGCACATGTGTGTGTGAATCCATGGGAGAGAGTGTTAGAGCCCTCATAGCTGGAGTTACAGAAGGTGGTGAGCCACCTGTTGTGGATACTGGGAACCGAACTCAGATCCTCTGCAAGAACAGCATGCACTATTAATCGTTCAGCCATCTCCCCCTAAGAAACAATTTTAAATATAAATTTTGTATTTACAGAAAGAATGCAAGTTTTGAATACAAAAGACCATAAAAACGTTTGTGTGGAGAAGAAGCACTTGTGGTTTTCAGCTCCTTTACTTTTTTCTATTTTTGGACAGTGAACAAATATCAATTTTATTAGAAGTATTATGTTAGCTGACATTTTGACATTTCTGAAGACCTCATAGTGTTGATTTCTTAGAACATCAGCATCTACATGGGTTAGGGGCCTATTTTCCAATAACTATACAGTGTGCTGATGGTTTTTGTTAACTCGACACAAACCCAGACAAGTCTGAGAAGAGGGAATCTCAACTGAGAACATATCCCCCTGATATTGGCCTGTAGGCAAGTCAGTAGGGCATCTTCTTCATTAGTGAGTGATGTGAGAGGGCCCAGCTCAGTGCCACCTCTAGAACCACCTCTGAACAAGAGGTCAAGGGTGGCGTGAGAATGCAGGCTAAGCAAGCCATGGGGGCAAGCTGTTAAGTAGCAGGCTTCCTGCTTCAGTTCCAGCCTCCAGGTTCCTGTCATGAGTTCCTGCTCTGGCTTCCTTTGTGCTGCACTGTAACTGTAAGCTGAACAACCTCTCTCCCCTTCATGCTTCTGTTGGTCATGGTATGTATCACAGCAATTGAAACCCTACCTAAGACAGACATTGGTGCCAGGTCATGGGAAGTTACTGGGACCGACCTGACTGTGGATTTCCAGGAGGATTATGGTGGCATTTGAACTTTGGGTTGAAAAGCCATTGAGCGCTCAGAGTTCAGCTGGCTTCTCTGTGGAAGCTCAGAAGAAGAGAGTAATGAGAACAGCATAGACAATGGAGGCTGGCTTGTGCCCTTTCAGACAGGAGTAGAGATCCCACCAGCTGTCCAAGTCCTAGTTTGCATTATGATTCTTGTTCTCATCAGCTGGGGTTGATTCCTAATCACAGAATTAGCTGTGATTAAGAAGAGGCCAAAGTCATTAGAGAAGAACCTTTGCTCTCCTGGGACAACAGATACTGGTTAGCTGGAGCTGGGAAGCTTGTGGTGATTAAGAAGACACTGGCATCATAGAGACAACATTAGGAAGTGTTTCCTGAGGGTCAGCACATGTAAGTCGTGGTCTGGAGGGGGCCGAGGCTTTACTTTGTGCAGGCAGCTGAACATGATGAAGTGTAAGAGCTTCTTGGATGATACTGGTTTTGAAGATATGAAGGAGTCATGGAAAATACCAAGGCTTGTCACTGTAAGAGCCCAAGAGAGGCTATTGGTGAAGGTGCAGCCTGAGTGCAATGGAGATCCCAACATTTCCAGAGATGCCAGTGCCATGGGATAGCTATTAAGAAGAGCAGCAGTGTACAGTGAAGTTAGCCTAAGTCTAAAAGATGAGCTATGTGTGCTGTGAATGACAGAGACCGAGAAGTAGACTTGCCGAAACCTTTTGTCTCCTAGAAGATGATGCATGAATGGATCCCAGATGTCCAACACTGAGCTTTTTTATACTGTGAGACTTTGGTTTTGCTTTTATCTGATTGTAACTCTTCTTTTCTTGAAATAAGAAGCATATAACATATTTTTGGTCTTGTAGACACCCACAGTTAAGAGACTTGAGAATTTTAAAAAGACTTTGGATGGTTTAGAAAGGCTTTGCTTTGAAAGAGTCTTTGGACATTTTAAAGAGACCAAATTTTTAAAGTCTTTGAATTTTTAAAGACCATGGGACTTTTTAAATTTGAACAATGTTATATTGTTATATTAATATTAACATGACATCTTGGGGATAAATAAGACAGAGAGGGTTTAATCATACTATATTGTTGTGACAAATTGACAAGGAGTCAATTGTCCTGACAGTTTTTATTGTTGTTTGTCAATTTGACACAAGCTAAAGTTATCTGAGGAAAGGAACCTCAGTTGAGAAATTGGGAAAGTGCCTCCATTGGACTGCCTGTAGACAAGAGAGTAGGACATTTTCTCCATTAATGATTAACTGAAGAGAGCCCACCTCACTGGAGATGGTGCCGCCACTGGGCAGGTGATCCTGAGTTGTATAAGAAAGCAAGCTGAGCAAGTCATGGAAAACAAGCCTGTAAGAGGTAGGCTGTGGTCTCTGCTTCAGCTCCTGCCTCCAGGTTCCTCTTGAATTCTTGTCCTGCCTCTCCTCAGTGATGGATTGTTACCTAGAGGTGAAAGAGGAAATAAACCCTTTACTCCCCAAGTTACTGTTGGTCATGCAGCTTTATCTTAGCAATAGAAACTCTAACTGAAAAGATGTAGACCCCCCCCATCTGAATTAAGGTTAGCAAGTTTAGAGGCCTAGGTTCTAAGAACTAGCCGCCACCCAAAGAAAACTAGCCAGGCCAGCTACGCTCCAGAAACTTAGCTGATCACAAAAGGGCAGAACCAAGAATGCAGGTCATCTGGGTCATCTGGTTCACAGGCTCTGGGCTCTGTGTTCCAAAGACTGGCTGACCACGTAATAGATGACATACAAGGTTAAATTCTTGAGAAGAATATGTGCAAGGTGTTTTCTACCCCCTCCCTGGTTTATGACTGATTAAATAATAGGTCGAGACTTTCCACTATTTTTATGAGATGGGCTAGAACTTCCTACTGTTTTCATGGCAATTCTTCCTTGATTTCCCCTCGCACCCCCCCCCCGGCCCGATTTGTGGCTTTCTCCTTTAAAACCCCTTCACTCCTGAACCTCAAGGTCGAAACTCCTGCCCCTGCATGGGTTCCAAGTTTCCACCTCAGCGCTGATTAAAGTATACCTCTTGCTAATTGCAACAAGATCAGTGTCCTGTGAGTCACTGGGTGGTCGTAATCTTTTGAGTGGGAGTCTCCCCTATCTGGGGGCCTTTCACTAACTAATGCACTTAGTCACTTGGTGCTCTTTTTTGAATTAATGGGAATGGGATTGACCAGATCAAAGCACATGCAGAGTTAAACACATCTTAGAGCCATGTCTCCCCTCTGTGTTGTTCCTACATTCCCAGCTGGGTGAACTGTGCTTCTGCTTCTCACCACAACCCTTCATTTACTCAATAAATATTTTGGTAGCATCGTCATGCTTTAGATCTGAAATGCTTCCCAAAGGTCCATGATTCAATGACCCCAGACTGTGGTGCTGCTGGGAGGCAGTGGAACCTTGAGGAAGTAGGACTTCATGGGAAGAAGTTAGGTGACCAAGGGCATGGCCTCCATGTCCTTTTAATTTTTTTCATAGCTGTTACCTGGTGAGCAGTCTTGTATATACCGTGTCTCCACAGTCCCAAAAGCAATAGAGCAACTGACTGTGCACTGAAACCTCCAAAACCATGAGCAAAGTGTATCTTACCTCCTTGAAGCTGACTTTCTCAGGTGTTTTTTCACACCAATAGTAACCAGCATGCCAGTTGCTAGCACTGTTGTGGCTAACACAAGCACCAGTGTGTGTGTGAGCCAAAGAGAAACTGTGACTAACAAAGTGTGAGGAGCGGGTATGGCAGCCATTCCAAGATGGCGCCTGGGACGGTTGCCAAGTCTTATGACTAGCGCCTGACTTCCTCATACACCCCTGGAGAGCCACATCCGCAGTATACACTGCACAGACTCGCTGCTATGTAAGATCAGGCCATCTGACGAGCGATACACTGGACCTATTGAGAACGCCTACGTGGCAGACTCTGAGTGGTGCAGGCACAGGGATTTAAGGGTGGACAGGGAGAGGCTAGGGGGCTTTTTGTTTTGGGACAAGAGAAGGTTCCTGAATAAACTGCTTTGAGAAGAACTCCACGTGGTGTCACTCCTTTCTGCAGGTTGGATCGGGAAGCAACAACAAGGCCTGTTTTTTCTGGTGTTTCTCTGAGGGGCAAATGAGTTCCATTCTGAAGGGCAGCTTCCACTGACCACAGAGGTTGCAGGAGTGCATAGGTAGCTAAGGGAGAGAGCCTTGTGTCCAGGCCAGATGTGCTAAGGGAAAGTGGCAGTAGGCACATTGGAGATTGGCCAACCCTGTTGGGTGTTCACAATCACGGAAAGAAAGAAGAGCAGGAAAGACTAGGCCAGGTCCCAACGGACTCATCTAAGAGATACTCGAGTTTTTCTTACTGGCCTGGGGCTTTTCCATTTCCCTTTTTTCGTACTCTGAAGTTCTCCAGGGAGGCTGGAGCCAGGCCTGGCTAAATCATTTGTTCCTCCAGTCCCTTTTCTCCCATCGGGAGGGCGAACCTTCAAAAGCAATGATCCTTGCAGGGTCCAGGCCCATTACTGCCCTGCTAATGTCCCATCTACACCCAGAAAGAATGACCGCACAATGGACTTTGAGCTCGTTCTTATTTCAGAAAGCAAAGATTAAAGGCTCCATTTTGACAAAGTAAAATAAATGTGAAAATGCCAAGACATGTGGACTGCTGCTTCACCTCCCCGGCTTCACCATTTACAAATCCTTATAATGTTTGGTCAGCATCTGGATCCAGTGCCTGACCATCACGCAGAGATGCCTAGAATGGCTATTTGTGCTCCTGGGGAGTTTGTTCCCCCATTCTGCTGGGGCCATTTATTCCCATGGGAGGATGATACACACAATATTGGTTTTCATGAGGTGCTATACACTGACATTTCTGTACTGCAGAAGTGCTAGGGCTTAGGGAGGCACAGTGAGTTCAGGAACAGCTTAGTACCAGACAAGACCTGAGGGATCTGAAATTCCCATGCATTGCTTCATCCAAGAAGTCTCCATAGTTTTCTTTGTAGTCATGGTAACCTCTAAGCACTGATTTCGTGCTTTTCTTTTCAAGTCATTTGGGCACTTAGAGTGGTGTCCCATAAGTGCCTACCTCCATGCTGGACTCACCTCAGCCTCGAACCCTTTCCTGAA
Source organism: Mastomys natalensis (assembly GCA_021653895.1). Lineage (NCBI taxonomy): Eukaryota > Metazoa > Chordata > Mammalia > Rodentia > Muridae > Mastomys > Mastomys natalensis. The sequence goes on from JAJTUV010000153.1 coordinate 496,284, forward strand.
CTTCAGAACAGCTGGCCATCTCAGAGCAAAGGGAAAGCCTGTGAGAAAATTAACTCAAGTTTTGTTGGAGAAAGTGGAAAGGCAGCAAAGTTTGGGAGAATTGAGACCAGGAACATTCCTCTGCAGTTCAGGACACACCCAAGGGTTAAGTTCACCTCAGTCTGATTCGTTGAAAACTGGTTGCCTAAGGAGACAAAACTCCTTCTGCAGAGCACATATCCAGCATAGGTGGGTGTTTGATGGTTTGTGTGATGTGCACAGAAGTCTCAGGGCACTAAACAGTATGGTAAAGGTATGCAGTCACCATTACCTTGCTGTAAGGAAACAAAGTGTAATCTATTGTGAGGAATTTGAGAGATTTACTCGTCTCCCACTAAGCATCAGTCACAGCAGAAACTTCAGAAGTAGATGGAGCAGCCCCTTCAAACATCAAGTGTTCCCCAAGTTGGGACTCAACATGCAGGCACTGAAGGCCTTGGGGACTCTACAACTATCCCACCTAAGTACAGATCAACTTCCCCAATTCAGTGCTGGGGAAATAAGTTACCTCAGAGTAGCTCTTAGCAGGAACCTCACATGAGCCCTTTTAGTCAAAGGTTGACACAGATCATTGTGGAGCATTTTACCTCCAATTGACAGTCTAGTGCAAGTACAGGGAACTCATAAAAGAAAACCATGATTATTTTGTATAAGCATCTATGGTGTTCCCACAGCATCGGAGGATGAAGATGTAGAAGATGTAGTACTCTACATTCAGCGAAATTAAAATCTGAGTCCAGATGTGTTCAAAAGCATGCAGGAGACAGTTGTGTATGTACATGAAAGTAACATTTGACCCAGTGGTCTTGGAGCTTCCAGGGATAAAGGGACAATGTACTTGAATGTGCACCTTCTGTTGACAGTGACAATCCGTGAGAGCAGCAGCCCCTTGGCAGACTTTTCTTTCCCCACTCCTGCAGAAGCATGACTAGTAATACACTGTGTGCAGAGATGTTTCCATGCAGATGGTCTCTGTCCACCAGCCTGCTGACAGCTCATATAGAAACAATGTGTCTCCCTGCTATGATAGAGTCTTGATATTACCCCAGTGACAGAAACACAGTGGCTTCATTGCCTTGTCCCCTCTTACTTTAATTTTCTCAAACAGAGGTTCAATAAAGGACCAACTATGATTCTGCCAGCTCCTCTGGCCTACTTAGACAGAATGAAATCAAGTTCACATTGGAAGCTTTTCCCCCTAACCAGGAAAATCCTCTTCAGAGGAAATGCTAGTCTGTGGTTTAAGCTTTCTGTTTTCCATACTATAATATATAGACAGTCTAGTAAATTAAATACAATTTCAGTATGAGACACATGCTTCTGGACATTGCTTCCACTCTGCCTCAGTTTCCTCTCCATTTTTCTAGTGTGCTTTCTTGCCTGTCTCAGCAAGTTCCCCAAAGGGACAAAATAGCTTGATAGGAGAATGTGGATTTTGAAACTCAGTCACTTCGTGATGTGTCACAACTAAGTGGCTTTGGACAAGTCACTTGACCTGAAAAAGCCTAGCTCAACTATATGTAAATCACCAATTACTCCTCCCTCTGTGTGCAGTTGCCAGGAATATATGAGATATGCATCTCAAGTGTTAGACACATAATAGGTCATCAGTGTCCACTGCCACTGCCTTGTTTCTATAGCAACCCTGGGACCCAGGACTTGGTTCATCTTCTTCACCTGATTTTATCTCCATCAATCATTTTCTTTTACTTTCTCTTTAATGAAGAGACACTTTAAAGAATGGAAAGGAGGGGTATGGTATAGTAGTACACGGCTTTAATCCCAGCACTTGGGAGACAGAGGCAATTGGATCTTAGTTTGAAGTCAGCCTCATCTACAAAGTGAGGTCCTGGACAGCAAGGACTTGACAGAGGAAACTTATCTCAAAAATAGATAGATAGATAGGTGGATGGATAGGTGGATGGATAGATAGATAGATAGTAGATAGAGGATGTAAAGAAAAGGTGTATAAGAGCTGAGTGTTTCATTTTTTTCTACTTTGAAATATTAACACACTCAGTATCCATCTATGAAAAGGTGAGTTTAGAAGCTGGCTGAACATGCTTTTAACACAAATCTTGGATAATGAAACAAAACTAAAATAAATGATATTTCCTAATATTACATGCAGAGTGTTTTTGATGCCATACGATCAAAAAGGGAAGTTATAGCAAACTGGTTTATAGCAGCTTGTCAATTTTAGCATGCCTGGGAATCACATGATGTTCATAGCCAGCATGGTGCTTTAACAAAGCTGCCCTAAGACTGTTGACATGAGACATTGGAGCCCTCTTTGGTAAGCACCCACTTAGAAGCCTGTGGTTACACAGCCTCCTGCCTGATTCTCGTCCTCCTCCTTCCTCCTTTCCCTCCCAACCTCTGCCTCTGTTTCTTTCTCCTCAGTCTGGCTCAGCTAGGAAGCTGGTGAAGGAGAAGAGTGTGTTTTCCTCTTGTAAACAATCAAGGTGAAAGTTGCAGCAGAGGAAGAAGGATTGCAGAGCATTGCTAGCTCAAATGAGAAAACCTCTGACAATCAAAGGGTTTCTTTCGTGGAACAGGCTCAGTCTGCAGCAGCAGACCAGCTTGGAAGCTCATTATTGAGAGCCCTGGGTCCCAGGCAAAACCAGAGGCTAACCATAGGAGCATGGGGGAGAGACACAAATCCCAGTCCAAAAGGAGCCATGGAAAGTGGAACCCATTTAAGCAATACTTTAGCAGAGTGAAGGGTTTGAAAGACTTGGTGGGGTCTCACTAATCTCCCAAGTCCATACTTGACACCTTTGTGTATCAGCCAGGATAGGTTGGGTCACACTGTAGTGACAAATGATCCCTAAAACTCAGTAGCTTCAGACAGCAAAGGTAGATTCTCTCTACTTCATGGGGTCTGAACACTTGGCTGGGTCATTTTCATCTTGTCACCCTGGCAAGCAGGCTGATAGAGTGGCCACTGCAGAAACACTGCCAGTGACCTTGGGATGAGAAAAATAGAGGACTCTGAGCAAATGGTTGGATTGGTAATGTGCTTGCTACGCAGGTGCGAGGACTTGAGTTTGGATTCCTCAGCCCTCACATGAAAAGCCAGGCCTGGCCTTGCATGCCTGTAATTCTAGTGCTGCGGAGAGATAACTGGATCCGTGGAACTCACTGGCTGGCCAGCCTAATTGAACCAGTAAGTTCATAAGAAATCAGGGGCCAAAAGGAAAACAGGGAGTGAGAGAAGACGACACTGATGTTAAATTCTAGCACACACATGCATCTGTGTACATATCTGGACAAGCACACATACACACACCACACAAGCAAACACACCCTACACACAAGAAAGGAGAGAGAGAGAAGGGGAGGGAAGAAGGGAGGGAGAGAGAGAGAGACAGAGACAGAGAGAGTTGAAATTTGTCAGGTGGGTCTTGCATTAGCAATTAAATTTACCACAGAACAATATGCTCATTGGCCAGAGTAAGTCATATGATCAGTGGAGTCAGAATGTACAACACTACACTGTGTCTGTGAGAGGCATAAAGCTGTATTTAATAGATAAACATTCCCATAATGGATAAAACACTGTGGAGCCTTATTTTAAATTGGAGTAAAAATATCATGCAGCACTCACCTGCAGTGTAACATGGTAACTGGAACTAGCCTGGTTAAAGCTACGGAACAATGTGAGATTGGAATCCCCACCCTGCCACCTCTCCTCAGTGGCCCTGACACATTCCTGAGGACCCTGGATTCCTAGAGACAGCCTGGCAACCATAGTTTCCATACTCACCAACCTGCCGCCTTACTTAGATACTGTTCTCCATTTATGGGTAATTAACTGTTTTAATAAATGATTTTATTCTAATGGAAAGGGTATAATTAAATAGAAGAACGTCACTCTGTGGCAAGCCTCACTGAGCAGAGTGGCTGTGAACAAAGTGTTCTTTGAAATATCATAAATGCAGACAAACTGATTATGAAAAAATAAACATCTTTAAAAATACCCCTTGCTGCCATACACCCAACACAGTTAAATGAAGCATATGCAGAAATCAGTTTTTACAAGAAGCCAATGTTATGACTTGTGTGACACTCCAGGACACCACACTGAGTGGACTAGAGCAATCACAATAAGATAAATAGTATAAATGTATGTGAGATGGGAACCGAGCGTGCTCAGACTCAGAGAGATAGACAGAACAGCGGCTGTGTGTCCTGGAGGAGGAGATAGAGTGTTGATGTGATGGTACGGAGAGGCATTGTTGCCAAATGAGAAAGTTCTGAGCATCAGCTGCACAACCAAGAGAAGATACTTCATGTGACTGCTCTGTATACTTTAAAATGGTTGCAAGGGCACTCCTAGGAGACAACAGTCTCACAGCAAACTCCCTACTCTCCTGGCTTTTACAGTCTTCCCGCCCCCTCTTCCACAATGGTCCCTGAACTTTAGGTGCAGGAGTTGTGCTGTAGATGGATCGGTTGAGACTAGGCTCTACAACTCTGCATTTTGATTGGTTGTGGTTTCCGGAAATGATTTCCATGTGTTGCAAATAGAAGTTTCTTGATGAGGAATGACGACTACACTTACCTGTATAAAATAGATATTTAGAATGTAGTTAGGGATTATCCTAGTACACCCATAAAATCTCACCAATGTGATGGCCTAAGCATGAGCAGAACAAGAGCAAAAACAATAAGAAACTTAATGTGAATGGGGGAAAGCCTAGGAGGCCTCAACCCTCCACATAACCAGCTGCTAAGGAATGCGGAAGAAATAATCTTCTCCAGAGAAAAGCACACCAACTGGGTATCCAAGACCAGATGCTCAGCCCTGAAAATATACATACAAGTAACATTATATAGATTAAGCAGGTTGTATACATGGGTAGATTCATTTAATAATTCATTCGGAGTAGGATACACATGATATAGCTTATTATTGTTGGGAGATATCCATTACTATATTCTGAAGCATCAGTTAAAACATTTAATATTTGCATGAATATTGTTCATCATGAAAACATTAACACTTGGTTAGAAGGTGAAATAAGTGTAATAAATGCACTAACTTTAATATTTAAAAAAACATTGCAATGGTGAGGCTGGGAAGATGTCTCCAGGGTTAAAGGCCATGTTCCACAAGCATGAGGAGTGAAGTCTGAATCTTCATCATGCACATAAAATGTTGGGTAGGTACAGCAGTCTGCCTGTAATCCCAGCACACAGGAGGATGTGATGTGATCCCTGGAGCAAGCTGGCTAGCCAAACTAGCTGAATCAGCAAGCTCTGGGTTCAACCAGCCATCCTGTCTCAATACAGAAGATGTGGAGTAAGAAAGGGGGACACCTGACGTCAGTGTCTGACATCCGCACACATGTGGACACAGCTGCATTCTAATCATGACATATGAACTTATACTAGAAGCTCAATCTTTCTTTGTTAGCATCTTCTTTTTTCCTCTAAGTCAAAGCAAAAAGGTGCAATTGGTCATTCTAACTTCATCCAGTAAAGCAGTTTCTTAGCCCAGAAACTGTTACTTTTGTAATGCTGTGACCAAAGTCCCTGACAGAAACTGTTTATGAGAGGAAGATTTTTATTTTGGCTCTCAGATTCAGGGATTTCAGTCCATGCTGGCAGAGTAGGCACAGCAGAGCAGCTTCTTTGACTGCATGTGTTTGAGGCGGAGCTTGTTCACATCAGGAAACAGAGGCAGTGGGAGTCAGCCGGAAACAGGAAGAGCATATGACCTTCAGAGACCTGCCTCTGTTGGCCTGTTCCCACCAGGAAGACTCCACCTCCTAAAGGTTCCGCCCCCTCCAGATGTGCTCGGTGAGCCCTCACTACATTTCTGATTCAGATTATAGCACCCAGTTACCCTCCCCAAGTCTGCAGTGCCTGCTTCTGGGGCTTTAGAGGATCTGCATTTTCTGAGTTTGTATGGCCCACATGGGAAGGTGACACTGTTCCTTCTAGAAACACTGGAGGTAGCCAGGAACCTTGGGAACTGGCTGGATGTACTTTAATGGCAGCTAGCATGCTCAGAAGCCTTGCATCTGAGGATAGCAGTAGGCTGCGAGTCATGTGACAGATGATGGTTCTGGGGGACTCTGCAGAGGATGCTAAGTTGAATGATGGCCACTGCCGTGGACAGGAACATGTATTAGGAGACATGCCGGAGACTAGAGGGAACAGCTGTGTGATCTCAGGCAATGGTACTTAGCTTTAATCCTCCTTTTCCCACCTATACTGCAGGAGTTACCTATGATCTAAGAATCTGTTAGAATTATTCGCTTGTGTCCCTTGCTCCCCCAACATGTGGATTGAGCTAGACACTGTGCTCAGTGCTGGAAACTTAACCAGCAAATCAAACAGACAAAAGTCCCTATCCTCACAGAGGGTAAGAAGTTTTGTTTAGGGCAGAATGTCCATTAATAAATACGAGCTGGTGAGCTGGCTCAGTAGTTAAGAGCATTTGTTGCTCTTGCAGAGGACCTGAGTTGGAGTCCCAGCACCCACATGACAGATCACAACTGTCTTTAACTCCAGGTCCAGAGAATCTGAATTCTCTTCTGGCCCCTGAGGACACTAAGCACATATGTGATGCACAGTCATACATGCAGGCAAAAACACTCACATGCATAAAAAAATTTAAAATGAATAAAGTAATGAAGTATATAACATGTTAATGCTGCTCTGTAGACACACTGTATTTTAGTGCTGCTCTGTAGACATACTGTGTGTGCACATTGGTATATTTTAAAATGAGGTAACCAAAGAAATTTCTGAAGAAGCAACTTCTAAGTACAAACAGCCTTGTAGGAGGCAGAGGCAAGCACGCAGGCAGAGAGAACGGGAGCGGCAGCTTGGAGCGTAAGGTGCTTGCTGTGTATGCATGAGGCCCTGTATCCAGATCTCCAGTACTCATGGAAAACCCAGGGGAGGTGTGGCAACAGTGGCTGGCCTGTAACCCTAGAGCTGGAGGTGGGAACAGGTGAGTCTTGGGGCTCATTGGCTGCCAAGCCTGGCTGAAATGGAAAACTCCAAGTTCTGTAAGGGACTCATGTCAGAAAACTAACAGTGACAGAGGAAGACACCAAATGTCTATCTCCAGACACCACACAGCCACATGTGCACTCATGTGTGTTTATAACACACACGCACACACACACATATGCACACACACAGGCACACACACACACACATATACACACACACACAGGCATACACATGGACACACACAGGCATAAGGGAAAAGGCCCTGGGATCAATGTGGCTGGATTGCAGTACAGAGGGCGTAAGTGTTGGCAAGAAATGGAGTTACCATGATGTCAGCAGGCAGAACAGATTACATAGAGTATCAAAGACGTCTATAAAAGCTTGGCTTCTTACTGAGTCAGAAGAGAGGATGCTGAGGCAGGGGGAAGAGCATGACCTATTTCCCATTTTAATAGAATCTTTCTGGCCTCACTGTAGAAAATAGAAGAAAGGAGACAGAGCAGAAGAAAGGCCTGTCAGGCAGCTTCTGCGATGGTCTAGGTGAGAGACAAGAGCAGTTTGGGGTAAGGGAGCTGTTGTGGAGTGGAGTAGGCTGGTCCTAGGCAACACCTGTAAAGCACTCTGCAGTTTCTGGCGCTTGGGAAGAACTCAGTGGGTGGTGACTGTGATGATATTATTAAAAATATATGTGAGGAAAAGTGTAAGGTTGGAGACAAAAGACAGATATAACCTTCTGTATGCCAGGCTTATCTGAACGGGGAGGGGGAACAGAGCCAGGAACCTAGGATAATAACAGCCTGGCCATCAGGGGTAATCTCAGAGAAACTATTTTGGGACCAGGAAAAAAAGATTGTTGTAAGCTTCAAAGGTACCACACGGGTGCTTCAGTGAAGGAGCTGTCCCCGAGCCAGCGCCTCCTGAGAAGCACAGAATGAAGGAAAAGTCAAGGTCAGCTAGGAGACTCTGGATCCAGGGACTGGGAGAGATAACCACGAGAACATCTTGTATTTTTGTATAATCCAAGATCCATCGAGCAGAAATTCCCTGGCAACCTCAGCGCTGCAGCAGCCCTTAATGCCATTTTATGCAGCAGTCTCCCAGTCAGTCTTCAAACAGACAAATACAAAGCCAGTCTGACCTTTCAGGAGCCAGGTGACCCCTTGTCCCTCCAGTACGGAAGTAGATCCTGGACATCTTGCTGTGGTGAAAGGGAACGCTACTTGCTTCAAAGGCAGAATTGTCTTCTTTGATGAGTTGAAGGTGGCCAGGCACTGCCCTGTGACTGAATCACAATCCCCAGTATACACACATTCTGCCCAGGCCTCCTGATGCTTGTGGGATCCAGCTCTCTATAACTGTATGAGAGGATTGGAATGTGAGCTGGGCACACACCAGAACAGCAGGGCTGTGGCAGGCCACCTACTGGAACCCTAGCAAAGAGAACATCTGCGGGTTGTGAGGACTGACTGGGCTAGACTCATGCCTTTATTTTGACTCAGTCTCCATTCAGGTTGGAAAAAAATGCTTTAAAGTAACAATGTAAGATAGACTTTGTACAGAACACAGTCCACCTCTGAGATGTCCCACACACTCCCCACTAACTGCAAGTGACTGTTGAGCCTTTGAAAGATGGCCAGTACTGTCGGTGGGCTACGTTTTAAAATCATATTTCCACAGACTAGATTTCAAATTACAGAGCCTTGTGTAGAGTAGTGGCCCAACTGGACAGTATAGCTCTAATATGTTTACCAACTTTAACCTAACCTTCTTCTCTACTAGATAAATAATGCCGTCATTGGACCAGGGACATAGTTCAGTAGGAAAACATGCATCCTTCACAAGTATGAGGACCGAAGTTCAAATCTCTATTTCCATATAAATGCTGGATGCGATAGTCAGAGCATCTGTATTTCCAACACCCTTGGGATGTAGCTGTCTGGCAAATGGAACAAAACAAGAAAGGGATCCTATTATGGTGTGTATATGCCCGGCCCAGATAGTGGCACTATTAGAAGGTGTGGCCCTGTTGGAGTAGGTGTGTCAACTGTGAGTGTGGGCTTTAAGACCTTCATCCTAACTTCCTGGAAATCAGTATTCCACTAGCAGACTTCAGATGAAGATGTATAACTCTCAGATCCTCCTGCATCATGCCTGCCTGTATGCCGCAATGTTCCCGCCTTGATGATAACAGACTGAACCTCTGAACCTGTAAGCTAGCCCCAGTTAAATGTTGTCCATATAAGAGTTGCCTTGGTCGTGATGTCTGTTCACAGCAGTAAAACTCTAAGACAGATCCTGTCTTAGGAGGAAGGTGGGGACCAGCAAACCCGAAATTGTCCTTTGCCTCTGCAAGTGTGCCAATGGCACACACATATTCACAGTCATAGTGCTTTGTGTGCATCCTATACATACAAACATGTGCATACATGTACACACATGCACATATGTACATTCACAAGAATGTCTCTATCCCTAGGTTTGGGGTTCTTGCTTTAGTATCCTATTGAGCTGGCAAAGAACTCAGCTTAGTGAGAACTGGAGCCAGCCTTGGGACACCAGATGTTCTAATTGATGGTATCCCTGTGAGCCTCAGGTCTTCCATCTTCTTCTTAAGACAATGAGAGACTCGAACTACTGTAAAATTTTTGGGATTCTTTGCAAATAAGACTGGCCTCCTACTGTGACTTTCTCTTCTGAATAAAAACAAATCATTTCACGATAAAGATACAGAACATTTCAAGTCCTTCGTTCATTTCTAAATCCATCCCATCCTTGGGCAAAAAGAAAAAGCAAGTTGGCTTTCTGCCCGTGTTCTCTAGATTTACAATGGAAAACCTCAAGGCCAACCATAGATGAAAGTGGCAGAAGCCATCCCAGTGCCAAGCTCTGAAAATAGCAATTGTGGCAGCCAATCCAAGGCCGGCGGTGCTACCCCACAAAGTGGAATGTTTTGCTGTTGTTTATATAACTTACCTAGGCAATTAAAATCACAGGAAGAACGAATGACAGCTTTGGATGGGTTACATTGCCTCTAGAGGGGAAGGCAACCAGGAGCCATAAGAATCCCCCTTAAAGTAAAAATGCTTCTTCTGTTACTCAAAAGTGGCTGCTGAAGACACTGGTCACAACTGAGATCAAGCTGTGGATGTCAGAGGCAAGGCTGGTGTTGGGATGGGAAGCGTCTCTCTTATATAGCTGACAAAAAAAAAACATGCCTGCCCTGACTGCTGCATCATCTCTCATTTGATTCTTTCAATGACCCTGTGATACAGCTATGAAGATTTCAAGAGGTTAAGAAACAGAGCCAAGGTCACACAGATGACAAATGACAGAGCCATAGTCCCAGGCCAGGTCACCTCCACCCAGTGCTTTGGTCTTGCCTGCCCACAGCAAACAATGCATGGGGGAAACAACAGCAGCAAGACTGGGGGGGGAGTTTATTTGTTTTTTATTTACTTAATTAAGTAAGTAGGATTTGTATCCTACCTACTTCCAAAAGACTTGAGGCAGCCTGACGATGAAACATGGTACAGGAGAAGGCATCTAAGGACAACGCTCTTGCTAATGAAAGCAAAAGCAGCAGATAGCTTCAGACACCTGAAGCGGATCCTCACACTTGGGCATATCGTTTGGTCTCTAACTTTCCTGGCAGCTAAACCGAAAAAGAGAAACATATTGAATTGCATAGATTTGTGGTTTCTGACAGCATAAAGAATACATATTCATCTCTAGAGACAAAATGTTTCCCTGGAATTAAACCTAGGTAGGAATTCATTTCCTGTGGGTCCTGGACTAAAGAGCAAGGAGTGACACAGCGAGCTTTATTCATCTCATTTGTAAAATGAGGATGGCATTAAGGTCACTTGTAGTGTTACCGGTGCATGGACTATCATTAACTAGAGTTCCACAAAAGGGACAGAGACACAGCAACAGAGTGCTACTTTCGCTGGCCCTCCATAAAGACAAAAGATGTAATATACTAAAGTTTAGTGAAGGGCTTTCTGAGCATCCCAGACACTATGAGCTGGGACTTTGCTTTCTGGAGTCAAACAGTGAAGGAAGCTTCCGAGAATGGTAAGGATGAAGGGTCACATGGGCCATCCACCCTCAGAGACACTGTGTGTAATGGCTAATGGGAAATGTAGGAAGCAAGGCCAACGAGGCACCTCTTGAGGCAGTAGGCATCCATATACAGGTTTAAACCAAGACCTGTTGATGTTTATTGTACTAGTCATTCATTTAGAATGTTCGAAGCAGATGCTATTTCAAAGCTGTGTACTATATGGAATGGAAAGAACAAGAAGCATGGTTTCTTCATCTTGACTGCTTCAACCTAATCCAGGGTGTCTAGACCATGGGTCATTGATTGAATTGATTTTTCTTTGCATTGAGAGGTTGTCCTGTGCATTGTGGGATATTGATAGCAGCATCCTTGACCTCCACCTACAACAGTAGCGCATCCAAGAATATCTGCAAACACTGCCAAATATGCCCTACCCTGGTTGAGAATCATTGCTCTACTATATAAGTGAAAGGGTAAAAAATACACACAGAGTAGAGAATTCTAATGATCGCGAATGCAGTGAATATAAATGGTTACAGTGACCCAAAGGCAGGGAAGCTCTCTCTTATCAAGCAAGGCAATAAAGAAGCATGGAGATTAAAAGAAAGGGAGGAGACACTTAAGCTGAGCTTTGATGGATTTGCTTAGGTTAGCACACATGCTCCTGTAAGGGAGAAATCAAGGTCGGGCTGGAGATGGCGGGGGGGGGGCACTGAGTTACAGACAGCAGGTTCAGAGCCTGATCCAAAAGTCCTGACGGAGCTCTGAAAGTTTTGAAAAAGGGGAAATTGTACAGCCTGACCAAAGGAAACAGCAGACTGTTACGTTAAGACTGAGTACTACGGTCTGGAAGTCTGGAGTCTTTCTACTTACGACCTATGTCGAATGCCAGTCCCCAGTGGGAATGGGACCATTGTGGGAATTCTTAAAACACAGAAGCATAGCCTTCATGGATGACACTGAGGTCCTTAAAAGAGGAACCCAGAGATCTAGCTGTTCTGGTACCCTGAAAGAATACAATAAGATGTATTGTAACCTCTATGAGGAAGAGGGCCCTCGCCAAACAGGGCTCTGTGGTACCTCGATCCATGACTCCTCAGGATCCAGAATAAATCTCAGCCACTCAGTTTTAAATATTTTCACAGAGTCATCAGAATAAACTGAGACACAGAGGAAGAGGGAGAGGAAAAAATGGGGAGATAAGGAGCACAGCAGTCCAGATGAGAGCAAAATAATCCACAGAGCAGGGGTAATACACAGCAGGGAACAGTGTGGGATGAAAGAGAAGCCAAGCTCCTGAGGAGGTTTTCCATCACCTGCATGCATGAACCCACCATACAAGGGCACACATCTCCTATCTGCATGCACTCATATCCCCGGCACCCCACACACCTCAAGAGACTTGATAAAACCCCCACAGTTGCTGCCTTTATAACTGTGGACTCTGCTATGAGATTGCCTAAGGGAAGAGACAAAGGGACACATTCTTGTCCTGCCTTTGAGATAAGCCACCTGTGGCCAAGACTGCCAGGAAAATGCCAGGAGAATTCTTGAGTTTCTATGTGTGCTTGGTTGGCTTTTCCTCTCTCCCTGTTGACCAGCCCTAGTTCTCTCCTTCCCCAGGTCTTCCATTCTCGGCTCTGCTGACCATTGCCTTGCAAACAGAGCAAGGAAAGCCTCTTAGGCCACATGACCTCAGGCCTCAGTAGCAGAGACATTTTATGATCTCTCTTCCTGTGCATTGCTCTGTCAGGCTGAATAAATATTGACAATCCTATAAAACACAAAGCCTCGTGTTTATACACCCCACTCCCCAGAGGCTGCTGAAGCCCTGCCTCAGATAACATTGTGCCTGTGGAGGGCTGGGAGCTCCCACTGCAGAGCTCACCCAGGCCCAGCTGTCAGGGTGGGGTCTGCTCTCCTGGGAGACAGCCTACAACAACAGCAGGCACAGGGTTGACAGGTGCTAAGCAAGCATGGTGCTTCTGTGTCCTTGGGAATGGTGCAATGCCTTGTACCCAGTGGGAACACTTTCATTACAAACAGCCAGGACTAGGCCTGTGGAATGCCACCAAGAATTCTGATTTTTTTTGGTGTGTGTCTTTGCTGCCCTAAGCTATGGACTTAGAATCTTCACAAGTGTCATCTCATGGTTCAAGATGGCTGCCAGAGCTCCAACCTAGAGGGAAGGGCTAGGGTAGTAACTTCTTTCTCCCTGATGGGAAGTCCTTGTAGATTCACTTGATATTTTTCTGACTATAGAGCACAATCCCATGAGGAATCATAGCATAGAGGGAAAGGAAGCAACCATGACTGGCTTAGACCATCCATGGCATATCCCCTGGACACAGGGGGAAAAGCCTCTTGATCTGAGACCAGGAGATCTTTGCCGGATGCAAATACTAGTTGTAGGATAGGCTCTGAGTGGACTCTGCCACCAGCTGCTGTTGGCAGGGCTGTGGGCAGCCAAGGTACCACTGCAAACAGATAAGATTTTCAGCAAGTGAACTTCCCTGGAGTGTAACCACACTTTCTTTCTTCTCTGTCCTGAAAAATAGGGTGCCAGGTCTTCTGAGGGGGCCTAGGTATCAGAGGTAGTCCCATCTCCCACTCATCTGTGGGAGGCAGATGCCGTTAGTGAATGAAGCTAAGGCTGTAGAACCATCTGGGCTAGTGTCCGAGTTCAGCTCTGCCATTTTCTCAGCTGTGTAGCCACAGGTGCCATCAAGTAGGGTCCAGGCAGCAGACAGGGATCACAGCACACACATTACCCAAAAGGATTTTGAATAAAGACACAGCTGAAGGAATCAAGAACAAGAACACTAAGACAACATGAAGACCTCTGCTTTGGAAGACAGCTGCCCTAAGAGGTACAAGAGAGCATTGACAAGCCTATGGAGCCAGCCCAGACCTCTAAGGGAATATTGCTCACCAGGACTGGAGTATCTCAAGGTACACACAAAAAACTGTTTCTGGGGTGCTAGAAAAACTACCCAGTGGGCTCAGTCTCTGCATCAAGCTGGTGTGTTGGTCACAGAGATCAGAAGCACAGTGAGATACCTCAGGCCTCAGAGAAAGCCAGCCTGTTCTCTTATGGTCTCCATCCCATCCCCCTTAGCACACACTATGGGCAGAGCCTCCCAGAGAAGGTAGGTTTACATTTAGAGGCAATGACTCAGTCACAGGAGTGTCACATAGTTTTAAAGGTGGACCTTCATTGTCTCAGCTGTAAAATGGGGGATATATGACCTGACATGTGAACTACTGTTAAGTTTTGTTTGCTAAAAATAAAACTGTCCTCCTACTGCAAAACTCACAATTTCTCCTTCTGTGAAATTTTCTTAAGTTCCAGAGAAACTCTCTTTGGTGACAGGAATGAAAAGACCACTCTAGGATGGTCACGGAGACAAGATTAGCCAATATTCCATTCCCTATATAAGCAGTGAAATATTTCTTGGTGTGTATGTGTGGGTCTCTTAAGCATTAGCTAGGTCATTCTGCATGCTAACAGAAAAATAAAGACTTTTTCTTGATATCTCTGAATGCTTGATTGAATTCTCAGCTAGGGGGAATTCTTCCCATAATACTACAAGATATGTGCACATTTTGTTTAATCACCTGACATTACTCTTTAGATCCCAGGACAGGCCTGAACTGCAGTGGGCATTAACAGACAGAAATTGTAAATCATGGGAATTTTTTTTTTCATTTAAAAATTTTAAAAAGGTGGAGAGGACTTGGCCAAGATAACTAAGTCTGCTTGCCTCTAAATAAGTGCCAGGACTCAGAGTGGAGCCCTGAAGCCTGTTTTGTTCCCTGACAAGGACAAAGTATGATGGTATTGGGTTTATTCTGTAGGATGTGGAGTGTATGCTATGAGATCGATGCAGCCATGGATGAGAAGAGGTGATATCTATTTCTCCATTGATGTTTGCTCTTGATTATTCTCAATGGCATCCCACTCCTGCTGCATCCTGGTAGTGCCAGGGTGGGGACTCAGGTGTACTCCATCTGGCTTACTTCCTTTTGCTTCTGTGTCCTTCATGGCTGTCCCTGACTTCCTGTCCACTGCCAGCATCAGCCTCGAAGGCTAAGTCTCAACTCCTTAGGGAGATGTAAGGAACTTCCCAAGAATACCTACCCACCAAACATCTCAAAGCCTTCCCTGTTGGCTTGGGACAGGGTTGATGATAAGCAAAGGACTGAAACATTCAGAGCCTCTTCCTGGCCCCAGCTGTGGCATTTGTCCAGTCTACTTTATGGAAACACAGAGCCAAGCTACAAGGACTCACAGGTAGGTCCAGTCCAAGCCAGCCCAGGCTAGCCCAGAGCCTCTGACCTGTTGGTGTTGGTTCATTTCCTGGGGCCAGAGACATCACCTGATTGGAGTCTACTGGAACTCTATTCTGCCATTCCTTCCTAGGTTCAAAATAAGGCTTTCTTGGTCCTATCAGACTCCAACCTGCCCATGTTTTCCCAGGCAAGGGGGCTGAAGATCCGGGACTCACAGATAGCCTTGTTTGGCTGTCTCTACCAAAATTACACATGAAACCAGAGAGACTCATGAAACACATATGAAACAAAAAAGATTGTGGGTGTGGAAGGAATTAGGAAAGACCAGAAAAGAGCAGACTCTAAAGACGGGTCTGTGTGTGTGTGTGTGTGTGTGTGTGTGTGTGTGTGTGTGATGCGCAGCACGCACTAAACCACCTCTGTCACCTGCTTTGACCTGGAACCTGAAGTGCTCTTTATGATATTATAGCTTAGAAGTGATGATATCCTAAGTAGATGCTACAGGTGGAAGCAAGAGTCTGGGAAGAATGTGATTTTAGGTTAGGCTTGAGAGACAAGGGGACATTGGAAGGGGTAGGTTCAGAGAAGAGCTAGTGCCAAGGATGCTATTTTGGACATAATATGATTGAGAAACCTATTAAATACCCAAGCAGATCTGCCTGACAACAAATGACTGAGCATAGTGAGAGTAGGGAGGGAGGGAGGATGAAAGGGAGAGAGGGAGGGGGAAAGGGGAGAAAGGGAGACAGAGAGAGAGAGAGACAGAGACCAAGACAGAGAGAGACAGAGAGAGAGAAGAGATAGAAGAGAAATCGCTGTATCATGCTGTCCTGCCTATAGTTGAAATTCCACATGCTGCAGAGATTCAGCTAGCAGGCCTGTGGAAAACTACTGAAGACTCCCTTGCACCACAGATTCTAAGTTTGAACGAAGGATAGACTGGCTGCTTCCAAGAAGTATTTTTGTGAGCATGTTGAGGCTTCTTTCTTTTAACTGAAGCACTTGACTTTGTCAGCAAGCCCAGATTGTATTTCTCTCACTGGGTGAGCTCGCAACAATCATTATAAGCAGGATCCCAAGAGACTGGAGAGGAGACACTCTGTTGGCCCTAAGGAGCAGAATCATCTTCCAGTCACCTCCTTTTGCCTCTGTGTCCTTCATAGATGTCCCTGCCTCCCAGACCACAGCCAGGTTCTTCTCTCTTCAGACAAACACATAAGGGAGACAGCACTCAAACCAGGGGTGTTGGGTAAACTGGAATCCGAGAGGGGATGGACTAAATGGCTTAAAAGTGTTTCATTATTGAAGTATTAAAATTCTCTGAGCTGATTGAAAACTGATAGCTTCTATCCTGAGCTTCCCACTGGGTTGACACATGCTGGAGACCCCATACTTCTCAGACAATAGAAGGTAAGTGTTGGCTACACTGAGTGCTCTGGGTTGCCACTCCAGCTGTAGCTGAAGCCCTTCTTTCTGGATTGGTGTCGACATTAAATGGATTGACTGTTAAATATAACAGTCTTGCCTGTGCCATGGGACATGGAGTCATGACAGCCTAGTAACAAATACACAGCTGGGAAAGGGCCCCAGACTCACTAATATTCCAATCTTTGTCACAGCCAGGACATATCAAGACACAGTCCCCAGTGTCCTCTTCTTGCTTCTGTGGTGCTCCATCTCTCAGACAGGACACTCTGACCCTTGGTATGTTCAGATTATCAAGTCCAGACAGCTCTGTCTGAAATCTATCCTGTCCATTTAAGGAGACTTTGAATATATCTTCTTTGATCTAGTGTTGGCTGGCTTTATAGTTTTTCTCTCTAAGGGAAATCATATTTCCCATTTCAAAGTTCTTAGGGATACCTCACTCTGGCAAGCCCCATAGACTGTCTACTCACAGGAGGTTAATCTTCATGGAATCCATCAGAGTTAAAGCTGCAGAGGCCTTAATAATCATTTAATTCAGCCTTCTGGTTTTATAGGCCAGGTAACCAAGGACCACAGTAAGAATGGCAGGTCAGATCATTATTTATAACGGATATAATATTTACAACCAGTACAAATCACAAAGAAGACATTAATAAACTGAGCACATCAGAAAGCTGTTCACTCTGGTTTTTTACAGTGACACAAGACTAGTGACCTTCCTGGGCAGACAGAGACCAATGCTCACTGAGAGGACATTGAGAACAAATATAGCAGCAAAACTCCGTGAGCAGAAATCTCTGTTCTTGTTCAATAAAAAGAGGCAAAGAACTCAAGAAAGGAGTGGGAGAAGGCCTGTGAAGGCAGCATCAGCCATGGTCCAGTTCAGCCATGGTCCAGTTCAGAGACAGTACACTTCAAATATTGTCCAGCTCAGATGTGGTCCATCTCAGAATTTTCTTTCTCAAGTAAGGAGATAACTATGTGACAACCATTTGTCATAGTTTGGGTCTCTTGATATCTACTTTTCTTCCATAGCTTCCCATCTTCTGTTGAACAATCATCTCTATGTCTCTGGATGATGATCTAGGAAATGTGAGAACCCTGGTCTCTGACTTACCTTACTCCATATGGCAGAGGGAATGGGAGTCAGAGGGAATGGTCTAGACCATATATGGGATGAACAATAAGGGCAAGGGCCTCTGGGACTCCTGAGGTTCTCATCTTAGCCACCCTGGCTGGTGTTCTCCATGACAGAGAAGTTCCTGGGGCTCCCACTTCATGCCAACCATGTTAGAGTCACTACCTGCTCTATAGTTCTCATCATGCTGTGTGTTTCCCATATCATGCTATTCAATTCCATTGATGCTCAGGTGAGCCTAGATTATTCTATGTTTCTAGGAACCTAAATCCCTAACCCACAGTCTTCCTAAAGGCCCCTACTCAGGACAGAGTCAAAGCTGGGATCTGTGATATCCCTGAAGCAGTCTTCGGGGTTGATTGATGACTTATTTACTGCTAACCCCAGGACCCCAGATCCCAGCTGCACTTGGAGTCAGGGTCTTTATAGAACTAAGGTTAAACATGGCCATTGGGTGGGCCTCCCTCTGTCTCTGTCTTTATAAGAAGTTGAAATCTAACACAAAAGGAGGGAAAATAGTATTTAAGAAATGCAAGAAGATGGCCATGTATAAGCCAAGGAAGAGGCCTCTGAAGGAACAGCCAGCATCTTTACCTTGGACCTCTTCATCCTTCAGAACCAGGAGGAAACACAGCTCTGTTGTTGAGTCCAGATGCTTTGTTATGATCACCCCAGCGACTCCATGGAGCGACGTCCACAATTGCTGCACCACGGTTTGTGGCATCGTGCCAACCAGCTTTATCAAACCAGTCAGCCATGAAGCAGCTCAGATGAGCATTCTGTTCTTAAAATCACATTTCCTAATCAGACTTTAAAAAAAAAATCTCCCTGGTGATAAAGCATTGAAAGAGCACCAAAAAAATTTCCATGGCCAAAAAATGCCCATCCTTCCCACCCTCTGTCTCTTTACTAATGGACAGTGCCCAGAAAAGCAAGACAGATGGCTTCTTGGAGAAAACTATCATTTCCTAATAAATGAATGAGAATTTAGGGCCCCAGCTGACAAGGAATTTTATCTTGTTCTCCCAGCATCTGCCTGGAGGAGGGAGAGCAGACAAAGGCAAAAGACGGTTCTCTTGTCTCCCCCTACACACAACTTATTTTAATACAGGGTTGGAAGTGGGGGATGGTGGAAGCCCTGAGTGGAGATTCTTTCTCCTTTGAGCCTCCCTCCTGTTCATGCGTCAAGCAAAGCATCATGGAGTTTCCCCTGACACAGGCAAGTAATTGCAGAGGTCTCCTGGGGAGAATAACTCTGATGTTACCTCTTGGAAGGTCACTGGGAAGTGCTTAGGGCAGAGGGAATGGGAGCCAGTGGAGGCCAAAGGGCTGAGTAGTAATGGCGTCTATCATCACTAGCTCTTAGCATAATGGAAAAGCCGTTTGCAGGGCAATGCTGGGGCAGCCTCACACAGCAATGTAATCTTCTGGAACACTGGGTGGGCAGTGACAAGCAGTTTATCTTCCATTACTCTAAGCCCTTAAATCACCCTCCACCCCAATGTCAGCATCCACAACCAAACCCTGCCTCCTGTGCCGTGGGAGCTCCTAAAATGCTCCCTAACCTTCCTGGTGGATGTAAGTAGGTGTGGCAGTGAGGTACAGATTGAACTGTATCCCGAAATAAAGATGCCAGAGTTCTAACTGCCAAGTAACACGGAATGTGACCTTATTTGGAGACCAAGTCTTAACAGAAGTAATCAATTGGAAAAGAGGTCCTGGGGTCCTGGGTCTTACTGAATATGACTTATGTCTTTATAAAAAGAGGAAGCGGAACACAAAGCCATACAGAGAAAAGGGCATGTAGAGATGAAGACAAGGATGGAGGTGGCTCTCCTCTACATTAATGAACACTAAAGATCACTAGAGAACAATCAGGAGCTTAGGAGAAAACCTAAAACAGCCTGTCCCTCACAGCCTCAGAAGGAATCAACTTTACCTGTACTGTAAGCTCAGAAATAGAAGGCAACAGCACTCTATTATTTAAGCCACTTCTGGTGAGGTAGTGCTTTGTTAAGGCAGCCCTAGGGAAGGACTACACGTAAAATTCTACCCAAAGAAGAAAGAAAAAGTCTCATCTCAGCGGAAAAAGTCTCCTGGTCTCTGGAGGTAGGAATGAGGGAAGAGAACGCCAACATGTTCTGTCAGTGTCTAGAACACAGGATTTGCAGTGATAGTTTATCTTCCATTACTCTAAGCCCTTAAATCACCCTCAACCCCAATGTCAGTATCCACAACCAAACCCTGACTCCTGTGCTGCAGGAATGCCTAAGATGCTCCCTAACTAACCTTCCTGGTGAGTGTAAATAGGTGTGGCCTATTTACCTAGTGTCTAGACCATGAGTCTGCAAGATAGCAGTTAGCCAGCCAAGAGGAGGTAACAACTAAAAGCCACCTTTCAAAGGACTACTTGCTTTTGTTTTTAAACAGTAATGATGTGTTCCAGTCCTGTAAGAGTTACTCATAGTGTCAGGGAAAAAAATTAGTACTTCTGAATTGACTATAGACTTCCTTGGTAGGGTTGCCTGGTTTATGAAATGAAATAGTAGATGCCTGGGTAAACTTGAGTTTCAGATAAATGTGATGAGTAAGATTTTAGTGTATGTCTTGGCACAACATGAAAAACAATGCCTGTTTGCCCCATTGGCTAGCCTTCCCCTTGTTCCTTCAATTACCCCCCATTTCTTCCTCACCCCTTGTGAGGGAGGTGGTCCTTCAGCTTACTGGTGCATCAACCTCAAGGTGGTTTGTGTCATGGATCCTTCCTGCAAAGGCAAGGTTCTGCAATTCAAGGTTCTATTTTATTCGACTCTTCTCATAGAGGCCCAAAGGTCAACCTTTATAGCTGAAGGTGAGCATGGGGCAGGAATGAGAGAGAAGAGAAGGAAGATGCAGAGGAGGAGGAAGAGGAAGAAGAGAGGGGAAGCCAAGGGGCTCCTGTACTCACAGGCAAAGCTGGCCCTGGAAGACTACAAGATCACCAGAAGAGATAGCTTGTGAACCATGCTCAAACTCAAATGTTCACACGGTTGTATATTCTTGGATATGTGGCCTTTCTAGTGAGAACTGCATTTGCACATTGCATAGGCTGACCAATTTTATATGCCTTTTGTCTGCTCCTGGGCATGTAACTAGGTAACATGCCAGTGGACCCCGCACACTGCCTGGCACATGAGAGCATTTGTTGATCATTAAATGCATGGTCGCCTCAATAGAAGTATCTCTAATCTCCAGCCCTTGTAGGTGGAAATCCAGAAGAGCAAACCTGTGGTCCTACTTATCCCAGGTGTGTTGGAATTGTCAGCCCACTGAGAGCCAAGAACTTGAAGCAATCTGGAGCTCCAGGTAAGTGTGCAAGCTGAGACAAAGCCGGATGGGGTGCGAGGCTGAGCAAGCATTGCAATATTCATGAACAGCAATATCTGTGCAACTTGGGAAGCTAATTTGCATGTCCAAATGGCCAAGACTTGGCACAGGCCAGGGACAGTGAATTGATGGGCTTTTTTTCCAGTGGAGAAGATTGTTGGGACAGGGAAATACCAAGAGGTTTTGAAACCCAAACAAGCTGCCTAGGTGATGATTTCCTTTGCATCTTTTATGAGTTGAACACAGAGCCATTGATCTGGGGCAGGCTGCAAAAGATGGCAGGGAGGCCTCAGATGCAGCATGTGTGTGGAGGGCAGCAATTTAGACTATGGCAAATAAGGAACGGGGAAGGGAAGAGGGAAGAAACAAGAAAGAGGATATAAGCAGAAGGTTCATCTGGCCAATGCCCAAACCTGCTCTACCCTGTCAACACAAAACATCCTGCTTGGGCTCAGAATCACTGTGAACCTTTTCAAACCCATTGGTTTCTTTGTAAAGAACAAGACTGTATCTGACTACCTGGAGACGAAAGGCTGGATAAGTGAGGGAACTGGACAGCCAGAGGCTAGTTGAATGGAAACTACTGCCCCAGTGAGGTTCACAGGTGTTTGAATTTGTTAATTGGCTAATAAATCTCAAGACAGTATAACACATTAGCACACATTGGACTAAGTCTAAAGTGTCCCCAAGGGTCTGTAGTGTTGAATGTGAAGCCTTGAAGGGGTTGTGCCTAGAGGTAGGAAGTAGTGGGAGATACTTGAAAAGCCGGTGTGGGGCTCAGCTCCAGCTAGCTCCTTGGTCCCCACCAAGTTCCCACTCTATGTTCCTGCTCTAACTGCAGCACTGGCCAGCCCCAGACCCACGAGACTTTGTGGGAGCTGTTGCCTCTGCTGGTCAGCTCCATGGACTCTATGGTTCTAAGCATGCCCTTGGGCCAACTCTGCCATAGTGCTTGGCTCAACCTCAGACAATAACCGCCATCCTCGAAGTATCCGGTAGAAATAAGACTCTTAATGCTTAAGATTATCCAATAGATTTATATTTAGCAAATACTCAATACACAAGATGCCCACACAATTAGAATTGTAAACCCAGTTACCTAACCTTGATATAAACAGCTGCTAGAGACACGAGGATAACATCTCCTGCCATCTTTTCTCTCTCCCTCCTTTCTCCTTCTTTCTTCTTTTCTCCTTCCTTCCTCCTCCCAGCTCCACCTACCTCTTCTATTGCCCAATCACAAAGCTCCACTGCAAATGCAATGGGCAGGAAAGGTTCTTGCAACAGGAAGTTAGGTCCTTTAAAAGAGGAAGTTAAATCACATTCTTTTCTCTGTTTCCTGGGTGAGTAGTTTCTCTACCACAGGCTCCAAAAGCCACAGGGATAACGAACCATGGGCTGAAACTATGAGCTGAATAAGTCTTTCCTTCTTTTGTTTATCTAAGGTATTTGTCACAGTGGTGGAAAGCTGATTAACACAGCCCATTTTAATAAAGGCAGCACACTCAGCTGTGCACAGGGACCACCACCCTGCGGGTCTGGGAAGTGGGTGGGGCAGTCGGTGGTATAATTCCAAACTGTCAGCTATCGCCACCTCTTTAGGAACTTGAATTATAGAAGGCAGCCTCATGAGCAGACTCTTGCCCTGTCTAGATCAACTTGTATTATCTTTCTGTATGGCTTTGCCAGTGGTGACAGGCAATAAAGATGTTATTTCCTTTCTCATTGTGATGTATGCGGGAACTCCCCAGGTGTACGTATTATGTATGCTTCCAAACTCCTCTGCACTAACAAAATTAAAATGATAAGATTCCTGACATGTGGAGCACCAGTTTCTGTACTTAAGGGGTGGGGAGGACTAACTTCTCATTTACAGAGTGGGGAGGACTATTTTTCCATGTTCTATCCCACAGGATGACTAACTTGCTTGCATCCAGCCATCCAGTGAAACATCATGGTTTTTTCATGTTCCAGTTTGTGTGTTGGGTCCAGGACTCAAAGTCATAGAAATAGATATGGTTCTGCTTCCCAATTGTGTAGTGGCTTGAAAAGGCCACTGTGCCTTACAATTACCTAGGGAACTTCTTTAGAAGTTCAGATGCCCAAGTTTGTTCTTGGGGAATTTGATGGGCCCTTAGCATCAAGAAAGGGTAGTGTGATAATCCAGTGGTTGGTTATAGGGCATACAGGGCCTCAAGAATTTGAACATGGATTGAAACAGGCTGTCAATATGTTCTAGAGGCATTCTGTCACAACAGAAACACCCAGAAATACAAAGACACATAAGCAAGGATTACCCCAACATGAAAACTCCAGAGTCCCTTTGCCTGATTATTAGTCCATTTTGTCTAATTGCATTTTAAAATGCTCAGTGGGAGAAAAAAAAAATGCCAAGGCTTTTAATAAATTGAAGGCAAGTCTGCTTTTTAACCTGCAGCAGGTTTTTCAAGAGTCCTGCTGTGGCCGGCTGCTCCAAGGCTCGGCTCTTTGCAGATGAAGGTAATTAGACCACACTTGCCTCTGGAGTTGAGGGCAGCAGAGGCGTCTGGTTGCAGGGTAAGTTCTAACTTCCTGGGAGGACACCGGTCATTACGAAGGATACCTTGTGATTCAGACACTACTTTCTTTTCAGACAACAAGAATGTGCAGTAATTCATGGCTTAGGGAAGAACAGCATGCAGATGTTCTGAGCACCGGGGCAGTCTCTATGAAACACCATGATCAGGACCACTTGGATGTCCAGCAAAGCCGGATTTAGGTACAGAGGATCTGGACAGCTGTCTCAGACACCCATCTCTGAGGGATGCCAAGAGATCGTGGGAATAAACACAAATGTAAGGCCAGTGAACTCGGGCATCAGTGCATGGCTGTTGTTAGGATTGGAGAAATGAAAATTCCACCAAGTGTCTTTGGTGAAGGGTCCAGAAAGGTCTACAGAGTTTGGAACCTGTTTTGGTGTCAACCTGCAGGATGCAGAAAATTATTCTGCTAACTCACAGGGCCTGTGACAAGTTCTTTCACTCCTGTGCTTGATAAGAAAATGAGGCTTTAACGAGGCTAAGTTGTATTCGTGTGTGTCTGTGTGTGTGTGTGTGTGTGTGTGTGTGTGTGTGTGTGTGTAAGAGATTGAACCCAGGACCTCATGTGTGCTAAGCACTCTCACCGCTGAGCTACACCCCTAAGCAGCTTAATTTTTGTCAACTGGACACAAACTAGAGTCACCTGGAAGAAGGAACTTCAATGAGGGGATGGCCTGTCTAGGGGGCATTTGACATGGAAACTTATGAGTTCTTTGGAAAGCCAGATGTGTTGGATGGTGTTATGCTGGGGCAGACACGTGAAGGAGTGTTCTCTGAAGCAGACACAGGTGGAAGGATGTTTTGCTAAAGTAAACTCGTGAAAGGATGTATGTATTGGTTCACCTTACATTGCATTGCTGAGCTCCTTTTGTTGTGACTACATAGAGAGAAATACACCAAAAAAAACTTCTGGTGGTGCTCTGGTGACTCTAGTCCCTTCTGAGGACTTGGGCCAATTGGCAGAATGATGTTAGCTGATACTGACTCACTTTGAGTTTTGCTAAGACAGACTCACATGGTGAGCAAGACCTGTGGGAAGACACGTGATGTTTGAGGAGAGTATAAACAAGAAAGTGAACAGTGAGGAGGCTTGCAAAGCTAGCTTTGTCTTTGTCTTTGCTGATCTTCACTTCACTGATGGTGGGGAACTTCTCCTGGTGTCCCTGCTGGTCTTGGTCCCTCCTGCCGACTCATGCCGATTCAGTGGAGGCCTGGCTGTTTCTGTTAGGTTTTGTGACTACTCCTGATTCATGTTTGCTATCCCAACACTACTGGACTGATGGTATTTTTGTGAAATGTTTGTGAGTGGATTGAGGTCCTGCTTCTGCTTTTCCGTGAACTGAACTGCTGATTTCCTGACAGAACAGACTGGATTTGCTCCATAGAACAATTTCTAAACAGGTCCACATTCCCCATATCCTAATAATCTTTCTTTTCCACTACCTCTGGTGAACAGTGGGCTAGAAGGGAGGTTAAAACTTTTAAGAACCATTATTAAAAATAGGGTTTGAAAAAAAACTAAGCTACAGGTATTTTATTTTCTTTCTTTTTTTAAAAAAAGTTATTTTCATTTTATGTATATGAGTGTTTTGCTTGCATATATGTATCATGTGCATATGTGGTGCCTGTGGAGGCCAGACGAGGGCATTGGGTCCTGCAGGAGGCATGGAGATCCTTATACACTAGAAGAACCAGGAATGTTCAATGTACAGGTTTGTTCCTGAGAAAGAAGGGAAGCGTCACCTGTTGTCTGCCCAGAAGACTAAGAGCCAGGGTGGTTAATAGCATGGCGGGCTTTGCACTGTCTGTGCAGCTCCCCAGGCCCTTCTGGTGAGTTTGTTTTTGTCCTCCTCATCAATCCGTAGACCCCAGCTTTATGGAAAGTATCACGGGTACTTCACTAAGTTTCACCATAGTCACAGCTCTTCTTTCGTTAGCTTACTTTGTGCTCTATTGTGAACACAAACTTGAGTTAATTATCACCAGGAAGCTTTCACCAAAATACTGTGCTTATTTAAGGTATGCTTAAAACTACTCTGGGTCAGATTTTCCAAGTTTGAACCAACACTGGCTACTTCATCATGCAGAACAGAACTGCCTTCTTGCCTCCTGTGGATCACTGCTCCACTGGCTGTGGCGGTCACAGAGACCCTTCCCCTCACTGTTACTTCAACCTGGTGTTTCAGAGAGTTGTGAGCCACCATGTGGGTGCTCTTGAAACTGAACTCAGGTCCTCTGCAAAAGCAGCAAATGATCTTGACCACGGAGTCATCTCTCTCTCCAGCCCCATGAGGCATTTTCTTGATTGCGAACTGATCAACCCACTGAGAGACTTTGCACCCTGGCCAGGTGGTCCTGGGCTGCATAAGAGAGCAAGCTGAGGAAGCCTCGAGAACAAGGCAGCAAGCAGCACTCCACCAGGGTTCCTGATTCTGCTGCTTCAGTTCCTGTCCTGATGTCCCATTGTGACTGTGATTGGGATGTGTATGGCAATTAAACCTTTTCCTCTCTCAAGTTGGTTTTGGTCACTGTGTTGTCACAGCAATGAAAAACCAATGGGGACACCCCCAACTCAAGCACCAGTTAGGAAGATAAAGTGCATGTAGAAAGTTCTTGGAAACCAGCTCTGCACATTGTAATGGCCATATAATGGTTCAAGGTCCTTTATAATTTTTGTTATTAGCTCAAGCAGTGGTCTGGTACTTTGCCAGGTCAGGGCTCTACCTGCAGCCTGAAAGGCTGGCCCCAGAGTTGAAGCTGGCAAAGCAACCATTGCATAGTAAGTGCTGCTTATGTTTAAGGAATCGATTTTCTTTTTCTTCTTCTTTTTTTTTTTAAATGTAAGTTCTTCAAATTACCTCTAAATCAGTGATTCTCAACCTTCCTAATGCTGACACCCTTTAATACAGTTCCCAATGCTGACACCCTTTAATACAGTTCCTATGCTGTGGAGATCCTGGACCATAAAATTATTTTGTTGCTACTTTATAACTGTAATTTTGCTACTGTTATGAATTGTCACCCCTGTGAAAGAAGCATTCGACCCCTCAAACAGGTTGTGACCCACAGGTTGAGAAGAACAGTGATAAAGGATTTAGAAGATACAAAAGAAATCTGAACAAAATCAAACCTGATAGAAAAGATCTGTTGATGTTAGATTCTTCCCCCAACTCTACCTGGCCAAGCAAAATCAAACAAACAAAAAACTTTGAACTTGACCACCTCTGTTCAATTTTTGGAACATTTTGAATAAAGCTGTATAACCATGCCATATATGTACTTCTTTTATCCTATGTGCATAGGTAGCAGGGTATCTCTAGGGGTATTGAAAAAACTGTGACTGAGAGACTATTTTAAGTCTGGTGCGGTGTCATACACAGTTGATGCCACACTTGGAAGACAGAAGCAGGTGGATTTCTCTGAGTTTGAGACTAGCCTGGTTCTCATAGCAAGTTCCAGACTAGTCAAAGCTACACAGTGAGATCCTGTATACATACATACATACATACATACATACATACATACATAAATTAATAAACAAAAACAATTATTAATTAAGTCTGAATGTTAATTTTAATTAGTTGAATGTTATGTTTGGTGTTTGTAGAAAGTTTCTGATTCCAAGCATCCTGAACATGATTTTTGTTAATAGAGAGCTAAGATTGCTTAGTATATCTACCAGCTAGCATAAAGTGATAGCCAAGGATATACTCCAGAGAGTTGTCAACACATCCCTACTGGCTTGCTCAGCCTGGCCTGTCAGCTGCACTGAGGCCCCTCTCCTCCCCACCCAAACTCAAGCACAGCTGAACACCAGGCCAAAGCCAGAGCTAAGAGAAGTGAAGCATCTGAAAGGCCTGCACCCGGAAGTTTAAGTGTGCCTAAAATAAACTACTTGGGGTCAAGTTTAAACCCACACTGGCTACTTAGTATGTTGAACAGATCTGCCTTCTTGTCTCCTGTGGACCAGTACTCTGCTGGCTGTGGTGGTCACAGAGACCTCCCTCACTCCCTCATCACCAGGCAGGCTTAGGGAGGTATCCCAGTAACAGGTAAGATGTAAATGTTAATAATCGAGGCCCAGCAAAAATTCCTACCAAAATACTTCTATTTCTTTATATGCTACAATATGCTATATATTATGTTATATTCACCTAAAATCTATGATCTATTATTTACAGATGGCCAATTTCATTTTGAGTTTTGTTTTTAAATGTAGGTTTTTTTTCCCACTAAAGGCAATACATGGTTACTTCTAAGAATGTGCACAATAGACTGGAATCTAATTAGAAGAAGATTCACAAGTTCTAGGCCAGCCTGGGCTACATAGCAAGATCATGTCTCAAAATAAACAAATACACAAATCGTACAATATAGATTGTATAGAGACAAGAAAAATCACCTATAATCTTGCAACCCAGACACTGCGACAGATCCTCCAACGTTTCTTTCTAGTCTTTCCTCTCTCTGTGCACAAATATTTTCCTTGTCTAAACATATTTATTTGTGTGCAGGTTGAGATTGTAGCTTCTAGCCTGATTCTGTCACTTCACCTTATATTGTAAGCATGATTTTTTGTTTGTTTTTTCCTGCATTGCATCATATAGAGTCCTAGCAGAAAATACATTTTGTTTTCTGTTGGCCTCCTGAGGCACAGTTGAGGGACATAGAACTGCTGGAATGGACCTGAAGTAGACATCTTGGGAAGCTTCCCATTGCTAAACCTCAGGGTGGAGAAGGGAGCAGTTACTGGAGCCCTGGGTGGCTCAGAAGTGAGGACAGGTAAGGTGTCATTTTTAACAAAATCTAAAACATTCAATTTTATCAGTAAAGACTCGGTAGCAGATGCTGGTGTGAAAGCCTGCTAGCTTAGAGAGGCAGAGAAAGCACCCAGCTGACCTTCCTCAGCCAGCATCCCAAAGGGCAGAGCAAGCTCCCCTTTTCCACAATGTCTCAAAAACCTTCAAACTGAATGTCCCTCCCTTCTACTTCCTGTGTGCCTCTCTATCTGTCCTCCTGACTTCCTCTCACTCTCTATGGTTGTTTCCTATGCTTACTCCCTGGTTGCTTGCTCTGACTCTTGATCTATGGTTGATGTTATTTAATCATGTTTACTTGAATTAAAGGCATGTACTAGGGCTGAGCCACATCACAACTAGAAACAGGTTTTTCCAGTAAATAACACACTCTCAGGGTTCACAGTGTGATCAAATATCCTGCAGCAGTGAGTCCTTATGGAATCTGTGGCCATGAGTGGAAAAGCAGCCAGGAATGAAGAATCTGTCCTTTTTTTCTCTCCTTTCTGGTCCCCTCATTGGAAAAACTAAAAATGGAGGTCAGACTGTTGAGTTCTGAAGAGTGGAGGATGAATCTAGGTGGCAAAAGAGAGATTTGGACTGTATGGACCCATGTGTTAAAAGCTTTGTCCCAGCTTAGCACTATAGAAAGGTGGTAGGAACCTTTAGAGGTGAGGTCAGGTGGGTCTGGTCATTGACATGTGAGGCAGGGGAGGAAGAGGGACGATTGAGGGAACATGCAGAAGGAAGGGAGCCCCTTACTCTGGGAATCTGCTTGAAGACTCTCTGAGAGCGGAGCATTCTGGCACAAGTAGCATCTGTTGTAAGTGTGCTAATGGAGAGACCATATTTCTTTCTTAGAGAGATATTTTAAAATAAGAATGTTAAAATAGCAATGAACCATGCAGAAGGCTGTAGTATATATGACCTTGAGGTTAGCCTTCCTTCCTTCCTATATATCTCCTGAGAATCTCACAAACAAAATTAGTGACTTTTGATTATGAATTAAACATCTTCACTTCCTGGAGTCATCCTTGGGTGGTACCTTATCAACTGTAACCCCAGTGCATTCAAGAACCAGCCTAAAATCACATTTAAATTCCTTAGTAACCCATCTCTGTTACTGGTGGTCTGAGGTCAGTATGGGGTTGGGTGTTTCCAAGTTCTCAGCCTCTTTCCCAGAGAACTGAAAATAAGGGCTACACAGATTTACAAAATGAGCAAGAGAACTTTATTTTAAGTACAGACCAGAGAGGGAAATACTGTCAAGATTGACAGCAAGCCACATGAATGAAGGTACCCAAGACTCCAGGTCTTTTATGCAATCTAAGGCAGGAGGAGCTGTGGTAAGAGAGTCATCTATTTTGATTGATAGATTAATTTATGTATCCATTTTTCTGTAACTGTCCCTCCCCATAATATATCTCATTCTAACCACATGTATGCCTAACTATACGTGCATAGACATAAGGTGGTAAAAGCACGGGATCTGCCCTAGAAGTTCCCTTAAATAGGTTGGATAGGCCCTTTAATTCTTTAGCATTAGGATACAAGGATACTCCTGAATAGAAACCATCTAATTTGATCATTTTAGAGAAACTTAGGGGACTGTTCAGAGAGAGTATATGTAGCCTAATGCATATAAGGTTCAAAGAGGTTCTGAACTTGCTAGGTGTCTTATTGGGAGGGAGTGTATGTGCATAATATGTGCAGGTAAAGGAACTAGACTGTCAGGTACATTACTATAAGAAAGGAAGAGTGGTGTGCACAGCTAAAACTAATAGACTCCCATGTCCCTAAACATCTCCTCTACTTGCCTGCCTCACAATTTCAGAACCCAGCAAACTTACATAAATAAATGGCTATTGTAAAGATAACTTCCTAAGCCTATTCTTTCCCTAAGCACTTCCCCTCCCCCAAGCTTAAATATGCATTAAACTCTCTCTAATATCTGCTACTCTGCTTCATATCCATTTTCTTCGGTGGAGCCATTAATTCAGTCCTCACCCGAGTGGAGGTAGCTTAGGTGTTCTGTTACTATGATAAAACACCATGATCAAGAGCAACTTGGGAAGGAAAGGGGTTACTTCAGCTCTTTGTTACAGTCTATCTCTATCAGGGAAATCAGATCAGAAACCTGGAGGCAGGAAGGGAAGCAGAAGCCATGGAGGAACACTGCATAACAACTTACTCCTCATGACTTCCTCAGAATGTTTTCTTATACCACCCAGAGCAACCTGCCCAGGCTTGGTACCTCCCATGGCAACCGGGGCCTTCCTACATCAATCACTACTCAAGAAAGGTCCCCAAAGGCTGGTATAGGCCAATCCTGTGAAGGCATTTTCTCAGGTTTTGTTTTTTTTTTTTTTTGGGGGGGGGGGTGGGGAGGTTCTCCTTTTAGATGACTACAGCTTGTGTCAAATTGACAAAGCCAAGCTAGCACAGGAGTCTGAGAACTTTTGCTGTTGTGGATTTGGTCTAATGCTGCTTATGTTATGTTAATTTGGTTCCCAAAATCACACAGAATCTGCATGTCCCCAGTAAGATGCTAAGGGACCCTTCGCCCAGTTGGTTTTAATTGGTAAATAAAGTTACCGGTGGCTAATGGCTGGACAGGACAGAGGCCGGACTTTAGGATTCCTGGACAAGGGACTGAGGAGGAACAGGAAGAGATAGCCACCATGCTGGGAAAAGAGAGGAGGCCACATCAGAGAGGTGCTGGACAGAGAACATAGCTGTCATGTAGGTGTTAGGGAATTCAGTCCAAGAGGGTTACAGGTCTAGGTTCAGGCAGCCAAGATGGAATATAGGTTTTTTTTATATTTATTTTTATATTTATTTTATATTTATATTGCTTTATAAGTAATTACTCAGGAATATTGGAGGGTAGAGTGTTAGCCACATGAAGATTTGGAAGTGGACCAACCATTGAGCTGCTTAAGGCATATTAAAATATAAGGCTGTGTGTGTGTGTGTGTGTGTGTTGTGTGTGTGATTCACGAACCCAGACTGTTGGGGCAGGTAGCAAGGCGCTCCGCTGGCACCACCAGGTCAATTTGAGTAGGATTATTTAGGACTGCAACAGTTGCAGCCTGCCTCTCCGGCCCATGCCCACAGCCACTCTCACCCACCCTTGAAGAGGATTGTGGGACCCCAGCCCCATCATGCTCCTTACTTTCCCACAACTTAAGCACAAGGTGAATGGTTTTGCTCTATCATTGGCTCTGGCTGTGATGTGCCATCCACAGGCAAAGCAACAGGGCCAGTCAATCATGACTCAAAATCTCTGCTACCACAAACCAAAGGACTGTTACAGATTGGTTTTCTTGAGTCTATGTTACAGTCACAGAAAGTTGAGCCACACATATCAAGCATGCTTTAAATGCAAACACATACACACACATTCTGAGATACACACACACACACACAACACACACACACAGAGAGAGAGAGAGAGAGGAGAGAGAGAGAGAGAGAGAGAGAGAGAGAGAGAGAGATGACTGCCTAGTGTTTGGGTTGTCATAAATTATTTAACCAAGGGCCTGTGTAATGTTTCTTTATTTTCTTTACTATTATAACTAGCACTGAAATAAATATTCTTATACAAACACTTTTGGCTATGTCTCTGATTATTTTCTAAAAACATTTCCCAGGGTTGGCATTATCGGGTCAAGGGAATCTACATTTTAAGCTTTTCATCCATAGCCCCAAATAGCCCTCTAAAATTATATTGTACCAACTTAAATGCTTGCAAATGAGGACTATGGAAGAGCCAACCTGGGAAGGCTATTCCAAAGAGAAAACATGGCCACTAGCACTGGGGAAGACCCTAGAAAGCAGAAATAGCTAGCATTCCAGGCTGGCCAGAAACACCAGGGGTGGTTGTCACACCTCCCAAGCTGTGAGAACTGATCTGTTGTCTAGAGAGAAGGAGTTTCAGAGTCAGTTTACTTGAGGGTCATCTGACAAAGGGAAGTGAGGTCAAGGCCTCCAGGGTGGGGAGGTCGTGTTTCACCTGGCCTTCTTTACCTAAGGCCAAGTGTGAGGTAAGCTCATGGAATGGTCAGTTAAGGCCTCTTATGGGCCATTTCCTTGGGAGATTGTTCCAACCAATCAAGTGAGGTACATGGAAGGACAAGAAAGAATGGAAAAGTTGGGGTACCAATATGAGAGAAAGAAGAAGAGGAAAGGGAGGAAGAAGACAAAAAAGAAAAAGGATAGCATTGAAGGGGGAGGAGAAGAGGAACCTAGAACCAGGGCCAGTAGAGTTTCCTTCCAACTGGAGGAGTCCCTGTCCCTAGCTCTAATGACCAGGAACGGGAGTAAGTGCCAGAAATAAACAAATGCCAGAGACCAACTTCTCCCTCATGGGCCAAGGAAAATAGCCAAAAGTTCAAGGATCCCACCATATAAACAAAACCAGAACCAAATGGGAATGGTTGCTGGCCTGCATTTGCACCTTGGCAGAAATGTAACATGAATACCTGTCTAGTAGTTCATAAATTCAATACAAGGAAATGATAGGCAAAGTCCAAGAGGGCATAGGATATAGATTTTCAATTGATTATTGATTGATAAGAACAGTCATATTAGTTGACAGCTAGCTTCCAGCTCTCCCTCTGCTCCTGTGGTGCTAAGGCTCCAACTGACACTAAATAACCTCCTGACATACGCATGCAGCTCATATTGGGTGTCAAGAGATGGCTAGGGTGACCTACTCTGTCCTCTAGGGCCCTGGTCCTAACCCTGCTCTCTATGAGCTTGTTCCCATTCTGTCCCCAACTGCAAATGATGGGCCCATTGCCAGCTGCCTGTTTCTGTATCTTTTCATCAATATACATTTGTGATCCAAAGTGTCCTCACACCCATGGTGCTGGCATGCAGTAATCAAAACTTGAGCAGAGTCCTGGAAAGTAGAAGTCAAAGAGAAGTAGCTTTATTTTTATTGTGTCTCTGGATCTTTCAACTTGGGTTCCATCGGCCTGGAAGGTTCCTCCAAGCTTCATCAGTCCAAGCCCTCCCACTGCTGCCTTCTTGGGGTGATCTTCCTGGCTCACCATGTCTGAATGAAATGAGCTCTTTGACCCTGTATTCCCATTAGGCCTCTCTCTCTCTCTCTCTCTCTCTCTCTCTCTCTCTCTCTCTCTCGCTATCCTCTGTTACCCTCTGGTGTGTGTGTGTGTGTGTGTGTGTGTGTGTGTGTGTGTGTGTGAGAGAGAGAGAGAGAGAGAGAGAGAGAGAGAGAGAGACTTAGCCACTGACATCTTTACTCTCTGCCTCCCCCATCACAAGAGAACCATTGAGTCAAGAGTGTAGCCTGTTTGTTTCCTGGGTCTGGTTGAGCCCATTCCTTGGGTCCTATCATTTAGCTGCTCTATATTTACAAGATTCCAAGCGCCAGCATAAAGTTTGACTTAAGCAAAAGGTAAATTCCCACATGAGGGGCCTGGGGGAGCCCAGGCAGGGAGGCTGGAGAACCAGCCTGGGATTAGGAAGCACTCCAGAAACGATAGGCCACTGAGCTAGCCCCAGACCCTGGTCACCATGGGAAGAAGTGATACTGTGGCAAGACATTCCTATGCTAGACACTCTATGCTCTCCCTGTGCTGGACACTCAATGCTCTCCTGGAAGCTTTCAATAACTCAATAATTTATAAACTACGCCAACTGCTTTCTGCCTCTCCTGCAATATTCAGTGTCCCAGGGGATGATGAACTGAGGCTGAGTCACCGGTCCACACCCTCTTCCCCAGTCAGCGTTCACTTCTGTCAGGGGATGGAACATTGAGAACTTTAAAACTATACAGATGGGGAATTCCTCCAGAATTGCCGAAGGACTGGGTGCTGGAGAAAAATACTGTCTGTGAGCAGCTCAACAGTGCATCACTGGAAGGAGCCCCATTCCCAGATACTGATGGAGGCTCTGTAACAGGATCTGACAGCAGGTAACATCTATACACCTCAGTGGACTCTGGACATTCACTCTTCTGCCAGGCCTGGTCACAGCCAGTACACATTTTTAAATCACACACAGGCAAAAGTAGCCAACACCTGGAGGTCCAGCTGTCAAAGGTGACTGATGGAGAGGCCTGGGATGGTGGCTCATGAGGGTCACCTGTGAGAAGTTCATGTGGTGGGAGTGAAGGGATTTCCACAGGAGGCAGTCACAGGGAGGGGCTCTGCCTTCCTAAACCAGAATAACCAGCTGCTTTCCTGAACACTGTCACAGTGCTTATGGGATTTGTTTCTCTTTGGCAGCATCTCCTGAGGAGAGATCAATGAGTCCGAGTCTGCCTTCAAAAGGACAGGCTCTATTTTCTTCTGAGAAACAGAAAAGAGACGCTGGTACATTCTCCATGCTCCTCCTATCAAGGTTGTAGAGAACTAATGTTTTCTTCAATGGTCACCCTAGGGTAGTCCCTAAAATAAGGTGCAGGGCAATCCAGAAAACACCACAACCCATTCATGGGCCTTAGGTGAAAGAGAAGTCAAGTTTGTGACATTAACAAGCATGTCATTATACAAATGCAGCCAATTCCTCACCTGCTGCTCTGAGGCGTTGCAGGCATTTCTGGCTGCCACAGAAAACAGGTGAACACCGACAGAGAGCACCCGCCTGGCCTTTGGCCCCTTGCAGCATCCATAGTCCAGCTCCAGGATACCAGACCAAAGACCCTTAAGCCAACCTCAAAGGAGGATCCTCCGCCCTACTTTTTTTTTTAAAGCTTTCAGGAAACAGGCCTGCCTACTCTTCCTCCCCACCACCCACTCTTCTCTCTGCAGGCTTCTGGTTCCACCCACCTCTGTCCTGAGGGAGCCTCAGGAAAGAGCCCAGGGGCCTCCTCAGCCACCTCAGCATGTGACAGGAATCTATCCTCCCTCAGCTTCCTGGCAGGAAGCTCTTAGTGGTGGTTTCTCTCTTTTTCAGGTGTCCTCTCTCTCCCTGGGAATCTGCTCTCAGCTCCCCTCCCTTCCACGTTGCCTTCACTCTGTCTCCTCATTTCTGGGGCCTCCAAGAAGAGGATCCTCACAGCTGCCTCACCATCATCATCAGCCCTGACCTTAGCTCCCCAGGGGCATCTTGACTCAGGCATCTCTTTCGAGCCGCTCCCTCTCTGTTCCTCCTCCATGTTCCACTCTCAGCGTTGACCCTGATAGAACTGTTGGCCTTATTTTTCAAATCCAACCAATTGCCAAATCTTTGCAACACCACCCTCTTTTCATTCATATCAAATGTGCAATATCTGCTCTTGCATACCGTTGCCATACCTTCTAACACACACACACCCCCGGGTGTGCACATCACCCCACGCTCTATGTTCTATAGTCTTAGAACTATAGTCTATAGTCTAAGTACTCTCAAAGTTTGCTTGGGAGACACTAATTTCTCACTCCCTTGCTCTAAAACCAGCAATGACTCCCATGACTGATAAATTGCCTGCTGCTGAGCAGGGAATTCAAACTCTCTGGAGCTGTTCCTCAGTGTCCTTTAAATCCCCACAATAGTCCTTCAAATTCTCCCAATAGTCATGTCTTCCCTCTGTAGGCTTTTGCCAAACAGGAAGTTTCTCTTATTTGAGTCTACCAGCATCCTGCTTTTTCTTCAAGGCTCATCTCAAAATGCCACTTCTACCTGGAAGCCTTCCTGGGTTTTCCTAGCCAGGTTCCCTTTCCCTGGTTCACTAGGTTTCTCTAGCCATGCCCTGTATAATGGCTCACCATATCTGTTACTAGAGCTGGAAATCACCAGAAGCTAAGGATATGTGTTTTCTTCGCATCAGGAACCCAGATCAGGGTCGAGATCAAAACCTACTCCTCCATCAACTTGGACCATTGCTGGAGAGATTTTAATTAATCGTATGGAAAATATTCAAGGGGCTTAGGAAAGCTGGGGAAGGGGGAGGCAGACGGAAGCTAGGCAGAGCGGCTGCTGTAAGCAAGGCTTTCTTCCTGTAACTGTATCCCCAGGGACTGTAGGTACCTCTGCTTAATCTTTCTCTCTCTCTCTCTCTCTGTGGTCACTCAGGATATGATTACTGGCATTACATGCAAGCACATGTTTCTGTTCCATTAGTCTGAGCGAGGCTGAGAAACTGAAAAGGGGGCCACAAGGGTATTGCTGTGATTGCTGCCTGTGTTGGTCTAGTTACCACCTCAAAGAGGAGTGAGGTGGAGGAGACAAAGGATCCAGCAGATGGGCCAGGGGAGAGGCCTTAGGAAGCAGAGGGAGATGAGAAAAACACAGCACCATCCTGGAGGCAGGGGGCCGGTTCCCTTAAACTGTTATAAAATGACAGAGGGTGCAGGTTGGGTGCACATGGGTCCCGGACCCACGTAGGCACCCACCCACAAAGCAACCCTGAGACTCAGGCTTCTCCACCACAGGGGGTTGGCCATCAGCCTGACAACCCTGGTGAGCACTGTTGCTCCAGTATACAGTAGCCCACGCAGCATAAATCTGTCTCCCACGCAGGAACAGCCTGAACGGGAGGCTACAGCCCGGTAATGAAGATGTGAACCGCTGAAACGCCGTGTCAGATGGCGGCGGTGACATCTGAAAGCCGTAATTTGCTGCTCGGCATATTTTTGTTCCAGGTACCAGAGCCTGCACAAACGCTGTCGTGTCTCTGTGTCTCTCCAAGGCAGCCGCTGTGCTCTCCAGCCTGGCTCTGGGCCAGGTGGTCTTGGCCTTGCCAACAGGTTCCTTTGGTGGAGAGCTCCGGAAGTCTGCTTGGATCCTCTGACCATGCAGAAACTGGGGAATAGCATGAGATTAAAAACACACCTCATTCCCCAAAGCGCAGGGCTCTTGAACCGTTCATATCCCTCACCCCAATCTAAGTGACCAGGCTGACTTCTTAAAGGGTGACTTATAAGGGGTCAAAATAATTTTAAACCATGCCAGCTGGGGCTGGAGGGCTCTTAAAAAGGAAAGATCGCTACAAGCAAGGCACAGAAGCACAGATCTGTTGTTCAGAGCAGCTCCCTTTCAAACAGCCATGTCTTCACCCTTTCTTTCTCTCCTGGTTGATACCTTCCCCGAACCTCAGTCAGGCAGACAAGCAATTTCTGTGAGTACAGGCCTCCAAATGAAAGGTTGTCCTTTGAGCCCTCACTGGCTACTTAGCACTTCGGTGGAAACAGTGCCCCAGTTCAAGCCTCTGTAAGTAAGGTAAGAGGGATCCCCACAAGCACACTCCCACTATGCTTAAACCACAGAACTGGGAGATTCAAGGTCTGGGCGGAGAGTAAGGCCTTTCACAGCTTAATCCTCCACGCTGGGCCTTAGCTCAGCAAGCCTCCTACATCTGTTGACCCGCTGCTCTGGATGGCCTTCCTGCCAGGCTCGCTGGAGTGGGCGGAGAGGATAAAGTGACCGTGAACAACAGGAGTCTCAACTCCTGGCCTGGGTCCCTGAAAGCACAGGCTGCAAAGCAGGGTTAACAGCCTCCGAAAACGCCCGGA
Source organism: Mastomys natalensis (assembly GCA_021653895.1). Taxonomy (NCBI): domain Eukaryota; kingdom Metazoa; phylum Chordata; class Mammalia; order Rodentia; family Muridae; genus Mastomys; species Mastomys natalensis. The sequence goes on from JAJTUV010000153.1 coordinate 534,425, forward strand.
GGGACAGGGACAGGGCAAGAACTCTCGCTTAAGTGGAGGGTTTGCCTCAAGGACAGTATCTCAAGAACTCCTAGATGCTTTCTTAGGACAGAATCACCCTGTAAATGCCTCCCTGGAAAACTTCCATTCGGCAAACTGCTGGGACCTGCTGGTCCAAAAGCAACAGGGAGCAGGCAACAGAGACTTCTCCACACCCTGTAAAACCCAGCCCGCTGTCACCTATGCTACCCACAGGCACACTGTCTACCACTGAGCTCCTTGACCCTCAAACATTTTCTCACCTAGCAGACAGCAGAACCCACTTCATAAATTGTGGTCATCCGATCACTTGGGGAGCTGCTGGAAGATTCGCTTGTTAAATGCAACATTTTAGGGTTTTTTTTTTTCCCACTCCTGTTTCATTGAGATACGATTTACGAATTTTGATGAAATCCACCTTTTTTATACCCCATTCTTTCACTCCTTATGAACGCAGGCTTTCATGTAAATTGCATTACAATCAAGATAGAAAACATTTCTACAGTCCCCAGAAGTTCCCGCATGCCCCTTTCTAATCAATCCTGACCCCTCAGCACCAGCTCTGGGCAGCATTGATCTATTTTCTATCTATGGTTTCCGCCGCTTTCCAGAGTGGCACATAAATAGAACCATACAGTATGTGTACGGCTTCCTGAGTCAGGCTTCGTTCACTTAGCGTGATTCACGACCACGTTAGTAACTCGTTCCTCTCTCATCGCTAGGAAGCACGCAGGTATACTTCACCCATTAACCAGCTGAAGGACATTTGGATTGTTTCCAGTTCGGGGTGATTATGAATAAAGTTGGAGTGGACATCCAAACTCGGTTGTTGTGTGATTGGAAGTTGTCGTTTTGGTAAATAACCTGAGCCAGATTGGTTGGTATCAGTGCATGCTTAACTTTGTAAAGTAACTGCGGAACTGTTTTCCAAATGACTGCAATGTATTCCCACAAGCAGCCTATGATCACTCCGTTGTCCCAAGTTTATCTGACATGGTTGCAGCTTCTTTTCTGATTGCTATTTTCATGAGTAGCTAGTTGTAATTCATGGAAGTGGTATTTTAATTGTATACCAACAGCGATGCCAAACTTTTTTGTGTTCATACTTACCATCTATATGGCTTCTCTGATAACACATCTGTTAAGATGGTCTGCCCATATTTTATAGAGCAGTCTGGTTTTTACTTACTACTGAACTGTGAGATTTCCATCTACACACAAGCCCTTTCCCAGATATGTGATTTACAGATGTTTTCTCCACGTCTATTATTTTTCTCATCTCTTTATTTTTGGTGTTGTTTCCCATTTCCTTTATTTTTATTTTGTCTTATTTTTCTCAGCACTTTCTTGCAAAAAAAAAAAAAAAAAGTAAGTTTTTATCAAATAAAGTCTAGTTTATCTGTTAGATAATCTCTTTGGTTTGTATCCAAGAACTCATTGCTTAAGTCAGAAGCACGGAGATTTTTCTCCTGAGTGTTTTATAGCAATCTGCACCAAGGCTGTCTTCTCCTCCGTTTATGTTTATGTAACCCACCCACACCACACTCAACAGTCTGTCCTTCCCTCTACCCAAAGTCCGCTGCTGGTATGTGTATAGCTTTCTCTGAGACTCTCTCCCCTGTTTAATTGATCTAAATGTCTATCCTTTTTGTAGCATGGTTATCATCATTCCTGTGATAAAGGCCTTGGAGTAAGAGAACGTGGATATTCACAAAGTGCCTATCTCTCATTGATTGTTTTCCTATGCTAATTTCCATATTGGTTTTAAAAACATCTTCATAATTTCTACAGGAGAACTTTACAGTGAAATGATTGGCTCCCAGAGTGGAAGAGAGCTGGCATCTTCGTCCAGGGAAGCTCAGAATTGGTAGACACGTGGATCTCTATCTACTTATATCAGATTTTTTTCATCAAAATCTTACATTTAAGACAATACAGACTTTGTACACTTTTTAAAACTTTTCATGTGTATTCAGTGCTCTGAGGTGCTACTGTAAATGACACTTTAATTGAAATTGCATTTATTGGATTTCAGCGGGTAAATGTTGGGTGCTTTTGCACAGAAATGTAGCTGCTTTCTGGACTACTCCTCAGTCAGAGTTTATCGCCTCCATGAGTAATTCTATCAGCATTGAGAATAGATTAGGTGAGGCTTTCCTGGATGGATTGGTATGATGTTACAAGAAGACACTTTCAAAACTACATGTAATTTTTTTCTTGTCTTATCACACACAGTCTAGAATTTCCACGGCTATTTGGATTTAACTAGTAGAAAGGATTCCCCCGCCCTGATCTGTGTCTTGAGGTATCCTGCTTAGCTGCTCACGGCTGAGCAGCCTGTTGGCCTTTATGGATGGAGAAGCCTAGTTTGCTGTCCTTATTGCTCTTCTGGTTTGTTTGGTGGGTTTTTTTGTTTGTTTTTTGTTTTGTTTTGTTTTTAATCATGAATGGATTTTAAATCTGTCTGCTGAGATGATCAGAGTTTTTCTTCTTTAGTTCGGTTATATGGAGAATTACACTGACTAGTTCTTTTTTTTTTTTTTTTTTTTTTTTTTTTTTTGGTTTTTTTGAGACAGGGTTTCTCTATATAGCCCTGGCTGTCCTGGAACTCACTCTGTAGACCAGGCTGGCCTCGAACTAAGAAATCCGCCTGCCTCTGCCTCCCAAGTGCTGGGATTAAAGTCGTGTGCCACCACCGCCCTGACTAGTTCTTAAGATGCTTAATCAACACTATATCCCCGGATTATCGTGCGTGTGTTCTAAGTGTTCTTGATGAGAATATGTTGTATGCTATTTTATGTGGCACAGCCTGCGGAGATCACTCAAGACAGATTAGGTTGGTAGATAGGGTCAGCCCATCATGTCTCCTCACTGATTTTGCTCTGTATTTATTACTCTGACCTAGTTAATGCTGAGATCAGAGTGTTGAAATCTCTGGTTACAATTATCTCTCTATTCAATTTTGTTAGTTTTTGCTTCTTGTGTTTTGAAGGGTTATTACTAAGTGTAAACTTCTTTAGGGTTGTTATGCCACCTCCCTCACGAGTCAGTCCTATGCAGCCTCGGCTGGTCTAAACTCCACGCTCCTCCTGCCTCGGCATCCTGAGTATCACAGATATGTGTCACCTGGCCTATGTTACATCCTCTTAAACTCCGCTTTAACTTTAATGCCTTGTATTGTTTGTATTTTAAACGGATTTTTAATCAGATTGTCAAGTTGGAGCTTACTTTTTCAGCCTGTCCGATAATTTCTGTCATTCCATTGCTATGTTTAATTGTTTATGTTTGATATAATCATCAATCCTGTTGCAGTTGAAGCTGCTGTCTCCTGTCTGTTTCCCTTTGTTCTGTCTGCTGTATCTTTGTTCTTCTCATTTCCCTGACACTGGATGGCTTTTATTTCATCTTATTATCTAGCATTGACATCATTTTACTTTTAAAATTTATAGCACTTACCATACTAATTACAATCTACCCTCAAATAATATAAAGTTTTGCATCTAAGTGTCACAACAGTAAATGTTCAGTCCCTCCAGACCTTTGTCCCATCGTCATGTATTGGTTTTTCTCTTCTTGGTATTATATATACATATGTGTGTGTGTGTGTGTGGTGTCTGTGTGTGTGTCTGTGTGTGTGTTTGTGTGTCTGTGTGTCTGTATTAAACACACAATGCATTCTTACTGTTTAGTTTTAGGTAGCTATCTTTTGTCTTACAGAATGACTAAAAATTATGTTTCAGACACCTTGACCTTCATCCACTTTAACTGTTTCCAGAGAGCCTTAGTTTTCGTGTGCAGATCTGTCTACAGACATCCCTCCTCTGCTGAGAAGCTCTCTAAGGCTTCTCTGGGTGTACAGCTGTGGTCGTGGATTCTCTCAAGTCTTGCTATATCTCCAGACACCTTTGTTTTGCCTCTGTTTGGAAAGGTGTTCTGGCTGAGCTGACACTTTGGTTTACACATTTCCCTTTTCTGTCTTCAAGAAGACACAGACTCAGAATGGAAATCCGTTGCACTGTTTGCGTTTCCTCCTGTCTCCTTCTCTTTGGTTTATGGAAGTGTGGGGTGTGTCTGCTCCTCTCCTCATCTCCTTGTCTTATTCATGTTTCCTCCCCACCCCCATCTTCTTCTCTGCCTTGTGAGATTTCAATTACAGGTATATTCAACCATTTGATATCAGCCGCGCCTCTGGACTTTCTTTTTTCTTTTTCTCTCTTTTAGTATTTCATTTGTAGTACTTTTACTTGTGTTGGTAAAAAGCAAGCAATCAAACAATCAAACCAAACAACAAACACATAGGTAAGCACTTTACCACTGAGCTACATCCTCTGCCCCACGGATCGAATGATCTGTATCGACTTGTTTCCAGGTTCACTGACTTTCAGTAGTGCTAGTCCTCCCTTCTCTCCTCCCCTCCTTCCCCTTCCCTCCTCTTCCCTGTCCTTTCCCTTCCCTTGCTCTTCCCCCTCCTTTCTTCTCCCTTCCCCTGCCCTCCTCTGTCTTCCTTTCAGCTCTCCTCTCTTCCTCTCCCTTCTCCTCTCCTCCCCTCCCCTCCTCCTCTCTTTTCTCCTTCCCTCTCCTCTCTCCTCTTCCCTCTCCTTTCTCCTCTCCTTCTCTCTCCTCTTTTCTCTGTTCTCCTTTTCCTCCTTCTCTTCCTACTTCATGTTTTTTTGGTTTGGTTTGGTTTGTTTTTTTTTTTTGGACAGAGGATCTCACTCACTATGTAGCCCAGGCTGGCCACAAAGTTGATTCTTCATCCTTCACTTCCTGAGAAGCAGGATCACCGCTCTTTTCCTTGTTGAACTCCTGGTGGTTTTGTTTATGGCTTACTTATGGTTTCAGCTTTCTGATCAGAGTCCCATCTGTTCAAACCTTGTCCACTGACTCTAAGGCTTTGACGCTCTCAACAGCCATTCACTGTTTGTTTTCAGATCTTCTCTGAGTTTGCTTCTATCCTAAGCTCACTCATTTTTCCTTTCTATTTTTCCTCCTAGTACTAAACATTGCTTGCCTTGAACTTGCAACCCTCTTTCCTCAGCCTCTCGAGTAGCTGAGGTTAAGGACTTAAGGACCACACCACTGCTTTAACAATGAGTTCACTTCTCTTGCTTCTTTGTTATTATTTACTTATTTAGTAGAGTAGTAGGCATTGTGTGAAGAATAGTAGAGCCTACGGCAAATATTATTGATGACTGACTAGAAACAAACATATCAGGCCTTCAATGTAGAGATTTAGTTGATCAAGTTAGAATTTGGAGATTTTTTTGTGTTTGTTTTTGAGGCAGGGTTTCTCTGTGAAGTCCTAGCTGTCCTGGAACTCACTCTATAGACCAGGCTGGTCTTGAACTCAGAGATCTGAGTAGCTCTGTCTCAAGTGCTGGGATTAAAAATGTGCACCACCATTACCCAGCTGTTTTACTATTCTTACAACTTTGCTTAGTTTACACCTGCCTTCAAATTCCTATAACACAGCACTTTTAACCTATCTGGTCATTTCACAATGACTGGGAAGAGTTTTTATTTGGTTGGCTCACAACTAAGAGAAGAGAATAATACTTAAATCTACTGAGAAGAGACAGGGGATGCTGTTAAGGGTTACTGCTGGTCATATTATAATGTACTGGGTGCCCTATAGCAAATAATCACATGGTATGAAGCATTAGGATGGCAAGGTTGAGAAGTCATAGTCCAACTCTGAATTCTGTGAGCATAAGGGTTAGGGTCAGCTAATAGGAGGTTGATTCTCAGATATCCTGCCCTCCATTATTTCTCAGCCTATGTATCTGGGATATGTTTAAACAGAAACCGTCTGGAAAAAGGAAGCCATCAATGGTTGTTGGGGACAGAGAGACTTACTCTATTGTTAAGAATGGGGTATACATACAGCTTCATGCAGGTGTGTGTGTGTTCTTAGGTTTCTTGGTGCATTGTTAGGCAAGGGTGTCCCTATAGTACATAAAGATGGGGGTAGCATGTCTTAGGTTACCAAGTACATTATTAAATGAGAGGAGTGTGTATGTCCTAAAACAAGTAGAATCCCAGATTGCTGAACTGTTCACGATGCTCGTCTGTCTCATCTGTACCTTCGATTGGTCTTTTTCAGTGTTCCTACATTCAATTGGTCTTTTTCAGTGTTCCTCAGCTTGTTACCTGGGGTCTAATAGTCTGGGGATGGAGGGCAAGAAGACATGATGTCTTTTCCTGGCTTCTCTTCAGTCATAGGCAAGCAAGTTCTGAGTACTGGATCTGTGCTGGACTTTCTCAGGGTTCCAGTCCCTTCTCACTATGGCAACCAAACTCTGCTTTGCATCTTCTGTGGGTCTTGAGAGAGCTCCCTTCTCTCTCCTAGCATTAGGAAAGCCCTCTGAGTATTGAACAGGGCTCAGCAGTGTACCATGCCCCTCCCAAGGAGGTAGATGGCTTGTGGGGTTCCCCCTTTCACTTGTTCTTGTGGGTCACTGTTCCAAAATACCAATCTCACTGTTCAAACCTATAAAGGAGACTGGAGAAGGAGCTGGGAATATCTGTGTCTGTGTGTTCTGTACAGTCACTCTGACCTGACCTAGTTTGCAGTTCATTTCAGGGAACTCTGTATCCATAGGGCATTGTCTTGCCTCTCCTGATATGCTGCCATTGGCGAGTCCCTATTCAGTTTATCTCTCCAGAAAGAGCATGCTTTTATTTATATTCCAGACTATGTGGCTACTCTTACAACCTCAGCTCCTTGCTAGTCCAAGAGAATATTTAATTTTATAGATCACTGTGGTTTTCTTCTTTTTTTGCTGTTTTCAGCTATGCATGTTCTAGACACCTTAACTGGCTCTAAGCCTATAAGACAGCATGTTCTGTGGCCACAAAATAGCTCACAACAATCAGCAACAAAGGAAGAGGTCAGCGTCAGGCAGCAGTGTCTCATTTAATGCAGCTTCTCCAGCGAGATTCCCAGAATGTAGCAAGGATTCCCAGAGCCTCAGCTCTTAAAGCATACAGAAAACTTCAAGGAAGAAAACCAGAAAGTACTTTATATAGATTTGTAAGCAGTATTGGGTTTAGTGGCTTCCATTCCCTGTTCTTTTGATAAAACATTGAACAAAGGCCAACTTTGGGACAGAAAGGGTTTATTTGGTTTATACTTTTATATCACAGACCAGAAAAGGAAGTCAGGGCAGGAAATCACAGCAGGAACTCGGAGGCAGGAACTGAAGCAGAGGCCATGGAGGAGCCCTGCTGACTGGCTTGTTCCCCATGTTTCAATCTGCTTTCTTATATGAGCCAGGACCACTTGCTGGAGGTTGCCATGCCTACAGTGGGCTGAGCCTAGCACTAACATTGGATAAAAGAGAAAAGGGATAGAGGGGAAAGAAGCAACATTATTATTAGACTACTTCCTGCTGATTAGGGGCATTGAGTTCCTTGGGGCAAGTCTGATCTCCATGTCAGGATATCTAATTTATTCTTGTTGTTTCTTCTTTGCTCATGACTGCTTAACAAACCACAACCAACAGCAATCAACTGCAACCAACAACCCACCAACCTCTTGGGGACCCTAGCATTTATATATCCTCTGAAGAGTCCCCAGAATTCCAAATGTCACACACTCACAGAAACTATCTGCATCTGGCAAAATTACACCCCTGCTAGAGCACGAGGCAAATCATAGTCAGCCGCTGTGGACAGTCTGAAGCAGACCCTTATCCCATACCTGGTATCAAAACAAAAACATATTCTTATAATATTTCTGTGTTTTTAAAGAAACAAAAATTCTCACTACAGTGCTATTTTGCAAGCTGGTAAAAATAAAATAAAAAGCCAATGTTTCTGTTTGAGTGCAAGACCTCAGAACTGGGTTGCAGAGAAGAAAGGAGCTACTAGTACAATTCCCAGAGTCAGAAGGCCCTGCATCCCCACCTCTTGTGCTGGAAGGCAGAATAATATGGATGGACATCTAAGCTCAAGAACAAGTTTTCCAAATCTGGATGTCTTGACATCTTGGACTTCTAAATTGTAAAGGAATACACATTGATGACTCATGCAGAATCAACTAAAACTATTTTGGCATAAATATTTTTGGGACATAATCCATACTGCAGACTTCTAGTGCAGTTCTGACATCCTCTGGGTAATTATGTGTGAACAGGGGCTGTCTTGTTGAATCTGCTGGAAGAATGATCTACAGTACTCTCTACTCTCCAGCCTCAATCATGGGAATCCTGCAAACATCCAGGAAGAAATGATCTGGGCAAAGTATCTGAGATCATTCAGTAGAGTGTGAACATTTCATTATTGGAAAGCTCCTTCTGTGGCAAATCAGCCTTTACAGTTCCCCATCACACAGAGAAAGGGCCTCCCTGTCCCCTGTCAAGGAGAAGGCTCTCAAAGCAAAATCAAATGCTCTGGAAACTGACCACCAAATGAAAGCTAATGATGTTCTCCTTTCTTGGTCAAAAAATAATCTTCAGAGCCAAGTGCAGTGGCTGACACCTGTCATCCAGCGTTTACGTGGGAGGCTAAGGCAGGAAGGAGGTTGTAGTAAGGTCAAGGCAAGCTTGGGCTACATCCAGAGTTCCAGGCCAAAGTCAGTGATCCAGGGCATCACTGTTACTCTGTCTCACAAAAAAAGCACACAGGAGTTCCTCAGGCTCAACTCCCACAACAGCACGCAGGCACAGATACACACAGGCACATGTACACATGTACACAGCTGCTTCTGGAAAAAGCAAAGCTGTCATTGAGCTTAGAAAAAAAGCCACTAACCCTGAGACCTCAGGGCAAGTGCTGTGGTAGATATGAATAACAGAATAACATAGCATCGCTAGACCTAAAGAGTCTGTGTCTGATTGCATTTCTAATTTACTTTGATTTACTAGAACTAATTTGCAATAGTGACTGGCAATCTGCCCCTGGTAAGGGTGCTTCTAAATTTAAAATTCAATTTTAATTTATTTCAACAAATGCTTATTGAGCCCTTCTAAGTGCCAGGCATTATGTTAGGGTCTGGGGACAAAGATTTGCCCAGGGAACATGGTGGTCCTCCTACAACTACACAAAATAGCAGATTACCTACTGACTGATGTACCTCACTAAATGTCACCCACCAGACATTTTTTAGTGTTCCAACCAATGCCTTACACTTGGCTCAGTGTCTCAGGCTGTACAATAGGCCTAAGGTTCATGCCCACTGCTAGTTACAGGGTTTGTAGAAAGATGCTGTTTCCAGGCTGCCAGAGATGTCCTCTCATTCCCCATGGTTGAATATGACCAACCACAGCATCAAAGGCTTGAGGACAGCCTGGTAATATACATTCTCTCACCAGGCAAGCTCTACAGCTATGCTGTAATGGTATACTGTTTCAAAGATGCAGATCTGTAAGGCCCTAGCAAGAATGTGACCTAAGCTTTATCTTTTTAATATGTCTTTTTTTTCCTGCTGAAATCACTCTTTTTGTTGCTGGCAGATGAAAATTCTGACTGATATACATAGTTAGACTTCTGCCCAAAGTGAGTGTGTTGTACCATCCAAAGTCACATAGCTTGAAGGGCGGGGTAGGGAAGGCAGGACTGGATTATATCTGTATGGAAAGGACATAGAGTTTATCTAAGAAAGTCCTTTTAGGGGCTGGAGACATGGCTTGTGGTTAAGAGCACGTGTTGCTCTTCCAGAGGACCTAGACTCGTTCCCAGCACCACATGGGTGACTCACAACCAACTGTAACTACAGTTCCTGACGGATCCCATACCTTCTTCTGGCCTCAGACATCAGACACGCACATGGGAATGGGACACAGATCTACATGCAAGCACTCACAGATACACACAAAATAAAGTAAAATAAATAAATTAACAAATTAATTAAAATAAAAAGAAAGTCCTGTTAGCCATTGGTGCTCAGCCATAGGACAAGTTCGCATTGCCTTCACCAGCTTCTCACAAAAAAGAAAAGAAAGTTAGTTTCATTTTTTTCTATCAAATATAAACAGATACATTGCATTGTATCACTCATCTGCATTCATATATATTCTTTGGCAGGAGGAAACAGTAGCGTGAGGATGCTGAGCAGTGCTTCCTGGATGAGGGCTTATTCTGTTTGGGCTGTAGCTGGAGACAGGTCATGGCGTGGTGAGCATTTGCATCAAAGCTTTTGGAATCTTTCCATGTCGGGAGGGGCGAGAATTCCCAGCACGCACCGCGCCAACTATGCATTGGGAGGGCTGTTTTGCAGAGCTCTGTCCCCTCAGGGTGCACGTGTCCCTGCAGGTGCCTGCCGCCAGCTTTGGTGGCCACAGTATCAACACATCCATCAGCAGCCTTTCATATTAAGTTACAGAACACATACCATGGGGCCCAATTTAACTGGAGGACAAGGAAATGTTTTAAATTCTAGCGCTGCCCTGAGCCATACGAGACCAGTCACGTTGTGTAACCTTTCTTTACTATCTACCCTTCCTCTGCACCCAGCTGCTGCAAGGTACAATATTATACTTCGCCCAGACTCCGGGCACCTGTTGTAGGCAATTTGAAATAAAAACAAGTTGGTGGGGAACTCGAGAAGGTATCCGGGAGCACATTTCATTCACTCTGAGTACCCTGCGGACTATTCCATTTCAGCAGATTCTGCAACCATTCCTCTTTGTCATCATTTGGCAGAGGGTGGGGGAGTGATGGGGAGGGGTGCAGGCATAACACATCTCTCTTTAGAGAGAACAAATCAGCACTCTGCTGGTCCAGGGGCTGCAGACAGCCTTGCTCATTCTCCCCTGGTCCACTCTGCTTCTCTGCTGTGTGCTAATATTTCCTTTCTGCCTTGCAATTTGTCACAGCCGCCTTTCCCCCAAAGAGCTTTCATTTCCTCTTGTTTGTCCACCCTGCACTCCCTCCCTCTTTGCTTTTCATGAGAGGACACCAACATTCCGGGAAGATTAGAGAAGGTTGGCAAATTAATGGCAGGGGCCCAGCAAGGTCAGACATGACCCGGATGGCACCACACAGAGTTTGTGCATCCTTGTAACTCTTGAGGCACCCTGGATTCACCTGTCTGTTTTTCATCAACGTGTACCCTTGATCATGAGATTGCTTAGGGAGATCAGCAATTTCTACGAGGAACAAAGAGAGGTTCAGAGGGGCAAGAACACGCAGGTCACCCCACAAGCTTTGCAGAACCATTCGCCAAGACCCAGGCTGCTTTTATATCTGTTTGTTTCTATTCTTAAAATGGTAGCCTGTATCTAAATCCTTCATCGGGATGACATTAGAAGCTGGGGGTGTAAGGCCTTGGCCCAGAGCACACAAAAGCAAGAGCAGAACACAACCTTACCCAGGGAATAGGGGTGGGGCATGGAGCTGCGGTAGGAGAGAGTGGGAGAGAGACAGAAGAGACACACACAGAGAGAAAGGTTGATTTGAACTTGGTATACCTGGGTTCAAATATTAGTAGCTGGACTTAACAGTTCCTGGGTTTGGAGAGGTCACTCTGCTTCTAAGAGCTCCATAGAATGTGGCATTCTTACAGGATGCAGTGTGGATTCAATGTGTATGAAATGCCTAGCGCAGTGTCAAGACTGTTAAGAGCCTCTCCATGAGGCCCTGCAGTCCTTTCAATGCATAGATCACCATTGGAGCTGCAACCAGACAGGCACAGCCAAACTTCAGCTGAGAAGTCAGCCCCTTCCTTCCTGTTCTCCCCGCTTTCTTCCTTTCCTCTGCAGCTTTACAGAAGCAAGGCTGAGTGATGCTGGCTGTGATTTCTAGTCTCCCTGAGGCACAAATGTCTGCTACTCTTCAGATATTATAGTAACTGATGTCTTCTTCCTAGCCCAAAGAACATAGTCTCTCCTTATCTGAGGGGCATGCATTCTATAATGCCCACTGGATCCTAAAACTGTGAGCAACACCACACCAAACCAAATATGCTGTCTTCCCCTATATACACTATCCCTATGGTGGTGCCTAACTTATAAATGAGTCCCAACAAGAGCTTGACAACAATAGCTCATAATAAAAGAGTAACTGTAACAGAGTCTGGCACCATTTGATTACTACCGGGCTTACAACAGCTGTTTTGATAACTGACAGAGCTAGCAAATGACTAACATGCAATGTGGACCCCCTGGGCATAAGTGGCTCATATCCTGGGATGGGAATTATAAAATCTCGTCATGCACTGGGTAGGTATGGTGGCACATACACGTAATCACAGCAGCTGGGGCAGGAGGATCATGAGTTTGAGACCAGCCTGGGATACATAGTAAGGAAGGTACTATCTCAAAACCAAAATATTTCATCAGGCTCCTCAAAACAGAATGCAATTTAAAGCTTATGAATTGTTTGTTTCTGGAATTTTCCATTTAGTATTTCTGATCTGTTGGTTGCTGGTACCTCAACTGTGGACAGAACACCTCAGCAAGGCAGGAACTACTCTGGTGGAATCCTGAGGTCAGCACGAGCAGGGTTGCTCCTGGATTTCCCAAGCGCCACTAATGCAGATGCTGAAGTAATGTCTACCAGTGGAAAGCAGGCAAAAACAAGGAAAAAGGGGGGGTGGGGTGTCCCCGGGCTCCACCTCCGCCTGCCCTCCCTCACAGCCTTCTCCCTGTAGGCTGTGTGTGGACTCCCCTCCTTGATCTGCTTTGTAATTCCCTTCAGCTGGGGCCTTGGTCTGCTTGTAGCTTTCTCTCTTTACTGAAGAGCTCGGAATCCTCCCCATCGACTGAACTCGTGCTGGCTCTACCCCCATTGCCGCTGTCAGCCAATCTATTCCACGGAACTTCAAGCACTGAAGTAAGGAGAAAGGGCAGAAGAAAGGGCAGCTAGATGTGGCGCGGCGCAGGCAGAGAGAGGCACCCTCTGCGTTAAACGCTGGCACAGGGGCTGGAATAGCTCCAAGAAGAACCGAGCCACACAGAAAAGATGAATTTCACATTTTTTTCTGCCAGTGCCTCTGGAAGCCTTGTTATGCCCAAATGGCTGGTAAACAGAACCTCTTAACGTGACTTACAGGGTTAGCCTGGAAACTGAAACCTGTAAAAATAGCTGTAAAACGACCAAGAAACATTGCTTTTGAGGTAATTAATAGTCTATATTGAAAGTTTCTGTTGAAAGGATCAATCTCTTTTCTTCTCCTATTTCTTTTTATTTACATAAACTCAAAGCACAATAAGATGCCCCATGAGGATTTGACATATATACACTCTTTTGAAACTGTCACCAAACTCAGCTTCTAAGCATGTCAGACACACACATACACACACACACACACACCACATCCCCTTTCTGTTTGCTTCTTCCTTCACCACCAGTGATCCTTATCTTGGTTTGCTTGCAGTGACTCCTTACTTCCTTGGTTTGCTTTGGTTTGGTCAATAGGGGTTAGCTCACACTATATAAACCTCTGTTAAAAAAAAAAAAAAAAAAAAAAAGCAAAAAACAAAAAACAAAAAACGGAATCAGACACGATATATTCTTTTGGGGATCTGGCTTCTCTTCAAAATTGTTTCAAAAGTCATCTATTTATTGTTGTGTGTCCATATAGTGGTTTATTTTTTATTTTTGATATTGTTGGATTAAAAACATAACAAAAACATTAAACAGGTCACTTTAAAAAAAAACCTACCTCAAAAATGTGTTTCTTTTTAAGCATTTTTCCCATCTTCTTTTCTGTGAATGAGATGTTGGGCGTCCTCTTTCATTGCTGTATTCATACAAGTATCCCTTTTTATGTGTTTTACTTTTATGGTAAAGAAGTGGATTTCCTGTGTTCACCTGGGTTAGACACAGCTAATAATAATTCAGATTTCAAGGCATAGAGCAATTGGGGTTGTGGGGCATGTAAAGGTGTTTGTGTGAGAGAAAAGAGCTTGTGTTGACCTAGTCATCTTGGAAAGAACACTTCTGGGGGTGGGGGAGGGCAAAGGTAATTCTATCAGTGTTTCCTAGGTAGTGTCTTCAATGTCCAATGTTCGTGAACTTCACGGAGTTTCATTTGAGCCTCCTTTACTGATCTCTGGGTTCCCAATAGTGGTTTACCAAAACATCAGAATTCTTTTTCCATAGGACACAACACAATGGAACAAATCTGAGCGGGCAAGAAAGCAATAGGAGAGTTCAACTGTCTTCTGGGCTCACCCTAGTTCTCCCTCCTCACATGCGTTTCTTTTGTTTTTTTTTCATTTAGTCATTAACATCATATTCTAACTCTACCCAGCTGGAGAGAGCTCTCTCCTTCTGGGGGTTTCACCTCCAGATCCACTGGCTTGCTTTATGCCTCTTTTCGGCAGACAGAAACTGTCAGGTCAAGTTCCAAGAGAAGCCTGGTTATTTATGACAGAGCTGCTCTGATGATAAGTGAACTGCTGGGTTGAACTGGAGCAGTGGGGAAGGCAGGCTGGTAAATGATGAGACAGACAATCTTGGAAAGTTCAAGAACAGAGGGCACAGGGAAGGGGCGGAGGAATAGGTTAGAGGCAACTTGGCTGGACAAGTTGAGCCACCTTGCTCAAGTCAGAATAGATGACAGAAAGTGATCTGCTGAGGGACAATCACCCAAGGTAGACACCTAAGAAGCTCTTCAGATCTGTCATTCGACTTAATTAGAAATTCAAGTCCTGTTCCTTGCCTCTCTTGGCCTCTGTCCTGTTCTGTCCACTCTTCTATACGACCTGCTCTGGATTAACACCCATCACCTGTCCATCAACTATGTTTTAGCAGAACAATTACAATGGTACTGATCTGTTGGTTTCTCTTCAGGGCAAAGTCCAAGTCCCAAACTTGAACCCCAGGGTAACCTGACACTTCCCCACATCTACAGCCTTATCTTCAGTCATGACAAACTGTCACAGCTTCCTGAAAGCAAGTAAGAGTATCCAAGTTACTTTTTGAAGAACTAAATCCCTACACCCTACTACACCCTACCAGTGGCCAAGGTCACACCATTTTGTAAAGCTCCTCCATTTTGGTTGAACTGTGGCGGTTATTAAAAACTGAAGAAAAATGGTTTGTGGAACTAAAGTGAATTTGTATCTCTAGATTTTTGCCTCCCCTGCAATGTGACTCCCAGTAAGGCCAGCCTGGAGAGATGTTCATCCGTTATCTGACAGCCTTTATCCCACCATCCCATGGTTACTCCTAGCAACAGACAACCATGGGTCAAAAATTAAAAACTTCTCAGTCTAAAGCTCCTCCTTCCTCTGAAACTTCAAAGAATGGACCCTCATTCTGCCCACTGGCCTGAGCTCTCCTCAGCGTGCACACCACACTGCTGTTCTGTCCGTCTGAGGCATTAATAACTTGTCCAATAAACTTTTCACCCAAAAGGACAAGCCATCTCAATGTCTATCTTGAACCCCAAACTGGTAACCTTTCACCTACCCAGGAGATTCTAGATCAGGGAGTCCAGAATGACATCTATGATTGACTGCTCTTCTAAAGATATTTCCCAGGTGACCAAGGAGCAATTAGATTTTGCAGCCCAAGACAATCCCATAGTTTGAGGATTTTATGGGTTTGTGTACACAAAAGCAAGCCTTGAGGCTTATCCTTAGCCCAAACTGCCTTTGTTCTGTCCTGGCCAGAGATGCCAAGGGTGGGGTGGGGAGATGTGGTATGAAGAGGTCTGCTTCATGCCATCTTTCTTCTCTCTGATTCTACTATCTAAGGGAGCCACACACTCTTGTGGCTGCAGTGCAGTGCAGACATGACTGAAATGAAGGGGCACCTGGAGCTTCAGATGTGAGCAAATACCCCATCTTCTCGGATCTGCTCCTGCCTGCTTTCCTCCTCCCTCTTACAATCCTGCAATAGCTCCTTTCTAAACTCTCTCCCCTGTTGTCTCTGAAGTTCATTCTTCAAATTCTCAAGATAAGAATCCAGAAGCTACTCACTTGGAGTCCTGGTGGATGCTGACTGGCCCAGCTCCTTAGCTCTCCAAGGTATGCACACTCGAGTCAAGAAAACTCTGTCATTCTCAAAGACCCCCTCCCCTTAGCACACTCTCTAGTTGTTTTGTCAGCCCACGGGGCCAACAGCAGAACAGCAATTATTCTTTAAAGATTTAGTTTTTGATCTAATGTATCTGAACAAGGGGGACTATATGCACACATGTCTCAGATGCCTGTCTGATGTCAGATGTCAGAACCTCTGGAGTCAAATTAGAGATCGTTATGAGCTGCCTGATATATTTGCTAGGAATCAGACTTCTCTGGAAGTGTTCTTAACCTCTGAGCCATCACCCTAACCCTCCAACTATCTTTTTATTTTAAGAAGCAAAATGGTCACTGGGCATGGTAGTACATGCCTTTAGTCCCAGCACTCAGGAGGCAGATACATGAGTTCCAGGCCAGCCTAGTCTACAGAGTGAGTTCCAGGACAGCCAGCCTACACAGAGAAACCCTGTCTCAAACAAACAAACAATCCAAGTAGAAGCAAAACGGTTTCTGTTGATTCATGCAAGGAACCCAAATCCTAGTAAACAATGTGCATGGTGGTCTTTCTCCCTGTATTCCTGTTGGCAGAGACTGTGGGTTAACGTGGTTCTCTGCCAGTGTGTAGGAATGCATGGACTACAGTTCTGGAACGTGAAATGCCTGGGGGCCCTTGCTTGAAGAGCTTCTTGGAAAATCCCATTGCTGTTAAAAGAAAATACGTTTGGTTTTCTCTCATTAGCTGTTTCCATGCATTTATAGGATACTGGAAATTGTGGTGGCCAGCTTGCCATCTTGACAGTACTGCAAAAGGCAAAAGCCAAGAAAAGTGAACTAGGAATTGTGAAAGGATGTTGCTGAGCCAGCAAATTTATCAGCTCTGATATTTCCTTTCGTGAGCTATGACAAACTCTTCTTCAACCATTTTGAGACGACCTTCTGGAATTTTGAAGCAGTAAGCATTCTGAATTAGTGACACACAGAATAGACCAACACTGACAAATTATTTTAAATATTTATTTTTATAGGCTTTAATTCATAACTTTCATTTATGAGGCATCAAAGGCAGTTATAATAGAGAATCACCGAGACCCTGGATTTGAAATGGGGATTTAAATGTAAATCAAAGCTGTATCAGTGTAAGCATCCAATTTAGTTTATATTTAGATTCGATTGTATAATACTGAGGGAATTCTCATTCCTACAGATGAGTAACTACAAATGAAATAGTTTATGCTTTTTCATTTTTTGCTTTTCAAACTCAAGATTATTTTCCCTTATTAGTGGTATCAGGGAAAATTTACTCCAATATTCAGGCTCACACACATAAAACTAGAGTGATAACTAAAGCCAATGCACTGATTGGTAAACACACATTATTCAGTGACATTTAATAACATATAGATTTTAAATCAAGGATTCACAAAATGCCCAAAAGATCTTCATAGACTCTTAGGTTCTTCAGAACATACTTTTAAAACCTCTGCCTTAACTATGATTAACTTACGTTAATTGCATCCAATTAATTTAAAATCCACATTTAAAATGTGACAAACAAGATCATTTTTCTCCTGCTGTGACTAATTTCCAAGAGCTCAAATCCAGACTTTACATGATAACAATTGAACCTGGCAACAAGAACAATATTCTCTCACCCAAAGCAGTGCTCTCTGGTCTGAAGGAATGATTTCCCAGATCCACCAAGGCTGTGTGAAACTGCAGATAGTGCTGAACCCTGCATATACTGTGCGTTTCCTTTACGTACACACCTGTAACAAATTAAGCACAGTAAAAGATTAACAATAATAACTAGTGATAAACCAGAATAAAATGCTGTAGACTCCATGTGCGTATGCCTCTCTTTTGAAAGAATTAAGGTAAGCAGGAGTACACATAGCCAGCTCCTGTCTGTGTTACAAGCTATCTGAGATGCTCAGCTTATATGAGAAAACATTTGTGTGTCTTACACTTGAATGGGGCTTTGGTCTATGGCTTGACTGTGAGTGAGGCAGTATATTATGGCAAGAGCACATCAGGAGCCATACCATCACCTCATGGCCAAGATGCAAAAGATGAAGGGATCCAGAATGTCATAATGCCCTCCATGGACACATCCTAGTGACCTGAACACCTTCAGCTAAGTCCAAATTATTAGGGGTTCCATCGGTTCTCAGTGCTCTTAGTTGAATATCAAGCCGTTGCTGTCAACTCAGTTTTCTGTCAACTTGACACAAGCTAGAGTCATTGGAGAAGAGGGACTCTCAATTGAGAAGATGTATCCATAACATTGGCCTTACAGGCAAGTGGGCAGGTGGGGGGGGTGCTACTCATTGTGGGTGGTGCCACTCCTGGGCTGGTGGTGCTGGTTACTTTAAAAAGCAGGTTGAACAAACCATGAGGAGCAACCCAGTAGGCGTCGGGCTATAGTAAAAGAATTAAGGGTCAGATTGAAAAAGAGAGAAAGTTGAGATAAAGACACTGGCCCAGTTGTCACTGAGTGACAGCTTTGCATGCAGCTTCATGGCATACCTCTGAATATGGAGCAAAATACACTAGCAAAGTCATGATTTTCTGATACTCTTTGTAATGTATAATGAGAATTTTGGTTTCTTTAAAAACATAGAAATGTTATAGAAATATGTTTTTGTTTTAATACCAGGCGTAGAAGGTGGGGCTGCTTTAGATTGTTCACAGCAGCTGACCATGATTTGCTTCATGCTTTAGTAGGAGTGTGATTTTGCCAGCTGCAGACAGTTTCCACAAGTGTATGACATTTGGGATTCTGGAAACTCTTGAAAGGGTATATAAATGCTTGAGCCCTGAGAGGGGCGTGGCCCCTGCTGCTCCTCCTCCTGCTGCTTGCTGCTGGTTGCTGGTTTCTATGTTGCAGTTTGTCAAGTGGTCTTACATAAAGAAACTAGAAAAAAAAATGAATATCCTGACTTTGAAGATCAAAGTTGCCCTGGAAGATCTCAACACCCCTAATCTGCAGGAAGTAGTCTAATGATATTGATACCTACCCCCAGCTTTCTTTCTTTTCTACTAGTATTGGGGGGTTGAAAGGATGAAATAGGGTAAAGAATGGTAGAAAAAGGAACCAGAAAATAGTCAAAAGTCTCACAACAGTGACCATTTTTAAATAGGTTTACAAATTCTTTGCTTGTCTCTCCTTTTAAAAGGTAGGATCTGCTTCTCCTCTCAATACTTGGGCTGTGTCCAGTGACTTATTTCTATAGAAATGAACAAGGCGTGGGCTACTGTGACAGAGTAATGCTACGAAGACATTGGGAATTAGAACAGCAAGAGCAATGTGGCTTCCTTCTTCTGTTCTCTTCTGCCGACTCCTCCAGGAAAGCTAGCTGCCACATCATGAGGGTGCACAAGCAGCCTTCCAGCAGCCTACGAAGGGGTGGAACCAAAGCTTCCTGCCGACAGCTAAGTACATACTCCAGCTTGGAAATATACACTCCAAGTACTGTCTAAGCAAGCCTCCCTATGTCTTCAGTCTAGGTAGCAACAATTAGGCAGAAAGTTAGGTCCAGAAGGGATTGGCCAAAGGGTCTCCCTACACAGGATGTAAGTAACAGTAATTAATGGTGGCTGACTCCAGCTAGACCATCGAAGGTTGAGTGGTCGTCTCTCCAGCTGGACCAGCTTAGGGCCCCTAAAACATGACCTAAAGAAAAATGGGTAGTACTGGTTGATTCTAGCTTGTCAGCTGGATCAGGTATGGGGGAGCAGCACAGCATGCTTTTACCCTTTCCCCTTTAGTAAACTTTTAAACATGAGGGGTACTTGAACTCTATACATATTCTTGCATCTTCTATATCTACTTACAACAGACTGAATTCTGGGTAAAATGGGCTTCTAAGAAAAGTGTGTCCTTTTCCCCAAAGTGCCCATCCTGGGGGAGGTGGGAGGAGATAACAGGGTGAGGAAATACAAATCCCATGCCTGCCAGAATCAAGGCATTGCTGCTTCCTTCCTGAATGCTCTAATTCATCTCTTGACTGTTGCTATGGACTGTTCGAATTCTTCTCTTTCAGGAACCAAGGCTGCTGCTGGGCTGGGGATCAGAAGAAACTCAAGGCCTCCCAGTAATACAACTAGATAGGCTCTGATTCAGAACCTCCCTGCAAGGCAGCTCCCACAGACTCAGTGAAATAGTAAATAGATACTGGTTAAGTCACTAAGTAGGGGGCCATTTGTCATGTCATGATAGATAACTAATCACCCAGGCTCTCAGCTACTCCCAGGCCAGAAGTGAAGGACTGGGAGGAACCAAACCCCTTCCTGAAAATCCACATGTGACCTGTAAAACACACTTTTATTCTGGGCTCACACCTCACTTCATAAAAACAGATGGACTAGGGTTACACCAGTCTATTGCATTCGAAATAAATGTGGTGTGGATATTAGAAGCTTAAAACGGAGTTACTCGAGGATAAAGATAAGAGCTATCTTTAAGGTGGCAACCTGACCCCCTCCCCCATTCCACTTTACTAGTTCTGGAAGTACTCTGGCATTGAGACTTTCGAAATCTCTCAGGTATGCCTTGCACTGCCTAAAGTAAGAATCTCAATCATTACCAGGCTGGGCCCACCACCACTTCCCCTCTGATGCAGTTCTCAGTCAAGCAGTTTCCTTCCCTCACGTAGACTACCCAACAGAGCTGAGATAGAACCTGGCGAATTCTTTTCAGAGAGGTCTGTAAGGGATGAGATCACCTGTCCATTTCTTATGTAGCACATGTTTTACTTAGTAAAGTTAGAACAGAGACAAAGAAGAAAACAGAAAAGGAAGGAACCAATTGGAAGTTCCCAGCAGTCCTCTCAGCACTGATCAATCTCCATCCGTAGATGTTTAGGTACAAAAGGACACCTGACCCCTGGGGTTAGGAGACAAGGAAAAGGAGGAGCCGCACTTAGCCACAGAAGCAAGAGTGTTTCCCACCAGCAGCGCCATCCCCAGACAAATGCTGCTTCCTCTCTAAGAGCTTGTATGTGAAACTCTGAGAACCAACGAAGAGAAAGAGGAGAAGTCTCAGAGAAGTGATGTAGCCAAGCAGGTTTACTCAGAACCATGAAAGCCAGTACTGTGACCAGTAAGGGTCCAGCTTCTTGGGTTCAAATCCCTGTTCTTCCAGTGCAGGTCATTTCAGCTCTGCGTCAGTTTCTTCACTTTTACTATAGGATAATAACTATAGACTAGAAGAAAATCAAAGAGCATCTTTTCCACCACTGTAGCCCGTGAGGACAATGTAAGCACAGATGGTGTATGTGGAGCCATGCTCAGTGGAGAGCCATGGCATGTGTCTAGAGAGAACCTGATGAGAGCACAGTCCCGTGTTAGCCTATTTCACCACTTGTCAGAAGCCGACGATCTGTAGATGTTTTATAGCTTGGCTAGAGTCCTCCTCCTTTGTATGACTGAAGACAGTGGTGAGCATATATAGCACTCAGGATAACATGTCCCATAAGGCCTTAGCTGCTGACTCATCCTGTTGAGATGGACTGTTGCCTAGACCTCCAGATCTCATTACTCAGATGTAGACAGGAACGTTCTGGTTTTAGGAAGAGCCACTAAAAATACAGTTCAGAAGGCACATCACCCTGGGAAGTCTCCTCCATCACTGTCAAAAGGCCTCTGGATTCCAGGAGGACAATGGCCTTCCCTGAACTTCAAATTCCCAGCAAATGTCACATGAGCAGCCCATGGCCTGTCAGGCTATGACAACCCCTGAGAGTCTTCTTCAAAAATGGACGTCTTCTCATCATCTCTACCCAGGAAGGTCAAAGGTCTTCAGGTGATACGTGGCTCTGATGGATGCTAGGGCATGATACACCAGGCTTCGAGGAAGCTGTGTGGCTTACAGGTGATCACATTAGCAGGCAGAGGGAGGCATGCTTCAACCCAGCCCCCATCACTAGAAACTGATCCTCCGTTATATCTGGCCCCTTCCCAACCAGGCAGAGCTGACAGAGCAGACCCATAGCAAGCATGTCTGGGCCTGGGATCTCCATATCTTCTTCCTACCTACCTAGAAGAGGTCTACACTCCTTTCTGAAAGGCTCTTCCCCAAATGTCACCTTCTCTTTGAGATTTCTGGTCCTTTCTGGAATCCTGAACTCTTTCTCCACCACTGGTTTGTACATCATTTCATAAGCACCTATAGAAGTAGGTGTCTGTCACTCCTACTGGTGTATGTGTTATTGCCATAATACTACATATACATAGTCTAGGAAGTGAACTTCTTCTTGATTTGTCCTGTGTTTTGCCCAGTACCTGGCACATAGTAGTCATTTTAAAAATCATTTTAAAATCCTGGTATGTAGGATATCTCATACACAAACCACAAAGGTTGAGAACAGCTGCAAAGGTTCTTTTCTGCCTTTTCTCTGTTCCACCAGGACCCCATTCTCTAGTACCTAGGCCTCTGGTGAACTAGCCACACCAAAACCACAGCACTCTTGCGACACTTCTGCCAAGATCCCTCCTCCTGGGCCCAGAGGGCAAATGATTCTACTGAGTGTGAAAAGCAGGAAGGCGCATCTTCCAGGTCAAAAGAAGGCTTCACTCTGGGTTCCAGTTTTAAACTTCAAGGCCACGTCTCACAAGTCCTGAACATGATTCAGAAGTCTCCTGTGTTGAGAGAGTCCAGGCAAACAAGGCTCTAGAGAAAAGAGAGAAGGAGGGAGGGGCAGGAAGGCAGGAAGATAGAGCCAGCACCTCAAGTATCAACCCAGCACCTGATAAGACAGTGAATAAGGTCTGTGTTTGCCACCACATGCTTCTCCCTTCAGCCACACACAGACTGAAACATACTTACTGGTGCTGACTTTTCTTTTTGTCTATTTTTTAAATTATTATTTTTGCCTATTTGCCTTCATTTTCTTCTCATTTTATTTTTCCTTTTGACAATGAAAGGTGTCTGTTCTAGGAAAGGAAGGGGTGTTCTTACTTTAATTCTCTAAAATCCCATTTAATACATGGTTATCCAAAGTTAATTTTATTCAAATAAGAGACTCCAGTAAGCCCTAGGTTAATCAACAAGGAAGATGTGGTTTATTAAATCACTTTTTTTTTTTTCAGTATAGAAAGATGTCCTCTGCAAGGCAGTGTAGACAAGAATTCAAAAAACTTATGATAGTTTAACCAAGTGTTCAAACCAGTCCCAAGTGAAATAAATGGCTTGTTGGTATCTGAAAAAAAAAAAAAAAAAAAAAAAAAAAAAAGAAGGGGGAGGAGGAAGAGGAAGAAGACGAGGATGAGAAAGAGAAGGAAAAGAAGAAGA
This sequence comes from Mastomys natalensis, assembly GCA_021653895.1. Classification (NCBI taxonomy): domain Eukaryota; kingdom Metazoa; phylum Chordata; class Mammalia; order Rodentia; family Muridae; genus Mastomys; species Mastomys natalensis. Next base: position 557,648 of record JAJTUV010000153.1, read on the forward strand.
AAAGGAAACCTGGCATTGCCAAGAGACAGTTGTTCAGTCCAACAGAGCAACGATCTGTGCAAACTCTAATTATTGTATTTGCAAAACAATGCGTGTATAATTTGTGGACTCCCCCCTCCCTTCTAACACAATAAAGGATCAGTCTTATAAAAAAAAAACCTTTTGTGTTTTCTTTAGAAAATTTAGGACCAAAAAGATAACACATCTTGAGCTCTGCAAACCAAAGAATGGGTCTCTGGGAGATTTATCTGAAATCAAAAGCAGTTGTCATTCTATATTGATCATCTTTGTTGTTCATTATCATATCCGGCCGTCATTTATATGCAGATGACACCGTCACTTACGGCAGTAGATTATGCTGGGAGAAAGCTTAATATTGTCTCCAAGCTGATTTAAATGAGCTTTAAGATCAGCTGGCACAATCTAAATTACTCTTAAATATTAATGAAACAAAGATCATGTTATCTGGCTCAAAACAAAAGTTAGGAGAACTGTGAAGCTGGCAGACAGCATGACCTGGAGAGAGCACACACACCTCAGATTCCCTCAGACTTGGGATATGTCCTGTTTTCACCTGTGACAGATAGTGTATTTGATTGACACTGAAGGGTAGAAAAATCTCAACTTCTTATTCAAGCACACATCGTTCTTTTCTTTTCTTTCAAAGAAAAAACTGTTTTCCTATCTCTGCAAAGCTGCAATTATGTGCCTTGGGTTCTGCTGGTTTTATTTATCTGGATGCCGCTCGACATTTGTTAGGCAAGTTAAAGACGTTTATCCTCTCTATCTGGACAGATTTGCCTTGAATTATACATCTCATAAACATTACCGTCTGTCGTCTTTTAAACAATTGGCTAAAAATTAGAAGACTCAACACTGTGTTGGCATAATAGCTACTTCCCACCAGAGCATTTAACTCTTTCCTGCAGTCACCCGCATTTTCTCAGCAAAATTTACTGAATGGGGAAGGGAAAAAAAAAAACCTGCTGTGAGAAGCACTCCTTCGACAACCAAGTACATGTGCTGTGTGTGTGTGTGTGTGTGTGTAACTGTGTACCTATGCATGTAATTCAATGGTGAATTGTCTCACATTATGCAGATGACCCTTTACTCCCAAGCAATCTCATTAGTCAATGAGAGCTCCTCACTATGGACCAGGAGAACGATGGACTTGTAGGAGAGGGGAGCACATGTCATTTCTCTGGTCAGCTTCCATTAGGAACTGACACATGATCACAGAACCAGCTTCTGCTTCCTGGGAGGCTGAGCACTAAGCACATCCTAAAGAGGCAGCCCCAGTGAGTCATGGAATGGAGAATTCCTAAGACAGGAGCTGGAAGGAAGAACATTATGGTAGATACCATGAGAGTTGTTGTTACTGGCATTCCTTTCCTATAGCTTCCTAACTCACCAAGTATTGGCTTGAGCCATGTCCATGGAGCTGTCATGGGTTATCAGGGACCTTTAGAGGACTTCGAGTCTTGGATAAGATGAGTGCTTTTGTCCAAGCTCTCATGTTTATTCTGAAAACTGCCTCTCCTGCAGATTTTTTTTTTCCAGCTGGCCTTCTGGGAGAAGTTAGATAAAGCAGAGAGAGACCAAGTATGTGGGGTGGGTGGCTCATTTGAAAGATGGCGGCAAAACAGAGCAAAGGGCAGTGTGTGCCTCAATAGACCTTACCTTTTATTAGGGAAGAGAGGAGGAAGAAAAGCTACAGCCAGCTTGAGGAAGCAGCAGAGATGATACAGGCACGGCAGCCTGAACAGTTCCACATGTGCTAGAGAAATCTGTAAAACATACTCATTCACAAGCAAAGCAGTGTGTGTGTGTGTGTGTGTGTGTGTGTGTGTGTGTATCTGTTCTTAATCCTTTTCTCCAAGGCTCCCATCAAGCCTCTGTTTTCTCTGACACTTCTAATTCTCCCAAGAAGATTTTTCTCACTCCCTGCTCGGCACCCTCGTAGCCCTTTCATTCACACCTCTGTTATAGCCTTATGTTTTCCATGTGTTAGAATTGCATACATGTTGGAATCCCTGCTGGTCTGGTTCTGCTGCTGTCTACTTAACACCCCCTGGTACTCCCTTCTTTTTGGCAGCACAAGCCAACTTGGTTCAGCATCAGCTCACGTGCTTCAGGAGAGCTCAGCTTTCTCATGCTGAAGGGTAAGCCTTGCTTGCCTTGTCAGGACAATGCGGCCTTGAGTTCAGGCATAAATGCTTCCATGAGACAGAAAGTATGCGAGGGAAGGCGTAGTGAGGCTTCTAAGAAGTGTTTAATGCTTTGGTTATGAATACCTAGGGCTAGAATAGGGCAAGATTAAGTAAGAACAGAAGCCCTATACACATAGAACACATCTGAATCCTCAAGGGTAGCACTGGGCCAGCCCAGCACCACACATCTCTGGACATGCTCATATTGGATTGGGTCTTCTGAGAATCTCAGTCCAAAGCATGCTAACTGATACTTCCCTAAAACTGTATTTTCAAATTCAATGACAGCATGGGGCTGTTCAGATGGTAATCAATTTGGATTTTATCATAGCACGCATAATTCGAAGTTTATATATTTTCAGTGTGTTACCCTTTTCACAGACTGAGTGTCCCACAGCCTCTGTGGTGAGCCTCTACCACAGCACACAGAACAGAATTGTGGGAAAGCTCTGGCCCTCAACAAGTGCATTGGTCAGCAGTGCTTCAAACTGCAAAGTCCTTGATGACAGAACCAGATTGCTTGCTTCCATCTGTATGTCTGGTTCCTAGCAAATCATCAGGACAATACGTACGTACGTACGTACATACGTAAAAATAAAAAAGCAAGTGTTCTAAGAATGATCTTTTCTGAAGAGCATGGCCCTTCTGGGTCATGTCTACTTTTTAACAAGTGGAATGCACGTCTCCAACGCAGTGATTTGTGAGTTCAGGCACATGGCAATGGCAATGTCTGTGCTCACAGACTCCCTGGCCATTCCTTCCACCCCCCTGTTGTACTCACCTTCATATGGTTCCATTTTTCTTTCTACTATGTCCAAGAATCTGAATTTTTCCAGCCTTACTCAAAGCCTTCACCTGTCTCACCTCCCCACCTCTGAAAGTAACAGTCGCACATAAAAGGCCGTTGGAGCCAACATCTGCTCTGTTCATCGGGACAGTGTGGACCATTTTATATAAACGTAAGCCCACATACAGACTCTAGAATGACATTCCAGCTTTGCCTGCCATAGTCAGAGAATCATAGGGGAGTGCTCCTCACAGGAACCTGATGTTTGTCCTTTAATAAAACATGCTTCATTAAGAAAGCCAAAAGCCAAGCCATGCTACCTCCCAGAGTGAGTGTGAGCTTGGACCAGCCTCCTCACACCTCCCAGGTGAGTGTGAGCTTGGACCAGCCTCCTCACACCTCCCAGGATGAGTGTGAGCTTGGACCAGCCTTCCTCACACCTCCCAGGGTGAGTGTGAGCTTGGACCAGCCTCCTCACACCTCCCAGGATGAGTGTGAGCTTGGACCAGCCTCCTGTGCTGGGGAAAGGTCAGGACCAGCAAATTCTGGCGGAAGCACCCCAGCTGCCCCTCCTCAGACTCCAAGTGGGGATTGGGCCATGCTTGGTGCTAAGTCGGGGCAGAAATCAGCAGGAAGCCCCATGCCCTCCAGTCTCAGTGTTGGAGGGACATCTCTGTTCATCCAAGCGCAGAAACTCCACCTTCCTGTGGAGCATAAGTACACAGAATGAGTTTCTATGGTTACCTGCATCCTGTACCCTTCTCTTAGTGGGTGCCTGCACGCTTTAAACAGCAAATCTTTAGAGATTTGACTCTCATGGCTGCTGAAAACGCCTCCAACCATGGGACAGCCCAGCAGAGCGGGCTGAGTCCTACACATACACCAGAGAGGTTTTCCCAGCCTTTTCAATGGTTTTCTGCGCATATCTTCCCCAACAGAGTTCTCAGATCTCGTCCTGACCTTTGTAATTTAGTAATGCCCCCACTCTAATTACACCCACACTTCTCAGATACATGTGAATGGCACGGATGATGGGCTAAAGCATTCCCAACAGGCCGAGGTTTAGATTCCCACTTTTGGGGGATGCTAGTGCCCTATTTGGGCCCCATGGTCATCCAGAGATTGAGGATGTATTGTTCCCTCTGAGGAGTTCATGGCAACTCTGTGAGGAGGCCTGGGATAGAGGGCTGGTATTGCTCACGTAAGGGCTGCACAACCATGTGTGCATCAGAGCCCTAACCCGGCTCCAGCCAAATGTTGAAGAGATGCATCATTAAAAAGTGTCCAAAGTCAGCTTCAATTGTCCTTCCTGGAATTTGGATTATACGGGCTGGATCTTATGAGTATGGACTTTAAACTGTAAAATGCCATATGTGGAGAAAAATATTAATCCAGAGAAGGCAGGAATAAAGTATTCACTTTGAAGACAACTAAGTGAGACCAGAGGATGCATTCCCTGCCATCCCAGCCCTCTGTAGAGATGGCCTGGCCACTGAGGTTGGGGCTGGTCTACAAGGTAACAGGAGCAAGGCCCACACAGCCACCTCAAAGACCAGGAAGGAGCTGTGATCCCCAGCTCCAGTCAGACCTCTGGGGACCCACAGTCCCTGCGCTTGTTCACTATCCAAGGGCATATGGTAGCCTGGCTTCTCTGAGCTTCCATTTCCTCACTTCTCACAGTTTAAATATGATAACAGACTCTCCCTGAAAGCTTCTGCATAGACTTGAAGGGACAGTTCATGTGTGCCACTTAGCATAATTCCTGCCATCATCCCCAGTGATCAATAAGTTAAATTTCAAAATATGTCAGAGCCAGCAAGATGACTTTGTGGATAAACACACTTACTATGCAAGCCTAGTGGTCTGAGTTCAATTCCCAGAACCCATGGAAAGGTGGGAGAAAACTGATTTAACGAAGTATTCTTCTCACCTTCTTACATGTGCTATAGGATGTTCTCTCTCTCTCTCTCTCTCTCTCCTCTCTCTCTCTCTCTCTCTCTCTCACCAACACACACACACACACACACACACACACAAATAAATAACAATAAATGATGATGACAAATAAATAAAATTTAAGTAGACTTATGTGTCAGATTACATCATTTGTCTGTGCAAAACCAAACTTTGGCTCCTGATCTTTCTCAGAATCTCAGATGCTACGATGCCCTTCCATGACCCAGAACCTTCTCTTATCTCTTTGCTGTACCTTCAGGTGCTCAGTTTTAGGCATGTTGGATTCTTTGCTATTCTGTGAACACCTAACGGCCTTCACAAAGGATGACATACCTGCCCAGAACACTCTTGTCTGTTCTAAATTTCTGATTAGATCACTACCTTATTTCCTTGAAGTCTTTTAGATGAATTCATCTTCAAGAGCTCTTTCCTGACATCCTCCTTTCAATATGTAGCTGGCTAGTCCAGGTGCCACTATCTCTGTCTATTCTGTTGATTTCCCTTGCATTCTCCTTCCTGTACACCAATCAATCTGCTCGTTAGTCAGACTCATTGTCTGTTCCCTCCCACTACATTATCAGCCCCATGAAAACAGAGAGTCTGCTGTATCCACCCATAAATCCTCTGCACCAGAACTCACAGCACCCAAAACATTTCCATCGCTCAATAAGCATCTGTTGTTATAATTATTTGTAAAAGTGTATCACTCAAATAGCCCACTTCAGTTTTCTGTGGGCTCCCCATTCTTTGTACCTTTATAAACTTATATTTTGTTATTTTTATTCTTGGACAGTGTTGAGGCTCAAATCCAGAGCTTTTGTGCACTCAAGGCAAGTTATTTACCACTGAACTATACTCCTGGCCCTAAACTTAGAATGCTTTTGTTTTAACCAGAGAGGTGGTACTTGTTAGTATAATGCTGTCTTAGGGTTTCCATTGCTGTGAAGAGACACCATGACCAACGCAACTCTTATAAAAGACAACACTTAATTAGGGATGGCTTACAGTTTCAGAGGTTCAGTCCATCATCATAATGAGCAGCATCCAGGTAGATATGGTGCTGGAGGAGCTGAGAGTTCTACATCTTGTTCCAAAGGCAAACAGAAGACTGTCTCTCATGTGGCTAGAGGGAGGGTTTCAAAGCCCACTCCACAGTGACATACTTCCTCCAATAAGGCTATACCTACTCCAACAAGGCCACACCTCCTAATAGTGCCACTACCTGGGCCAAGCATATTCAAACCACCACATTCCACTATCTGGCCCCCATAGGCTTGTTCAAACACAAAAGTCTATAGAGACCACACCTAAACATTGTATAATGCAAAATACATTTAGTCCAACTTCTAAAGTCCCTATAGACTATAGCAGTCTCAACAATGTTAAAAGTCCAAAGTTTAAAGTCTTTTCTGAGATTCATCCAATCACTTGACTATAATCCCCTATAAAATCAAAATCAGAAAGGCAGATCACATACCTCCAACATCTCATGGCACAGAATATACATTACCCTTCCAAATGTCACAGCAAGGAAATACTGGACCATAGCAAGCCAAAAGTCAGTTGGTCAAACTCCAAACTCTGCATCTCCATGTCTAATGTTAAAGTGCTCTTCAAATCTCCAATTCCTTTCATCCTTGTTGACTGCTGTTGGCACATGTAGCGTTCACCAGAACAAACTTCATTCTCTTGGGCTGGTTCCATTCCCCGTTAGCAGCTTTCTTCAGCAGGTATCCCATTGTTCTGGCAACTTTAACTTTACAGCTTATTGTTCCAATGTCTGGGATCCACACATGATCTTATAGGCTGCTCTAAAGGGTTTGGACTACTTCTCTAGCTCTGTCCTCTGTAGCACTGTAAGCTGCAATTGATTCTACTCCTCTGCTGCTGCTGTTCTTGGTGGTCATTCTATGCTACTGGCATCTCCAATACCACTGAGGTCTTCTGCTACAACTAGGCTTCACCTCTCATAGGCTCTCATAGCCTCTCGTAGGCTCTCTTCATGGTGCAAAACCTCTACATCTTTGCATGATCCCTTCATACCTGGACCATCAACTACAACTGAGGCTGCACCTTCACCAATGGCCTTCCATGACCTCTCACAATGCCAAGCCTCAACTGCTCTCCACAACCCCTTCATGCCTTAAAAACCAGTACTACCTAGGTGATTCTTGTACACTACCAAGTCTAATTGCAGCATGAGACTACAACCTTGGCTATCTCTGGAACACAGCTTCTTTGTGCTTTCAGAAAACACTACCTAGATTTCACCTCAGTGATGCTGGTCTCTTCTTAATCACCACTAATTTCTTAACTCCAGCTAACCAGCATCAATTGTCCCAGTAGTTCCTTCTATTTTTGACTCTAAATCTAGAGCCACATGGCCAAAGCTGCCAAGTTCTGATGCTTGCTGGAACTGGAACATGGCCCCCTTTTTCTACGACATTATCACCAACTTTCTGGTTTCCAACTCCTTCACTGCCTAAGCTTGGCTGTCCTGGAAGTTGCTCTGTAGATTGACCTTGAACTCTGAGATCTGCATGGCTACCTCTTAAATGCTGGGATTAAAGGTGTGTACCACCATGCCTGGGCCTAAGTTTTTCATGGCCACTATTCCTCAAGATCTGGATCAAAAGCCTGTGTCCTTCACTTCAGGATTGTAGTTCATTCCAGATCAAAAGTTCAAGTGAAAGCAATATCAGATAATAATAATGCCTAGATATTACTATTCCTTGTTCAACACAAATGCATAGACAATAGCTGGGTGGAATCTTGCCCCAAGAATACCATTCTCTTAATCTGTTTATCTCATTGAAAATAGGATTCTGCTCCATTCTACTTCTTGATGCCCCTTTATTCTTTGAACCATACATTTTGTACTCTTCCTTTCAAAGCTTGATACACTTGATCAAAATGCTCTTCATGAAACTAAACTGGAGGAAAAAAGTTTCTGCTGGGCTTTACTAAGACTTCCTTTGTCAATGCAATTAATATAAGTCTCTTTACCTTAGCCTCAGGTAGACTCTTCGGACAAAGGCAAAAAGCAGCCACATTCTTCACCAAAATACCACACACCCAGTCTCTAGGCCACTTACTGAAATTCTTTTCCACTGAAACCTTTTGGGCCATATCTACACAGTTCAAATCACCCTCAGCACCAATGTCTTCCATATTCCTACTAGGATGGCCCATTAAGCCCCACTTAAAGCATCCCATTACTTCCCGAAGTCTCAAAAATCTACATTCCTCCAAACAAAAGCATGGTCAGGCCTATCACAGCAATACCCCACTCCTGGAACCAATTTCTGTCTTACTTGGGGTTTCTATTGCTATGAAGAGACACCATGATCAAGACAATTCTTACAAAGGACAACATTTATTTGGGGCTAGCTTTACAGGTTCAGAGGTTCAGTCCATTATCATCAAGGCAGGAAGCATGAAAGCATCCAGGCCATGACACTGGAGGAGCTGAGAGTTCTATATCTTGTTCCAAAGGCAAACAGGACAAGATTGCTTCTTATATGGCTGGAAGGAGGGTCTCAAAGCCCATCTCCACAGTGACATATTTCCTCCAATAAGGCCACACCCACTCCAACAAGGCCACATCTCCTTTTTATTTTATTTATTGGCTATTTTATTTACATATCAGATGTTATCCCCTTATCCCATTTCCCCCACCCAGGAACCCCCTATCCCATCCTCCCTTCTCCTGTTTCTATGAGGATGTACCCCCCAACCCCCACTCCCACCTTCTCACCCTCAAATTCCCCCACACATGTCCAGCCTTCATGGGACCAAGGATCTCCTCTCCCACCTATGCTCAACAAGGCCATTCTCCCCTACATATACAGCTGGAGCCATGGGTCCCTCCCTATGTGCTCCCAGGCTGGTGGTTTAGACCCTGGGGCCTCTGGTTGGTTGGTATTGTTGCTCTCCTCATGGAAGGCCACATCTCCTAATAGTGCCACTCTCTGGCCAAGCAAACACCATAAATACAGGCTCTATGAATAGTTCTAACAGCATGTTTCTATGTACTCTCTCTTCTCTATCATCACAAAGCCAGAGGAGTCCTGAACCTGGTTTAAGCTTGGACCAGTTTTAAACAGCAAGGTCCTTTAGAAAGTCAAGGTCACAGACCAAATTTAGTCAGACAGAACTAGGTTGCAAAGGAACAAGAAGCAAGGTCAAAGAATCAGGACCTCAGAGTGGACAGGAGTGGCTGGCTTGAGACTCCTGGGTTGCAGGAATGGTGTGCCAGGAGCTAAAGCACTGTGCAGAGCAATGGAGACAGGGTTACTCCAGAGGAGCATTTGAATGCAACTTTGGTTTGCTGTGGGCCCAGATCAAAGAAGAAGGAGTTACTGCCAAATGAGCCCCATAAGGAGACTGGGACCTTTAAAATCAATAATGGAGCAAGTATCAGGGGTAATGAGATACCAGGTCCTCATGCAGAGAAGAGAGTCCTGTCAGTGAGAGACAGCTTCGCTTGCCCCATCAAGGGAGCAGATGGACACATGGCTAGGGAAGATGACCTCTTTAGGTCCCCCACCCTCTTCTCATTATAGTTTTGGAACATCTACATAATTGGGGGGGTTATCTTAATGGTGTATTCTTTAAATTTAGCTTAGTTTTAAAGCCATTTTCCATTTGAAGAAAGGGAGAGAGGTGTGGGCTTTGTCCATTGGACCCAGTAAGGATTGAGGAAGTCACAGCAGAAAACACACAGCAAATCCATCTCCAGGATGTCTGCTCTCAGGCTCCACTCACATCCTAGTTCTGTCCCCCAGATCTCTATCTGCATGAAACTGGGAGAGTTCTATATACTTCTTCAGGTGGCCTTCATGGGACCAGGTCCATTTAATTCTGAGGATTGGGAGAGGAATTCTAGCCTGGAAGTCAGCACCGCTGACACCAAGAAGTCACTCTTTCTTGTAAGTAACAAACTGGCCATGTTGACAGGCCAATGCATCTCTACATCACTAATGCCTCCTCATCTTCATCTATCCATTTAACCTAAATGTCTAAATTGACCTGGAAGGCAGGGGATGACAGGAGACAGAACAGGTGCGAAACAATAGACCCCTCTGTTGCACCACACTTGCTGAGCTGTAGAACATGGTGAGACATAAACCCCAAAGGCAGGGCTTGGAGGACACAGGATACAGAATGAACCAGATTGCAAGAGGCTAAACACTGACGTGCTCAGGAGTCAGCTTCCTCCATCAGACCTGTCTGCTCCAGCTCTTTTCAGTCATCCAGGCCACACTTGGGCGGACAGTTGGAACAAGACAGAGCGGCAGAGGCTGATGGAAGAGTTGTGCAAAGGAGCATTCCACAGCGCTGGGAATAGTGGGACTAAGTCCCCACAGCTATAGTGAATTCATTTCCTTCTAGAAGTGTTGTATTTAAAATGGAGACATAGAGAATTTTTTTCTAGTTTCTGCAAATATTCCTTCAAAAAGCCAGTTGATAATAACATAGCCTTGAAAATCTGCTGTACCCTCTCTTTCCTGTAGATTCACCAGTTAACATCAGCAACTTAACAGCTGGGACAGTTTGAACCCAAACTAGGAACTCCTAATTTAAACCTTCATTAATTAATCCATCGTTCCCAAGTGCTTCCTGCAAGAAACTCTTTCTCCTTTCCAAGTGGAATTGTTAACATCCCAAGCTCTAAAGACTCTTAGTCCCTGGAATGAAGACAATATGTATATATTTTTTTTTTGGTTGTTTATTGGTAGGTGCTAGGACTTGCCACTGCAGTGATATATTACACTGGAGAGAATTCAGGTGTCAAATAAAGAAGGAATATCATTGTCACATGGGCACCTCCCTTTCCACATGTTAATTAATTCACTTGCCACCAAACCAAATTACTTGGGTTCAATCCCCGGGGCCCATAGGGCAGAGGAAGAGAACTGGCTCCTACATGCTGTTCTCTGACTTCTACCTGTATGCCATGGCTCCAGTCTGCTACCATTGCCCCACCACACCACACATACACAAAAGTAAATTTAATTAAAACAAAAATGTTTAAAGGTAACTCTCTGCTTCTTTCCATCCCAGAGACAGCTTTATCTTCTCGTAAAGGTCAGGGAAGATGGACTTGGCTTTTTCAGGTGCCTAGTTATCAGAACTGCTAACTCTTCTATGGCCCCTTTGACTTCAAAGGTTCTGGTATGATTCTGCCCATGGTGTGTTTCACAGCACGATTAGGGCTGAGAATGGAAAACTTGTCATCAAGGGGAAGGCCATCTCCATCTTCCAGAAGTGAGATCCTGCCAACATCAAATGGGTGATGCTGGTGCCAAATATGTTGTAGTGTCTTCACCACCATACAGAAGGCTGGAGCTCACTTGAAAGGTGAATTCAAAGGGATCATTATCTCTGGCCTGTATGCTGATGCCCCAAGTTTGTGATGGGTATGAACCATGAGAAGTATGACAACTCATTCAAGATTGTCACCAATGCTCCCTGCACTACCAACTGCTTTGTTCCCCTGGCTAAGGCCATGCACGACAACTTTGGCATCACGGAAAGACTCATGACCACATCACTGCCACAAAAAGACTGTGAATGACTCCTCTAGAAGTTTGTAGTATGATGGCCATGGGGCTTCCCAGTACATCATCCCAGCATCCACTGGAACTGCCAAGATTGTGGACAAGGTCATCTCAGAGCTGAAAGGGAGCTTCACTGGCATTGCTTTTCATGCAGGGATGGATATAGTAGTAGGCTCAGTGCAAAAATTGATACAAGCTCATGGAAAGAAGTGGCATGTTTGGCCCTAAGGTGCCTTAACCACAGGGCATGACCTTTGCAACTGATGCTCCCCCAAGTGTGCCATGAAGCCACTCTTGTAAACATCATGTTTGGTTGAGCACCCGCAGTCACCTAAAATAAGCAGCTGAGTTTAGCTGCTGTAACATCTCTGTTCATAAGAAAGAACTGTTGTTCAGATTCCAGTGACAGAAAAAAACAACACTCCCAGATCACAAGGCAGTGATCCCATGGACCTGGATCACATTGGTCAGTAAAACAAGGAATGATACAGCTCCCCTGTCTCAGTTGGGGTTTCTATTGCTGTGATAAAACTCCATGAACAAAAGCAACTTGGAGAGGAAGGGTTTATTTCATCTTACATCTGGAAGTCAGTGTGGGAACTCAAGGTACTGGAGGCAGGAACTGAAGCAGAGGTCCTGTAGAATGGAGGAGTGCTGCTTACCGGCTTGCTCCTCATGGCTTACTCAGCCTTTTCTCTTATACTATCCAGAAACATCTGCCCAGAATTAGCCCCACCTACAATGGACTGGGCCCTCTCACATTAATCATTAATCAAGAAGATGCTTCATGGGCTTGCCCACAGATCAGTCTGGTGGGCACATTTTCTAATTGAGGTTCCCTCTTTCCAAACAGTTCAAGTGTGTGTCATGTTGGCAAAACAACCAACCAGGACATCCCACCACTCCAGATTTTCAATGCAGGATAAAGGAGCCAGTTGACCAATCAAGATCAAGTCACATCCAATATAGACTTTGGGTGGGACAGACCTGCCAGGATGAGGAAGTAAGCTGTCAGGTGCGTTTGCAGGAACCTCTCAATGATAGAGTGGGTAATGAGTTTCCACATATTTTCCAATAATAGAGCCTAACACTTATTGAATGATCACCCTGAAGCTAATACTCCACTAAGCACTTTACCAGGATTATTTTATTTAATCCTCACAGCAGCTCCGTGAAGGTTAAGTAGCTAACCTAAAGGTGAGGGTAGCTTGAAGGAATAGATAGCCATTCAACACTGGTAATCTGTCTCCAGGGTCCATGCCTGCGGTCTTTGTGTTCCCTCTCCAGCCTGTGGACACTCTTCTTACTTTCTGGCATTGAGAGAATTACCTTCTCACATTTCTTCCCCCAAGTACTAGCTCATCTCCTCCTGACTGTCCTAAAGCATTGCTTCCTAATAGACCTGCCTATACTGCTCTGTGAGTGAGCTGGCAATGTGATATCCCTCAGCACCAGCACCCCTCAGTGCCCAGAGTGACAATGGATTGGATCTTACACTGGTGGAAGACACTTTGAGCTGACAATCTTGGGTCCAACTAGTCTTTTATGGCATCCCAGCCATAGGCCCATCTCTGGGGCCAGTGTTAGAGAGCCTTGTGTGCATTTCTCTTCCTATAGAGGACTCGCCCAAGAGTGCCCCAGTAAGGGCATGAAAGGAGACTGGAGGTGGGCAGAGGAAGCTAGGACTTGTTGCTTCCTGATTACTGACCCTTCAGCCCTACAGTAGCACGGATCCTAGTTTCCAGCTTTTTTGCCACCTTCCAGACAACACACTTCCAAGAGTAGATGCCAAAGTGCCAGGGTCCCCTGCTCCAAATTCTGATGGTCCTATCAGTCCCCAATCAGCAGGCTTCCCTAGAAGACTTCCCACAGGTCATTATAACACCTTTCCAGGCTCCTATTCAATTCCTTATCTCTTTCCCTAGCCTAGACATAGCAACTGCAATGTCTGGTTAGTTTTAGTTAACCAACTTCTGAATCCCACACCTTCTCAGCTCTAATGCCTATTAACCAAACCCCCAAATTCAACTTCTCTCATTACAATAATTTGAATGATTTCTGATTGGCATATCTGGTCATTGCAGTGCTCCATAGGAAGATCATTTTCTTATGTGTCACAACAGTCAAGTTTGTGGAAGCACACAGTCCCAACCCCATCTTGCAAAAAGACCCTGGGACAGCACTCAGAACAGCCCAAACTCATTCACTGATGCACACTGAAGAGAAGAATTCCCATAGTAGAGTCAGACGGGGTGCTAGGGAGCGTTTAATTGATGTAGACACATATCTGACACCTGGGACTGGACAGGCAAGCTGTCCATGCTTGTCACTAACTCTGAGTTCCCATTCATTCTGAGTCCCCATTCATTCTGAGTCCCTTCCTGAGTGGCAGGAAGTATCGTCTTCCTGCCCCAGAGTTAAGCCACTGCATTGCTGGAAGCTTTAACTTCAGGCTTCTTCAAATATTAAAAACAAAAGTCTGGGATGACAGTTCTAGGTTCAGCATCTCTCTTTCCTAGTAATCAATCACCCAGTATTTATGGAGCCCCGGTAGTTGCCATCCCAGGAAACACTTCACTTACAAATGAATGTGGAAGGTCGCCTCTAGATGGACATTCGCTTCCCTTTATGGCCCTACAGGGTTTCAGCAACCGCTCAATAGGCACTTTTCATAATCACCATTGTGTCAAGCTATTTTTATCTTTCCTGTCTGACTCCAAATGTGACATACTGTCCCACTGTTAAAATCCTGTTCCTGCATGGCCATGATTGCTTATTTGGAAGCTTAAAATAAAAAAGTTTCTCTACCTCAACCTCAAAACAAAATCAAAATGGTCTCACCATTTAAACACCTTATACCAAAATGCCTGGAGTCAATCAGCCCATGAAAAATATATAAAACCATTCCCAAGAAGGTTGTGTCTGACATATTCTCACAGCCTAGACACACTGAAACACCCTTAATTCCCAGCTCTGGCCACAGTTGGCCTGTTCTGTGCAGGAACACAGGAAAAGTAAAGAGAGGCATTTCAGATGGCCTGATGAGAAATTAATCATGAGGAGAGAAGTGCATGCCAAGTCGTGATAACTAATGATAATAATAGTGTTATTAAGTCCAGCTCAAAATCTCCCATCTTTATTAGCTCAATTATGATCTAAATTGTGCCCTCCTACAAATTCACATGGGAAAGCCCTAATACTAGGACCTCAGAGTGCGACTATACTTGTGTTAAAATGAGGTCAGTGGGCTGTATCCTAATCTAATTTGATTGCTGTCCTTATAAGAAGAGGTGATTAGGACAAACAGACAAAGACAGAGACAAGGAAGATACTGGCACATAGGCATTATATAAAGACATGGGAAGGAATGACAGCCTGTGACACAAGGAGAGGTATCAAAACAGAGTAGCTTCATCTTATTACTTGCCCTGCAAATAATGAGAAAATAAATTTCTGTTCTTTAAACCACGTGGTTAGTAGTACTTTGCTACAGCAACTTAAAGGCTCTCAAAATACTTCCTAACATGGGGTGTACTTAGTCACAGCACTTTGCTTCTCTGGTGAGTATATTGACTTTGCCTGGCTGCCTCAACTCACCCCTGAAGAAATGGTCTCTAGACCAGTCCTCTCCCTCTGACAGGATGAGGTGTCTGTGTGGCAAGACAGAAAAACAGTTCTGAGCAGATATTCTCAAAGAGCAATGAACTCTTAATTGCCCTTCATTAATATGGAGAGAGCCCAGGCAGGAGATTTAAGGCCATATAAATTCCAAACTCCAACAACAGCCTTGTCAGCTTGCTCAGACATCCCAGCCTTATCCACCCCCACTGCTTTTCTTTAGGGCAAGATCCTAAGAGTGTTAGGAATCCATCTATTGCTGCTATCTATTCCTAAAGCCCCCCAGCCTGGGAAAACCCAAACTTCTGTTTGATAGAAGCATTCTAAAGTTTATATATGCTTCTTATGGGCCAAAGGGAACTTCTCTCCTTGACTTATTTTTAAACTGCAAATGTTAAATTAGCATTTTGTAAGATGGCTCTGACACACAAAAGAGTTGATGTAGTCTTACACAAGTCTGTTTTAAAAAGAGGAAAATGTGTTTTCCTCCGCAAGCCACTAAAAAAAAAAAAAAAAAAAATGATCTTGAAATCCCAGAGCCGAGAGCATTCTTACAGATCATCCAGTCTAATGTTTGTCTTTGTTTTGTCTCCATTTTAAGCATCAGACTCAGGTTTCAAAAAGCAATCCTTTGTGAGGTTTGAGTAGGCAAGAGATGGAAGCTGAGCCTGTTTGATTGAAGTGGGCATGCAGGCCTTGAACTGCTCTCCTGCCTCCTCCAAGAAGCCTGGGGCTCTGAGGAAAGCCAAAACACAAAAACCACCTGCCCACCAGTTGTTTACTCCTCAGATTAATCTGACAAACTGCCATGGTGAAGGCTGAGTGCTTTATAATGGTCTGGCCAGGTCTCCTGCTTTGTGACCCACACACTTTGTGTCACCGAGTGGCTCACACTCTCTGGCTGCCATGGGCTTCAGCACAACTTCCTGCCTAACCAGCTCTCAGTGTACGATGCCAGGAACACATGCATAAGCGTTCGTTATGTTAAGCACATACCAGGATTTTTAGTCAGATCCATGCATCAGGACAAAAGTTCTAGCGCTAAAGTTATTGACTTTGACAAATATCCACATGTTCAGAGTTGTTCTCCAATCTCAGTGTGCTTTGGCAAGATTTCCTACAAAGTCTGGTGTAATGGAGGTAAGTGCAATAAGCCAATAAGCCTAGGAGTGATTCCTTTGTTTAGTTTAGAGAGTGTGTGTGTGTGTGCACGCACGCACATGCATGTGCAGACATAAAGGTTCAAGGTTCAAACTTCTGAAAAACTGTTCTATCAAGCCCCACCACAGACTCACCCTATCACATCCTACATAGGAATCTCTCACGGCAGCATCCTAAAAAATGCCAAAATGAGTGGGTGGCTCTCCTAGGAGGCCTCATGGAGAGAAGCAACAAAGACAGATATGAGCAACCAAACTCTGAGTTCATAATTATGGTTTTACTAGAAAACCAACCAAGCAGTAAAGACACATGAAAATGGTACTGTGTATAACAACAACTGTCTCTTAAGATAGCTCATCCAAATTTGAAAGAGATACAATAACAACTTCCAAGGCCATGCTCAACTAGTGTGGCGGTCAGTCCAAGGAGCTGCGAAGCCAATCCAGGTTTAGAAAATAAGAGGAAAGCTCACATTTTGCACTGAGAAATTTCTGTATCAATCTGGGCCTAAACCAGATGTTTTGACTGGTAATTATTATGATGATAATTCATTTAACTAGAAACAAAATGGGGCATGACTGTTCACTGCTGCCTGCTTCCCCAGACAGTCAGAGAAATAAGAAGAAAAATCTCAAAGGTTTTACTTGTGGCTAAAAGGAATAATTTTCTCAACTAACCAGAGATAGGCACAGCAATAAAATTGTTTGCCTTAACATTCCACACTCGTTGTAAACAGGCTTCTTGCATCTCCTTGCATAGAATAGTCAAGGTATAGACAGCTGCCAGGGACCTGAAGATGCCTTCAGTTTGGGTTTCCATCTGAAAAAGCACTGTTCTCAGAAATCCCTCAGGTTGTCAGCTGTGGCATGAGACTTCTGGATGCTATTCTTGTCTTCTGTCTTTCATGAGGAGCCCTTTCCAAGACTAAGAGATTATGATGAAGTGAAAGATACTTCTAGAAACTTAGGGGAAGCTTTACTGGAATAGAAGGGAACAGAGAGTGCATATCTCAGAGGACATACATTTTAGCATGGCTGAAATCCTTAATATGGCTCAGAATTGGCACTGATCAGTAAACATTGTGTTTGCAGCAAGTCACACCAACCACCGTAAGGGGAAGATTCAACCATTGCTGACTTGGGCTAATGGAGCCCAGTGTACGGAGTGGGGCACAGTTACCTCTGACACCCGCACACACACACCAGCAAAGGAAAACTATTTGTACCTAGATTTGTGACAAATATACACAAACCTAGTAAGTATTATATAACATATGCAACACTGTACAGCATAAGTCACAGCTGTATTTCTTCAACAGCAAAGCAGAAATTACATTTTTTTTCATTTTAAACTTAGCTCTTTAGAAAGATAAACTATGAGGTTTTGTTAAATAAAAACCTTTATGTTATTTTAAAAAATGTTTCCTCCATTGGTATCCCTTTGAGACCTCTCTCACTATCTGCCATCTCTATCCTTCCTTCCTGGGTGTGCCAGTTCCCGGGGAAAAGGCTCCTGGGGGTCATCAGCATTCCATCCAACCAGACTTTTGGATTCAGGACCAAGGACAGTGACTCCTGCGCTGAGCAGCTTCCTTTAGACACATGACCTGTTCTAACAGGAGAAATACAGACCCTATTGTTCCTTCAAAAACCACAGCACAGATCAACTTGCAAGGACAGTTGTTTTCCTAGTGATGGTCTTTCTTCATTATTTTTAACCAGAAAAGAATTCATCCAAAGTCAGGGGCAGGACCTGTAAAAGGAGGAGTTAATTCTGCAGATGCAACAGTAGATCTGGGAAACAGGTATGTAAAGACCTTTGTCAGAGCCTCATAGCCACGGTGACAGTCCACAGAGTGTGTCTCTAAAATCAGCTGAGCAAAGCATAAAGACCAACAACACAGCCCATCTGGACACATCTGGGCCAAGTGGTATCTCAGAAGTGGGCATCCAACTCTAGGACATCCTAAGTGCTAGGAAACCTCTTTTTATCATGTTCTGGAGTAACATGTGAGCACAGGCATCTCCTAGAATAATGTGCTCTTGTGAGATAGAACAGAAGCAAGAGAGGATATAAATACCCTGCAATTCTCTTAAATACCCTTATTTATAGAAATGAAAGTTGGAAACCAGGATTCTTGCTGCAGTATGAAGAAAGTAGAAACTAAATAAAAATGAACATTTAGCATGTTATGGAAGGGTCAGAGCTCTCTTGGCAGGTGCTCTTTGCAACCACAAAGAAAGGAATTGTGTTCTGGTTTACCCCGCCCACACACACACACAGACACACAGACACACAGACACACAGAGAAACACACACACACACATGCCTGCATCCTGAGGTCAAAGGAAAACAATAAAAGATTGCAACCCCTAGGTCACAAATGTTCCCTAGATCTATCTTCTTTATTTTATAGTGTTGGGGGGGAGTTGCATGCATGCACCTGTGTGTACAGGTACAGTGCACATGTATGCACTGCGGGGAGGAGTAAACTTTGACCTCAAGAGTCATTCTTCAGATGTTATCTGTATTTTTTTTTTTTTTTGAGACAGGGTTTCTCATTGGCCAGGAGCCCACTAAATAGGGTAGACTCTCTGGCCAGCAAATCCAGGTATCTATCTGTCTCTGCCTTTCCCAAGCTGGAACTACAAATATATGCATCTATAATGCCTTCTGAGGTAGAGGCAGGGATAGGGCATCATCATGTCCATTCTTGAGAAGCAAGAATTTTACAGACTGAGCCCCTTCCCCCATCTTCTCTGTTTAAAGATGAAATCAGAACCGGAGCTCAAGGGAATCTAGGATCTGCACCAAACCTGCCAAGGTTCAGGGGCCTGTTCAAGTTCCAGGTTTAGACAGCGTAATACAAAACCAAATAGAAAATGATCATGACTCAGTAGCACATAGAAAAGATGCCATACAAAAGGGACATGGTGACATGGCCCTGTGGCCCAGCTAGGAATCTGTCCCAGCTGCCCTCATAGGATCATTCGCATAACTGTTAAGGCAGCCATTTGCTTCTTGGGCAGCCTCAGTGAACTCTATCAACCTTTCTCTTTCAACCAGATTTCACTGAGCACTTCATATGTTTAGTGCTCGGGTCATGCACTAAGAATGCAGGTAAATAAAAGGGAGCCAAACCAGGACAACTGCATATCACCATGTTTTGATTGTTAGTTTAATAAAGAAAAGATTACAGCTGCAAGATAGCTCAGTAGGTAAAGCCACTCTCAGGTCCTGATGACCCAAGTTCAAGCCCTAGAACCCACATAAAGGTGGAAGGAGAAAGAGAACTCTTATAAAGTTGGCCTCTGACCTTCATAATATACTTATGGCACAAGTGCATTTGGACCCAGAATCAATATGCTCTGAGCTGGACTGGGTACAGAAAAAATGGCCTTTGGTCAGACTAAGCGTCATCTATTTCTACCCTCAGAGGGTCTGCCTGCTTTTGCCAAATCCACCATACTTAGGGGAGTCTGATTTTGAGCAGCATGCTGCCTGAATGAAGGGATTGCCAAGTAAGCAGGGCTGCTATGCATTGCCAGGGCCCATGGTACACAATAGCCCTTGTTGCTATAGAAAGCTGTGTTCTTGTGCCTAATAGATTCTGATCACCCCCACAGAGGAGGACCCCGTCATCCCCTTGGATTTGCTTGGAGTGATTTCTCTCAGGCTGCATTACCTTAGGAACCGTCTCCTAGGGATGGATTGAATCAAAGCCCAATCATACTTACTTTTCCCTTCCAGAGGAAGATGTCCCCCTTGGGTCACTTAAGGCATGATTCCCCGTGCTTATTTACAGAGGGAATGTTCTGTTTCAGATAGCCAGTCGTTTTCTCTCCGAGTTGCAAAGCTGATTTCAGTCACCCAAGAAGTGTTATGAATATATAAACAATATATAAAGCTTAAAGAGCAGGCCAGGAGGCACCAACAAACACCGCCCAACAAAGCTGGCTGTGTTGCAGAGGAAAGGGATTCGATCTTGCTCTTGGATAAAGCCCTTTCTGCCTTTTCACAAGACTTACTCTCCTAAGAATTCTCCAAAATTTCTTGTGTGGCGTCTCCTCTGTCCTCTGACCTCAGAGGTCATAATACCTCTTAGCACAAAGACAGAAATTCTTTTTGGCCATGCAGGCTAAATCCTAAGAGACTCTGGGTTGGGTAAGGCCGACTTCCAATCCCAGAGGGAATTGAATCAAGTCCTGTAGAAAAAATTAAAATCCTGGATGGTCTCTATGGGGGCTAAAATGAACCATCCTATTACCCAGCACCTCTCTGACGGTGAGGGTTAATTTATCACATGAAATCCAATCACTTCTTATAAAAGCAGTGCAGGTTTCATTTAGTTTGATGAGGTATATTGCAAGATTTCAGAAAATCAATTTTACTGAGAGCCATATTAAGCCCAGGGAATATAACACTACATGTACCTCACATAAGTTTTTGTTATTACTCAGAGGATCACTGGGGAAATTATATACTTAGCCTGACAAAGGTAATGGCTACCTTCATTGTCTTGGGTAACTCCCACCCTGCTTACCTCTGTGAAATAACAAATAAAAATGGTCGGACTTCAAATTGGTGCCTACCTGAACTTCACGGAGCCTGGGGCATGATAACTATGAGCAAGAGTGACTTAATTCTCCAAAGAACTTAACTGCTTATAGTATGGGACTTTACAAACCAATGCTAAAAACAGTGAGTAAGGAATGCGGATAGCATCTATTTTAACCCAAGCCCGAGTTCTCCAGCTTGCACTCTCAGCAAAGCACCTGAGAAGGGGTCCATGGTGGGCTCAGAATTGCTTTCAACCAATCTTCCAGGGTAATATTTCCACAGTCATACGTTTCATAGTCAGGAACTTTTCTACTATGGCTAAGAATATTTATAGCTATGCTCATCTAGTCTCTTGGGACTTTTGTATCCAAGGCAATAAACCAAGCCAGCTCTTTATGGGCACCCCAACTTGAAGCTAGTGGCAGGGGCTGAATACTCGAGCCAACTTTTGTGCTAGCCTCTTTCTCCAAAGGCCACTTCGAGCTAATAGAGGATGCAGATTGGGTGTAGTAGGCAGAGTGATGCTCTGGTGCTCCAGTTCTACAGAATTGGCCAGTACCAGGGCTGTGCCTATTTATTCTTGCTCTAGGACTATGCTGTCCAAGATGATAGCATCTATCCATGTATAGCCATTGATACTGCAATGACTTAAAATTAGAAATTCAGCCCCATGGATACCCTAGTCATACAGGGTGAGTAACCACTGTATGGGACACATAAGAACATTTTTTACCACCATACAGTAGCTGTGTGTCAATTCAGGTTGCCATCCCATTCTAGAGACCTGGGAGCCATCACACAGGTGTGCTAGTCTGGTTCGGGTTGGAGTTATTTACCAATCATCCAGTGAAACATTTTCTGGGTCCTCCATCACTAGTATGAATGGACATGACCTCTTTATGGTCTATGGGTCAGGGGAGTTCTCTTCCATCTCACCAGAGACAGCCACAGAGAAAACTGAAAACTGGCTTTGGAAATTAAGTGAGAATGAAAAATATAAGCTTTGGGATAAAGTTCATATTTTGGAAACTACAAAGGAAGTTTTCATCAGCTGAACAGATACCCCATGCCAAGAGCAAACCCCACTGTTATGGACTGAATTATGTCCCTGAATGTGTGTGTTATCTTTTTTGGTACTGTAACAGATACCCGAGACAAATCAAATTATAAAGCAAAAAGGGAATTAGGAATATAATAATAGAGGGCATGTGCTTGGCATGCTTAAGCCCCAGGATTCCAATATTCCAATATGGTGCACACATATATTCTCTCTCTTCCTCTCTCTCACTCTCTTCTCTCTCTCTCTCTCTCTCTCTCTCTCTTTTTTTTCTCTCTCCCTCTCTTTCCCTCTCTCTCCCTCTCTCTCTCTCAGAGAGGTTTACAAAGGCTCACAATTTCGAAGATTTATGGTTATGGTCAGTTGGTTTTCAGGCTTAGTGCAATCAGCATATTATGTGGAAGATTGTGGTAATGTAAGCTGTTTGCCTCCTAGCCAGGAAGAGAGAGAGAGAGAGAGATCACTACATCAACTAATGAATTGTTCACCATTGTTAAATAATATCAAGTACAAGGGCCTTTGGGGGACATTTCAGATCCAAATATAAAGTCCTATGTTGAGGTCCTAATTCCCAGAACTTTGAATGTGTCTATATTTGAAGGTTTTTTTTTTTTTTTTTAAAGAAGTAATCAAGTAAAACAAGGTCATCAAGGTAAGCCCCAACCCCAGTGATCACTGTGGTCATAGGAGGAGAGTGGGACACAGGGACAAACACCAAGGGATGACCATGAGAAGAGACAGGAGAAGCAACTGGAATGCCCTATAAGGCAAAGAGAGAAGCCCTTGAGGAGCCCAGCCCTGCTGACACCTAGATCCTGACGTTCCAGCTTTCAGAACTAGGATGAAATACGTTTCCATTGCATGAGTCCCCAGACTGGGACACTCTCCCAGGGAACCAATATGTTTGCACCACGAGTTCTTCACAGTGCGGATTCTTCAAGGGACAAAACAGAGACCTGTGAGACTCGAGCTGTCAAGATCTCTTCAAATGCAGCGGGAGAGTTGTTTAGTTTACATTGCCCATCATCACAATTCCTACCTCAAGCATAACAAAGCAGCTGTTTTTGTGCAGAATTATTGTTCTATGCCTTCGCCTGCAGGGAAATTCAGGCTTTGAAGCTGCTCAAGGAGCCAGTAGGGCAAAGGAACGTCAGAAAGTGACAGACAAATTACCCATGAGGAAGGACAGAACATTTCAGAAAACTGTTTAAAAAATCATTCTGCCTCCATGGATACTACACAGTAATATCTATTACCAGTTGGGGGATGTCAACTTTAAATTAGATCCCTTTGTTTGTATACACACACAGAGTAGAACTACACATAAACATAATTCGCCAATTTAGCAGCTTGTATGTATAGTTCGTTCCCTTCGGGGTGTTTAACAAAAATTAATTAATACTACATGCAGCCTCATGTACATGTGATGTGACATATAAAAACCCAGAGAAGGTGCAAACTCTGTGTTTGTGTGTGTGTGTGTGTGTGTGTATGTGTGTGTGTGTGTGTGTGTACATGCATTTGTTGCCAAGAATCAAACCTAGGGACTCAGGAATGCTACATAAGCACTGTTCCACTGAACTACATTTCCAGTCCTCTTTTGATAATTACATTTATTTATTTATTTATTTATTTATTTATTTATTTATTCATCTATTCACTTTGTGTTTGTGGGTGTGTATACACAAGATATTTAGCTAAGAGAGGGGATGAATATTATCTGTGTAGTTATCTTTACACCTATGTTTTTAAAATCTGTAATAGGAATTTCAACCTTAATCTTCCCCCCTATTTCTTCTGACAGCTTGGTGGTCTTGTGCTTCTGAATCCATGGAAAGATATGAAGAGGCAGAGGTGGGGACTTCTGGGAGCCATGCACCTCCCTTATATTCTCTGCAGTATACTCCCCCTGGCTAGCTCATCCTGAGTCAAAAGAACATGCTGTTCACAAAGCTTGCCCATCATAACACCTGGGGATCACAGGAGCACATGTATGTAACGACATAGCTAACCATGTTTTAGACCTCTAACAGTGCATATCTCCCATCTGTGACTCTATTTAATAGACTCATCAGGCTATGGGGTCACAGCAGGTCATGCTCAGCGTTGATGCCCTTCCAACAACACAAGGATGGCCAGTCACTTTAGCTCCTCCTCACCCCAGTAGAGCTGTTTGATTTCATAGAGTGAAAAGCTGACTCCGTCAGATGCCCATCCTAGCACACATACATGCTAGCATGCGGGCTCGAGTTCTGTTCCACACAATTCACACTCTCTACACTCATCTCCCCTGACTGTACTGAGACTCGGCGTGCCTAGAACTCTGAGGAAAGATGTTCTACTTTGCTCCTGTCCTCTTCTTATTGGAAAAAGCCATTCACCAAGGGAATCTGGGCAGGTGCTTTCTTGGAAGCTCTAAATAACCCAGCTGATTATGAGTTGTTCAATCACTCAGAGAGGAGTCTCAGGGGACAGGCATAAGCAACATCATCAGCTCAGAAGAGGGACACTGCACTGGACATCAATCGCTACGCTAATCTTTCCACAATTTTGTTTTGTGTTTCCTGCATCATTGGGTAGTGAAAAAAATAAAGATACTAAATATTCTCCCCCAAAGGCTCCCGTGGAAAGCAGCAAGAAACTGTCAGGACAGATAAGGCAAAGGTTATTGGTTTCTTTAAGGTCTACTGCCTGATTTCCCTTAGGGCTCCTGCTGTGGACAGTGGGGAGCAGCCTAGAAGTCAGGCATGTGTTAATTTACATGATTTTGTTAACTAAGCATCAACCACTCCATCCCAGCCCCAGTATAACCTAAATTAATTCAACAGGAGCAGGTGGCTTAATTTGTACATTATTCACATTTGCTAATAAACAAGCAATTTGGGTTGTAGAGAGAATTTCCTCTTGGGGACAGAGGCCAAAAATGTTTGCTTAGGCTTTGACCAAGGGAATTCCACGCTACCTGTGACCCTCATCAAAGTCCTGCATTACTTTTTACCCTGAGCTGATGTAGTTGGGGTTCATCTCATGTTCCCCCACAATTCTTGCTTCCTACAATCAACCCTGACATGAGGGCAAGCACTGTCCTGGGTTCCAGGGTTAATATTCATCCTTACTGCTTGTGGACCAGGCTATGCTCATCCATGAAAGAGACAGACCTCTGATGACCCAGGTTCTAGGGTCTTAGAGTCCTAGTATTTGAATGAGGTTTCTGATCATCAGTTTACTTGGGATCCTTTCTGCTAAGCTTGAATGGAGCCTTGTGGTCCGACTCCGCCCATCTTTTTCCTGAGACTGATGGCTCATCGTGAACTTATTCCTGGAGCCGAGCTCTGGGTACCCATAACTCTAAGAAGGGAGACTGCCTGCCTGGCCATGGAGCTCTCACCACTGCACTTCACACACACACACACACACACACACACACACACACACACACACCCGCCACCCCCATTACAGGTGACAACAGTGGTAATGGCTGGAGTTTATGTCTGTACTTTGGAGACTTTGCAGATGTTACTGTGGAGAAAATAGAACCGTTAAGTGTCTTTTCTAAAGTCACTGTGAGTAGACAGGAGCCCCTCACAGCCATGTTGGTGCTGCTTTGCCTCCTATGCCTATTGTATTACTGTCCAGTCTAGTGTCACCTATTGACACCACTTTGAGATAGAGAGAATCTATCACATGGCTGGCTGGGCTGTGGGCCAGGATGGATGTGAAGGAAAATGACATTGGAGGATTCCTCAATGTAGCACAACTATGAAGAACAAGGGATGAATGCTAAAGCTGGAGAGGAAGAGAGAAAAGAGACCCAAGTGCTAAAGCTAGAGAAGCATGCTCGCTGGACAAAATGTTTGAGAGCATTTCCCTTCCCTTATGTAGACGGCTTAAAAGCCCAGCAACATCTGTAGCTATACTCTTGGCCATGGCTCCCAGGCTTAAACGACCCATTGACTGGACTGTTATCTGATGACAGCTAGAGAAGCAATAGCACTTGTGCTGTAGTTTGGAGCTGCAGAGTCCCCTCAATGTTAAAGATTTAGTCACTGACGGTGTTATTGGAGGATAGTAGAGGCGTTGAACAGTGGCGCCTAGTAGATCTTCTAATGGCTGGGTGTGTGCCCTTGAATCAGAGCTCTGGGACCTCACTTCTTCACTTGCTCAGTTCCTGGCTATGAGGTAAGCTGCTTTGCTCACCACACATTCCCAACAAGTCTTTCCTCACCACAGGCCTGATAGGAATGGGAAAACTGACATGGACTGAAATCTCTAAGTGTGTGAACTGTAGCAAACCTTCCATCTTTATAAAGCTGATTGTCTCAGGATGTTCATCGATTACAGTAACAGAGAACTGACTAACAGAATCCAACTTCCTGGTAAGGATCACATCCAATGATCAAAACACATAAGGAGACAGTTTTGAAGATGTCTCAGGAACAGTTCCAGGATCTGTTCTCTGCATATTGGCAATAAATGCAAGGTGGAACTTATAGTGCCCACCCTGTCAAATGGAGCCTGAGAATTCTGCATAACCAAATCACTTTGGAGCTTTTAAACCTGAGCTATAGCCTTGAACTTTCATACCTTCAATATATTTATTGACTGAAGATTTATTTCTACTTATTTGGGTATTAAGGGGTACACATACTTGTGCATGCATACAGGCTAGAAGACAGTGTGAGATCTCTAGAAGCTGGAACTATATGTGTTTGTGGCATGTTATATAGGTTCTCCAAACCCTGGTCCTCGTGATTGTGTGGCAAGCACTCATAAACTCTGAACTATCTCTCTAGATCCTATCTTCACTTTAGACGTAGACATGGGACAAGGAGGACCAGCTCCATCCGACAAGCCTACATGAACTGTCCTGATATGTCTCTAAGAGAAAATGGAGCCTCCATTTGCAGTACCCTCTGACCCTGGGTTCTTCTTAGCAACTCCTACCCCAAGCAAGGGACTTAGAAGCTTGAGGAAAAGCTACTAATAATAAGAAAAAGATGCTTCTGGGGATGGGAACTGAATGTCTATCTTTCCCAGAGTGACAGCATCAGGAGATGGGGCTTTGTAAGTTAATTAGATCATTATTATAGAGACCTTGTCTGACAGAATTAGTGTCATAAGAGAAGAGACATCACAGAGTTAATTTCCGTCTCACCTATTGCTTCCTCTAGAGGACATGGTGAGAAGGCAGCCATGTTTATGTCAGGATAAATCCTCACAAGGAACTGAATACTCCAAACCTACCAGCACCTTAATCTTAGATTTTCCAATCTCTTGAATTGTGAAGAAATTACTTCTTGTATTTTAAGGGAACTTGGTCTTTGGTATGATGTTATAGTCACCTAAAAAGGCCAATACAGGAATAGAAAAAAATGAAGAAAGGCAGGTAGGTGATCTTCATGCATCAACATATCCTGTCAACTCAGGAGATGGCAAAGCTCTGGAATCTCCTTCATGGGGCACCTCTTTAGGAAAGACCTGTCATAGCTACAGACAGAAGTAGCCACCTTTGTTTGGGGACCTGATGAGCTCTGATAATTCTACCTGTTGTACATGATCTGTAGAATCAGGGCCACCTCCTCCCTCAGCTGACTGTGAAATCTTTCCTTTGACCTGGCTAATAGGTTTGGAGAAAGAATGCCCACTGAGATGGGTGAGCCTCTTCCTTGTTACTGGGGTCTTCCCATGCTTCTTCTAGTCTATGAGGACTAGACTTTGAACAACTCAGATGAGACTGGAACTGGTTGGCTGGCATCTTGACAAGGTCACGGAGGTCTTCAGATCTTAGAGATCAGAAGCTCAATTTTGTGAACTCATTGAGGTTCTAGGTGATTGGTTCAAACTAATCAAACTCATGCATGAGACACTGGCAGCTGCTGAACACATTTTTTTTCTAGAGTATGAAGTATTTTTGAAAAGCCAAATTACTGGCTCCAGGCAAGGTCACAGAGCAGGGCATGGGAAGATTTTTTAATGGCTGGTGTCATCAAGCTGTAACAATTCTCTGCCCTGCTGAGTGGCACCCACCCAATGGGCCAAAGGACCCCTGAAGCCCATCAAGATAGCCACCCATTCAGACAGGACCAGAGGTGACTCTTCAACACAGACTTCTCATTTTTATTTTTAATACCCCAGGTTGAGCACAAACTCATTTCTATCATAAATCTGTTGCTGTTTCCATGATTACTATTTACCTTAGATTAAATTGTGTTCAGACAAGGTCTTTGTGGTGAGTCTGGGGAGACTCTCTAAGCTTATCTGTAGTCTATTTCAAGTTGTCTCTGCAGCAGATGGCTGATGCCATCCACGAGATATTAAGGCTTTGAGGCTTTAATTTCAGATGGTGCCATTTCTCAACCCTGTCTCCATTCTACCCTCCTGGGTCATGGTGTTGAAACAGTGAAAAGTTTAATGAATAAGAGATTGACAGGAAAGAAACCAGTGGATGAAGATTTTAGCTGGGATTGGAACTGACTGAGCTTACTTCACTGCACTGTAGCTTGGAACTGGGATCTAGAGTCTCCCATGGGTTAGGACAAGTTGCTGATGTGATGGGTCTTGTAGGAATACTGTGAGAGTGCCCATTTCCTACCTCAACAGCTGTATTCTACCTTGTCAGCCGTTTTCTACTGTGGCAGAAAGGAGACTAAAGCAAACACAGAGATGAATTAAGAAACCCTGCCCATTTCCTGAAGTTAAACAGCAGTTACCTCCCCAGAACAGCCAATGTGTAAAGCCCTGGGTGGGACAGTAAGAGTTTTAGCTTCTTTGGGGGAGTGATCCTACCCTGGTTCCATGGATAGATGAAACCCACCTGTGCATCCCTTGCTCAAAGACTAAGAATTATCGATTCTTTTCCATTTATTTTTTTTCTCATTTCTCAAATTAGTGTTTATAGCTCCCTTGACCCCAACAATCAAACGACCTTAGCTAGGACTTCTAGGAAGCTTACAGGAGGCCAAGTTTTTGTGGACCAGGAAGGCATCAGTTTGGCTAGCTAACACCTAAAATAAGAGTAAGATATAGCTAGAGCAGCTTAGAAGAAAGGAAACAGTCTTAGGACCAGATACAAGTAGGGAGTCTATGAGAATGATCTAGAATGAAGATGACTGTGGGAAAAGATTTGGAGCATTCAAGTTCAACCTAATATAATTCATAAAACAACCAGATCCCCCAGCAAATGAGCATCATTAAGGGAACTGAAAGCAATGTCATTTTAGCCCCATGCTAGCTTATTCCAGGAAAAGGTGGGCATCTAGGAGTCCGAATACCCGGGACTGGCACTCAGCACTAATTCCACTCCTTCAGTAGTTGCTCAGCAACCCACTCCACTGAGCCTGCACAGCTCGCTTACAGAGATGTTAAACACCCATGCTTTTGCCATTCTGGTATTGAATGAGAGCCAAAGCGATTTCTTTCTCACCCCAGTCATCCCTGCCTCTAAAAGCCTGTCTATTCTCTGAAAGTTTAAACAAATTGAAGGATTTCTGCTCTACCATAGCTTGGAGAAAAACTCAATATTTGTTATTCTCAGATCTTAATGCCTGCTCGTGGTAACTTTCGTGTTGCTCTTTGAAACGACCGTGGTGTTTTAATAATACAACATTCTTCCCGGTATTGTTGAAATAGCACATTATTCAGTGTATCCAATTGCAATGCTTTTTCCCTGCCCTTGTGGTGCGTTACAGCTGTGTACCCTTTTGCAGAAGTGTGTATAATTGGAGGAGGAATTTTCCAGCCAGCCATTGGAGGTGATGTGAGGTGATGTGCCACTCTGCTTGTGGAACTGCATTCGAGGGCTGAGAGAGACTTTCTCAGGAGTAAACACAGGTTTAGCCTAGTGATCCCAGTGGGTCCCACCCCTCCCACCTTGCCTACCCCAGTTAGCCTCACCCCATCTCTGCTATCTGATTTACATGTCCAACCTCTTTTTCCTCAGATGTGTTGCCACACAGGAGACCTCGTTTGATAATGGAGTCATGTTCTTCCTGAAATTTCTCCATCCTTGGAACTGGGGTCCTTAGGCCAAGACAGATTTGCTACTACGTTTAACTGGATTTGTCTGTCCGTAAAACTGAACACACTCACATACCAGTGGTCAATAGGTCATTTTGCTTCTGACCCATAATAGTAGAGGCTTAATTGTTTAGTTAAAACACTAACTTTTATAGAGAAATCTTAGGTTTAGAGCACATGTAAGTTAAAGATAGTCCCCATATACCACAGTCCCAACACATACCTAGCTCTCCCCAGTATCAGCTCCTCCATCTATGATTGTATAGAGGCTCCTCCAACCTACACTCACAATCATTCTGACCTAAGGTTCATAGTTTACACTAAATTCACTCTTGGTCAGTGATGAGATTTGGATAAACGTATAACAAGTCTACCATCATACCACACAGTCTCACTGTTCCAAACACCCTCTGCATTCATTTTTTTAATTATGGAAATGAAAACCACTGTCCTCACATGAAAATCAGAACTTCCAGTATATGTTGGCAGTTGTCCAGCTTGATGGCACTGGGTACTCAGTGAGGGAGGTTATTCCTGTCAGAGGTCACATTTCTATACAGGTCACCATAAGCCCCCGTGCTCCCCACTGCTCACTTTCTGGACCTTTTCTGGGTTATTATGTCTGTTGATCCTTGTAGGTATTGAGATTGTGACCCCTGCCTTCAAAGCTGAGTTAGGTAGGATCCTGAGAACCCTGACCCCAAAGTCCCTTTTATCTGAGATACATACTTATAGAATCTTCTACCCTTGAGAGCAGACCAGACCTGTGAAAAAAAGAGTCTTTTTCTGATTTATGGCAGATGTCATCAAGGTTCCAAATCAGTGGACACTGAGTTAATTAAAGGTGACTTTTCTTTTCTGGGTGAGCTTGACCTAAGCAGAGGGCCATTCAAGAGAACTAGTAGCAGCCGCAGGTACTCCGTGCTGGGTGGGAAAAGCAAGAAGCTTGCTTTGAAAAGGCCATTTGCCTGGATCTAGAGGCACTTCTAAGAGAGGGACTCCAGGCAGAGGGCCAATAAGAAAGCAGAAGCCACAGCCCAACTCTCAGAGACTGCTTAGCTTGTTCCTGCTGCGAAAACAAACTACCTTGTCAGAGAACAAAATTCGAGAATATTGAGTTGAGAGGACTGAATATTACTAGAGACTCCTAACTGGGCAGCGTCTTATCCCTTGAAGTAAACTGAGGAAACGGTATGAAAACTTTCCTGAGTTTTAAAATTTTGGTTTAATTTTTACCTATACTTAACATGAATGACTCCATTATGGTTTGGTCTGATCTGTTGGGGCTGGGGTCAAGAGTTCAAACCACAAACAATGGGTGTCCATACATGTAACTGACAACTTATACTGGGTAATTCATAAATAGGAGATTCTTGCTTAGAGATCTCTAGAGGCTGGGAAGTCTAAGATCTACCAGATCGGTGTCTGGTGAGGGCCTAGGGAGCTTATTTACACTTTCCACCATAAGAGGACCTACCCTCTGTGGACCATACAGGTAGCCTTCACCAGACACTTGATTTGTGGGCCCCTTGATCTTGGACTTGCTGTCTTCCAGTATGGAGAAATTATAAGTCCCATGTTTTATTACAGCAGCCAGAACTAAGACCTGATGCTGCTTCAAATGGAAGGAAGAGAGAAATTGCACACTCAAATGTCTCAGATAGATAGATAGATAGATAGATAGATAGATAGATAGATGATAGATGTGTAGATGTATAGATGATGGAAACATACATACATACATTCATAGATACATAGATGATAGATATATAGGTAGATAGATGATAGGTAGATAGATAGATGATATGTAAGTATATAGATGATAGATAGATAGATAGATAGATAGATAGATAGATAGATAGATAGATGATAGATAAAATGCTTTAGGGAATGAGCTACTTGACCTGAGTACGAATCATGGACCATTATATGATAAGATGTTAGATATTATCTAATTCAATTCCACTCCATGGCCAGATGAGGAAACTAAGGCTCAAAGAACTTAAAAGGGTCAAAGGAAGCCCTGTACCTTGAATCATTCTTCCCCATGTGATAATCAGTCAACAGTCTTGACTTCCAGAAAGAACCTTCACATGTGACGGGGTGAGATGGAAAGGTCCCCTTGTACTTGAGAGCTGAATATGCAACTCATGCTCATTGCACTAGGCCTAAATGGTTATGAACTTAACAAGTATCAGTCTTGGCATGTGGCTCAATGGTAGACTGCTTACCTAGCATGGGCAAGGTCTTGAGTTCCATCTCCAGAACCAAGGAGGAAGAGTGAAAACAATTATCTGTCCCCTGGGCAGCTGAGAAAACCTGACACGGCTGTGTGGCCGCTGTGCTCAGAGCTCCTGACCTTCAGGACAAGTGCACTGCTCTCAACAGCAATTCCAGACTCACAAGCCACAGCCTCCATAGCTTCCCTCTCACCACTGTGCCAGAGGCTCAGGCTCTTGGCTATCTCCACTCCTCACAGTACCTAGAAGCCACTCAAACCTTCCAGATCTTTCCATCTGCTGTTTTGCAAGGACCACATTTTAGAATGCAAGATGGAAGCTGGTAGAGGTCACAAAGTGGCTGTGCCCAGCAGTTGATATTTAGGAAAAAGATGGGGGGGGGTGTTCTACTAAAAGGGGGCAGGGAAAAGCCTACAACGGGCACTGCAGGTGTCAGAGTCCAGTCGAGGGAGTTGCAGGCACAGTGGAGCAGACACTGTTTGCTGAGATCATGGGAGGCTGGATTCCTCCTTGTGTTCAGAAAGAACTGTTCACTAAGCACCTTAGTTGCAAACAGAGGCACGCCCTGACCAACAACAACAGCTGCCTCCTCTATTATTAAACATCTCCCAGGCTGGAGCCTCTAAGGCTCCCTAGTCCACCTTTGCCCTCCACCCCACCCATGTGCCAGCTGTCTCTCCCAGTTTCCCCAACATTGCCATGATCTTGCCTTTTCTGACCCCACCCTTCTCCAAACTTGTCTCTCTCCTTCGACGTCATTAGGAGCAAACAGCAAAGCAACAGAGCCTATCTTGTCCCCAAATGACTCTGTAGGTCTTCTCTACAGTTCCATGGCTTTCATGGACGGTGAACCATCATGATCACTTCAGGAAGCCAGACTCAACAGCTCTCTCCAGCATCCTTCCTCCATGGTTTACTTCCACAGTGAACCCCACCCACAGAGTTCCAGCTGGTCACATGGCTGGATCTAGCTTGTATTTCTCAGTGTTTCTGTAGCTTTGCGGTTCAGCCTGGAGCATCTGAGTGGAAGAGAGGTGTTAAATCCAAGTTAGCTTTAACCTTAACCTTCCAACAAACCTCTCTGCCTGGGTTCCAGCATCTTCTTCCTTCTCTTTCCTAGGCATCAGAGATGGAGTTGATGGACTGACAGGTCACAAAGCAGAACTGTCATCTACCCACCCATCTTTGGAGTATTATGTGGGAAGGAAAGGGGTGACTGTCTGTTTTAAGGTGTAATTAACAAACCCAAAATGCACAGAATTTAGATATTTCCTTCACTAAGTTTTGACAGTTATGTTTTTTACAATTGTAAGAGAAGCAAGCACACCAAACAAGGAACAGAAGGTTTCATCTATGTTATACAAACCACTGTATTTAGGGGCCTGTCTGTTACGATAACTGGACCTGTAAACCTAACTAATGTACCTTATACCTGCCCCTCTGTCTCCAGCCCTCTTAATCCATCATGACCTTCCTCATCATCCAGGATAGGAATTCTGCATTCCTGATGGAGGCCTAAGCCTTCTTCTAAAATCAACCCAGTGGATACTTCATACATGTGTTCCTTTTCTGTCCTAGTGAGAACTGTCTTTCTTTATGCAGGGGTAATGGCTTCTGACTTGTCCCACTCACGGGTCAGGTTTTGGTAGGGACCCAGGTCATGGTTCGTGCAGGCCAAAGAAAGTGTCCTTGACACCAGGCATTTCTAGTTTCCCTCAGTAAAACTTGAAAGGTAACTAAAGTACCTGGCTGAAGCTTTCAACCATTGCCCAGAAGTAACACCAAAATTTGTTGCATCTATTTCTTTATATAATTAATATTTTAATGTATTGCTTGACAACTTCGCACATGTATACAATATATCTTGATCATATCTATCCTCAACTCCCTCTGAACTCCACGTACATATGCCTCTCCCACCTTTCCTATCTGTATCACTGTCACTTCCTTCTGCCTCCCCCTTTTCCTTCTCTCCCTTCTTCTCCCCCTCCTCCTTTTTCCCCACTGAGATCATAAGTACTACCTGCATGAGCACAGGCAATCTACAAGCAGCCATACCTATGAAGAAAAGTGACTCCTCCTCTTCCAGCAGCCATCAGTTGCCCATAGCTTCTAGGCTAAGGGTAGGGCCTCGTGAGCCCCTTCCTGCCCACATCTCTCTATCTGCACAATTATTGGCTGGCTTGATCTTGTGCAAACCTCATGGATGCAGCTATGTTTGAAGTCTGTCTCTGTTACTGCAGTGAATGGTGCATATAAGGGGATATGAAGCTGAGGTGAGAAATCACAGTGCAAAATACTTTCTGTTTAATGTTGCTACAATAGAACCAGAAGTGACCTGCCCAGAAAACCCTTTATTGAGGTAATGGGTTTTGACTGAATGCCACACCTGCCAATTATTTCCCCCTTTAAGATGAAAAGCTGGATGACTGTCACATGTTTTGGACCTGAGTTCCCACTGTGACCGAAATCTGTGGCTCCACATCCCCAAAAGAAAGGGATGGGTTAAAATTTGCTGCAACTTGGCTGAAAACTTTTAACTTACAAATAGAAGGGTGAAGGATGGGACCGGGAGGAGAGGAGGGAGGTGGGCTGTGATCAAGATGTAAAGTGAATAAATACATAAATAAATAAATGAAAAAATAAAAAACAAATAGAAGGTTGAGACAGATACATTAATATCTAGCTAAGGGTATCATTTTGTTTTACTAGAAGATAAAGGGACAGAAAGTTTGCCCCTATAGGTCTCCTGGAGTCTTAAAATTTCATAATTATGACTTAGTAGATAAAGAACTGATTACTACAGAGACAGAATCACTCCTGATTTTAGCAACTATCTAATCCCACAGGGCTGCAGAGGACCTCGAGGGACAAGTGCATTCTGTCTCCCTCTGCCAGCCTGAGTCTCTACTCAGGCTTTATCCCACACCAGTCTCTGCTTTCCACCACTCCACCCGTAAATATTCTGTTGCAAGAATTTGCTAAGAAAGGCTTAGTGCCCAAGTTCCTACATGATAGACTTCGGCTGGCTGGGACCTATCTCAGTCTTGCTTCTCAGGTCTCTCTCCTTCTGCCACGAAGATACAAGTAGAAGACAGAAAGCTGCTTGCAGACTGAAGAAGGGAAGGGAGAAGAGGAGACAGGAAGGGAAGGACAGTCCTGCAAGCCTAGAGCTGTGCACTAGTATGGGACCCGCCATGGAGCACCTGTGTGATATGTCTAGGAAACTTCCTGCTAAGATGGAAGTTTCCCATCATGCTGAGTTCCCGGGTGCTGAGAAAGTAGGTAAGCATTCCTGGAGCAGCCTGATTGCCTGCCAAGAAATTTACATATGCCATTCTTGTTTTGGAAGAGAAAATAGATCATTGTAATTGTTTTGAGACAGGATTCATGTAGCTCAGGCTGCCCTTGAACTTGCTATGTAGACGAGGATGACCTCAAGCCCCCAGTGATCCTTCAGCCACCTTCCTGGTGCTAGAATTGCAGGCTTGTGTCACCATGGTCAGTTTATGAGGTGCTGGGGATTGAACCCAGGGCTTTGTGAATCGTAGACAGGCAGCAACCCAGTCACACCCCTGGTCTTAGAAAAAATAGTTTCTCAAACCTCTTCTTACTAAGGACGTCAGGTTTCTGTCCCCGAGTCCTCCATCCTGTCCTCTCAGTCCTACAGTCTGATTCAGTCCGTGGCTTGGTCCTTGCCCAGGCTCTAGATGGATGATGACTTCAGCCAAGAGAGATCAGGGGAGCCTGGAGCAGACTTTACAACCCAGCTGTGTCACCTGAGATGCCCCCTTGTTCTTCAAATCATGTCACCCTGTAAACTCCTGTCCCGGGGTTAGGATCCTGGTCTCCTTCCTATCAGATCGTCTACAGTAGAGTCTATGCAGGTGAAGGTAGGTTCTTTTCATGTGCATCCACCTCAGAAACCAGCCAAGACTTGAGCACTCAAACTGAGCCTACATGTGCACTTATGTGTGCTCATGTTCTGCGTACACACACACACCTCCATATTCAGGCTCGGAATTTCCAAAATCTACAAGGCTCACCAAAACCACTGATCCCAGTGACCAAAAGGCTAGGACTTAGAGAAACACCAAACACCGACCAGAGCAAGCAGAGTACCAGGAGGCCTCTGTTGTAGGAGCAATGTCATCTGGGATCACGGATGATGCCAGCCACAAGCTTCCAAGAAATAGTTCTGAGGCTGATGGTAGCCAATAGCCTCTGGCTTAGAGTCAGGTCTCAGATAACCCTGGTAGGGAGATGCCTGTTGCCAGGCATTAAAGGCACTGAACAAAATACAATTCCTCTAACTGGCCTCTCATAGCAATCTGACTGGGACTGCAGGCCTTGGTGGGCTTTAGTCTGGGTCACCCCTGACAAGGGAGGAAAAATGATGTACAATTTCACATCCCATAATGTGCACGTGCAGAGGCAGAAGAAAAGAGAGGCAGAACCACATCAATGTAGTTATTCTGGTGGTGAGACTGGGGTGCTTTTCATGTTTTGTCTGCTTTTCTTGCCTATCTCAAATTCTCTGCAATGAATATGTATTACCGTTGTAATCTGTAAAAGGTTGGTTTTAAAATGCGTACAAAATTACAGTTTTATGGTAGTCATTTTGCAATCAAATCTATTTTGCTTACATGTAGAATTCTTGTGTTTATGAACAAGGATTCCTTCCTGCTCTTCCCCAACTCTGTTTTTTATGGCCCTGATTTTAATGGCTCAGTAGGCCAGCTGTCCCCTCCAGCTAGGCTTTATTGGACATGCGGGTCATCAGTATGCACAGGAGACCATTCGTGTCACTTACAGGTGCACCGGCCTCAAGCCAGTGCTTCTCCCTGATCCTAGGTGTATCCAGTCCTCTCTGTATTCCCTGCCACTGACAAACTCAGTTTGTCCTCCTATCCTCTATCCAGTCTTCCGTTCCTGTAAGAACACTTACACAGTTCAATTGACTCATTTCCACAGTATCTACTTAACATCCTCTACACACCAAGTTCTGATCACAGCCAGAACAGGCTACTCCTCTGCCCCTCCTCAAAGACCAGCCTGGAAAACGTTTTGGAAGCTCTGGGACTGGCAGCAGTATACTTCATTTGTCTCTGCACACTATCAGATCTCCGTACTTTGGATGTCCATGACTCAGACATGATCGGGGAATGAAATGTTGAAACTTTCCGGATGTTAACCAGTCACTGTGACAGCAATATCTAATAGTACACTATGTTGCATAGATTACCTAGAGTATGTGTGTATGCTGTATATGTGTGTGGATAATAAATTGTTATGATTATATTCACAAAACAAGCATTGTCCTTACAATAGCTAACTAACATTCACTGAGAATGTACCCCATCTCAGTCTAAGTGCTTTTGTGAATATAATCTTGTTCATTCCTTACAAAGGCCCAAGGTGATTGCTTCTACCGCTGTCCTCCTGTTACAGATGAGAAAATAGCGCACAATGACAGTTATGAATTCTCCTTGAGGCCACGGAACCAGCAAACAATGGATCTGGGTTTCAAAACTCTCTAGTTCAGAGCAGTCCTAACTGTGAACTATCCACATTGAGAAGCTTCTGCATCAAATGAGGGTGAG
Organism: Mastomys natalensis; assembly: GCA_021653895.1. Taxonomy (NCBI): domain Eukaryota; kingdom Metazoa; phylum Chordata; class Mammalia; order Rodentia; family Muridae; genus Mastomys; species Mastomys natalensis. The sequence continues at coordinate 595,419 of JAJTUV010000153.1, forward strand.
GGAAGGAAGTTCCACAGCAAAAAGGACACATGGGGACCCTGGCCCGGTCCCCAGGAGTTGATGACTATTGGAGTGGGTGAAGCACAAATCCAAGGAGTTGAAGATGAGCATGTTTTGGTTGGAGTGAAATCCAGCTGTGAGGTTCTGAGAAGCTGAGTTGGGAAAAGAACAAGGGCCTTGTCTGTGCTTTGAGAGCTGGCAGGCTTGCATCGGCAAAGCTGATGGGGCTTTCTAGTAAGGTCAATGGGAAGCTGCTGAAAGATCTGGCTTTTCCTTCGAGCTACAAGCTGTAGTGCTGAGATACACGCCCAACCCTGCTTCCACCTTCAATAGTTTTAAGAAGAGAAAGCCCAGAGTCATGACCTTCAGAACGATTCCTCACTGCGTCAGTGTGGAAAATGGGTCGGGAGGTCGAGTCTACAGATGTCTGTCTACAAGAGCTATGGGTCATCCTATGTCACAGTGACCAAGAGAGACAGAAGTCAGGAATGTCACAGGGCAGCAGTCTCCAGACTGGAACCCCGGTTTTCCTACTTGTAATTCGACTTCATCTTGATTAAAGGGCTCAACAGTGCCAGCTTGTCCTGCCTGCGTGACACCTCAGAGTGTCTTGTCTCCCAGCTGATTTTCCTCTCAACTAGACTGGATCTCCTTTGGGGACAAGAACCCTTTTGACAAATGTAACCGTTAGTTCTTGACATAGTCCTGGACACAGATGAGCTATGCCTGTGCTCTGAATGAATAAATGGTCACATTTGTTATCTTATGAACCTTATAGAAAGTAGTCTGATAATCTAAACGCATGCGTCTTGCTGAAAGCAAAGACCATCTAGAGCACAGTCCTTTGGGCTTCTGTGCACTCACACGCCAAGCAAAACCAGGTAACCAGTCTCCATAGAACGCCCAGCAGAAAGGGTCCATAGGAAATGGAAATAATGTTGTTATAATAAATCAATCACGATATTAGTCAAGTTATGATTGTAAATAAATTGTATGCAAATAGATGTTCTCCACCATGTGTTTCTGTGCAGTGAATTACTCAGACACTCGGGATGCCTTCTTTCCCTTCTTTCCACCTGGATCTGCATCTAAGCTGGAGTTAGCTTTGTAAAGTCCATTTTTCTCTTCTTTAGACCTTCTGAAGGATTCATGCACCAAATATCTAAATTATAACTTGGTAGCTAAACAAATTATGCAAAATTACACTTCATGAATATTTTATCATTCTAAACCCTGAAGCCAGACTCCAGACAGTTTTATGTCTGCAGCAATCTGTATCATACTCCAACGAATTCGGCTAAAGACAAATGACTTCTTCCTAAGACCTAACATTTTTTTTCCCCTTGTTGAATTTTTCTTAAGGGATGCCTCAAAGGTTTTATTGTAAGTAACAGCAGAAACTGCACTCCACCTTTCTCTTAGCCTGCTGAAGTGGGAACTGGTGCCTGGCTTAACTTAACCCTCTAAATCTGCATGAAATCACTTAAGGTAAGCAGTGGCTGAAATTTGGTGTCCCTGGAGCAGAATACAAATGACCAGTGCCTGATTGACCGGGGGAGCAGGTGGTTTCACGCTTTTTTTTTTTTTGGTTTGATTTGGTTTGTCTTAGAAATTGTCTTCTATGTTGAAATTGATAACAAAGTACATTTTTTCCCCTCTAAATAATGAAGCATTAGTCACCCAGAGTTAGGAGCCGGGGAGGGTGGGGCAGTGGTGTGTGAGGTCTCTGTTAAAATCAGAATTGTTCCAATCGGTTGCAATTGGTTTATTTCTCCTTCTTTCTCTGTTACCTTTGCTAGTTTCCAGGCCCTGATTCTTTGTTCTTAAAAAAAAAAAAAAAAGTTTCTCACAAGGGTCGGTGGCTCCATTCTCTAAGAAGCCAGCAGAAGAAAATGATGCCCTCTCATGGACTCTAAGTGGAGTCTTCAGCTTCAAAATGGCCTGGAATTCAAGGAGGGGCAGATTGAGACCAGAGTCCCTCCCTGCTTTGCCTAACTGCTTTGTAAGCTCAGAAAAGAAACAGAATCGAGAGAAGACTTCTATGCATCCAGCCAGAGAGACAAAGAAAGGAGAAACAAAGAGACAAGAAACAGAAACGAATGATTCTACTGTGGAAAACTCTGGAGGACTTTGGCGGAATAACACAGAAAGGGATAAATTTGTGGTCATAGAGTTGCAACAGTGGAATTCTTGATGAGTGTGACTCCTCCCCCTCCTTCAGCTCTCTGTCAGTCCTGCTGGAAACACACAGAAACAAATACATAGTTTTTATAAGGACACTACTGATTCATGGGCATTCAATAGAGGTTATCGAATCATTTTTGTCTACTCAACAGGTTGAGTTTCCAAAGATAATGTTCCCATCTTTGCCAGAAAGGGGTAAAGAGAGAGAAAAAAAAAATGAGCAAAAAGACTTGCTATCCTCAGGGCACAGGGAGATCCCAACTGGCTCTGAGAAGCCAAGATCCTGGGCACAAGCTCTAGAATGCGTCCAGGACTGGGTTACAGTAAAAATTGGAAAGCACCCACATAGAGTGTCATCCCTCACCACTCCTGTCAAGCAAAGGATGGGAAGGAGTATGCCAAGTGCCAGCTATTGGTGGAATGATCGAGAAGCCAGACTGCTTATTAGCCAAATGACCGGTAATGAACGACTTCAGCCTGAGTGAGCCTCTGCATTTTACTCTTAAGAAGGCTGTAAATATGCCTCCTTCCAGGGTTATTAGAAGATTGGGTGCAGAGCCATACCGCTGGGAATGAATGCATCCATGCACATCTTAGACAACTAAATTGATTAAGGGCCTGAAGTCAGCATGCACTAGATGACCCATCACTAAGGGGCTTTCTGGCAAGCCCTGCCCCCAGGATTCTGCTCTTCCTGTGCCGCCCTGCTGATGCCTCCTGGTGACACAGCTGCCAATCACCTCTGCACTCTTCCCCATCATGTTTTTCCCTTTCCCCACTTCTGAAACACTGGCTTGCGAAGGTGTGCCAGAGAGTTTTATGTCAACTTGACACAAGCTAGAGTCATCTGAGTTGAAGGAACCTCAATTGAGAAAATGACTCCATAAGACTGGGCTGCAGGCGGGCCTGTAGTGCATTTTCTTAATTAGTGATTGATGAGGAAGGGCCCAGTCCATTGTGAGTGAGGTGAGCAAGCCAGTAAGCAGCACAGTTCCCGTGGTTTCTGCATTAACTCCTGCCTCCAGGTTCCTGCACTGTTTGAGTTCCTATCCTGACTTCCTTTAATGATGGATTACAATATGGAAGTATAAGCCAAATAAACCCTTCCATCTCCAGTTTGCTTTTAGTCATGGTGTTTCATCAAAGCAATAAAAGCCCTAACTAGGACAGAAAGTATTCCACAGAAGTGGCAAGGTAAAGGTTATGAAGCCTAAAATGATCAGTTTTGGACCATCTGCCACCACCCATGTGACAGGTGTCAGTAGAAGAACCTTCTGACTATGTCCCCTGAAACTAAGTCTTCAGATACTTATGTGACAGAGGAGCAATATCTAAAAGGAAGGAATGGCTGTTTCTTTCACCAGACTTTCCTTGGCTCTTTGATCTTCACCTCAAAGGCTCATTGTCTCCAAAACTACTAAGTAAGCGTGTCTGGTGCGATAGGGATGCCAGCCTCGCCTTAGTGCTATGTGAGAAAAGGCATGCTTTTCTCCTCTACAAAGCGTCCATACTGGGGAATGGGCACCTAATAAGTTTTTCCTTTCCTAGGAGTATTTGCATGTTAATTGAGAATTCAAACAAAATGATTCCAGCAGGGCAATCTTAGGTTTCATTCAGCTAATAAGGGAGCCATGCCGGCTTTGTTTGCTTTGTCTATTTGCAAACAAAGAATCCTTCAGTGGGTCTTAAAATCCTGCAAAAATGAGATTTAAAAAAAAAAAACAAAAACAAAAACAAATGGCCAGCTGGGTGTATTAGTTGATTATCTATTTGCTGTAATAAATGTGTGTGTGTATGTGTTGTGTGTGTGTGTGTGTGTGTGTGTGTGTGTACCAGTCACAAGCAACCAAAAGAAGAAAGATCTATTTTGGCCTACAGTTCGAAGATATATTCCATCATGGCGGAGAAAACATGACGGCAGGAACAGGAAGGTAGCTGGTCACTGCTGGGCAGGGTGGCAGCAGAGAACAATGAGCTCTCTTTGTCCTTTTTATCCAGTCCAGATCCAGCCCCTTCCTATTGCAGTTAACCCACTCAACAAAATACTACACAGACCTGTCCAGAAGCTAACTCGAACTAGATAATCCTTCAAAGGCACCATCAAAAGCTCCCATCCAATCTGGGTGATTTCCAAGTGCTGTCAGGTATATAAACTATGACCAGACCGCTATATCAAACAATGAGTTTATAGGAAACAGAACAGAGGGACAAGATGGAGGATACTGAGGGAATGTGGCCAATATAACCCAGCGTCAGAACCTCAAAAAGAGCCGATGATAGATTCTAAAATCAGCTGTAAGAGAGAGTGAGATATTAGGAGAAACCTGTGCATTAAAATATATAAAACATTTATTTAATTAATCACAATGTGTGGACCACAGTTGAAGCCTAACTAAAACAAATACATTGTAGAACTGTAACATACAGGAGAATTGAAAAGTTAAGTGTTAATTTCACTTGGTATAGGATTACATCAAGGGCAACTGTTAATTTACCAAGTGTGACAATGTTACAGTTGTTTCAAAGGTAATCCTTTTGTTTTAAATTGGTTAAATAATTTCTGTTTTTCAAATGTTTTTGTGGATTTATACATTGTTGTCCATATCTTACATGTCCATATCTTACTGTGATCTGAAATAGATACTAAGAGATAATAGATACTCATTTTGTGTGTCTCCTTGGCTAGATTGTGGTGCCTGGCTCTTTGAACAAACAGCAAATAAGGCATTGCTGTGAAAGAACTTTCCAGATGAGGCTCTTGCTCAACGCAGGGGAATGTGAGGCATGCAGACTACCATTCGTCGTCATCCAAGCTGTCCTCATGTGGGCAACTGGAAGCCGTTGGGATCAGAGGCTGGTGGTGGAGAGGCAGCTGTGGTTTAAGCCAGAAGCAGAGAGACTGAAGCTGCTTTCCAGACCTATGCTAGTTGACCTTAGAACTGTGATACCCAACCAGCATCTCCTGGATTTCCAGAGCTGTACTCACCAATTCAGAGGACAAAAGTCACAGGTCCCTGTATTACTCTGCTCTTGATTACTGTACCAATATACTTGAGACTTAAAAAGAGGAAAAGGGGTTTTGGGGAGTCACAAGTTTCAGAGACTTTAGCCCATGATTGACAGGCCCAGTTGCTTTGGGGGTTCATGGCAAGAACACTATCTCTCCTATCCCAATGGTGACCCTATTAAATTTTCAGGACTGTCACTAGCAACCTCTGTTGTAGTGACGGGACATTCCCCAACCCTCTTGTGCAACCCTGGTGGTCCCTGGTTTTACCTTATCTGACTGTAATCCCATCTTAGGCAACCCAAAAACATACAATGATCTCAATTGTAAAAAGAGGGAGGGAACAAAAGTGTCTTAGCAACTCTGGGCTGTAACTTGAGAGACACCAGAATGGCATATATTTTGACACATTGAAGTGCAATTCTTCTTTGAGAAGCCCACACTCACACTCTCAGGGTGCCTTATTATTTCCCTGTGTTCTAGTCTGCTTTCTATTGCTGTGACAAAACACTATGACCAAAAGCAACTTGTGGAGCAAAGGTTTCATTTGGCTTACACATTCATTGTTTAGGGACATCAAGGTAGGAATTCAAGCAGGGCAAAAAGCTGGAGGCAGAATCTAAAGCAAAGACCATGAAGAGGTGCTGTTTACTGGCTTGCTCCCCTGTAGTTTGCTCAACCTGCTTTCTCAAACAACCGAGGACCGTCTTCCCTGCAGATGATACTGCCCACAGTGGGCTGATACACATGTAGTTTCTCTGTGCTGATACACATGACTCTTCCTCATCCGTCTTCTTAACTATGTCGTCCCAAACAATCATTAATCAAGAAAAAACCCACAGGATTTCCTACAGGACAATCTGATGGTGGCTTTGTCTCAGTTGAGGTTCTCCTTCCCAATGACTCTAGCTTGTGTCATACTGATGGAAGACTAACCAGCACAGCCCACATCTTTCTATTCTCAAGGGGTCCACTTCTGCTTTGTACCAACTCACCATGAAATCTCACATGGTGTAGTCAAGGATCCAGCTTTGCCTGAATGGCAGTCATTGAAAAAGAACTTTTCAGGCTTCCCTGGGCCATAGTGTAGAGCTGTGCCTCCATGCCTGCCAATGCTACTAGTAAACAAGTCTCCTTCCTGGAACTCACTCCTTTGGTGACATTGCCATGCACTTTACTTTCTTAAAGGAAAATTTGTGTTTTTATCTCTTGTTTGATCACTGATCTATCTCTTCTCTTCTAAAAGAAAAAGAAGATGAACAGCTTTGGAAGTATTTTAATTATCATGATTTTAAAAACTACTTGTACTGCATTCATGCTACCCATAAATAAGATACAGTATCATTACCAAGGCGCTTTATAATTTGGCAAATGTTTTCATATCCTTAGCACCCTGTGTGACTTGGTTTGGAGGCTCGATGATGTTTTCTGGGTTCTCTGTGCTGATACACATGACTATTCCTCATCTGTCTTCTTACACCTCAACTGTGTCCCATTGTGTGATTGCGCCAGACTCTGTGGATCCATGTCTCCTGCCACAGAAAGTTAGGCTATTTTCAATTTTATAGACAAGGAAGGATGAATAGCCTTGTGGTTTCCTTGCACTGTCAAGAGTCTTTCTCAAAGACTCTTTTTTTCCCCCAAACCCCCTTTTCCCCCTCCATGCTCCATGCTCTGTCCCTCTGAGCTCAGGGGAGAAATCTTGCAGCTGGTTCACACTCCACCATTGGTTAATATCACTCTCTGCCTCCCCAGGCACAGTGAAGAGAAACATAGAGTGGTTATTTAATGAACCCAGAAAGGCGTCCCTCAGTGGCTGGCTGTCTTCTCCTGGGATAACACTGCAAGAATGAGTTGGGGGAGCTAAGATATCTGAATAATTGCCCTGTCTAGACTCAACTGCCCACTCCCTGACGACGTTCTTGGCACTGTCCAAAAGAGGTCAGCGTTAACGGAGCGCAGTTAAATATAGACATCGAGGAATAAAAGGCCTAATTAAGAACCAGGAAGTTGCTCTTGGGAAATTAGCAAAGTTTGCCAAGGCATCTTTAGGTGTGCCAAAGCCCAATTTGGCAGAGAAACGCTGATGAGAGACCCGAGCTGGGAGGTAAGAAGAACAGGCTCATCCCCCCCAGTTCACTAGGGCTGGCTGGCTGGCAGTGCACCATGTCCCCCAGGCCACACTTGCTCTGATAGGAAGAAGGGAAAGCACAGCTCGGAAGCTGGAGATACCTTCCTCCGGTATCGAGCTTCCTCCCAATTATGAAGTTAGCAGAAGAAAAACAAACCCAAGCCTGGAAAAAAAAAAAAAAAACTTTCTCATTTGAGATACATTTTTTCCTCCTTCAGACCTGGGAAGTACTCTCTGTGAATTCTCTCGGTGTTTCATTAGTGCCATGTGATGAATTCTTCATGCTAATCTGGGTATGTGGCCATGTTTCTAGGAGATTCACAGGGGTTAAAAATAAGCTTGAGTTAGGGCATTTACTCTTCATAAGCAAGATATACATAATATGAAGTCTTCATTTGTGTCAGGTCCTGGCGGCTGCAGGGCGGAGTCCGTAGCCGTTCTGAGCCATTGCCTTCGGTGAAGGTATTCACCATGACCTCTCCTGTAAAATGGGGTTATCTGCCTCCTAGGGTGCCTGGGCAGATCAATGGGGATAATGTACTGGAAAGCACTTTGACAAATACGAAGTGCAATTCAAATGGATTATTGACAGCCCTTTGTTAAGTGTTCGTTTGATTGCCGAATGTCCTTGAACGCAATGAAGCATCATTTCTTATAAACCATTTTATAACTCAGACTTTTTTTTTTTTAACTAATTCTGAATGACCTTCCCTCCAATCAGTTCAGCTCTTGTGGTTTTCTTCTAAAGCCTAGGGAGCCACTGCATGGAATCATAAAAAGTGGAGGAAAAGCTTTCGAAGTCACCTGGTGTGCCTCCTTCCGGCCTCCCGCATTCCTGCATCCCTACAGACAATGCCTGTGCCCCTGGCTGCAAAGTTCTTACAGAGAACTTTCTGGCTGTTCTGTGGAGCAGCCCTGAACTGATGGGCTCCTCTCCTAACCTGTTTGAACTTCAGAGAGTCCAGTGCATTTCCACTCGCCAGCTCCAAGCAGCTGTCCATCACAGGAGTTGGTCTACCATGGCCCTCAAGTCGAATCTAAACAGACCACTGTTTTATAGTCCATAAGCTAAAAATAGTGTCTCAATTTGAAATATTTTTATATTTTTAAGGTGTAAAAACCTTTTACACTGAGCATGAGGGTGCACACCTTTAATCTCAGCACGTGGAAGACAGAGGCAGGAGGATCTCTATGGGTTTAAGGCCATCCTGGTCTACAAAGAGAATTTCAGGACAGCCAGGGCTGTTACACAGAGAAACCCTGTCTCAGACAAACAAACAAGCAAACAAAAAAACATTTTTTACATTTTAGGAAAATTTCATGACATGAAGCTACATGAGATTCAAATTTCAGTATTCATAAAGTTTTATTGAGACTCAGCCACACCCAACTGTCTCCATGTTGTCTCTGACAGCTTTTTGCACTACAGTGGCAGAGCTCAGTAGATACAGAACCTCCTCCACAGCCAAGACCTAATATTGACTACCTGTATCCTTACAGAAAAATGTTGCCAATCCCTACCTCAGAATTACAAAAGTAATTCTAAGCCCTCTGTAATGTCTGGGCAATATTACCATGTCCGTAGTTCTCCCTAACAAACCCTTGGAAGGGCCTCTTACAGTCAGTAGCTGTCCTGGGCACTAGAAACATCTTAAAACAGCATTAGTAGTACTGAGTGGTCCCAAACTTCAAGGATCCATGACAGGTAGAGAGCACTTAGGATGTAAGCAGTACTTAAGAACATAGACCCCAGAATCAGACCACTGAGGCTTGGAGAAATACTCTGTCCAAAACAAAGCACCATGTTCACAAGGTTTACTACCTGACCTGCCATGGTCTCAGTTTGCTCCGTCTGAGAATGGAGATAGAGGATAGGACTCACCCAAAAGGGCTGTTGCTGGATTAAAAGAGGCTCTCTGTGCAAGGGCCCCACACGGTATCTGCTGGGACAGAATGTTCGATGACCATCGTCATCACCATCACCATCCACATGCAAAGAAGTGTAATCAGAGTTTCTAAGACTGTGGCAGAAGTCTGCGAGTAGAGATGCCCAGCAAGAAGCAAGACAACGGTTTCTTAGGTCTAGGAAAGGCTTCATGAGTGAAAAGAACTTCTCTGTTCACCACCATCGCCTGCAGTTTCTCAAGACAAAAACCATGAGGCATCTTTGTTCCCTTTCTCCAACCATGCCAAGTCACGCTCACCCTGTCCCTCACACAGCTCATCTCTGTCTACACCAGTTCCCCCTATCTCTTAACATCGCTGCCCTCCTCTAAGCCTCTCCTTGCTCTCAGGTCAATTCCCACTTCTGAGTGTAGTGGTTTGAATAAAAAAATGGAAGTGGTACTATTAAGAGGTGTGACCTTGTTGGAAGGCGTGGCTTTGTTGGAGGAAGTACATCACTAGGGGGTGGGCTTTGAGGTCTAAGGATCTCAGGCCACACCCCGTGTGACATTCTATTCCTGCTGCCTGAAAATCTAGAGGTAGAACTCTCAGCTCCTTCACCAGCACCATGTCCGCCTGCAGGCTACCATGCTTCCCACCATGATGATAATGGATTAATATCTCTGAAACTTGAAGGTGGTCTCAAATAAATGTTTTCCTTTGTAAGAATTGCCAAGGTCATGTGTCTCTTCACAGTAATAGGAACCCTAACTAAGACACTGGACATAGGGACTTCTCCCTATCTTGCCTTCAACCCTCATAAGTTAACTGCTTTTCTTTCTAGAATATTCTTTCTTGTCCCCATCCCCAGTCTTCCTGCAGCCCTCAAGGTAATACTACTTCCTCAGGGACACCTCCACCACCCACCCGTGGTCCTTGTGCTGAGCTGCTGCTCTCTCTGGGTTCTGGTACTTACCACAGTCTAGACCTATTATTACACATGACCTTGTGGTGTAAACTCCATGAAGGCAGAGATGTTTTTACAAGTTTTTTGCTTTGATTGCTGATAGATACCCAGCTCTAAAAACAAAGCTGACAGACACTCAAAAAAACATGTGTTGAGTTCTCAACCTGTGTGGTGTGACCCCTTTGGCATATCAGATACCTTGAATATAAGATATTGACATTATGGTTCATAACAGTAGCAAAATTATAGTTGAAGTTATGAAGTTATGAAGTAGCAACCAATTAATTTTACGGTTGGGGGAGTGGTCACCACAACATGAGGAACTGTGTTAAAAGGCTCACAGCATTAGGAAGATGAGAGCTACTGACCTAGAGCAATGGCTAACATGACACAGCTCCACTTGGCTGCCCAGCTTCAGTGAGTTTTAAACTATGAGTTATAACCCAGGGAATCCATTTCTTGAATGATCTGGGCAAGCACTTTTAAACAGCTTTGATAAAGACTAGAACTAGACAAAGACTAGAATAAAACAGAATAGACCAAACCAAAGCCACGTCAACCCAATAAGGGCAAATGATTTTTCTGGAAGTTTCAGTAGCCTGTGTGTGCTTATGTGCAGTCTGGGCTGAGATGCAAAGTATAATTCTTACTGTGAGCAGCAGTCAAGTCTGAAAGGCACTATCCTGGAAATGGGTTCAGGTCTTTTCAGTGTGGGAAAGCGCTCAAAGGGGCTCCGAAGTTCACCCTTCCTAGCTGAGTGCAGGGCCCTGCGTTTGTTTCCCGGGTGGTGTTGGGTCCTGGCTGTTTGCACTAAGTACACTGGCCGGGTCCTGTGAAAGAGTGGCCTCCAGGAAATCATGGTTCCCAGCATGCTCTGCTGATGACTTTCTCCCACCATGGTAGAGTCTTAATGTGTTCCTGAAAATAAGACAGACAAAAAATTGGGGTGAGGAATTCTACTTCCTCTTGCTGATCCATCAAATTATGCTAATGAGTCCAAATCTCTAGCTATTCTCTTCAGACCTACTAAAAGCTAAGGAACTGGGTTGTCTCCTTGTATTTGGCTTCTGCCTATCACATGACGCTATTGTCTCAGATTAAGCTTCCTGCCACCCAGTTCTTGCTTACTCAAAGTCCCAGGCTCCTCCATTCCTCCCTATACTGTATGGGCCTGGGGTCCTGTGGTTAACCTTCCTCTGGGATCTTCTGTTTGCTCAGTTAAATTGCTTCCTGTTTCAGTTGTGCTCCTGGAAATACCCTGCTGGCTTCTCCTGCCCTCAGCGCGTGTCTTCCCCGGCTGCCCTCTGTCTGCAGCCTGCCCATCAATGTAAATAAACAGCAGTGGCTTAGGACACAGGTATTCTGAAGCTAAAAGGCCAGCCTCAGACTTCATCTAATCATGCAGATGAGAAAGTTGATTAAACATTTTTTCTGACATACAGTAGGCTTGTAATAAATATTAAATAAAAATAACAATAATATAAAAAAATATTTGAGGAAGACAATGAAGAGAGAGCTAGAAACCATTAGGAACGCTCTTCCTGCTGGAGATTGCAGATTATGGTTCTCCTTAAGTACAATCTTCCTCACAGACTCCGCCTAACCCACGTTTTTAAATCATTCTTTCCCTCAGCAGCAGCAGCATGAGAGACTTCATGAAATCTAGACATACAGTTCAGTTGACCTCTGGGGACCCTAGGCCTAAGAACATCAAAGGAAAAAAAGGAGAGACTGGGACCCACCCATGGTGGCTCGCCCTGCAGCCTGTCCTATTGTCCTGGGAGCTCATCAGTTATCCAGGCCTTAATCTGTAGCAGGAACAGCGGGGCCACCTCTATGAAAATGCCAGGGACCAAGCAGCCGCAAAAGCATCTCCTGCAGGAGGACCTAATTGAAGACTGCCTGAAAGACCAAGGGATTGCTGGTGCAGATAATGTCAGCCAATCGGGAACTGCTGTTTAGAAGGGATGCTTTCTTGGGACCAATGGGGTGCAGGCAGAGCGTATTAAAGGAACTTGCTGCAGTGTTCAGATGAGCTTGCTGTGGAGTTTCTCATCTGCTCCCAGGGTCTCTGTGGAGTCTGTGTCGTTGACTCCCCACCACCTCCCTCCAACCCCCAAGGGCAGCTAAGGTCAGGCAATGAGTAGTTCAGGGCACAGGCAGCAATAACCAATTCCTACCCCAGGTGGACAGCCAGCTTCCCTGCCTGTGATTCTAAGAGTGAAATCTGTGAGCTCAACAGCCTCTCCGTTTCTAAAAATAAGCAAATGTGCTCACCAGCGTTTCTTTTTCAGCTCGTCTTCCACTCTCTGAGATTCTTCCAATTTCAACCAGTAATGACTGCAGAATCTCATTTGCAAGTTGCCTGGGTACATAATTCATTTACTGCTGCACTCTGCACCCAACTGTGAGCTCACCCATGATGCCCCTTAAAGACTCCTGGTCCATTGTCATTTACCAATGCCCAGTATTCCTAAAAGCTGTTCCACGTGATTGTGATTCTTCTTCTGTGGTTCTTGTTGGAGCAAACAGACAAACGTACTTATTGCAGGGCTCTGACTTCTCCATAGGAAGAATCTACAGAGTCACCATCCATTGAACCCTCGGCTGGCCTCTCCCTCCCTGATCTTGCCTAAGACCTTCTGTTCTACTATCTTTCTTCTGTTTTGCACGCTCAGCTTTTTTTCTACTTTCATCTTCCTGACACTTCTCTTGTAATCATTCCTGGTCTCACGCTTTTTCTCAGTTTTCTGCAGAGGTCTTTGTAAACTCCGAGCTCGTTAAGTTCATCACAGCTTCTTTAAATCCTTGGCAAATTCCCTCCCAGTCTCTCATCCCTTTAAAGAGCTTTGTACTGACTGGGTTCTTCCTCAATAATGGTGCTTCCCAGGAGCACACAGTAGCCTGAGTTCTCTCCAGACTTCCTGATAGTTGCCTTCCTTTGTGGCCTACGTCATTTGAGATGAATATGAAGTCCACGGTTGTGATTTTCTATTGCTTCTCGTGTTGGGGATGGCAGCAAACAACCAAAGCGTTGAGTAGCAAACCAACTATAGCCAGAAAAACTGAAGCTTCTCTAGGATCTCTCTGTTTTGCTTGTCTAGAAGACTCTTTTGTGAATAGTAAATTATTACCATTAAATCCCCATTAACTCTTATTGAGCGCTGGCTTCTTTGCCAAGCAATCTCCTAGGCACATAGCATAGGCACATGCCGTGTATCATCTCACTTAGCCTCCTACACCGCTTTCCAGTACGATCTTATTATTAATTATATTATGAATTTCCATTTTGTAGATGAGGACATTAAGATCTTTAGGACTGCTGCAGTGTTTCCATGCGGACAAAGCAATGGCTGCAACATGGGACAGTGGTACCCCTTAACCCAACTTTTGACCTACTGTGTCCTGTGGAGGTCATCAATCCATGGTCATCAATGCCTACTCATTGCTACATATATAGTGACACTAAACATCATCTCTGTTGCTTTCTATGACTTAGGACTTATAAATGTTGTCTTGGATTTGATTGTCTATAAATTCCTTAAATACTTTCATAGGTCTGCCCAAACCTCTGTTTTCTGTATCTACCTCTATGATGGTTAGTGGTACCATCCGGCACTTTGATTGTTTGTGTATCTGTGAGCTCCTGAATAGCAGGGGCTATAATATCACCTTTGAGGCTGTTACAGAAAGGAAGGAAGGAAGGAAGGAAGGAAGGAAGGAAGGGAGGGAGGGAGGGAGGGAAGAAGAGAGAGGGAGGGAGGGAGGGAGGGAGGGAGGGAGGGAGGAACAAATGAATGCTGTGTATTTATTTCACTCAGCTTTAAAATGCTGAGAAGACAAACTCTTAGACGGAGACAACACCTCTTGCCATCTCTGGTCCTTAAGACTGACCCCAGGGCTTTGCACCTGGCAGGTAACCACTGAGTCAACCAAGCTCTATGCCCAACCCAAAGCACCGATTTCATTCTAAGAATGAAATTTTAGAATGGCGGGGGCAGCCTTTCCCAAGTGGGCTGCCTGGGGGAGTGCCACAAAACTCCCTCATTGCTTCAGTTCAACACTGGGAGATTTTTTTCCCTGCCTCCTGTTTTATCAACTACATAGATCTCAGCATCAGTCCTCCAAAGAAAATTGATTTCTTGGAACCTAGAACACAGTACACAAAGGCCATGAGCAGAAAAGCACCAGGACTTCCCTGAGGGTCTCAGAACTGTCACTGTGCTTTTGATGGAGGCGTGACTTCCATTAAGACTACCCTTGAATAGTAAAAGAAAGACTCCAGAACTACTGAGTTAGGTGCCTCTCAACACACTTTTGAGTAAGATGTAGGTTGATAATCTTTGAATAAGACCTTCTTTAAAATTGAAAATCATTATCAAAGCAATTCTTCAAAAAGTAACCTGAAAGACCTTGGTAAAAATGTAAGAAGTTAAACCAAATGGGGTCAGTTCAGTATGTTGTGTTTGTGTCTGTGTCTGTGTGTGTGTGTGCGTGTATGTAAGGAGGAGAACCAAACTGGGTTGTACTTAGCAGACCACTGAGTCAGGAGAAGAGCCAGCTGCACCCCAAAGTGGCCACTTCTGAAAGCAAGAGCCAGTCTCTAACTTTAGCATGGCTCCTGCCCATCACTCTCCTACTTGTGTTTCTGACTTCCCAGCTGTCCACACCCAGGGCTGCCATCGCCAAGTGTGCGGTTTAGCCCTTTCTTAGACATTTCTTTAAAGGACCACATCACAGGCCTCCCTGGCCTTCCTTGGTCTGAAAACTCTAGGATTCTTAGGGCTGCAATTTCAGCTCCCTCTGCCTCAGTTTCTGAAATTGGCCATAGGGAGGAGAGGCGAGGGAGAAAGAAGTAATGGTTACATGAGTGACATACTCTGCGCTAATCGTGGCTCCATTCCGTGTCCTGTTCTTCCTTCCTTCCTTTCTCACTGGGATATTTTGAGGACCAATGAGGTAATGTGCTTCAAGTAGCCAGAAGAACTTTGGAGACAGAAAGCTAGTGCCCAGTGAACTGGCCTCACCCACTTCCCTACCAGTTCCGTTTGAATCCTCAAAGCAAATGAAGACAGCAAATATACAACAATTCGGGAAAGCCCAGCAATTGTATATTTAAAGATAATAAACTGTAAATAAATAGCAACGGATGATCACTGGATCCAAATGTGTTCGTGTACAGGGGGAGAGGGAGTAAGATTTTAGGAAAGAGTGTGCCTGTGCCTGAGGTGGGTGCCTCTGAGAGTTTATTTGAAACCGCGGGACATAAAAGGAGAAAGGCGCTGGCTCCTCCACAGCCTCTTAGAGATCAGCTTAATTAACTGATCAATTTGGAGTTGGAGCAGGTTAGGAAAATCCATTCAAGTTTCTCTGAGGAAATTGACAAGTGAGTTTGGTGTAAATGGGGAGGGGTGGAGGGAGAGAGGGGGCGGATGTTTCGGAGAAGTGGGTGGTGCCCAGGAAGCGTCCCCTTCCGGGTCGTTGATTGGTTGGTTTTAAGGACCGCCTCCTCTCCAGCTCCCCAGACTAGCACGTTTTAACCATCTCGCGTGTTGAAATTCTTCTTTTCAGAATCTGCAAACGATTTTTGTCTTCTGTTCGTTTGTATTATGAATTCAGAGACTGATGCCAAGCAGTGCAGGCTGTGGGAACTGGGGAAATAACGTTAGAACCATTTAGATTTCTGCTTTTCATTCTGCAAATATTGGGGGTAGACTTTAAATATTAGATGGGGCCAATGAAATATGGATAAAGAGATATTCAGACTGCCTTTATGGAATAGTAATTGCAGACCTTTTCCAAGTCATTGTCCTAATTGTGCCTTGAATATTGAGGTTGTCCCCACACCGTCTTTATGGCTATATTCACTGCAGGTTTGAGGGAGGTAAAGAAGTGAGCCTCATGGGCACTGACTATGGCTCCACCCCAGGGTTCTGACAGCTGGGAAGGTTGTTACAAGAACTCCATTACAAATAATGAAGAATTGAAACTTATCAATGATTTATTATGCAGCCCTTAAACAGAACATCTCTGCATTCCTACCATATAAGGATACCTTCTGCTCACCCGAATTCCAATTTGCTTTTACCTTCTTTTTCTTTCTTTCGGACCAGAGATTCACAGGGCTGAATTAATTCTGCTTTCTAATGCCACGTGCCTGGTAGCTAACAAGCCCTTCTTAAATGTTACTGTGCTCTTGTCTACATCCTGACCTCTACCCCCACCCCCACCACCTTCTCTAACCCCTCACTTCTCTTTATTCAGATGTATGACTACCCTTGAATAATAGATGATACTGCTTTGTGTGTGCGTGTCTAATTGACAGTCATTCTCATTATCCTTCTTACTTTTCCATGCTTCCTGTCATGTTCAATAGAATTATGGTGACCAAGGACTCTACCGTTCCCCAGTAGCTTCGCCTGGGATCCTGGCCAGGAACACCTCTGCCTGCAGGGACACAGGCCATTGAACAGGAACCCCTTGTACAAATATGCCCTGTGGCTGCCACCCCCCAGAGATTTGTAAAGTCTGTCTCTGGAGTCCCCCAGGAGTGGGATGCTGAAGTACAGCGTATCCCACACTCGGCAGTACTGACTCAGTCTCTCTCTCTCTCTCTCTCTCTCTCTCTCTCTCTATATATATATATATATATATATATATATATATATATATATATCATTTCTCCACATTCTCTCATACACTTGACACATAATATCATCTTCCATCTGTATCAATCTGATGATTTTGAACTGGATCAAATTGTAACTTAAATGTGCAGTTCTCTGATTACCAGTGAAAGGAGAGTCTCTTCATATGCTTATCAGCAGTTGGGTTTTTCTTCTGTAAACTGTCTCCCCCCCCCCCGTCCCTCCCCCCTCCCCCGTTTTCCCGGGGAGCTGCCTACCTTTCTCTCCGCAGTCCACAGGATTCCCTGGAAACCTCTAGTCCTTATTGATTTCAGGCCAAACAAACATCTTCTCTAACTCCGCCTGTCAGGTACGTTAACTCTTCTGGATTGAAATCTCTAATTTTGACTGTATGTAGCCCAAAATTTTTTCCTTTAAAGCTTTCTATTGTTTGGATCTCAGATAACAAATTGCTCCAAACTCCACAGCCACAAAGACTACACCCCCTTCTATATGGTGCATGTCTTTCTCTGTCATACACAGAGTCATTAATACATTGGGAATTCAGTTTTGTCCAAATTGAGAGATAGGAATAAACTTTATTTTTTTCCAGAGTGAGTAATTTTGCTCAACACTAATTTGCTCAGCTATGTCCAACCTTTCACGCTACAACTCAACAATGTCATCTACAAAGCTCATACTTGAAAACTACACAATTGAGTTACTTACTTTTACTTACACACACACACACACATACACACACACACTGCAAAAAACTAATGTTTTAGCTAAGTTCACGATTTTGTGCTGGGCTACAACCCAACAGTTATCCTCAGCTGTATCGGTGTTTCTGATTGGATACCCGGGGATCTAACCTCTTCCTGCAGCTTTGGGGAGTAGCTAAGTATCAAATTGCCCGTGGATATGCGATTTGATGTCTGAGTTGGTCTCATAGCACCTGCACATTGTTTCTGCAAACTTTTGCTCTGGTTATTTTGAACGCTTGGCCAGCATGCTTTCTTAAGTAGAAGAGAAGGGGTAGGAACAGGTGTGTGAACACAATCCTGGTCTCCCCTGCCCTGTCGTCTGCCTACATCACGTCCACACAAGATCACGGTGAGAGTGAAAATAATCTCTGTAGAAGTCAGAACAGGGGGAAGGGCTCAAATGCCTACATTTCTTGCTTGTCCTACATGATTTCCTGAAATTAAAATGCCATATCTTTCAAAATAAGAGATAATATTTTACTTCTACTTAAAAGTTAATACTTGAAAAACCTTCATGGCAATTCCTTGGGGGGGGGGGGAAGTAAAGTCTGTGGGGATGGTTTCGCTGGGTCACCAAGCAAGTGTTGTGAAGACAGCGGGATGTCTGCAGCTTTGAGAAGCAGCATGGTGAGTAGTGAGCTTTACTCCGAGAGCTCCTGACTAGTTATACTAACCTGCAGCAGCACAAACCAGGGGGTTTTGCTTCCACTTCGAAAGGGCACATCTGATGGCCACTGTGTTCCAAGCATCCATATATGAAGTAGAAAAAAGAAGAAAGAAAGAAAGAAAGAAAGAAAAGAAAGAAAAGAAACGAAAGAAAGAAAGATCTGCACTCTATACACGACTTGCCTAGAACCTGAATCCCTATCCTCAGTCTTAGACAAATGGATCTACCCAGAAGTTGCGAAATTATTTAGTCCATCCTGTCACTCAATTGGCAATTCAAATGAACTTTGCACAGAACAGCTGGCATCAGCTGAACATTTGAAACAAGCTCTGCCATGGTGGACTCTATTAGCCAAATTAAACCCAGCTGGTATGCTAGCTAAGACAAATGCCAAAATGCCAACATGTCTTCCAGAACATGGCTGAGGCTGAAGCTACCTTAGGGTGTCTGGGTACTTAACAGCTGCACTGTTTCCAGATGAAGCAAAGTGTGGTGATTTGAATAGAAATGACACCCATAGACTCATGTTTTTGGCCATAGAGAGTGGCATTATTAGGAGGTGTGTGTGGCCTTGTTGGGGTGGGCGAGGGTTTTTTTGAAGGAAGTGCATCACTAGGGGGTGGGTTTTAAGGTCTAAGACTCTCAGGCCACACCCAATGTGACATTCTATTCCTGCTGCCTGTGGATCTAGATGTAGATCTCTCAGCTCCCTCTCCAGCACTATGTCTACCTGCGTGCTGCCTTGTTTCTCACCATGAGAGTAAAGGACTAATCTTCTGAAACTGTAATCCAGCTCAATTATATGCTTGCTTTTATAAGAGTTAATGTGGTCATGGTGTCTCTTCAGAGTATTAGAAAACCAAACTAAGACAGAAGTGATAGAATATTCAGATAGAGGTAGGGAGGAAAAGAGGGAGACAGAGAGTCAGGAAGTAAAGAATAAAGGAAACAGAGCAAGAGACAAAGAAAGAGCTAGAGAGGGAGGGAAGGTGGGAGGGGGAAAAGGAGGAAAGGGAGGGAGGGAAGGAGGGAGAGGGAAGGGAGAGAGGGAAGGAGGGGTCGGGGAGACAGAAGAAGAAAAGCTGCCCCCCTGGCTGGTGTAACTGAGCAGGACGCTAACACATAACAGCAACAGGTCCTCCAAAAGAGTTTTCTCCCTTTCACCCCTCTGATTTCCCTCAAAACCTCATTTTAAACCCGAATCTATTGTGAGTGAATATCAACCCTTCAGCAGAGCAGACAAGATATGTCTGACACACAGAAACCATCCCCTGGGTATTAAGCATTTTTAAGTGGACCAATTAACCCTAGAAACAGTGAGTAAAACCAAACGCTGCCCCTGCCTTCCCCTTGCAGGTGCGAACCCCACGGGAAGCTGTAGACGTTGTTCCCTCAGCCTGTGCCTTCCTACAGCCACACTCCCGAAGAAATCATCTCAGGAAAACATAATCCAGATATTTGGTAACATAGCCAAAAGTAAAAATAAAATATAAATAAAAACGGAAAAATAGAAATGGAAAACTAACGTGTTCAAAGAAACTTTATCACATCCACACTTGGGAGCCTCTTCATAACCATCCAGAATCTCGCATAGTTCATTATGAGGGACAGCGAGAGTTACCAGTGGAGCGGGAATGAGCTAAAAAGCAGAGAGTAACAATGTAACCACTGCAGAGCCCTGGGCTAGCCTCGTGTGCTCCACCTCCGACATCCTTCACCTAAATTATTGAGAGGCTTTGGCCATTTTTTTTATCCTTATTATTTTTCTGGGCATTTTCACTGCGTGGCCTAAGCTGTCTTTAAACTGCACGATTCTCCCACTTCAGCATCCTGAGTAGCTAGGCCTGCCGTAGCAACACCGAGGGTAGCTTAGAGGCCCCATATTTTCGTTTCCTCCCCTGCAAAATGGAAAGAAACTAAACCCACTCCACTGGCTTCTTCAGATGATTCAGGGAATTAATCTATACATAGGAATGGAAAAGCTGAGTCAATGGCGCCTGTTACCCACTGAGAAAACAATGGAGGGCCAGATGGCTCAGCAGTTAGAGGGGCTTGTAAGCCTCCGAACCTGAACTCAGTTCCTGGGATCCACAGAGTGGGAGGAGAGAGCTGACGTCTGGATGGTGTCCTCTGACTTCCACATGTGCTTGCTCTCTCTCTCTCCTCTCTCTCTCTCTCTCTCTCTCTCTCTCTCCTCTCTCACTTGCATACTAAATAACTAATTTAGTGTTTACACAAATGAAAACATTTATAAAGAGGCCAATGATTTTAACTATGATTCACATTATCATTGTTATTATTGTACCATTATTTCATATCTCCCTATTTATACAGAAAAGTGTCCAGAAAGTTGGAACATAAAGTCTTAACAATATTTCTCTCTAGAAGATGGGAGTATGGATTTTCCTCCTTCTTTTTGCTGATTTGTGTTTTTCTAATTTTTTTTCTCTCCACGAAAATGCATTGATTTCCTCATAAGTAATAACAATTATTTTTTAATTTGTGAGGGGACGATTTTTGGGGTGGGCATGGGGGTTGGCATCCTTACAATCGAGAGTGGCCTGCATATGCATTACACAGCAAGAAACAGCCTGGAGTTCTACATAATCGTTCCAGAGACCCAGGAGAGAGGGACACTCTGAATTTTGTGTCTTGGTGAGGACCCATCTGGAGCAAAGTAAATGAGAGAGATGAAGTTCTGTGAGGGCTCCGGAACAAACACTGACCAGAGTCTAGAAATGTCTGGGTAATTTCCCAGCCATTAATAACATCTGCAGTCCTGCTGAGCAGGCTAACACAGGGGTCATTAGAGACCTGCCTCTAAGACAGATGGAACCTGTGAGGCAGGAGAGCATGCTTACCCAGCAGGGTACCACCCAGAGGGGCAGAGCCATGCAGACAGGACCCTACCCCATCTTGCAGAAGGGAAGAGCCTGACTGACCCCTGGGCAGATTCTGAAATGGCTGTTGTAGGGCATCGAGGGGCCAAGGGGTCGGTGTATAAAATGAGCCCTAATGTGAAGTGGGCCACAGTAACCTCCTACAGGGAAATGCTTTTACATGTCACACACTCGGAGGAATAGGCTCACAGAAAGATCAGGCCAAAGGACTATGCTACCAGTCCACTGCAGTGTTATCCAGCAGTGGTGACATGCTGTGAAGAGGTTTTCAGTCACCAGAAATAAGCAGTGCTTTTAGAAGAGCTCATCTTTCTTCAAGACAGGAAACCAGTGAGCAGACTTTCTATCTTTCCTTACTCTAAACCACTTTGAGAAGTCCAGCTCTTTAGTCATGGCAGTTAATATGTCTCTTCTAGAGTGTCATTAAGAAGTGCAAATGTTAAAGATTTCATCTAGATAAGCCTCGGACAAGCTCCTGTCCAGGAGACACCCCCTGTTCCCAAAGGGAGCCTACAAAGACTCCTTTCAGGGCTCTGAAGAACTTGCCCTGGTCACCTCCCCTCACTAAATCTGCATCTAGCCACTCTTTCAGCAGACTTCCACCTGAGTTTGCTCTGTTGTAGATTTTAGACTTTCTCACATAAGAGTATACAGTTCTAAAAAGAGATGACTAACCAATATTTATTTAAACATTTTGAATTTCTCCAATATCCCCCCAAAAAAATGATAGAAAAGGAATTGAAAGTGTTTACAATTACATGAGAAAAAAGGAACAACAACAAACAACAACAAAAAAAATCAGAAAAGTTCTGTTCTCTGGCTGACTAAAGATGTCAAATAAGCGTACAATCTGGGCTGGATTTCGTACTTCCTTTTCCAGAAATGTGACAGCTGACTTACCCATCAAATTATCACTCAAACAAGAGTCTAGGTAAATTGCGTTCAGAAAACATAAAGAGGAAACAGATGGAAAACACGAAGAAGAGGTCAAGAGAGCTGGAAGGCAAAGCAAGGGGACCAACCGACCTGGACACATGACACAGCAGGAGGGAGATGTCAGGCCGAGACATTAATGGAAAAAGCACCCGTTCACTCTCCTAGGAAGCAATTCTCAGAGGGGAATTTTTCTGATATTAGCAATGTGCTGCTTTTCAAATTGGATGGTAGATGGTGCTGGCATCCATTTTAGCATTAGGCTTTAACACGCTTAATGTTAAGTGCTTCTTCTTCAGTCTATTGTAAATGGCATAGCTCAACAGATTAAATTATTTGAGTAAGTGGGGGTCAGCTTAGGCTTGAGCCTTCTGAACTTGGCCACGTCTTGTCAAAGGCGCCCACAAGTGAGTGTGTTCAGACACAGGACTGTGGAAAACCTTAGAACTTGGAAGCATCATATAACCAAAGAATGAGAGTTGAAATCTAGATTGGTTTGATTCTGTACAAGGAGTAATTGGGTCAGGATCCCTTCCTCTGGAGTTCTCAGCTGGGTAGCTCTCCTTCATAAAACTAGATATCTCTTGGGAGAAACACAGTTAAGAAAAATATGGCTTTGTCAGGTGTGGTGGGGATCACCTATCATTCCAGAAGGCACTCTTAGCTGGATATGAAGTTTGAGGTCAATGTGTACACATGAGACATTGATATAAAGAAAAAAACGAGTGGGGTTCAGGGGGGCAAAGAGGATCTGGCCTTGCAATACCAGACCTAACTGATAACAGATACCTGGTCCACCAACATTCACACCCTAACTCACAGAGAGATCAGGAGCTTGGTTTCTAGAGAAATAGATGGTATCTCCCGATACACTCTGGACCTTGAATTTAGGGGATTCCACAATGAAACCAGCAAGCACCTATTACTTGTCTTTTGGAAAATGAAGTTGACCTTTTCGTAAGCTCTGCTTCTCTGCCCAGAGTCTCCAGACATCTATCTGATGTCCTCAACTTAAATGTAAGCTTAGAGCCAGGAGTCAACAGACACTTAACAAAAGTTCCCAGTAAAAAACCATATACTAGAATAAACAGATCCAGGAGGAAGGAAGGGACTTAGGACCCAGGTAAACAGAAGAAAACTGGAAAGATAAGCTACACTTAGGACTGATGAGGGCATAGTGCATGTGTGAAATAAGAGAATATATATCCAACGTAAGAACTGGCTTTTCAAAATTCAAACCAGAGCAAACACTTAAACATTCAGTAGAAGGTATTTATTATATGACAAAGTTTAAAGCCTCTTTCAAGATATAAATTAAAAACAATGGGAAATTACAGAGAAAAGATAAGGAGATATGACTAACAATGAAGAGGTTTGAAAATATAAACAACAGATATTTCAAAAGGAGCCCCACAGTCAAGGAAGAGAGAGATCGTTGAAGAGATCATTTGTGTTCCTCAAATTTGTTCATTCTGATGTATGGCCTTCTTATAGAAGGGAAGGGGAGAAGGGAGGGAAAGGAGGGGAGGGAAGAGGGAAGAGGAGGAGAGAAGAAGAAGGGAGGGAAGAGAAGAGGAGGGGAGGGAAGGAGAAGGGGAAAAAGGAAGAGAGGAAGGAGAGGTGTAGCAGAATCTTCCCTGTCCAATTAATTTTAAATATTAATACAAGAATCCTGTGATTGGACAGGAAAAAGGAGGCGGAGCTAAGAGTTAGAGAGAGAGAGAGAGAGAGAGAGAGAGAGAGAGAGAGAAGAGAGAGAGGAGAGAGGGGGGTGAAAGAAGGAAGATGGAGGAAGAACAGGATGATCCAGATTCCGCATGACTTTAAATAGCCACAGGTAGCTATGAATATCATAAAGGATAGAATAATTGGGATAACTTGTCTAATCTAGGTGGGCAGCTTGCATCATTATCAATTGGCTCAGAAATTATTGTGTGGGTCTCTTGTGAATTGAGGATTTATTGATATATAAATCTGACTGAGGAATTATAAGCTTCTAGAGTTTTGATTAAAACTCTAGAAGGGTTAAAGGGATTTGTGACAACTAGCCACAGGGGGTAGATGGCTGAGAAGAGACAAGCAGCTCTGAGGCAGGCAAACAGGAGCTGGAAAGACCCAACATGGGGCTAACCTAGAGGCAGAGGCCAGCTGGGAACAGAGCGGGAAGGTGCCACTTTTTAAATATTTCCTGCAACAGAGAGGAGAGGAGGGAGAGGACAGAAGGGGACAAGAGGATGGGGGGATGGGAGGGATGGAGGGAACAGCAGGCAGGCAGGGAGCCAGGCCAGAGCTGTCTTGTTTAGGAATTTGGAGGTGAGAACTGAAAGTAGGAAAACACCCCAAACACTTGTAAGCGTTCACCTTGAGATGATGAGAATGGAGTGTACACGGGGGCGGGGGGGGGGGAACCACAGCAGTTTCTAACATTTGACACACCACTATTTAATATTTAAAAATCTATATATACATTTTATTTCATATTTTTAAGTTAAAATATGAAGGTCAAGACAAATCTAAAACACCCTCAACTCCAGGCCATGTTTTAAAGGACAACATTAGACATAGTTTACTCTTCTGTATCCAGAGCTATGAAGCACATTAGTGAAGATGAGAGACAATAAAGAAATAGACAAAAAAGACATTACCCAGAATACCACAACTCTTTACAACCATCCTGACCATTCTACGCATTTCCTTCCAGTGTCTCCATCACAGACAAGAAGATAGACATGTGTAATTAGCATAAGGAACGTTATATGTTGTTATGCTGAGAGTCATCACACAGTGTTTGCATTCTAAGTTTCTAACTGCTGTCTAAGCCTATCTCCCCTAAGGCTGCTCGCTTGTGGGAAGTATCTTAGCTAAGAGCTAAGAGCAAGCCACTGTCTTCTGCCATTTTGTTTTGGTAGAACTCTCTGTAGACTGGAGGCTGTCCATCCACACTACAGAGGACCATGCTGTTGGCCTATCTACCGATTCAGACATGAATTTCATGCCTATGCACCGTCACAGACGCGCCCAAAATCCAGATGAAAAGAACCCTGGCACAGAATGAGCCATCCAATCACTTCACCCGCACACTGTCCTTTTAAAATGTTTTTGAGACACCCCAAGAGGAGTTCCTGTACACATGCTCTTCCCAGCAGCCATTTCCCATCACCCCTTCGCTTTCTGCCTACAGACACTCCCAGGGCTGTCCAGCCCCTAGGCTGCACTGAACTGTTTTTCTTCTTGTCTACCTCCTGGCAGTTTTCAGTCGAATTGCTTATATATTTCTTGGTTTGTTTACTATGGTCTGTCTCCCTAGAGAGACTATAATCTCTGAATGCAGGAAGGGAATCTGTCCTTGTCGTATTCTACACCAAGAAGAGAGCAAAGCCTGGCATAGAGGAAGCACCAGCAAATGTTTTGGGGTGAATGAATGAATGAATGAATGAACAAATGAATGACTTACTACCACATGAAAGAAAGGCCCCTGAGAGAAACCCTGAGTGGAGCTGGGATAGTGGAGAGCTCTTTAAAAATTGACTTGGGGCACCTGCCCTAGTCCAGGCTCTCTGCTAAGCAGGTACACGTTACCATCCTTATGCCTACCTCTCTACTTGCGAAAGAAGAGCATTGGGGTGCCTCCATTCCCTCTTTCCCCAACAGGCACTGTGTATTTGCCAGAGCTTTTTGTTGAGACTTTTAGAGAATAACATTGGTTTCATTCCCAGGATGATGGATGAATAGAAATTTCTATCAGATACATCCTTTCTCTCCCTGCATGCCAATAAGCAATTAGTCTCAGTGTTCCTCGCTTCTGCTCTTTCTCTGATGAGAGAGGAAGAGCAACTCATTGATCAGGTAAATGCAACAGCCTGAGACTGAAGGATGCCTGTCTCTCGAAAATGTCCTTGGGAGTTGCTATGGTTCCTATAGTTTGGATCTCAAATGTCTGCACTAAAGGCTTGGCCCCAGTTTGACGATTTGAAGGAGACAGATACTTTAAAAAGTGGGACCAACTGTGATGCTTTAGGCTGTTGTGGCATATGTCTCCTAAAGGGCTATGGGACCTGTGGTGGTTTGAATATGTTTGGCCCAGGGAGTGGCACTATTAGGAGGTGTGCCCTTGTTGGAGTAAGTATGTTGCCTTGTTGGAGGAAGTGTGTCACTGTGGGGACAGGCTTTTGAGATCTTCCTCCTAGCTGCATGGGAGACAGTCTGCTGCTCCTGGCTTCCTTTGGTTGAAGCCTTTGGACCTCTCAGTTCCTTCTCCAGAACTATGCCTGGATGCTGCCATGCTTCCTGCCATGATGATAACGGACTGAGCCTCTGAACCTGTAAGCCATTCCCAATTAAATGTTGTCCCTTATAAGAGTTGCCTTGGTCATGGTGTCTGTTCTCTGAGACAGAACCATAGTCTCTTCCTCCTTCTCTTACTCACTGCTTTGGTTCCAGACTGCTGGGAGATGAGCAGCTTACTCCCACCACATCCCCCTAGGCATCTTTCACCAGGGCAAGCCATGGGACCAATTGACTGTGGACCAATGCTTCCAAAACTGAGCCAAAATAAACCTTTTTTCTTCTTCATTTTTAAAAATTGCATTCATTGATTTCCTGTGTGTAGCTCAGGGAAGCATCTGCCACAGTGTAAGGGTTGAGGTCAGAGGACAACAGCAACAATCAGTTCTCTCTTTCTGTCATATGGGTACCAGGATCACTCAGGTCGTTAGGCTTAGTGGCTTGTCTACCGACATCTCCTTAGACCACCTGCTTTCTTCATAAGTTGATTGCCTCAGGTGTTCACATATAGCTAACTAACACACTCTATTGGGAACTAGTATGTAGTAAACAGTGTTGAAAGCATGTAGTGAAATGCCAAGTCTATTCAAAGTGTCTTTGTATATGAACTCAGCAGGGTGCTCACACCAAAACAGTAGTATATGCAGCAACTTAACACTAAAGTGTCTGACTTAGGTCTGCCACATACAAGCTTCAGAACCTCAGACCACCATCTGAAATAGATAAGGAAGCATTCACTGAAGGTTGTTATAAGGATCAATAAATTCTAAATTCACAGGGTCCTCTGGATAGTAACACCAGGAACCCCCATGGTCTCACTGGCTGGGTACCATTGCTATGGTTGGACAGCTCTGATGAACCCTTTCTCCATTTGTTTCCTTGTTCATTCAACGATGACTATTTCCCAAGTAATCTGAAGACATCACATTACTTCATAACTTTTGATGGAACTTCTGAGTCATGTTTTTGATGTCATTGATCTCTGACTTAGGGGTGAGAGTGCTAGTATCTCCTGCTATAATTCTCAGATATTCTTCCCTGGCAATATCTTTTGGGGGGCAGAGAGTTACCTTCTTCATGTGTCCTCATCACCAAGGCATTCTGCTCCCCTCTGTCCTGCTATGAGAAGTGGAAGGTGCACCCCGCTTCTCAGTGTCACCTTTGCTCAGTCCCTGTATGAGGCAGAACAAATAATGGTGGTAGTTGCTAAGAAGAAGACAGAGATTGACTCAAGGTGGAATTACCATACCTGAGAAGGAAAAAGCTGAACAACAAAATATTAGAAGTTGTCTTATACCGATAGAAAAGGCAGTAAGCAGAGATGTCTTTGGAATCTGATGGTTCTCTGTCATTCTCCTTACCTGCTCTCCTGAGGCTATTTCTGGAGTAGGAATTTGGACCAAGGATATAGTAGGCAGAATATGAAGATGCTTTGAAATAAAAGACGGCAGCTTGGAGGTACTGTCAAAGTTGTGAATTGCGTATCTGTACCCTTACACCTGGGATCCTTGAAATTTTAAGTCTGTGATTAAATAAAAGAAGATCTTGAGGTTATACCTATTGAGTAATCCCTAGACAGATGACTGGAGCCTGCGATGCATCTCTGTACACCCTGTGTCCCAGAACCCTGACTAGGGACAACAAGGGAAGGAAGAAATGGCAGACACATGTACACAGAAACAGGAAAGCTGGGACTGGGTAGTCTGGGCTGTCTAAAGGGAGAATCTACATCTCTCAGAAGCTCAGTGATACAGGGTTATTGCATATAGCTGAACAAGGAAGCAGGGTTGCTATACACAGATAACAAGCAGGCAGCCTTACTATGTAGAGCCGAACAAACAGGCAGGTTTAGCTAATTTGTCGGTGCAGTTTCTGTAGGAAAGTCATCTTTAGGCAGTAACCACCGGGGGAAGAGAACCATGGTGGACATTTTCTGCAGACTGCCTGCACTTGCACTTAGACCTGAGGGAAGCTTTGGCAACTGTCTAAGCCTCACCCAGAGCAGGCTTTCTCACTCCCTTGTGGCTGAGGCATCAGAGTCCTTAACATGGCCACACCCATGTCAGCATACACAGTCACTCAAGACTCCTCTCCTCCCTACAGCCTGTCCTTACAATAGAAAGCACCTCTCTCTTGTTCTGTACTGAGAATTGTTATGCGTGCCCATTTTGTGACCAGTTGTCTTAACTAGAATTTAGCAAAACTCACAAGTTTCTCCTTTAAGAACAAGCAGCTTCCATATTCCCTCTCCTCATCCACATAAACCATAAAGCCTTATGAGCTGCCCACATGCCTATTAAGTCAACGTCTCTAAAATAGAGACTTATCTACTTTTAACACAAAAATATCTCTCAAGTTGATGAATTGTCTTAGCTAAAATAGTTGTGTTTAGGATGTTCAAAGAGGTACTAAAAAAAGAAGAAATAATTAAACAAAAGCAGATAATGCTCTATGAACATTTAAGCGAATGGGAAAAGAACCAATTACAAAGATCATAAACAAAAAGAGTCATTAAAACAGAAGAATCAGTATACGCAATAAAATCTAGATCAGATGTAGTCACCAAGATAATTGGTGAATTGAAGGATAGTAACGAATGTGAAAGCTGATCTAGGAACACAGTGAGACAGCTTTTCTCAAATGATGACCGTCTCTATTTCATATTCTCTCTGGACACGCATTACTCTCTAGTCAAGAGGTGTCGCTTCCATCTCCCCTGAAATCTATACTGGCTGTAATATCTTACTTGGTCATGGGATGTGGTAAAGGTGCTGCATGAGTATTCCACAGCTGTCTCTGACTGGGTCCCTTCAAGCATTCAATAACAGAGCCCAGTAAAATATTGTGGCCACAGGGAAAGATCATGAAATAATGTAGAGAACGATGTAACATGGAGAGACTGTGTGTGGCTCTGCCCATTGACTGTCCCTACTGAGCTCTTGGTGTAGCTATCATCAACTATATGGTACCTTGGGAGACTCTGAGTCAGCTTGGATGTCCAAGTCAAGCAAGCCGGAGATGATCACAACTGCTGCTGACCTCCAGCCTCAGCTACACAAGAGACCGAGCAAATCTAATCAAGCTATAGAACCATGAGAAAGACAATCATAAATTACTGTCCCTGTATGTTGGTGGTCTATGATGCAGCACTAGATAATCAGAGCTTGTATGCACTGAGAAGTTAATAGGAATTCTCGAAGTAAATATGGCAGAGAAATAGCATTTAACAAAGTAATATACATGATATATAACATTTTATAATATACATATTATATATTCTATGCAATATATGATATATAATTATATATACACTATATTATTTATAATTACATAATATATAATAATATATGTGATATATACAATCATAATATATTATGTAATATTTTTATTTATTATATATATAATTCATATATAAGAATTTTCCATAATTAAGAAAAGATGAGAGATGTCAGTGTGAGAATGTAATCACAACTTCATACAAGATAAGGGAGGAGGCTCAAATATCCAACAGCACGTTCAGATGAAGAGAAGAGTTTTCAAAGATACACCAGCATCTTTCTTCTATGTCGTGTGTGTGTGTGTGTGTGTGTGTGTGTGTGTGTGTATGTGTGTGTGTGTGCATGAATGCATGTCTACCTGTTAATGCATGCATATGTTCCCCCAACCAGGTAAGCAACTGAAGGATGCAGAAGGTACCCAGTACACTCCAGGCAGTTGCCCCTCATCTGTATTTTCAAGTTCCCACATCCCACAGTTTTTCACAGTCAAACAAGGTCCAAAAGTCTTACTGCAACACAAATAGGAAGTAGAGAATGAGAAAGTACACATAGTGATAACTGATCTGTTTTATTATTTGTTGTTCTTAATCTTTTACTTGCCTAAGAAATCAAACTGTATCATAGAAAAGCATGGGTAGAAGAAAACAGTGCACATAGGAATCAGGCATCCAGGCATCTGGTAGGCTTGGCACACACCTTCCAAGGCTAAGGGGACCAGTATCTTAGGTTTTCCTTGTTCTTGCTCAAGCTGTATCTTAAAAGCCAGCTTCTCTGCCCTGCGGAGCCCCTGTCTGTTTTGTAGAATGGATGTTGCCTGCTTCATTAATCATTAATAAAAGCCCATTAGATCCTTAAAGCTCAGTTTGTTCAAGTTCTGTTCTTTGACACCCACACAAAATACACTTTTTTTCTATAACTCAATGTCTTGGAAATGAGGAAACATGATGGTGGATAATAAAAATGTGACCATAAATGGTCATGTCAAGTGAACACTTGGGTAAGCTGTAGCAACCAGTGAGAACACAAACAGCCAGCCCCTAACTACCCACTCCTCCTCAGAGCCTGAGGACCTCTGCTCTTAGAAGACTCTAGAAACACAATAGTCTGACAGGAATGGGAATGGACTTGGTTTCAGCAAGCAGCAAGAATCTCTGAGTTGAGTTTGGAGAAAGGGCCGACCATGGCCAAGGTTTCCAAAATGGGCTGGCACAGAAGTGGAGGAAAAGAAATCTTCTGAGGGTATCCTATTTCTCCAACACAGAGGAGTCTAGTGGCCTGAGGTGGGCTGGAGAGAGGTGACCAGAAGTATAAGCTGGGAACAATTTCTGGCTCAACTCTTGTGTTTCAGACCCTGGAAGAGGACTTAGCCTTATCCAAACCCCAAAGTTCCAGGAGCTTCATGGAGTGGGAGTGGGGAGCTAGAAGGGTTAAAGCAGGAAGGGAAAGGGACATGTGGGCCTGACTGGAACCTCCTCAAGGTGCTACTGTTGAGAGACAAGCCAAAGCCAGGGATTCAATGACAACCACAGACAGAAATCAAATCCCTATCCTGCCCAGTGGGGAGACAGAGGATGGCAAAGTGTTGTCCACTATGTCCTTCCAAAACCCAGCTGGGTCCCTGGCTATTGAAGTAGTTTTGGAGTCATGGGCAACTTGGCAGTTTTTTAAGTTCTCCTTGGTCCTTCTAATCTGAATGACCAACCTTCAGGAGGCCAAACAAGGTGATTGTTCACCTGATCAAGACAGGATTGAGAAGGTTTATGACAGACAGGATCACCACCACCACCACCACCACACACACACACACACACATATACACACACTCACACAGACACACACATTTTTGGTGGTACTCTCTACTCACCACTAGGGACAATTACGGTGTAGGAGGAGCTAAGGTGGGAGGAGTAAGGAGAGGAAGAGGAGGAGTAAGGAGAGGAAGAGGAGAAGGAAGAGGAGGAGCTAGGGAGAGCAGAGATGTAGGATCGATGGAGAGGCACACAGGTATGCAGAGCAGTCTCAGGTAACAACTTTTATTTAGGTTAGCTAATTGGGAAACAACTCTCTTTCTATGGGCATATTGTTATTGAGCATTACCAAACATATAAAGCCTTTGATTAATCTTTAAGCATTAGAGTCTTATTTTCTTACTGGGCCCGCATGGATGGCCGGATGGTCTGGGCAATGCCCAGCCTTGCGGAGACAGCATGGAAGATTGGCAGAGCCATCTCCTACGCTGGCATCTTGTGGGTGGCAGGGCTGGTGTTTCTGGCTGGCTGTTTCTAGCTGCCACACACACGTGGCCTCCAGCCAAGAAACATGGCAGCTGAGCTAGGCAGAGCCGCAGCAGCCTTGAGTATCGGCTTGACTTCTGGCTGTTTTTTAAATATTTACTTCAACATTACGGTTATGGAAACTAATCAACTATACATAGGACTTATTTTGTGGAACAATCAGTATAAGTTATGAGTTCCTCTCCCTATTTCAATCCTTACTTAAAGTCATTTCTCTTCCGTGTCTGTGAAATTCAGCACTTCCTCCCTGAAGGCCTTTTGCATTTTGTGTAGGCCCAAGCAAGGACTACATTTACCTTCATCCTTATTCAAAGTATTCTTTCTCTTCTTACTGTATCACGCTTTTCCAGTGCCTCTTTCTTCATTTCCCATCTTCCCAAAATGATTTTATGTGTTTGGACTGGGCAGTGCAGAGCTAGGTGTGGTGGCACATGCCTGTAACTCCAGCAGTTGGGAGCCAGAGGCAGGGTGTTCTTGAATTCAAGGTCTTTCTTAGTTTCATAGCAATTTTGAGGTCAATCTGAGCTATGTGAGATTCTGTCTTTAAAAGGAGAAGGGGTAGAATATTAATGAGAAATTATCTAGATCAGGTTGAACATGTCTGCAGGAGATGAATGTAGGAAGACCTAGCCCACTGTGAGAGGCATCATTCCTAGGCCAGGCCCTGAACTGTGTGAGTGAAGAAAGTTACCAAAGTAAGCAAATAGGCGATTTTTGTTTCTCTCTGCCCTTGACCATGAGTATGCTGAGACTAGCTGTCTCAAATTCCTGATTCTGTGACTCCCTGCAATGACAGATCATAACCTGAGCTAAAAGTAAACCCTATCTCCCCCAAGTTATTCTTTTGTTGTTGTTGTTACTTATCACAACAACAAAAATAAAACTAGGATACCTGTAACCTAGGCTACTATGTTACATATGCCATTTCCACTCCAATGCTCAGATGACCCACAATATTTATTTTATGAACCTCTTCCAGGCAGAACAGGTATTGGATAACAGGAGCCAGTAAGTGAAATACAGTGTGATTTCATATTACTAGTTACCCTGTTCTACCTATCTTACTATGTGCATAAAGATCTCTTCTTTGAAGACAGTTTGGTCTCTAGTTTGGAGATCAGAAAGGCCAACAGGCATTGCAAGGCAAGGCAGACTTGCCTGACCTCTAGAGCATGCTCTCCTTGTTATTCCTCTTTATTCCTCTTGTAGAGAGAGATCCTTAATCCTGTCCTTCAGGTCTCCTTCAGCATCCCTTTTCCCTGGAGGAAGAAAGGAGACAGCAGAAATGGCCATCGCCTTGTTTCTCATTTCTATAAATGAAATGAGCTCTGTTTCAAACTTTAAAAAAAAATTAAAAGATGTTTTTATGCATAGGCAGCATCTATCAATCACTGGAGAAACATTTCCCTTCCCGCTCTGCATTCCTTAACTCAGTTGATCTTTGAAGATCTAGGGACTCAACTGCGGGACTCAGGCATGCTAAGCAGATCCCTTACCTGTGCACCACAACCCCAGCCCAAGGTGATCTTCTGATGGGAGAAGGAAAACCGTACAGAAGACAGAGTAATAGATTCAGGCTTGGGATCAGTAGGTGATCACCAAAACAAATAGTTCCGCATCTTCAACTGAAACCACTTGAGAATTTCATGAGCAGACGCAGCACCTGTCTCCAGCAGTCTGCCATTTCTGACCCCAGAATTTTGTCTCTGAACTCTCACTAGGAAGTGGGAGCTAGACTGGCCAGCCCTCAGACATGGCTCTGAGTGCTTAAGCAAGCTACTTCCCCAGGGCCAGCCTGTCCACCACTGGAAACAATGAATCAATCTGCATCGTTTTCTCAGATCCCATCCAAGTTTAAAATCCCATGGAACCTAGATGCAAGTTGGCTTCTATTATCCATCCGAGTCCATTAGTGATCATTAGCCCCTAGATATCAATCACCACAAGGATATGAGCAGTTGGTGTCTCTGAGCACTTGTATTTAAAAGGAAAACAATTGATCCAGCAAGATAGCTGAGCAGGTAAAACCTGCTGCTGAGCAGGCCTGGCAAACTGAGTTTAAGCTCCAGAACCTACACAAAGAAGCAGGTTACAGAATTGATAGCCCAATTCTGAAATCTAAACACTTGGAAGGCTGAGGTGGGAAGACCGTAAGTTCAAAGCCAATCTGAGCTTCAAAGTGAAAATGTCAAAAACAAACAAAAAAATGTATACAGTGCCCACATCTAAATCCCAACAGTACTATAGCAAACTAGGAGGAAGAAATGGAGAACTGGCTAGAGGCACCTAGGCCACCTTAGCTAACCTGAAGTACACAGAATGGCAGAAACAAGAACAGCCTTGCCTTCTAGCCAAAGCTACATAATAAGAACCTGTCTCAAAGGCAATACAATGATAATTTTAAAACATAATAAATAAAGACCCTGCTTTAACATGGTAGAAGAAAAAGTATAGCTCCCAGAGAGAAGTAAATTCCAAAAGTACTCTTCTGATATCCACACACATGTGCACTGTTGCATACACACACACACACACACACACAAGAGAGAGAGAGAGAGAGAGAGAGAGAGAATTATGTTTGAAAATTAAAGAAAAAGACTGAGATGTATACAGAAGCAGTCACGTGACTGTTTAGCTTGATTAATTTTCCCAAACCGAGCAACCTTGGATAGTCAGTATTCCATCCCCTGTCTGTTTCTGGACTCTAGTATTGATTAATGCCTAACAAATAACAAATTTTGACTCTACAAATAACCTGCCTTCAATTCTGTTACTTAGGCAATTCATAAATAGCACACACCTGCATTGTAGTGAACAAAGAAGACAAAATAAGCAATGTCAGGGTATTCGGAGTGGTCCTTTATTACACAGAGGAAGAGGTTGTCAAACACAAAAGGGATACACAAGAGCACAAACAATGAAAAAAAGACTTAACTTATGGCAGCTGTGGAGGTGATCGCCAGCATCCATTCACTGAGTGTCCCTGCCTCCATTTGGAAACTCAGTGGTACTCAGTGGAAAATAATAACAATCAGACATTTCCAACACATGCTTGCACAGACACACATGACACACATATGCACATACACACAAAGTCGAGTAACTAAACATCATTGCTTCCTTTAGACAAAAACAGACCTTCAGGGATTCCCATGTCAAACAAACTCTAGGGACTCTTGGAAATGCACGAAATGTATTAAGTATTATGGGCTGGACACGAGTCTTTGGAGGAATGAGGGAAATGATACAATTTGGATATAAATTATCCATGCAGGCTCAAGTGTTGAAGACTTGGACTCCAGCTTGTAGATCCAATCATTGGGAAGTGATTGGCTCTTGACAGCCCTGACCTAACTAACGGATTGATCCCTTGATAGATGCATAATATGAAGGCATTGTTGGAAAAGGAAGAGAGAGTAGGTTATGAGAGGCTTTTCCATGGAGAGATGTACCTTGTCCTCGGCCCCTCTCTGTCTTTCTTTCTGTTTTCTGGCCACAATTAAATGAGTAGCCCTGTTCCACCATTTTTTCTCCCCCATACTGCTTTAGCTCACCAAAGGCCAATAGTGATACAACCAAATTACTATGAGCTAAAACCTTGGAACCAATAAGCTGCCATGAGCCCTCCCTCCACTGAAGTTGTTTCTCCCTGATGTCTGTCACAGCAACCTGTCAAACTACGTCATCCTCGCCCATCTCTGCTACATCGTTCTTTTGTTTGTAGAAGTGTGCCTGTCCATAGCAACCAGTTAACTCTATCTAAATGAACCCTAGGACTTGGTTCGTCATTGGGAAGAGATGAGATCCTCATTACCTTATCTAAAACCTAGGGCTGTTTCGGCCTTTTTACTGAGATGAGGGAAGCCAAGCTGTATATCAAGCCAGTACAAGGGAGATGCTCAAGTCTGAAAAGCCAGAGACACAAGGATCAAAACTCTGATAAAACTGCCTCCGAGCCCTAGGGACAGGTCAGCTTAGCTAATCTCCTTTCTCTGAACCGGCTAGAGTTCAGTGTATAACTAATTTGCAGCCTGATATACTCTAAACTATGAGGACCTGCATAATCGTTAATTTCTCCAACTTCAATTTCCTCTTTTGTAAGGTAGGATTTTAAAAAATTATTCTCACTTGGCAGAATTATATGTCATATCTCACTTACATAGAGTGCCTACCTCTGTTTAACACTCGATAAATAAACCTTAGTAGATGGCTTGTTTCTCCATTTATTTCCTGCCTTAAAGGATTAGCCATATGTAGGGAGACGAGAGACCCTTAATGGATCCAAATGCATACAGAGTGAAGAGAAAGAAAAAGAAACGTACGTTGCACATGCAACTCATTGGCTGTGATGCCCTTATGTGAGAGGACTGAGGTGCCTAGAAACAGGCTGACTCCATGACAGGCTGCAAACTGGCAGTTTGGGAGACTAGGCCTGGGTTTCTGTTTCCCAGAACTGGGAAAAGTCCAAAACAAGTCAGTTCCAGGAAAAAAAAAAAAAAAAAAAAACAACCCACCCCTCATGGGCAGCCAATCAGGAGTTGCCAGGAGCTGCCCCACCACCTTGCCTGAGCCAAAATAGTTAATCAGCAACAGTTCCAGAAAGACCCCAAAACTCCCCCAGAACCTTGATCAATCCCAAAGGCACTTATACCCCTGGAGATAGAGCTAACCAACCAAGGGGGAAAAAAGGCAAAAGTCACCCACTCCTACCCTAACAGGCTTTAAATTGACCCTGCAAAGTCCATGCCTCTGTCTTCCATCTTGATGTATGGTAGACCACTGCATTCTAGATCTCTGCAGAATAAACGCTTGCTCTTTGCTATTACATACTATTTGAGTCTGGGGTATCATTCTTCGGTAAACCATGGGCCCTTACAATGTATGTAGACAAAATGCTTATACATACAAAAGACAAATTCATACACATTTTAAAAGAAAAGGCTCTTAAGGTGACACCAGGGACTAGAAAGATGGTTTGGCAGATAAAGGACTCACTGCCAAAGCTGCCGACTGAGTTTGACCCCTAGATCCCTGTGATAGAAGGAGAGACTGACTCCCACAAGTTGTCTGATTTCCAGACCCTTGTCATGGCTTGCATGCAGACCTACACTCACCCTCCCACCCACAGTGAGTAAATAGTAAATACAAGTGAAAGAAAAAGACGAGTCTGTGCGTGTGTGTGTGTGTGTGTGTGTGTGTGTGTGTGTGTGTTTATGTTCATGTGTCTATATACATGCCCAGTGTCGCTCTTAGGGTGCCATCTACTATGAGTATCACCTTCAGCTGCCTGGTCAGGGTAGGATCCACCTGTCTCCTCCTCCGGATGCGAGGATTACAAGTGCATGCCACCATCATCTGGTATTTTGACCTGAGTTCTGGGGACTCAAGTCCTCATATTTGTACACCAAGCACTTCACAGCTGGCTCTCCCTCCAGCCCAGAAATACTTTTTAAAGGAAAAAAAAGTTACAGAAACTCTTAAACATGCATCCAGAAGAGACAAGCATAGCGAACCCTGAGTGTCCATGGCCGGCTTCCATGGTGTGACCTCATGGACAGTGTGTCACCTGCCTGTGTTCTAGGTGACCCTTGCAGCGGATACAAAGCATTACACATCAGAAAATGTTTCAATGTGTATGAAAGGCATAGGTTCTTTTTTGAAGCATAATTGTATTATTTCTGTCAGATCTAGAAACTAACAGCATGAGGAGACAACTTCTTAACTCAAACAGGGGCTGTTATTCTGTCCACCTGGTCTCCCTGTCCTGCTTCACAAAAGCCTTGTTGTTATTTTAATGTTTATTGCTAAGCCTCCTAATGAGTAGACAATAACTAATGGGCTGGCACTGCATTTCTCTAGAATTCATCCACAGGCCAAAAAAAAAAAAAGGTAGATTATTTTAGTAAATCTACTGCTTCTAGAATAAAATCTTTATGAAAATCCATTATCAAACTTTATTTTATTGTTCTGTGTTTGATGTTGTACCAGACTGTAACAAATTTCAGTGTTGGGGATGGGACTTGGGCTCACCATATGCTTAATGTACACTCGTAGCACAGCTATAACCCCTGCCTTCATTACCAAGCTTAAAGACTAGGAAGTGATGTGCTTGCTTGGAGTATACCTAATGCAGAGGTGACAGTGGCTATTGGATAAACTGAGTATTAAAGAATGTTGGGGGAGGGGCTGAGTGGTTAAAGAGTTTGCCATGCAAGAGTGAAGACCAGAGTTCAGATCCCCATGACACACCTAAATGCCTGGCATGGTGCCCTTGTCTGTAATTCCAGCCTCAAAGGCCATACAGGGACAGAGGCAAAATCTCCCATAGCAAACTGGCTAGCATAGCTGAGAGCTTTGAGTTTGTCTGAGAGACTAGCTAGCTCAATAAATATGGTGGACAAGTCTTGGAAGATGATTCCCTATCAACCTCAAGCCTCTACATGCATGCATCACACATGCAAATATGCATGCACATATACACATACATGCACACACCACACACATCATACACACACACACACAACACACACACACACACACAAGGGTGAAAAGGGGGAAATAGGGCAGAAGAACCTATACATATAAAATGTCCACATAAGGTGCCACACTCTTGATTATCTTCTTCAGAATAGCATTAGACGTGATGATGGTTACTCTGTCAACATCCTGGTCCTTGCGCTCCGGCTAGGTGGCTCCATCTGGTGATGCAAAGCCGGGATTGAGATGATGCAGATGATGCATATTCCTTTCTGTCTCCTAGCCCTGGGCACCTGTTGTTTAAAGACCCCTGGCATCCTGATGGCATGACCACTCTCCCAGGTGGGTCCTTGTTTAAAGGGAGATGATCATTGCTTTCTTGTACCTTTTAAAATATAAAACGGAAGAGCTGCTCATCTTTATTTCCCGTTCCCAGGAAGCCCACTTGGTAAACTGGAGGAGGGGTTACATTCACTTCTATTTAAAAATGCATTACTTTGCCTCGAAATAATTTTCTGAAAGCATCATTTGGGATTTGGGAAGAGCTATGATGTACTGCTCATTTCTTAATTTCCTTCTGCAACCTGCACCTGTTTTGATCTTTGATTTCCTTTAAATGTACAGTGAGGCAAATGTATTCTCTCACCATCACCTTTAATGCATCCAAAATTATACCCCTTGGAATTGTTTCGGTATTATTCATTTCAAAATGGTTTCTCAACATTTCTTGAATTTCATTTATCCAGGTAAAGTCTTTAAGCAAAAGGTTATTTGGGGGCCAGCATACACAGGATCCCAAGTCTACTCAGCCTCCTGAGACTATTTTCTTTGGACTCAGCCCAGGAAAGAATTCAGGTTGAGAGCTACAAAACTCAGCAAAATGGCAGAGAATTAAACACATATCTGAAATGCATTTGCACTTAGCAGGAAAACCTGAGTAGAATACTTAGATTTTTTTCCCAAAGACCTATTAGATGGATATGTTTGTTTATTTCATAATCCAATCTTTCAATTGCAAACTTAATATCCAATTAAATCACCCCTTTAAATCAACACTGGTTTCAGAGACTAATTAGCATGTTAAGAAAGGAAGTTTGCTCATTATTTGGGGTCTGTATAGAGCTGAAGCAACAGTAGTCGACCTCACTAAAAAGATGATTTCCAGGAGCCAAGTAGATGATTGGTGGAGTAATTATGTTATTTAGGGCCCTTCTCCAGCACTGCAAGATGAATCGCATTTGCATAGGTGAAACAAAGACTCAAATGGGAGAAAACAAAGCAAAGTTGTTTCCCAAAAACAAAGAAAAATAATACTGCAGTGGCTTCTCTTCCTGAAGAGGAGAGAAGGAGGGAAGACGGTTCCCCTGCTGCCGCCAGCCCAGGCAGACTGCAGACCAAACCAGCGGTGAGTCATAAAGGGCACTTGGGACAGGTCCCTGAGGCTCTGCTCTCAGAGTAGCTACAGAGTCGCTATAGAGGTCCATCAAGTTGCACTTGGCAGGAACCAGGTTTAAGGAGACCATAAACTGTTCGCCTGTGTTCACAGCAGCGTGATTCACGACGGCCCAGACACGGAAGCAGCTCTAACTAATGTCCATCCACACAGGAGCTGATACACAAGATGGAATATGAACATGCAGTTATTAGCCTTTAGAACAGTGGAGATTATGACCCGTGTTAGAACACAGGTGACCCCCTTGAGTACTTGTTGCTAAGCGGAATAAGCTCTTGGTAAAAAGGGCGCACAACGTACGTACAGTTGCCCTTAAATGAGGTTCCTAGGGCAGTCAGCTTTGCAGAGACCGGAAGTAGAAAGGCAATTGCTAGGGACCGAAGGCAGGGGAAATAAGATGTTGCTGGTTCGTGGGGTCAGGTCCAGCTTTACAGAACGTGAAGCATTTTGGAGATGGGTGATGGTCGTAGCTTAACAACAATATGGATGGGTTTAGAAAAATTTTTAAAAATCCATTTATTAACATGATTTTACCTTTCATCTTTGTAATGTACAAAACCTCATTTAAATGCAAATATTAGCACTTAACTTGTATATAGAATCACTGAAATCACACAATTCATATTTTGTGTAGCCGCTTAAAAGAGAACAATACAGGCAGACTGGGAAGGTGGCACTGAACTGTACAGTGAAAGACGGGAAAGACTTTAAGGTCTACATTGCGTGTATATTACCAAGATAAAAAAGGAATGGAGAAGATGATAAAAAAAAATCCAGACTTAAACAGATGGAAGCCCTTTTAGGGTGTCATTATGGAGTAGCATGCATGTATAGGGCTCCCCAAATACCCACATCCCCTCTCCCCGATTTCCCTTAGAGCTATAGGATTGATAGACCGTGTAACATTGCTAACATTGATTGAGGTCAGGACTGGTTCCCTTAGATGAGGTGCCAGCCTTGGGGCTTTACCTGATGGTTAGTGACCCAGGTCTCCATCTTGAAATTCCTAGTTTTGTGACTTTTGACCTGGTGTTTGGCATGAACTCCAACTGGACAATGAAGCGAAACTTCATGTTACATGCTCTGAGCTATGCAGAAGAACCTGGACCCTTGCTGAAAGTGCGCGCCTGCCTCTGACATGTACCCTATGCTGGAGGATGGGCACATTCTATGGCTTGGGGACTGTCCTTTGCCACCTTCCCAGTCTGCCTGTATTGTTCTCTTTTAAGTGGCTACACAAAATATGAATTGTGTGATTTCAGTGATTCTGTATACAAGTTAAGTGCTAATATTTGCATTTAAATGAAGTTTTGTACATTACAAAGATGAAAGGTAAAATCATGTTAATAAATGGATTTTTAAAAATTTTTCTTTACTTCAATGGCGCTGACTGGCCAATTTAAAAAAAAAAAAGTAACACAGAAAAGCATAGAAGGAAGGAAAAGCTCTATATTTTAGCACCTCCATTAGCACTACTCCTCTCCCTGTACTTTAAACAAAGACCAGGGAATGCACATTGGTTGGTTGTGGCCTTCTCTCTAGAAGATGTTTTGATGTGACTGTGCTACAGTAAGGTGAGTAACAACTTTATTCTGCAAAGGGTCTGAGACAGGACTGTAATGTTTTAGGCCTTGCCCCATTCAAGTACTCTTACCACCACTACTATCCCACTATGCCATGAAAGCAACTGCAGAAAACATATAAACCCTTGAGTACAACCATAGTTCAATAAAGTTTTATTTACAATGAACATGGCTATGGGCCACAGTTTACCAATTCCAGTCTTAAGAAAAAGAAAGGCTCTCTTGTTTGCTCTCACCACCTCTAACACATCAATAAGATGCTACCTTGGG
The DNA here is from genome assembly GCA_021653895.1 of Mastomys natalensis. Classification (NCBI taxonomy): domain Eukaryota; kingdom Metazoa; phylum Chordata; class Mammalia; order Rodentia; family Muridae; genus Mastomys; species Mastomys natalensis. The sequence goes on from JAJTUV010000153.1 coordinate 637,124, forward strand.
AAGTTGGTGTAAGAGCCCAAGGAAGAGACAGAGACGTTTAGTCAAGTTTCATAGCCAAGAATAGTCTAGAAAACTTGAAAGATGAAAGGCATATTTGAGAGCTCCTGTAATTTAATGTAACAATGTGACCTTAGTGCGTGGTTAGATAGCAATGGTGCAGAAACAGGCCCAATTCCTTGAAAGATAATATGTGAAAAAAGGCATGTAAAAGATGAACTGGTTAATAACTGGATTAACTGAGAACTTGTATAGAAAGGAGAAACTTGAATATTTTATCCACCCAATTACAATCGGATGAATTTCATTCTGGCCGAAAAGGCAAGGTGTGGATCTTTCTGGGGAATACTAGTTCCAGTTCTGGGATAAGAGATTAACAAAGAGAGAGTTTTGCTGTTCCAGACAGCAAATGAGTAACCTCAGACTACAGAAACCAGGCAGCAGAAGTCAGAAGCCAACTGCAGGAGAGGCCGGGGCCAGAGGTCAAACAATGTGATCATCAACACTACAGTAGACCAGGTATGGTGGCATAGACCTGGAATCCCAGCCTTGAAAGGTTGAAGTCTAGGCTGTATGTACTGAGACTCAATCTTCAAAAACAAAATAGCAATAATAATAGCATAGTTTCATTAGATTAAAATAGGTTTAAATCCAAGGATTGAGACAGAGAACCTCACTGGTCACATGTAATGGATACTTGAAAACCAACAATTTTGAATCATTCATCTATCTTACCTTGCCTATGTAAACTATTCTTTATGGCAACCAAATAATTGATCAAAGGTTAAAATCACGTCATCTATGGAGTGGTGAGATTAGGTCATCACCATGATCAGTCCTTTGAACCATCACACCTCTGGGCAGCGATTGTTGGAAACCATGGGTATCACCCACAGGAAGACAAAAAAAAAGAAAAAAAAAGAACCTGTTCTCCTCTGCTATGCAAGGGTATGTTGACATGTGGGCACACCTGCAACATTGCCCTCTCAGAGCTGCCATGAGATGGAACCTGAATCTGATTGAGAGTCCAATCTAGATGTAAAAACCAACTTAGTGAAAATGCAAGGCATAAAGGGACACTTTAAATAATAGAAGAGACGTGGTCAGAAGAATCCAGACTCAGTAACTTCTGGACAGCAGGCCTCCTCAACACAGAAACTGTGGGGAAAGAGCAAGAGGCAGGGAAAGGGGACATGGAGAAGTTGTGGACTGTTAAAACAGAATTGGCCATCCACCCATCACTGTGAGCTCTTGTTTGTACTTGATCCAAAAACAGAAATTATGACAAGGTATCGATAAGACATTGGGGGAATTAATCACTGGGTATTTGGCAATTTTAAGTAATGATTAAATTCTTTTCTTGTAATGATGACTTTTTGGTTTAGTTTTAAATAATTACCTTTAAAATTGAATTATTTACTATGTGTGTGTGGTCTGTCTTGAGTGCACATGTGTATGCACAGATATGTATTGCCACAGTATATGTGTAGTGTCAGAGGGCAACTTCTTGGGGTCCAACTTCTCTTCACCATGTGGGTGTCAAGGACTGAACTCAGATCACTAAGGTTGGGAGCAGGCACCTTTACCTGCTGACCCTTAAAATTATTCTTTTTTTTTTAAAGTATACATAGTACAAAACAATATTCCTAAATGAAGCCGTATGGTTTCCTGAATTTGTTTCCAATCAGCATGAGGGAAGAGACAATTAAGGAAATGTGTGAACCAAGATAGGTCCTAAGGTGATCATTCTAGAATCTATCTGTGGGTATATGGGAGTCTCTAGCTCTAGTTTTTCTAATTATGTGTATCTTTGAAATTTGCCACAGAAAAACACTGTTTAAAAAAAAAAAGATAAATTGTTTCCTTTTGCTTACAAAAGGAACTTCTACAATTTCAGACCAAAATATCAGCTGCAAGATTGTGTCTTTTATATGGTCAGCCGCTGCAGTTAAATCTCAACAATATGGCCTCTTAAACAAGACCTTAACAATGAAAGCACAAGTTAACATCCAGTGTGGATGGGGGAAATTTCACAGGGGCTCATCCCTAGATGAAGAGCTATATGCAATTAGTAACAACTGCAAATTAATCTTCTCCTGGGATAAACTGTGTATTTGTTACTTTTCTGTTGTTGGAATAAAACACTATAAGTAAAGCAACTTATAGAAGAGAGTTCATTTAGACATGTCGTTCCAGAGGGGTGAGAGCCCATTGTCAATATGGCGGGGAGCATGGCAGCCGACAGACAGGCTGGAGAGGCAGTTAGGAGCTTACATCTCAATCCACAAACAAGAACAGAGAGAGCTAACTGGGAGTGGCATGCAACTTTGGAAACATCAAGGCCCACCTCCAGCAACATACCCCTCTAGAAAGAGCACACTTTGTAATCCTTCCAAATAGCTACCAACTGGAGACCAAGTATTCAAATTCCCAAGACAAGGGGGACATCTAATTCAAACCACTGCAACCCCCCAGATGATTATTCAATAATAAGTAGTTAGCACGTATAAGCAGAACTAAACGGACTCAGCAGGTTGCATTCATACTTTTATATGTGTTATACATGTAACAATAATAATTAAACAAAAAATAAATATGTAGAAGGACAAAAATATTTTTAAAAGAATGAAACTTTTGAGGAGATTTACATTTATGTGTGTGTGTGTGTGTGTGTGTGTGTGTGTGTTCTATGTATCTGAATGCATGCATGTGCATGCCAGAACACATGTGCGGAGGTCAGAGGAAAACTTTTGGGAGTGGATCCTCTCCTTCCACTGCGGATTCTTTGGACTGAACTCAGGTTATCAGGTTTGTGTAGCAATTCCGTTTAACCACTGAGCCATCTCATTGGCCCTATTGAGAAGCTACTAGCATTGATATAGCAGAAGCATTCAGCGAGCACTTAATGAGCACCCGATGCATAAAGGGCTTCAGGGAATCAAAGATCAAGAGACACAAGCAGAATATATGTAGGAGCAATGAGTCTAGAAGTCTAATGCACAACTTGAGGTTTAAAGTAAAGAGTATTGGACTGTCCTCAAGACAGTCCCTAATAAGTAGGTTTTCTTTGTTCTTGCTTTATACACATTGAAACAGCTATGTGAGTCCAGTTAAGTTCTTTTGCTTCGCTATAATAAGCATTTTATTATCTATCTGTACCCCTTAGCATCACGATGTGTATCTTAAATATACACAATATGTATTGTTTGGTGAAAGATTGTTCAAGTGAAAGGTACTGTAGAATTATCACAGCGGTGGTAGAAATTGGAAAAGAGGGGATGTCTCTTTATTAGGGAGAATGTTAGCCACTGTGAAATCTATGCAGACTCCAACAAAGGATTACTGAGATGAGTTTTATTTAATGTCCTTGGAAGAACCAACGAGCATACCAATTGTCTGAACAGACAATGGGGTTCTCTATTTGAATGGAAGTTTAAGTTCATTGAATTCTATTAGAATCAAATACCTTGAGAATTTGCATCTTTTTTATTCACTTGTGTTCAGAAACCAAGCTCACCATTGCAATTTACAAGGTCTGTCCTATTATTTATAAAATAAAGGGATGACAAGGTTTCTTGCAGAACAATTAGTGGCGATTTCCATGACGATGTTCCTGTGATCCATCACTCATTCCTCTACCACCTGACAGCACCTCACTCCACACTTGAGAGTATGGGAAAGCTGCCCCTGTCTAGCTGCCTCAAGGAGAGGGGCCTGCCTGAGAGACTGTGTAGAGACTATAGAATATCGGTGGCCAGAGCAGCACCTGAAGTGGACCAGTTCACTGTGGCCTCTTTCTCTGACAAAAGCTCTCTGTCCACTGCCCCAACTCCCTTCTAGTAACTTCTGTCCAGACTTACCTCATTTGGTCCAGCTCCATCTCTTGGCTGCAATTATGTAACTGTAGTTTTTAAAGTTACAAATAAAGAACTATGATTAGTCTAGCCTAGTCTCCCCTGGTAACTGGTCAGCCTATCAGTTAGCCTTTTGTTAAGGGTCTATGTTTGTCACAATAGCCATGACTAAGGGTAGAGTCACATACTATAAAAAATAATAATACTGGATGCCTATCATAGTCATCCCCAGCCCCTTTACAAGGGACCACAGGGCAGCCAGTGCTATATAGATTCTAGTATATCCTACCAGCTCTTGATCTACTGTTGCTAATTTTGATGAGTCTCAAAACCAATTTAAGGTCTGGTTTATTGTACCCCAAATTCTAACACAATTCAGGTGAAATAGGATCGATGCATACCACCTCCTTGCTTATTAAAAGCAAAGGAATTTTAATCCAGCAACATGGCTCCATTGGAAGGGAATTACATCCAAAGACCTAGGTCTGTGTGATCTGGCTGGTATACAAACATGTCATATACCTTTAATCACTCTGAATGGAATATAGGCACACTGGGAACAAGCTGGACCAAGCGCCATTTTTTAAATATTTCCCGCAACACACTCTTAGTACACACTTTTAATTCCAAACAATGATGTCTAGCTTAGGGTCAAAGTGACGAATCAAACAAAGATTTGACAGAATGAGTCACAGATAAGATAGGCCCAACTCTCAGGAGAACAGACAGGAAAGAGGATACTTAAGAGTAGCGCAGAGTGAGTCAGGAGCAGAGGGCAGTTCAGTAGGCACAGTTTAGTTGAGTTCAGGCCATGCAGCTGCGTTCAGCTGTGCTCAGTTCAGTGTAGTTCAATGCACTTCCATTGGATGCAATGGAGTTCAGCTGAGTTCTTGTGGTTCCGCTCAGTTTGTGCAGTCACTGCGGTTCATTTCATAGAATTCAGCGGCAGTTTTTCTAAGTTGAACAATTCAGTGAGAAGCCAAGAGTAATCAGCTTGGAGAAGAGTTTAAGCCAGAACAGTTGAGTTGAACCAGCTAGCCAGCGTTGAAGAAAGAACTAGAAAGGGTGAGCTTATTCAGCAGTAAGCCTCTGAGTCGGCAATTACATCTGGTGAATAAAAGTTACTTTTCTTGGACACTGGAGAAATGCTTGAAACCTATAAATTTCAGTATTTACCAGTGTTGGAAAATATCAATAATTTTTTAACAAGCAACAGCTGGCTAAAAGACTGGGCATGTGTTAGCAGTGGTGGTGTTTACATGTTTTATTGAGTTTACTCCTAATAAAGTAGGTACAATCTTTATTTGACAGACAAGTAAACTGGGGCTTAGAGAGAATGTATAAGGTCAGATAGTTAACAATGGTAGCTCAGACTCTGAGCCCTGAATTGATGCATTTATCAATATGTCCTAAAGCCTTCTTGATGGCTTCTGTCACTGCTGCGCTGTGACCCGGGATTGACACTAAGCTTTATGTTTCAGGTGCTTCATCACAACTTCTATGAAGAGAACACATATTCTAATTATTGTACTGTTTTCCTAAACTTGTCTGGACATGGTTAGAAACCCAAATAACAGACTCAAAATGCCTTCACTCATTCTGGGGACAAATGCTCTTAACTTGACAAACTACTCCAAGAAACACAAAATTTTCTGAAAACAGAGGCTTAGCATACAACAGTGTGCAAATGTATTTCAAGGTAAATTCATCACTGATCATATTAAGAAGAATATCAACATAATGAGGTTTTCGTAGCCCTGTTCTGGGTCTTCCATCACCCAAAGCAGTAAAGCAGTAGAGAAAACCATCATGTTAAACAACGATTGCAAATGTTGAAGAAACGAGAGTGGTTTGATTGAATTTATTAGATATGTGTTGCTGGCATCTTAAGATATAAAGCATTTATCACAAAACGATGATTTCTTCACTTAAGCTCATTAGAAAATCACACATCAATCATGTATAATTACAGAGTAATTTCTGCTGCTCCCCACAAATCATTACCATGTTTGCTAAAGTCAAATGGACTTTTTTTCATGACTTGGAGAGGTGGATTCTTCACAGAAATCAATGGAGAGAGGAGCTGCTTCTCCCTGGGGTCTCATCTCTGAAAATCAGTCCTAGGAGAGAGGGAAGACTCTGGGACCAGAGAGCTGCTCCAGGCACACACAAATGATGAGCTAAGAGTCTAGAGAGTATAGACAAAGAATGATCTGTACTCTGGAGAAAAATGAAAGAAAGGGTTAAGAGAGCGCTTCTCAACCTTCCTAAGGCGGCAGCCCTTTAATACAGTTCCTCTTGTTATGGTGACCCCCAACCATAAAATTATTTTCATTACTGCCTCATACCTGTAATTTCCCTACTGCTATGAATCATAATGTAAATGGTTTTGGAGATAGAGGTTTGCCAAAGGAGTCACAAGCCACAGGTTGAGAACGGCTGCTCTAGAGGTTAAGTAATAGCATTGACAGTAACATGAAATGTTGAGGGGTCTGTGGGGTCACACTAACCAACAACTCCAAAAAGAGTATCCCATTCCTAGTGCTGGGCTGTTAGTCTCTGGTGTCTAGAAGGGGCATTGCTGCCCCTTATACGGTAATTCCATTTTGACTCTATTTGACAAAGGGGTCACAACCCACAAATTGAGAACCACTGGGTTAAGAGGAGAGAAATAATATGAACATCAATTTAAGACTTTTGTTGAGTCTGGACATTAACTAATAGCAAATGAGCAAGGATTCAAAGAAACCAAGTGCCCAACAACCAACCAGAGGAGGAAACATCTTTTTATGTTCAAATAATTGCCAGGTAAAGGGCATTCCAACTTCAGAATTTTTCCTTAAATACATCCTGTAAACTGTATATTTATGGTTCACTCAATATTGACTTTTATTCTTTTGGCCTTTACATATAAATAAGATAATGCAAATATACAATGAAGTAATAAGATAGAGAGGGGGATAATATAAGAGCAGAAACTGTTAGAAGAAAAATGAACTTATATAGCAAGAATTATTGCTTTATTTTCTCAGCAATAAAGAGTTCTTACTAGTCAATAAGAAAAAAGATCATTTGTTCATAGAAAAACAAAGATCATCGAGAAAGAAATTTGAATGGCTTCCAACAAGGACTATACTCCTATCATTTCAAATAGAATAAATGAACTTAACATGATAATAAAATGTAACTTATCAAACATATCAAATTTAGAAAGATTAAAAACGTAAATAGTAATCTATCCAGTTAGTTAAACTTGATACAACCTAGAGTCATGTGAGACAACCTTAACAGAAGAACAGCCTATGGCCATGGCTGTGAGAGATTGTCTTGATTGGTTGGTATGAGAGGCTGACACTATCTCTAGGCAGCAGGTCTCGATTGAGTGAACCAGGGAACCAGCCAGTGAGCAGTGTTCTTTTATGGTTAGTAGGGGAATGGACATCTTTGTGCTCACAGATAAGGGGGGTCTGAAATGCTAAGCACAGAGTTGTTCCTTCAATGGAAGGAATGCAAGACCTGTTATCTGTCCAGAAGGCTGGGAATCGGCATGCTTTCTAGCCTGGTGACCTTTGCACTGTCTGTGTGGCTGGAAACCACACAAAACCCTCTTCCAGACTCATCAAAAGCTTGTTTTTCCCAATTCATCTATGGAATTTATAGAAGGTGCCACATGTACTTTATAAAGAGTTTTGATGTAATCACATCCAGTCTTTATTTAGCTTACTATGTTCCCCTAAAAGATTTATGAATGTTATTTATCATCAGAAAAGTTTTTGCCAAATTGTCTTCTGCTTAAATATGCCACTTGGTGTCAGGTTCTGAATGTTTGAACCAATGCTGGTTACTGAGCGACAATGAACCAAATTGCTTTCTTGACTCCCATAAATAGACTCTCTGCAGGCCTATGAAGGTCACACACACACACACACACAACCACAAAATGGTTTTTGCTTAAGGTTCCTAGATTCATTTCATCTCTAGGATGAAATAAACCCTTTCTTTCTGAACTGAGTTTCTTTCGGTTAGATGTTTTACCACAGCCCCAGACCAGAGATCAAACTAGAACACGCACCATGATGTTTTGGAAACACTGACATGGGTGATGGGATTAGTTGATGAAGACAGAGGATAGAAATTGCCCAAGCACTTTAAGGTAAAGGATCCAAAAGGCTAATAGTTTCATTCTTGCCCTTGACCAGAAGCTGAAAATGGCTTTGATTTTGTCTGACCAGAGGCCAGGGATGCCAGAAGGGAGTTTCACTTTCTTATCTCTTTTCTCTGAGTGGGGACCCCCTACTTGGAAGTTCTTCATGAGCCCAGACACCAAATCCTCTAGCTAACAGAATGGCTTTGAAATTGGATTTCTGGATGCTCATGGTTGAAATTGGTTATATCATCAACTTTGCCCCATATTCTAAATGATTTTAGAGTCTCAGCTCATGAAGTTAGACTGTTAAATGGTTACATAAGATTTGGTAACTTTGGAGGACATTGAAGATGGATCCTTCCCTCAGGGTTGGCTTTGACCCCTACCTCCTGTTTCCCTGGCAACACTAGAAAGGGAAGCATTGATTGGACCATAAAAGGAGGGGGAGCTATCAGGGCTTTGTTGAAGCCCTATTACATTAACTTTTCCTGGAAAGAGAAAACAAACACCAACCACTCCATGTGGGTACTACTGACAAACCAAAGTATGATTATACTGCAGGCCAATGTGAGAGTGAGTTTATGGGGATTTCATAGATGAGGGGTTATGTACAAGAATATGAGTGACCCCCAAACAGATGTATCACTGCAAAGTCCCACCCCATTGTGGATGGTGATCTTATGGAATCTGCATCATGGAGTCCTGCTTTCTTCTTATAGATAGCCTGCATCCAGTGGAGGGAGTTACAACTGGGATCCCAATCAAGTGCCTCTTGACTCCCTTGGGAAGACCCACTTACCTCTGTATTGTTCTACTCTAGTTGCCATAGCTATGGGACAAAGCCTAGAATAGCATCTTGCCCTGACCTTAGGGGAAAAGCACCATACAACAAACTCATTAAGAGAAAGTCACTTCCTTCTATCAAAAGAATAGTATCCACCTCTGGTCTTCAGTGGAGCCGTGACATTCTGGCTTGCTCCAAGGAATTAGAGCGTTATACACTTTTGTGTCTCCTCTTAAGAGATAATCTAGCTGGGTCTGTCAATCACATGGCCAGGAGACAAGCACCAGAAAATCTGCTAAGGCGGTGGGAGGAGTAATCTTCCCCTTGATGAGATAATGTACTTCTCCTTCTCAGAAGCTCTTTTTCCAGGTAGCGGCTTCCTTTCCAAGTTACTCAAAACTAGTCCTTCTTTTGTCTCTTCCTAACAGATACTGACCAAAGGCATAAGCTTTCCCAGAGAGTCTGGGCTTTCTCATTCCCTGAAGGCATTTCTCCCCCACCTTCCCCCATGCAGCTGCTTGAGTCTAACTGGACAGGACAGGACTCTCTCTTTCTGTTCTCCATATCCTCTCTCCCAGCATCTGTTGAGCTTTACAGTTTGCCTGCTCTGTTAATTTTTCTCTCCAACTCTAATAAAATTGTCCCCAAGTTTCCTCCTGAATCTATTTCTAAATTCTTTTATTAACAAGGCTAAGAACTCAGAAGAGAATTCCAAACCCTTGGTAACACCATGTAATATAATGTCCTTGGGAAGTAAAATTCATCAATGTATGTCAAACTTGAAACTGCACTTGTCCTTTAACCTATCAACTCCACCTGTACAAAGTTATTTCTTAACTGTATATATACATATTGACATTTTTTATGGAGATACCCACTGTAATATTTGATAGCAATAGACAGGGAAACTTCCAAATTTTTCAACAGTAAGGAACTAGTGACAAAATATTTTGCTGAATAGCTTACTTAGCACTATGTGGCCTGAATTCTATCCTTGGTGTAACAAAGGGGGAAAAAATGGAAAAGGAAATAACAACCAGAACTCTCACAAAACAAAACAAAACAAAACAAACAAAAAAAGTAAGGTGTATAATATGTTATTCATTCCAGATAGGAAATCAGACTAAAAAAATGACTCTACTCAAATCTAGCCTGGTGAACTGATGAGTTTAATTAGGACGGGTTACAGAAGCATAGGTAAGAGTTTACTTACAGGAGTATGGGCAACTCACAGCCAACTGCACAACAGAAGGAAATTTTCTCTCTCTATCCCAGCAACTGATGACTATTCTTAGCAAAGGGTGTGGGTAACCTCATAAGCCTCTCTCCCTAGCAACTATTAACCTCCTGTGTGTATAGAGGAGAGGCTGGGCTTCATCAGCCCTCTTCCTTCCAATTGTCTGTCTGTAAATTCTTAAGGACGGGACCTCATGAGCCTTTCCCTTTCCACTGGAAAGTTAATGGGCCCAATCTTGAACAAGTCTCCTTCAAATAATAACAGTTGCTAACAAATCAAGAGGACAATGGCCATGCCCAGAAGACAGCATTCTCAACATAATTCTAACCTTTACATAAACGCGCAATAATCTATGTATGCACATATACATGAATATAAGATATATTACTATTGCTATGGTTAGCTTTAATTGTCAACTTGGCACAATCTAGAATCACCTAGGAAAAATGTATCAGAAAGAGACTGTAGCTCAGGTTGACCTGTGGCCATGTCTTCATGTGGCCATGAAGGATATCTCGATTATGTTGAGATGAGTAGACTCCCCACTGTGGGTGGCACCATCCCCTAGAAAGCACTCTGCTCATGATGATAGATGTGATATGTATGATTAGCTGCTTCAAGTTCTTGCCACCTTGACTTTCTCACAATGATGAAATGTAACCTGGAATTGTGAGCTAAATAAACTCTTTTGTTTTTCTAAATGATTTTATCAGAATATTTTATCAAATATCATATAGGACATAATTTCAATTGAAAACTAAGATTATCATTGCCCACCCAAACCATGCCTAGAAATTATAGAATTTATTCAATATGGTTCTGAAGGCTTTTATCCTACTTAGAAGAACAACTTTTAAAATTTGAGCTCTCTCTCTCTCTCTCTCTCTCTCTCTCTCTCTCTCTGTGTGTGTGTGTGTGTGTGTGTGTGTGTGTGTGTGTGTATCATATTTATGCATTTCTAAGTAGTGTGGTTTTGGAAAACATTGAAGTGTGGTAGCCTCTATAAGAAATGATTTAGGTGGGTTTTTTTTATACTATAAATTCATCAATAGTATTTTTAAAAATCAAGTCTATAGATAATATTTTTTTAAATCAGAGAACAGATTTAGCAGGGCATTTCTTGTAATACAAACAGCAATGGAACCTATGAGAATTATTTAAAGCTGGGAAAGTCACAAGTTACATTTTGGGGAGCAGAAAAGCCCTCCTCTTAGAAGGAAAGACAATGACAAGCTGAGACTGCAGTCTCAAAGGAGGCACCCCAGTCATCACCAGGTACACTGGGGTTTCAGTTGGCCTCCTAAAATGGGGAAAGTTTTCTCAGCATGTGAGTGTCCCTCAAAACTCCACAAGATAGAAGCTGGATCCCCTGGGTAGAGCCATGTGGATGGAGGAAACTTCTGAAGGTAGAAGTGAGTGAGAGGTCTTCATGCTATTGAAGGCATGACCTGAAAGGTTTCAGAGGGCGCTGAAATGGATTACTGGAGAATTAGAAGCATATTAGAAAACTTATCAAAGCCATGGATAGACAGACGTACATCAGGCCTCAGAACAGACTGCATGGTAGAATCTCTAAAGAAAGGAATCAGCCCACAGGACACAGGTGGGGTCTTCTTTTTTGTACCTTTCTGAGGATGGGGAAGTTTCACAGCATAGCCTTCAGCCAGGTCCTCTGATTCCCAGCAGAAGGCAGAGAAGAGGGTGGAGAGCAAGATGTAACACCAAACACCCTGTTTGATGGGAACTCACTTCCCAAGTAAGAGATCCTGGCACTGGGCAGTCTGCACACTGGAGACTCAGCCGGTGCTCAGTGAAGGGAAGAGAGGCAGCTGGATTGTAACATTACATTCTCAAATGCCTTGAAGGGAATGGCACAATCCCCACTTGCACATCCAGCCAGGAGAGAAGCAATTTTATTCTACATTGTGCTCCCTCTACAATACGCCAAAGCCAGCCCAAAGCAAAGTGGCCAACTGATTACAGCTTGTGGTTCCCAAAACTGTGGGCTAGAGTACACCCTTCTCCCTACAAGCTGATCATCTCAAGTACTTATCGTTAACAGCTGATCACAGCATCCAGTCCACCCCAACCAGGTGATGTGTTAAAGATAACGGAACCTTACTATGAAGTGCTTTTTAATGTCTTCTCTTAGACAGCTGATGGACAAGGATCCCCTTCAGAGAGCTAGCCACCCTGCAGAAGAAACTCTCTAAATGGCCTTCCCACAGAATGAATGCGAGTCAAAAAGCCTTCAGAGAAAACTGCTTCCCTCAAAACCTCTAGATCTGCTCTTGAAGGTGGTTCCAAAAGCTAGAATTCTCTTCCCTCTGCCTTAGGCTCTGAAGGGTATTTGTGCTCCTCCAGCACAAAGCTCAACACCACTAGCCTGCCCTGAGTTCTGCTGGGAAACCACGGGTACACATTCTGCAGACCCCAAAGACCACTGTGATGTTCAATAATGTCTGCCAATGTGACAGTATCTAGGATCGTCAGAGGGACAAACCTCTTGGCTTTTCTGTGCAGTATTAGCTAGATTAGATTGGGTTAATCGAGATGAGAAAAGCCATCTTAATTGTGATCAACGCCATTCCATGCCCTGGAGCCTACACTACATTAAGAAGGGAGAAAGCTCACTTTGCAGCACCAGAGTGCCATTCCTCCATCTCTGCTACCTGACTCAGTCACCACCTCAGCATTCAGTGTGACCAGCCACCTCCAGCTCCTGCCCACCATGATGGACTAGACCCTTGACTCTGAGCCAAAATCAACCTTCCTTAAGCCACTTTCCTTGGACATTTTGTCACAGCTACAAGGGAAGTCATTATTATTCATATCTTCACTCTGGATGGGAACACTCCAGTTACTGGGGTTGTTTGTTTGTTTGTTTTTCTTGCTTCCCAGGTACCGGGGTTGAGTCTCTTTTAGCCTTCTGGGCCTCTGCAAGGCTTTGGATGCTCTTATCCCAATCCACAAAAACCAGATGCCCACTAGAGCTTTCCATTTCAGAGCTACAGGAGGCTTATGTAAGAAAACAGAAGCAACACTTTTGTAAAACAAACAAATAACAACAAAACCCTCAACTCTCTGTGCTGAGACAGGGAGCCCAAATAGTCCAAAATCCAAGGTATTTTCTCTCATGATCAAGTTTTGCATAATGAGGACAGTGTGCTGTTAGCCTGGGATCTGAACTGCTCAAATCTGATCACCAATAAATACAATCAAAAGGGGTAGAATCAGGTGGGATCCTCAAGTCTTCTTAAAGGATCTGGTGAGCTAATCTCACCCTCCTTCTCTCCCTCTCCATTCCCCTTTCCCTCCTTTGTCTACCTCCTCCCTCCCTCTTCCCTTTTCTCTCTCTTTTTCTCCTTCTCTCTCTTCCTCCCTCTCTTCCTTTCCCCTCTCAAGTCGCCGGAAGGGTGAGAGTAAGGAAGAGATTCCCTTGCTAAGAATGAGAAGTGCAGCAAATCTTCGCTTCATTTCAGGAGCAAAGGAAGCAGTGGATGGAGGTATGAAGCCTTCTCCTCCTTTGGGGTAAAGAATAGTTTTAACCTTCAAGTAACTGCAGAGGTTATTGCAGCTTATTCAAGGAAACTCTTCAGAAAGACAGGGACATGAATCATGGGTCGTTTTATCTCCACTTTAAAGCACTGGAACATTCTCATTCCCTAAAGAAAAGAGAGCGGGTGGCGCAGAGGATGGGATCTGATGGATTTATTAATATCCCCAGGGCCAGCCCCGGAGGTGCCTTCCTTTCTGCTGGTGACACTAGCGGTGTTTTTTTCCCCAGAAGCTGAGTCACACTTTCCCAGTCACAGGGTTGAGGTCACAGGAGAGGGGAGTGTAGGCCACACTGTGTGTGCTTTTTTTTAATTTAATACACTATGGAGACGTTCACAGGACCCGGCAATGGGAAGTCATGTGCTGGAACAGAGCGGTTTGACTCAGGGAGTCCGATGAATGTCTAAGGATTTCTGTTCACAATCACAAGGCTCCAGATGGCAAATTGAGAAGAAGCAATCCAACTAAGAGCCTAAAAAGGTCTAGTACAGGTTGCGGGTCCACTTGTAGCCCCTTGGAAGTCAATGGTTACTAAGGACGCTGTGTAGGAGATAGCTGACCGGGCTCCTAAACACATGAAGCTTTACAGGAAAGGAGCCTTGCAATAGGAATTTCTTTTCTCCGAGAAAGAATTGATACATCTCCTCTTCCAGTGACATCCATCACAGGCTGACATTTATTTGACATTCTTTCATATATTCATGAGCACAAAGCCTAAGTATAGCATTGTGGTGGAACAGTAAGGGCAAACAGCATGGACAGGCCCCTGTGCTAGGGGAGCTAGCAGGCTCTTGGGAAACTCACCAGGGAGGATTGCACTGGGGGAGACACTGATATGTGGTCTCTTAGCAGCTGCCTTTTGGGTTAAAGGTGTCATGGAAGAGGCAGTTGACTCTAAGGAACCGGAGGGAAGTGCCCCAGGTGAAAAAGAATGCAGAATATACAAAGACCAGCACCCTGACAGAGATCCTAGCTTCTAAGTTCCCCACCTTACCTCATCGATTCGGGATCCGAGCCTTCAGGGCACTCAGAACTTAGCAAGCCTCACCCACCATGTCTGTGGTATATCCCGTGTCAAGCAGTTCCCGCTGCAGACAGCCCAGCTGATAACACGTTCCACCCCAGACCCAACAGCCCCATCTAAGCTACTACAGAAAGTTTTCTCTGTTTCTCCTTCATTTACCTCCTTCTCAAGGAAAAAGACACAGAAAGTAAGAGACTTGCCAGGAGCAAGGGCAGACAGAATAGACTCTGTGGGTGACTAATACCAAGAGCAAACCCAAAAGCCCCTTAACACCACACCACACCACCCCTAAGAATACTGGACAGAATTCCATTGTGCTTCTCCTCAGGACAGGAGGAAATTCCAGCTAACAGCTATCCCTGCCCCCTGCCCTCCACCCCCTATACAGCCAAATATCCCTTTTGAATGACCTCCCATCAAATTGCTCAGATATTTTTGTTTTCTGTCTTGGATTCTTGGATACATGAGATATTTTCAATTAAACCACAGTGGACTTGGATAATGGCCTCATCTCGTTCTTTCTATTCTCGTCGTGCCTAACGTACTCATGACATATTGTCAACTGAATGAGTGGATTAAAATGGCTCCTCGGGATAAGTCTGAACTTGTTCAGAGGCAAAACTCGAAAAGACAACCTCTCTCATCAGGGCAAGGTTAATTTAGTTTGTAGAAATCACAGATGATTTTCCCCGCTCAGGAGATAGAAGAGAGGGACTCTAAACTTTCCTAACTCACAGCTAATGGGATCAATGCCCAGCTGCTCAGCGAGAACAGAACACATCCAAATTGTATCAGCAAAGTAAATTCTGCCCAAAGGTATTTCATCTGTTAAAACTTTCCAAGCTCGAGTTTCTGTGTGAGACACAGAACTGTGGGAGAGGAAAACAGAAGCACTTTGTGGTGCAAATGTCTAAACCAATAACCTAGGAACATCTTGATGCTTCCTCCAGGGACTTCACCACCTCCACACACACCTCTGGCCTAACATGGCCACTACTTCCCATAGATTTGTAAATGCACCCTCAGGATACCCAACCTCTCACAGCCCAACGTACAACAACATATACTTAAGGGAATTTGAATCTGGAATTCGATCCAAGATCATTACCAGGAAGATCAGAACAATCACTAGAACTATACCCACATCTATGGTATGAGGCCATGGCAAGTATTCTCAGATGCCCAAGATTTTTTTTTTAATCTTTGAGACTTCAGTGCCCTTCTGGTTGGGTTGGGAGTCAAGGGGTATCCTAATTTGGTTATGTGTTTTACCCTTCTGTACTTTGTGTAGAAACTGGGAGGTTACATGGGTAACTTCTATGTTGTGAGACTCCCCAATTTCATAATTTCCCCTGAGGACCCCAAAAGTAAACAGGTAATAAAGCAAGCTTGAAGTAGGAAGGCTCTTCATTGTCCAAGGAGACCACACACCCATGCTAGCACCTGAATGACCTTAGTTTTATACAACAAGATGGGAGACACATGGGCAGCAGGTGCTAGGTTAGAAACCCAATCATTTCTCTTCTTTCTATCAACAAATATCTTAGAAAAGGCAACTCAAAGGAAGAGGAACTTATTTTGACTCCAAGTTTGAGGGTATGGTCCATCAAGACGGAGTATCCTAGTTTGCAGTCTATTGCTGTGACTAACACCATGACCAAAAGCAACTTGGGTGGGGGGGTTTGGTGGGGGAGAGAAAGGGTTCATTTGACTTACACATCCCAATCACAGTTGATCACTGAAGGAAGTCAGGGCAGGAACTCAAGCAGAAGCAGGAACCATGAAGGGTGCTGCTCACTGGCTTGCTCCCTGTGACTTTCTCAATCTACTTTCATATACCAACTAGGACCAGCTGTCCAGAGGTGGCACTACCCACAATGGGTTGGGCCTTCTCACAACAATCATTAATCAAGAAAATGGCCTACTGGCATCCTCAGAGTCCAGTCTGATGAGGAATTAAGATTCCCTCTTCCCAGAATTACCTAGCTTGTGTCAAATTGGCAAAAACTAACCAATGTGTGAAGGAGGCACATGGCAGGAGTGGGTCCCCTCTGTGGCAGTGGAAGCCTGAGCATGCTTGTTCACTTCTCAATACATTAGGAAGCAAAACAAGGGCTAGGGACTGAGCTATAGACATCAAAGCCCACCCCTGCAGTGACCCACTTCCTCCAGCTAAGGCCCTACCTTCCCAAAGTACCACAACCTCTTAAAACAGCAGCATTGCCTGGGATCTAAGTATTCAGACACATAAGGCCTGAGGAGAGACGTTTCACAGCCAAATCAAAACACCCCAAAAGTAAACTGTTAACATGTGCAGATTCAGGGACTCTGGTACAAAACAATCTCTCTGGCTTAGTTGTATCCAGGTTGAAACTGGCCTCCCACCACTGTCTGTGACAGTAATGGCAGCAAGATAGGGACGTGACACAATAAGTAAATAAACAAACAAATAACCAGCCAGCCCATCCAGGAGAGACAGCTGGGCATCTGTCTCTGAGTCCCTGTTGAAATCGTTTCTGATCTCTTTGAAGGAGGGGAATGTTCCTAGAGAAGGGCAGGGGACCCCAGAAGTGCACCTCCAGGAAGCACCCTTCACCTTTGCTCAAAACAGCTGGGTTGCTTTATCTGCCAGAAGCTTGGCCAGCCGCCCTGTGTCTGGTTGAGGGTCTCCACCAAACCCAAGAAAATGTTTCTGTGTGACAGGCTGGTGCAGAACAAGCAGCAAACAGTGGTCAGGAGCAGCTCTCTAACAGACCCTTAGGTGCTGCCAAAGCACGACGAAAGCTCTCTACCCTCATTGTACGCATGTCCCATCTCCTCTGGGGCACTTACTAACTATGCACATAGGCATATTAATCACTAAAGGAATGCATCTAACCTATCTCATCCCCCTTCAGGGAGCAAGAACAGAAATGAGTTATTGTCCTAAACCTTCAGTCACCTTGAATTCCTGAGGCACAAAACTTCACAAGACAGACCATCGCCAGATGGGGATGAGCTTGTACACCGGAGCAGACATGAAATCTGTAATGAGACAGATGATCTGGCCAAGTGATAACAGCCTCATGGACTCTGGGGACAACGACCTTACAGAACCGGAAGTGAGGCAATGATCAGCTAGGCAATACCAGGGCAATTTGACCAGGACAGTTTAATTATTTCCATCTTGCCCATCCCCTGTCCCTATTATTCCTCTGCTTAAAGCTCATGTCAGCATCTGGACCATCCAACTCCCTTCATCTGTTCCTCTTGTGTGGCCACATTGATTTGGTCTCTTCTTTCTGTTTATTGCCCCTACTCATCTCTCTAATTTGCACATTGGGACCAGTGACCAAGCCTTAAAACTCCAGCCCAGTTCTACCATTTTACCCAACATCTTCCTGCTTCCCAACAATGCTCATGGTCTCAATATTATACTCACCTGGTCCTGTCAATCAGAAGAGAAGTAGGGAGTATGGGGAAGAAGACAGAGAGTACCTCTGTTGATGTCATCCTTACAGTCCCTAAACTGGGACTTCTTTAAGGGTCTTTTGTGATGTCCCTTATGTGACTGCTCAGGTGGCAAGACATGGCCTTTCTAAAGCTGTGTCAGCCTCCCACATGACACAGGGCCCTGGCAACAGGAATGTGTACCACCAAGTCCTAAGCTGTCCTGATTCTAAGAAGTCCTTAGAGGTTGTACCTTGAACCTTATCTATTTCAGTATGAGCACACTTGGTCCCTAGTTGATGGCACTATTTGAAAGGCTTTGGAGATTTGGCCTTGCTGGAGGAAGTGTTGTCAATGGAGGAATTTGAGAGTAAAAAGCCTTGCCTACTTTCAGTTGGCTCTCTGCTTCTTGCTTGCCGCTGAGGATGTGAGCTCTCAGCTTCCTGCACTGCTTGCCATGCCTGCCACTAGCACCCACACTCCACCATTATGGACTCTATACCATAAGCTAGAATAAACTGTTCCTTTCAGAAGATGCGCTTAGTTATGGAGTTTTATCACCAGAAGAGTAACTAATATACCAGTCATGGTGACCAGAGCAGTCAGACCAACCTCCCAAGGGTATGGAGAGCAGAGGACACATGTCCCTCTTCAGGATATCAGAGCCTTGGGGATGTGGCTCCATGGGCTTTCATTACTGCTTCCCCCTTAGTTCATAGAGCTATCCCTTATCCCCAAATGTAACATTCTGAAAGAGTGATGTCTCCCAGGTCAGGACATAGGAACAAATTCCTCATCTGGCAGCTGGGACACAGCAGCCTGGAGACACACGTTTGTCAGTGAAATCAACTCAGCTGGAAATAGATCTTACTACACCAATGCCTGGAGCCAGAGCCCTCTGCCAAGATAGTAAAGGGCCCCTCTAGGTGCAGCTGCCAGCAGCTGGAATCTAGTAGCCTCAGCAGAGAGGGGAGCCAGGGCCTTCACATTCCACAGCTCCTATCTGTTTCTCCCTTCTTTCTGAATGAGTAAGAGCTATCAAACAGGCCTATGTTACCCACCACATTAAGCAAAGCAGGTGGCAGTCACCTCTGAAATGTGTCCAGGACATCCTGATCTTTGTGCTGCCTGCAAGAGCGCACTCTGATTTCACTTGTGGGGCTGTTCAGAGAGTCTAAGTGAGGACTTTGTATCTTCCACATTCTTGCATCTGGGAGCTTACTGTATCTAGCTCACATCCCTTCAGATATGAGGACCAGGGATTTCACATGAGAACAGAGAGAGGCAGAAAAAAAATCAAGAGAAAAAATGCAACTTCATACAAACCTTCACAAACATTTGCCTGAAGCAAGTCAGGGTGAAAGATAAAGCGTAAGTTTGGCAGATTCCTTTTCTTCCTCAACAATGCTTATTGAGTTTCATGCACCAGGTCCTGTTTTAATTGTCCCCAGGTCACACTGCACTAACCAGGGCTCATTGCACAGACCTCATCAATGTGGACATCTCTAGGATAGTTTGTGATGGTTGTTCCCATAGCAACTGCCTTCCAGTCTCTAGCAGACAAAGTCCATCCAGGCTTCCTTGTGGAGGTCAGCATCTCTTGCCAAGGTCACCATGGCCACGATTAGAAAAAGAGTGATTTGTGCCCAGCTGGAGGCTCAAAAGCATCATGGAAGTTCCTTTTCAGCTCTAGAAAGCCTGCTTAGGTCAGGTTCCTCCATGCAGTTCCTCATGCTCTGGACCCCACAAGGCAGAGACAAAGAGCTTCCTCCAAGCTAGGGCCTGTGCATGGGTTCCAGAGTTTCAAAGGAAGTGATTTCATGATTCACTGTTAGTTCCTGATATATGGAGGAATCTTTATAATGCAGTAGTGCTGTTAACCATAAAGAATATTAGCTAATTTTATAGATATCTGAGGTACAGGCATAAAACAACTGATAACCACCATTTTATTTTATTGACAAAAATACAATAAGGTCTTTGGTGGGTATAGTACATTAGACTCAACTTTCAAGATACTATCTCCCAACCCCAGACCACCCACTTTACCTGAAGAATACAGAGAGAGCGCTTGGGGGACTCTCCATGAGGGATGGAATGGGTCAGGAAAAAACACTTAACAGAGTCGTTAAGAAGATGGTGCCAGCAGTGGTGCCAGCATGGTGGAGATGGTAACAATGACGATGCAGATAAAGGTGATGGTAATGGAGATGGTGGTAGTGATGGCAATGGAGGTGATGGTGATGATGGTGAAATCTGAAGGAAAATAAGTCACGTATAATATGGGATATTTCAAAACAAGGGCTCCAAATGCAGTTCAGTTGGAGAGTGTGTTCTTAGTGATGGAACTAGGCTTCGGGTTCCAACAAAATCACAGTCTCATGTGGGAGGTTTAGGATGCAAAGGCTGCCTCTGGAAAGGAAGGGAAAGAAGAGAAGGGGTGGGAAAACATAGCTCTTTTATAGGGACCACAGGCATGCACAAGAGGACATTTATTTAGGGGCAACCATAGGAATGTGTTGCCTCTGGGCAGCTAATGAAGATGTGTTTTGTTGTCAATGATTGTCTGATGGTCCCATTAATGCAAGACAGGGCTAGTCTTGGAGGTTGCCTGATGGTTCCCTTGCCACCAGGCATGGCTGGCCTCGAAGGTTGCCTGATTCCTAACATTTAGCACGCTTAAGGCTCTGAGTTCAACACCCAGCAGCAGTAACAATAAAAAGTTAAAGTAACCTAACTTAAGGATTCTGTAAAAGAAACACAAGCTACTTCAGCCCTTCCGTGTCTTCCTTCCCATTACACCCAGGGAATAAACCCCAGGTGCCAGAATCATTTTGGGATTTAAACTAAGAGAAGGCTCCAGGCAGAGGTTGACCCTTACTCCTTCCAGACCTGACCCAGGAGAACAACTTGTAGTTTGCTAACATGTTTACTGCTCTGGCTATTAGTAACACTTCTCTGAAGATCCTGACACCTTTTTCCTCTGACCCACAGAACACTAAAGACTCAAGGCAAGCCAACTAAACACTGAAAGGGGGGAAAGTAACAAATATAGTCTACAAATGTTGCCTTTACTGATTATATCATTGGTAAGAGTTTCCACAGACATCTAGTCACTCATTCAGTCAGTGAGTCTGTCAATGAAGCCTCAGTCACTCCTCATTCATTCAGGTAGCTCCTCCTAGCATTGTGCGAAAGGTCTGATGGGAAATGAGAAGCCGAAGACTTCCACTTTTCTCCCAGGAGATCAATGTACAAGATCCCTGTAAGATCCATTTGTCTATGCTTTACCCAGTACAATGCTTGCTTGTTATTGCAGCTTTATAGTTTTGACAACAGAAAATGTTTTCCAGCTTTGTTCTTCTCCTCCAATAGCATGTTGACTATTCTAAGTGTTTTGCTTCTCCATAGAAACTTTAAAAATTATTGTCTTGGTAACCACAGATAACTTTCTGGGGTTTTGATTGAGATTATTTTGAGCCCAGAGAGAACTGTAGAAAGAACACATATCTTGTCAATATTGACTATTTATGTTCAAGGATACAGTCTCTGCTTTTACATGGTTTTGGCTTGATTCAGTTAGTCTTGCATGTTTTGCTAGATTTATAGATAAACATTTCATTTAGGATGCTGTTGTAAATAACAGTAAATATTTAATTTTAAATTCCATTCAAAATTTTAATTTTTAATTGATGATGGTATATTTTTTAAGTGGCTGGTTTTTACATATCAACCTTGTCTGAATCTTCAGCCCTAGAGGTGTTTGTTGATTTGCTAGGTTTTCTACATAGATGAGTATGTTATCTATAAACAGGCAGCTTTTTTTTCCTTCCTTTCTAATCTATATACTTTAAATTTAGTATTTTTTTTATTTTGGTCTTATGGCATCAGCTAAAATTTATAGGAACATTTAGAAAAGGAACAGGGAGCAAGAGGGGACTTCCTTGTACCTAGTCTTAGTGAAAAAGACTCAAGTTTCTTATTATTGAGTATGATATTAGCTATTGACTTTTTTGCCCATCTTCTTTATTCCTACAGGAAGTTCCCCTCCATTCCTAGTTTACTAAGAGATAAGAAAAAAAACATGAAGAAATGTTTCATTTTGTTAGATTCTTCTCCAACCTCTGCTGGTAGGATCATAGGAGCTTTTCAACCTTCTGGTATAATAGATCGTAGTTATTGACCTGTTGGGTTGACCAGTCTTACTTGATTATGGCTTACAGTTATTGTTTACATGTTATTGGATTTAGTTTGCCTAGATTTAGTTGAGTAATATCATTGATAGTTGAGAGACATTAGTCTTCCATTTTCTTTTAATACACGCCTTTTAAGCATTAGTGTAAGGCTGTCTTCAGGGAGCTACTTAAGAAGAGTGCCCTCAGCTGCTATGCTCTAAGACTGTAGAGAACAGTATAACACCTTTATATGGCTGGTAGGATCCACCCATGAACACATTTGGGCTTTGTACTTTTTGTTTGAAAGGTTTTCCATTACTGATTCAATTTCTTCACTGGATATAGCCCATTCATGTTATTTGTATCTTTCTCTATGAGTTTCTGCAGTGTGTGTCGAACATTGGTCCTTATTACCTGGACTAGCAGGTATTTGTATAGAAATAGTCATCTATGGTGCTTTTTAAATTAACCATTTGTTGTCTGTGAGGTCTGTAACGATGTCCCATCTTTCATTGTTGGTATTGGAGATTTATATCATCTCTATTTTTAGACTATTAATCTTATGCATGTATTCAAAGAGCTGGGTTGTTTGTTTGTTTCATTGATCTTTCTTCAATGATCTCCTATTTTTAATTTCTACTCTAATTTCAATCATTTCTTTCTTTCTTCCTCCTTCTACTTTTCTTGTAGAATTTTACTGTTTCTAGTGTCTAAAATGGAATGACAGATAATTGTATTCACTCCTTAAAAAAAATCTCCCTGGTAAGCAGTGTTTGCTACAACCTGCAACCTTCAACAATTTGTAGTTCATTTCCACTTAGTTCAAAATGTTTTTAAATTTCTCTTGAGAGTTCTTCCATGCCATGTGTGCTGCTAAAGAAGTATGCTTAATTTTTAAGTACTTTGAAATTTTCTAGTTGTCTTTTTGATATTGATTTCTAATTTAACCTCATTGTACACTAAAAGTACATATTGTGTGATGGATTTTTTACATTGTAAGTGCATATTTCATGGCTCAGAATTTGGTCCATCTTATAAATGTCCCACATGAACCTGAAAAGAGGGGTGTACCCTGCTGTTACAGGAGGGAGTCCTTCCAGTCATGAGCAGTTGATTGACAGTGTGGAATCCTCCAGGTTTATTGATAATTTGTATTTTTTGCCCTTGCTTTATATTTCCACTTTTATTTTCAAGTTTTGTTCTTTTGTTATTTTAATTTAATTGCATATTTTATATTATTCCATTTTCTGTTTTTAAGTATTTGTTTTATTATTTTTTTTCGTGTGTATGTATATGTATACGCACATTCATTCTCTGCCTACGGAGGCCAGAAGAGGCTGTTGGGTCCCCTGAAGCTGGAGTCGCAGGTGAACAACTCACTATGGGTGCTGGAAACTGAACTTGGATCCTCTCCAAGACCAGTGCTGTCCTAAACCACTGAGATACCTCTCCAGCCCCCTTTCTCTTTTCTTACTGTATAGTTAGGTTTTATTCTTTTACTTTGTAGTAACTGTCCTAAAATTTGCAATGTGCATTTACAATTATTCCCCTTAAACAACACTATTCTAATCTCAAAAACCACCACACCGTCTCACAGGTTGTGTGGGTACCTATGATAACAAGATCTTCCTAATTCTTCTCTCTTGCTTCTTATATCATTATCTTTTTTCCCCTCTTCTTGCATGGTTGCTTGAAATTATAATTAGGTATACAGCTTGCCGTTGGTGCTCACTATTGATCTAGATGACCCCTAAACCAGCATTGACATGCTGTGCAATTTTTAGACAGATTAACTAAGAGTGGACAAGAAGAACTAGTTGAATTGGTTTGGGCTCAAGGCTTTGACCTCTGGCCAAGGACAGTCGACTTCTAGCAGGAAGTCCCACCCACCAGAGGAAGAAACTGCAGGGAGAAGAGAAGAGCTCTGCAGAAGTGGGCCATGGCACTGCTTCAAACACTTTCCAAAACAAATTCTAGCAATGCTGAGTCATTTACGAATCTTTTTCAAGGCTACCACTTCTGTCCCTGGGGCTGCTGTTAGATCTCTCCTGGCCACTCTGTAAATGCTGATTGTTTGCTGGGCACTTTGATATTCCTGGCATAGTGTTTTTAAAGTGAATTTTATTTCCATGAAGACATTAATTGGAGATAATATTTAAGTAAAAGGACTCACTCTGGGTTTTGTTGTTTTTCACTTACCAACAATAAAAAAAAAAGTTTTTGTCTTTTGTGGTGGCAAAACCAAATTTTCAAAAATGTCTACTCTCTACTAGCCTGAAACAAATGTTCATTTCATGAATCATGTATGAACTCCAAAATCACCATGGGGTTTTCTTTCTCTTTGCTTTTTTTCTAGATCCTCGTCAGCCTGCCTCATTGATCTCGGTCCTTCCCCTCCTCTGGACCCCGGCTCTAATTACATCCCTCCATTTTCCAGGGGCATCTCCTGCTGCTTCCCTTGTTCTTCATCAGCATCCTACCTAGTATCCACCCAGGACCTGATTCTCTTTTGTGTCTCTATGTCATCTATTAAAAGCCTCGCCCGTGTGTATGTGACACACAATCTTCATCCCAACTTGGCCCTTCCTCTGAACTCCATGTGACTTTCCATCTGTCTGTTACCTTCATGTCTAGTGAGCATCTCAAACTGAACCCTTGATTCTTCCCCTGCCTCTCCGGAAGCTTCCCCCCCTGTTCCTTAGAGCTGCACCATTGCTGTTGTTCAGGCCAATATCTTTTTCATCTGTGCCTCCTTCTTCTGGATCCCATCCCACTCATTAGCAGAGTCTGCTGGCTGTCCCTCATACAGAGGAGACTGTCACCACTGTCATCATCTACTGTCACCATTTGGGTGCATAATGGACTCCTGGATGCTCTCCTACTTCCACCTCTCACCGTACAACAGGCAGTGTAACCCTGTTATAACACGCAAGAGATGAGTTCACTTCTCTGCTCTCTTATAGTGATCCCTGACTTTGACCTAAATGTCATGCCAGGACCTGACCTATAGCCTGCTGTTTCGTTTTGCTTTCTCTTTACAAAATACCTAACAGACTTAGCATGGCAAATCATCTCCTTTACCTGTGCTTCCTTCATCTAGAACATAAGGGTCTTGAAGGTAGAAGCTGTCTGTTTGGTTCAATGTCATTTCTCAGCAGTTAGAACTGTGCAAATAATTCTGATAAATTAACGAGTAGCAGGTGTTCTGTAATGTGAGTCAAAGGACAAGGACCAAGGACAAGTGAGTGATGAAATCAATTAACACATGACACATGCCTGCATGACGTTCTACTTTCAACCTTGGGAATCCAGAACTTAACCTCTTTGCTTGGACTAACGTGAAGGGAGGAGGCATTAATGAAAGAATGGTTTAATGTTTATTCTCTTTCCCTTGCCTGTGCATTTCTGCACCCAGTCCTATTTACTGATACATGTGCTAAGCCCAGAGCACACACTCATGGTCTCCCATAGGCTACAGTCTACCCAGAATTCATACCAATAAATAACTTTAGAGATGGATAGGAGTTATCTTAGTTAAGGCTGCTATTGCTGTGATAAAACACATAGCCAAAGCAACCGAAGGTGGAAAGGGTTTATTTGGTTCACACTTCCATGTCACTGTTGATCATTGAAGGAATCAGGACAGGAATTCAAACAGAGCAGAAACTTGGAAGTAGTAGCTAATGCAGAAGCACAGAGGAGTGCTGCTTACCGACCTGCTCCTTAATGATTTGCTCAACATCGGGTGGCCCCACCCCCAATGGACTGGGACTCCCACATCAATCACTAACTAAGAAAGTGCCTTACAGGCCTATCTATAAGCCCCTAACTTATGGAATCATTTTCTCAACTGTGGTCCCTGGTTTCCAATGACTGTATCAAGTTGTATCACGTTGACATAAAACTAGCCAAGACAGGAACAAAGGCAGGAGTGTTTCTGAGCACCATGAAAAGGTAGGAACACCATGAGAGACCAAGAAGGTTTTGTCAAAAATGAGATTGGTCTTGTAAGGATAAAACAAAATTCTTCGTGGTGGCAAAGATAAAACAGAATCTGAGGAAATAGAATAGGGGAGACACAAGACAGCAGTGCACTTCTGAGGAACTTCCAGGCACTGACACATCCAGAGTCCAGAACAAAAGTCAGAGTTAGCTCTGAGACACCAGCCTAGAGATACCAGCAAGGGAGGCTAGCAGAGGCCTTGCTTACCAGCCTGACACAAATGCTCATGTTCTCCAAACAATGTGAAGGATTAAGTAGATTAAGAGGGCAAGAAAAGAATGCTGTGTAGACTCATGAGGGAGTAGACTGTGTGGGGTCCTGTCTGGTCTGGAAGCAGAAGCTGTGCCCACGCTCCTAGTTTTGAGCTGGTGTCAGAAAGGAATCAGGAAATGATACAGCATCCCTTTGGGACACAAATGGGAGAGTCAGGCGGACAGGAAGGATGAAGCTTTCCTGAGAGAAGAACAAGAGGTTTCAAAGTCAGGGTGTGAAAAAATGCAGGGGCACAGCTGAGTTCCCACCACCCACATGAACACTCTGTCCGGAACCCTGAAAGGGCAGCCCAAATCCTTTTACAACTCCATACTGCAGAATCCTCCTTCTACTTGATCTCCTTTGTGGAGCCAGTGAAAAGCTTGAGGGCATCTTTGAGTGTGTCCAATCTGCCTTTTGACTCCCTTCTCAAATATCCTCAACAGAAGGAGAAAGAGCATGAACAATTTTTTTGACACTTGCCCTTTATATCCTTTCTTTAAAGCTTACATTTGCATTCTGAGCAAAAAAAAAAAAAATACTAGCATTTGTTTTAATGTAAAAATCACAGATTTTCTTCAAAAATCCTCTGTTGTGTTGATCTTCCACAGGAAGCTGCATCATCTCTGTTCCCTGCCACCTTACCCATGCCACACCCTCAGGCATGACAGGACCTCAGGGAGCCCCTTACAAACAGATGAGAACCCAGGTGAGAGGTGATGTCTGCCCAGGTTGTAGCTAGGGAGGCACATAGAAGCCTAGACTTGGGCTGCAGCTCTTCCTGGGCCCAGTGCTGGACTCTGCCTATACATGAAGCCGTAGTTCTCCCTGGACCCGGAGTCTCAGTGCTTTCTGTGCCCAGACCCAGGCTCCCTGCCCCTCCTTTACCCTTGCCATTTGATACTGCAAGTGCCTTCTTTCTTGCTTCCTTCTGGTACCCTGATTCCACTGATGTCGTCCTGTCCTGACTTCCCTATTCTCATTACAGATCCAGGGGCTCAGAGCAGACGGGACTGAGGGAAGGGATTCTACTAGGACAGAAAGTCATGTGAATGAGGGCAGGGCACAGCCTGCTTGCCAGGCTCTGTGCTGAAGCATCTTGGCTCATCCTTGGAGGATGGGCCAATGGCAGCCTCAGGTCCAAACCAAGGGTTATGAGGGCTTTCATGGACGCTCTTCAATAATTATGTCTTTGCCTCCTGAAAGCACTCAGATCTTCCTAAGATCTGCCTGCAGTAGAGCAGAGGAACCAACAGTCCTGCCCTGTCCTAGAAAAGCCTCCAGTGCCTGTCCATCATCTGTGCCTCCGGCAGCACCACCCCCACCCTGAGTGGACATACCCAGACTTCCCTCCCACAAGGCAGAGAGCTGCTGTTTGGAAAAAGCCAGAGTCATTCTGCAGTCCCCTGAGCCAGGCCACTGCAGTAAGAATGGTTAAGAAGCTTGGAGTCTGTCTTCAAAACAAACCTGATGTGGGCATTCCCCCTGCCTAAAATCTGTTGGCAGCTACTATTGTTCCCAGGATAAAAACGTCTCCCTGCAAAGAAGATGAGGGGCTCCATCTGCCCCAACTTTATCACTCTAGACTCCACCTGCTCCCCTCTAATCCCTCTGCCCACCCGAGCCACAGAGGTCCCAAACATTTCTCAGCTTTGACCTCCTGAGGGTCCATAGTTTGGTTGTAGGTTCTCAGAGCCCCAGATGTTCCCTCACAATCATTAAAATCAAAGACTCACATTTATGTAAACCTTTGTAATATGTGTCCCTCCCTCACACACGGTTGCCTGAGCCTCGTGGGTGGTATCCGTGCAGGGTTGGCTCTTCTTCACAGCCTCCTCGTTGAACAGGCTGCCTGGAGTGTAGCTGATGCTTTTGTTGACTCAAAAACACAATTACCAACTAAAAAGAGAGAGTGTCTTCTGAAGCCAAATATGAGTGACCATGACCCAGGGAGACAATTTATAGTGCTCTAAATTCCATAGTCTATCATGGTAACAGGCCAGTGACGGGTTTACAGTAACAAAACAAGAAAGTCATATTTTTAAAAACCAGTTTTTAAATAGTGGCAGAAACATCAGGTAAGCAGCTTACAACAAACGGGGAAATCTCAGCCATGGGTCTTGGATGATGTCTGGTGGCAGTTTTAGTCTTTTAATTGGTGGAATCCAGGATTCTTTCTCAACATTCCAAATGATTTACTTAATGAATAGTCACCAAGATGTTAGGTCACATACAGAGCAGGCCAATACATGGCTATTAATGGAGGCTAAAGATTAGTCCAAGATAATTTGACCCTACATTTGCAACATCCCCACCTCTACTCTATACTGAAGGTCTCACCAGTCAATCAACCTTGCAGAAGGCTCAATGGAAGGTGTGGTTCTTCTTTCCAGGAACTTTTGTTCAGGGTTTAACAGAAAAATGCTTAACTGATAAACTAGACAATGAATAAACGTAAAAGTGAAGATTTGGAAAATTTCAATGAAGAACTGGTAAATGAATGAACACAGCTGCAATTGGTTCAGGAAGGTCACAGGACCCAGGACTTAGCCGCTATTGGTGCAGGAAAGCCACAGGACCCAGGACCCAGCTCTCAGGCCTCGATGTGCACTAGAGAGCATGCACTTGGCAGCACCACTTCATGTTGTTTCCTGTTACGTCATCCATGCCTACCCCTTAGCATGTGTGACACTGCTTGAAACTCTCTGGACCCCCACTTCTTCGACTGTATCCCTTTATTTATATCACCAGCAAACCCTGTTTACCTTTTCCAAGACATATTAAACTCTATCAGATACAGAAAATCTGATAAATTTGTCACCAACAAGTTATCATAAAGGGAACTTTAAAAGATATACTTTAGAGACTGATAGTCTAGCTCAATTGGCAGAGTGCTTGCCTGGCATGCACAACCCCTGAGTTTAATCCCGTCCAAATAAAACAGGTATGGTGGTGGTCACACCTGTAGTCCCAGTTTGTGGGAAGTAGATGCAGGAGGATCAGAAGTTTAAGGTTTTTCTTGGCTACTGTTTGAGGACTGGCTGGACTCTGTGGTGGATTGAATGAGAATAGCTCCTATGGGCTAATATAGTTGAATGTTTGACTCCTGGTTGGTAGATTATTTAGTAAGGATTAGGAGGTTGGCCCTATTAGAGGAGAGGTGCCACTGAGGGTAGGTTTGAGGTTTCAAAAGGCCATATTAGGCCCAATCTCCTCTGTCTTTCTGTCTCCTGCCTGCAGCTCATGATGTAAGTTCTCAGCTACTGCTCTAGTGCCATGCTTGCCTGCCTGCAGCCCTACTTTCCACATGATGGCTCCGTCCTAACCCTCTGAAAAACTCTGTTAGATGTTTCATTCTGTCAGTTGCCTTGGTCATGGTGTCTCTTCACAGCTATAGAACAGTAACTAAGACAGACCCTTTCCCAAAATTTGAAGAAAAAAAAATAGTAAAGGCTATACTTTGAGGAGGAAGAGAGAATTGTCTCAGAAAGAAAAATTAATATGATAAAGAAACAAACAACAGCATCAAAAAAAAAAAAAAAATGAAGTCCTAGGGATAATTTGATTAAGGAAATGAAGACCTTCACACTGGAAACTATAAAACATTAATCAGAGCAACAAAAGACATAAACAGGAAGCTATTGCAGACACTGGGAAATGCTGTCAAAATGCCCATGTCATTACAGATTCAGTGTGGTCCCTATCAAAATCCCAATGAAGTTCTACAAGATAGAAAAAAATAAGCCAAAAAGGCAAAAGGATTTACGTGGAAGGAAAAATAGTCCTAGTAGTTGGAAGTGACACCATGCAGAAAAGAGCTGAAGGTATCACAAGTCTTGGATTCAAAATATATCACAGAGCTATAGTAATCAAAATGATATGCTACTATCATAGAAAAATGGACCAATGAAACAGCTAGAAATGCCAGAAGCAAACTATTTGTACACAATCAACTAGTTTTCAATAAAGTCACCAAAAATTACAGAGGTGGAGGGGAACTCCAGTGTCTTCCATAAATGGTGTTGGGAAAACTAGATATTATGTTAAAAAAATTATTAAATCCTTATACTGCATTTGCATACAGATGAACTCAAAGTGTTTTAAGGATTTAAATGTAAGACCTAGAACACAGGGGAATGCCATTGCCATTTCTTTTATGGATTCATTATTTCCTCTAATATGACCAAATATGTATAGGCAACAAAGGCAAAGATAAACAAATAGGATTGTGTCGACTTAAAATATGTCTGTGCAGAAAAAGGATCAATCAACAAAACAAAAAGCCAGCCCATGGAATGTGAGGAAACACTCAATAACCTTATTAAAAACTAGGACTTTATGAAGGACACGTACAACTCAATGGAAAATGTTCTGATTATCTGTGGGCAAGGATTGGAACAGGCATTTTCCAATACAGATCTATAAATGGCCCAGGCAGCACCATGGTGTGCCATCACCTTATTCCTATAAAAATGGCTGTGATGAGAACAATCAAAAGACAGCAGGGATTGGTGAGTACAGAGGAAGTGGAGGGTGTGCTTCACCAATGGCGGCAATGTCAGCTGACACAGCCACTGCGGAACTGTATGGGGCTGCCTCAAAATTTGAAAAACAGAGTAATTCATGCGATCCAGCAACTCACTATTAAGTGCACGCTGAAAGGATAGTTGCTCTCTTCCAGGTTCATTTCAGGATTATTTGGTCAATGAACAATCTTAAGTGTCCATCAAAGGATGACTAACTAGCACAAGCAGAGCTATACTGATCTATGCCGTGGGGCAAGTGGAACCGTGTCACCAGACAGACAGTGGGAAGGCTGAGTGGATTTAGAAACCCCAGTAAATTCTCATAACTGAGAATGGGAGGTGTTTCAACCACCCCAACCTGGAGCATGTGACCACAACACCCCACATGAGGATCATGGCAGCTAGTCACATAGCACAGAGCACAGAAATCTAGATGGGCCCTGAGGGTTTAATCCAGTAAGCCTCCCATTTCAGACATTCCTTCCTGCAAAAGGTATTTGATCTCTGGTCCATCCTGAATAAGTCATACGCACCCGTTTTCCACAATGAACAATGAACAAACAATTTGGACAAGCAAAGACTGTCTCTCTCATCAAGAACTGTCATGGAGGGAAACCTTCATTATACAGAGTCATGCTGCCTAAGTCTGCTGCAGAAGGCCCCTCTGCCCTCTGGACTCAGACACTCGATTGAGCTAAGATGGAATCCATGCGGTTTTGGAACCCCTTACTCCTTGGCCTCAGCCTGTGCCATTTCTCAACCGGCCTGGGGCCCCATCTCGGACTATGTTACACTACCCCTCACCCTGATGGCTATGGCGGTGAGGATTGAGTGTAGCCTAGCGCCCTCCCTTTTCCTCAGCCGGAGAGGCATTCACCCCCACCCCCCCTGCAACGAGGTGGAACCACACTGTGCCTGTGCTTTTATGCCAGGAACACAGTCATTTTCACTACTGCTGCTCTGGAATGTGTCAGGAAGGTTGCTTCCAGCCTCCCCACTCCCCACCCCCAATGAATGGTAGAAAGTTATTCAGCCTTAAAAAAGAGGAATGCAAGGGCTGGGGAGGTGGTTCGGTGACTGAAATGATTGTCCTGCAAGCTTGATGTCATGAATTCGGATCCCTACAACTCACTCAGAGCCTGGTGCAGTAGTACTCCTATGGACTCTCCGTG